>CM024540.1:21830502-22558002 GCA_014182365.1 Eucalyptus tenuipes
CCCCGAGTCGCGTCCATAAATTAGGGCACAATTGCGAATTTTCGATTCTTTCTTCTTCGTTCTCTCTCCAACGCAGACGCACGCAGGCGAGATCGAAATCGGCCATGGAAACCACCGCCGAATCCGCGCGGCCCTTCCAGTTCTTCGTCAAGCTGATCGACGGCAAGACCTCCGTCTCAACTTCGCCGCCCCGCGCGTCGACGCCCTCGCCGTCAAGCGCCGCATCTTCGAGGTCGCCCGGATCCCCGTCCCCTCCCAGCGCCTCATCGTCGCCGGCCGCCAGCTCGAGGACCGCTCCGTCGTCTCCTCCCCTGGGCCCACCCTCCACCTCTCCCTCCGCCTCCCGCGGCGGGAAGGGCAGGTTCGGGTCCCTCCTCCGCAGGGCCGCCACCAAGGCGGGCCAGAAGAAGACCAACAACTTCGACGCGTGCCGCGACATGGGGGCCGGCGGCTCCCCGCCACGTCAACGCCGAGGAAGAAGCTCGAGGAGTGGAGGGCCGAGGAGGAGAGGAAGCTGGAGAGGGTGGCGGAGGGTTTATAAAGAAGGCCGCCAAGAAGGGGGAAGAAGGGGGGTCGGGGAGGGGCAAGGCCGAGAAGTATGTCGAGAAGTACAGGGAGCAGTCGGCGAAATGCGTGGCGCAGGTTGAGGAGTGCGTTAGGGACGTGATCGGGTCGCGCGGGACGGTGTCGAAGCGGAAAGCTGGGGGCTGGTTCGGGCAGAGATGCAAAAAGCTGAAGATTTGGTAAGTATTGGAGTTCAAGCTGATCTTTTTTGTGGTCATGATGATTTCTAGTGCTTAAATTGGTTATCTAGTTATCATAGAAGCATATTGAGCTTGTTTATCGTATGATTGCTCGGCTTGCTGGTGGAGGAAATTAGAGAATTATGCAGAACAATGTCTATTCTTGTGGAAAAATACTGCGAAATCGGCCTTTTGACAGCCTCTTATGCATGCTTATTTGTACTATTTTCTTTTGCTGGTGCTTTGATCGTGTCCATTTGCTCTGAGCTTTAGTTTTTTTTTTTTTTAATTACTGAGGCCTTGATACGTCAGTTCTGTTCTACAGTTATCCAAATTATTTTATGCTTGGAAATAATGAATTGAACTTGAATTATGTAGTTACAGATGTAATCTATATCGTGATTATGCACGGGTTTTACAAATCGTTAGTTGCATATGTAATAAATAAGTCGAACTATGCAGGCTAGATCCTGTAGAGGCACAAGTTTCCATTTCGCTCTACCTTCTTTTGATCATGTGAAGAACACAAGGAAGAGCGAAAAGCTAAGCAAATTGTAGTTGTCTTTTCTTTGTTCACTTATTGCTTAATTGGAATGATAATCTTTAGTATGTTTTAGATAATCTCCCTTGATGCAACCTGTGTCCTATTTTGGGTTCCCTGCAACTTTTTTTTTTTGCTGAATTTATTGATTGTAAACATGAGGTTGGGGAGAAGGGGGTATATCATTTGTAATAAAGAAATTGCGGAGAATTGAACTAGATCGTTGGTACTTGTGGATCGGCGAGGTGGTTTCTTGCCAACCTGGGCCCATACTGTGCATTTTTTCGTGTATAAGCACTTGTGTACATTATCTTGTTGAAAACTAAGATCTGTAGTAGGTTCTGTAATTTGAAGTAATTTATTTAATTCTTGCCAATCATATTGTCTGATGTTGTTAGGATGGGGAAGAGAAAAGTGGGAGAAAGTGACAGCGATGATTCGAGTGACGATACCAGTGAGGATGAAGAAGATGAAGTCTACCATCTCAAATGGCGCAATGCATTTGAATTTGATTAGGAAGAGGATGGAAGCTCCGACTCTGTGACTGGTGGGAGACAAGATGGAGAAGCATATACTTCCAGTTGTAACGGAAGTGGTTCTGAGGAAGAAAAAGAGACCAGCATGCAAGTGTGTTCAGAATCCGACGGGTGCTCTGGTGGAGTTGTGCCTGATGAAAAAAGTTGCTTTGGTTAACCCAGTTTCTTCCGAGGTCATGCTGTTATGTCATTGGAGCGTGCCATAGTTTCTGAGACTGAAGCGGTTGAGCCCGTGAATGAGAGTCAACATAAAGTTGAACCTGAGAATTGCGAAGTAGTGATTAGTCAGTCACCAAGTGCTCCAGATTCAGGAGATGAGGTAACAACTGAAGCTGGACGAGTACCTCCACAGGCTGGTGGATTTTCGGAGGACAAAGTAGCAGTTACTGAAGAAGCTGAAATTGTTGAAGCTAGTGTTTCAGAGGACAATGCACTTGATTTTGATAAATTCAATTCAGCTGCTGAAATGGAGGTATTGCACACTGAATTTTCACTCAGATGACTTGTAGCAAGCAGATTGTGAATTCAGTTATTAGCAAAGAGACTATTTTTCAATTATTGACATTTGTAAGAATGCAAGTTTTTAGCCACCAGAAGGGTATTATCTTAAGTTGTCATATTTCCTGCTCCAAATGGGTAAATTGTATTGATGCTTATGATATTACCCGTGCCTAACTGACGACTTTTTTTTGCTCTGTTCCTGCAGGTTCTGGGCATGGAAAGGTTAAAGCTTGAACTTCAATCTCGTGGATTGAAATGCGGAGGTACTTTGCAGGAGCGCGCTTCTAGGCTTTTCCTACTCAAGACTACCCCTCTGGACAAGATCCCAAAGAAGCATCTTGCAAAGAAATGATGTATATGATGCCACCTCAAGCATGAACCTAGTCATCAAGCTGTGATAGAGCCGGAACTTTGTTGGCATTAGATGGGAACAATTGCATGCCATCCGATGCTTTGGACCTTCAAAGATTTCATCACCATCTACTTTAAACATTGCATGTATAGTCTTTGTTTGTGTGCTTATGGAGGAGACAAGTTTTTGTAATCTGACTTCGTACGAGGATGAAAACCAATTTGGTGATGTCCATTTTCTAGCTACTAAGATAAGATTGCCCAGAGCATACTGAAGCAGTGCATCCCAATTGTGTATCTTTCAGAATTGCAATAAAACGCATCTTTTGCGGCTTGTCTGCTGAATGTGTCTTCAAACTTGGAACGAGCTTGCTGAGGTGGGCAATGAGCATTGTCACGGTAAGTGGCGGCATCGCAGAAACAGTTCTTACGTCATAAATAGATGTATACTAGTGAAGAGACCAGCTTCAAAATTGAAATGTAATATTGACATAAAAAATATGCAATGAGTAAGATTATAAGATTACAGATTGCCAACCAATGGAATGGGGGTGTTAATGATGATGAGAATTTTTCTCGAAAAAACCAGAATAGGTAAAATCTCGTAATGAAATCAACATGTTCTTTCTCAAATCGTACATGCACAAGTAAATTAATAAGGAGGGAAAAGAATAAATCACAAGTAAAACTACAATTTTTGTCCTGCAAATAAAACGTCTAATGTTGCCTTAAAAAGTGAATTATATTGCAAAAGAAATCTTTTATACAGCTCTACTTTAATACACAGTATTAAAATAAGATAGCATCAAAATCGAGTTTTTCATAATGTAAAAAGAAATAAACTGTGGATACTCATATGAAAGGAAAGAAAATAATTTGAACTTTTCCAAGCAACCAAACCTTTTTTTTTTTTGGGTCGAAGCAAACCAAAACCATTTAAGGTGGGACAAGTGTCAACAAATGCAAGCATAAAAACCGTACTTTTGTATGTAAGACTACAATCCGCACGGGGCGGACATTATAGAATGAATGATTGAATTCGCTAGTTCGTCGATCCAAGGCTCAGGCATGAAAGAAGAGTGTACTCTTCCAGATATACCTTTTGTACAACGCATGCAACATTATAATCATCTTGTCAGATGCATGCATTGTCTGTACGGCTCCACGAGTCCCTAAGAATGAGCAGCAAATGGTGCCTCAAAGAGAACATAAGAAATCTGTGAATGACCTTGTTCTTTGTTTCGGGTGATAGGATAGCTCACCTGATCATCAGTTGGTTGGGCATTGTTTGTTCTTTTGATATCGTAAGATTACATATGCATTTTTTACGATTTAAAGTTTTTAGATTTTTATTAAAAAATTGATATGAAATGAATCACAGAAGCTGTTGACAAATCCTGATCGAAACAATTTCGCCGTTGGCTCCAGCTCTCATGACGTGATATTTAAGATGCAAACCTGCATTGATACGGTTTAAAAACTATCAATGTGAAAACAAAAGTCAACACCATATAGAAAACTAGCTCCATGTCGATTTATGCAATCAGATAATTACTGCCATTTCATGATCGATTCAGAAGCAATGAGGCTCTTTACTATATGCGCAAAGGTCAACTTTTAGCTGATTGATCTAGAGCAATACCTTCATTTTTCTGTAAATTGGTATTTACTGCAACTGCATGGACCGTGACCATGGCCTTTGGTTGCAATTCTTGAGGCTTCCCTACCCATGACTTGACATCAAAAAATTGCTGCCACAAAGTAACGAAATTTTCTTGTAATCTCAATACAGCAAGCAATTAATCTATCCAGACTGCTACTATATGACGATCCTGTCACTGAGGGCGATAGTTTAGTTAAGCATGAGCCTGTGGATTCTGTATGTTTCTTCTATTGCTGCTGGCAGAAAGCTTAGCAGCTAAATTAAAATGGGAACTTTTCTGTGGGTGGTTGCATGCTTGGGCAATTTGAGCAGGAAAGTGACGATAATTAACAAGCCAGAATGAAAGGCTAAGATCACCTGAGGTTGAGGAATCTTTGAGGTGTTTGACGTCAAATATGGCTCCAGAAGCTGCTTCTGTATTCCCTTTGATATCGCGAGCTCCTACAACTTGATATTCCCAAGTTCCGTCCTGGTATCCCTCGCTGAGGAAAAGTTCAATGTGCCTTGCATCCAAGGTTTGCATGGTTCCTACCACAGCGAATATTTTTGAGTCCTATGTTGGCTATCAAACAACACAGACCATTTTGCAGTGCCCAGATGAGACTACGGAAAGGACGTGATCTCTGTTTCTTTAATGCCTACATGATTCCCTCCAAGAAACTCACGATTAGTTTAAAGCAAGAAACCACGTCATACAATTTGCAACATACTGACGATGCCAATTAATTCTTGAGAGTTATGAAAACCAAAATTCATGAACATATCTAACATTATTACTGTTTAGCCTATTCAAGCAATTGCTAGAGAAATAGATCGCATATCCTCAATTTCTTTTGAATTCAAATATTTATTTGTACGGTAGTAGTCAGCCCCTGTTAGCAAAGACAGGGACGGTATGCTTTCCCAAAGAGAGAGATCTATATCATGTTAGCTAATACAAGAACACAATTGGTTACCTTCACATTTGCTTAGGTCACAGATAGGACAGCGAACTAGCTGCAAATCTGTGTGCAGACAATTGCGAGAACATAAGTTAGAGAGCTTCTGTTGTCCGTGCCAAACATTTAATGTAGAAAAGAATGAAGGGGCACACTGCAACTAGCGAGTACCGGCTATCCAGATTCCAGTTTTGATGTTCTTCAGCAAGCAATAGGCGCCAGACTTCAATATCTTCTTCATGTTCCCGCTTCTGGTATCTCCACAGGACTCAACCTCTCGGTCAGGAGTGCCTGTGATGAATCAAGAGAGAATGCACCAATTCGCATCAATCTTGAGTTGTCAAATGAAAGAAAAAAGTCAAGAAACCATTGTTGTAAAATCAAAATCAGAACTTGTTATATGATAAAGCACAGAAGGTAAGTCTTATTGCTATCTGTGTACTATCATTTCCAACTCTAAAAAAGGTGTGAAAGCTTCCTATGCAGCCAAAGAAATACTCACCAATATGCTTCTCCTGCTGACGAAACATATAAGAGTGGCTCCCATCTGATCAAAGGGGAAAAAAGAAATGAGGTGAATATACCAGCTGCACCCTATAACAAAGAAAAGTTGGCAAAGAAGGTTCTGTTTTCTACCAAAAGCCGAAGCATAGAGCGAGATCCACTTGCACGAAACTTTCTTCGGCTCAGGGACTCGAAGATCGCGCAAACAAGCAAACTTCCATATGCTATCATCCATCATAAGACGGTAGAACCATTTGCTGGTCAATGCGAGCATCACCAGCGATCTTCCGCTCAGGAACCTGGCTATCGCCGTCCACACGTCTTCCTCATAGCTTATTACATGCCCAAAACAGAATGTGAATCTTCAGAATTCTTGCTTAATAATTATTACGGACAACACAGACAAAATAAAAAGTTTAACTCTCTGAACTGCTCTCCTCTGTCGTGCAACGATGGCGTCACTCTGTGTCAACGCGCACAGTGAAGAGAATATCCATACAATACGTCATCAACAATGAACAGTGAAGAACTGACAGCCTTCTTCACTGTGATCATAGCTACTCGTAGTGTAGAGCAGATTGTATACAGTCATCTCCATCTCAAGCAGCTGAGCCGCGTCGCGCTAATCCTATCTACTTCAAACAGAGCCAGCGAGCTCGCAACCAAGCTACAGAGGATCGCTGAACTAAGCCGCAAGTTCGCGGCTAGATCCTACCTAGGATTCGAACGCGAACCGATCCGCCGGCGAAATGGAAACGGAAAACAGAGCATCCGAATCCCGCGCGCATACACCGACGATGCGACCGGAACTCACACGCGCCGATCGGAATCCGGTCCCGTTCGGCTCGAGCTCCGAGCCGATCGGCTTTCGAACGGCACGGAAACAGACAAAAAAAACAGAGCATCCGAATCCCGCGAGCGTATGCCGGCGTGACCGCAACTCGCACGCGCCGATCGGAATCCGGTGGCGATCGGCTCGAGCTCCGAGCCGATCAGCTTCGGACGGCGCGGAAACAGAACAGCAAGCGACGGCGTCGCCCGCGGCGAGAAGAGAGCTCGATCGATCGCCGAGCGAACGGAGGGAGCTTGAAGAGAGAGAGAGAGAGAGAGTTACCAGCAGAAGGAGGAGTGAGGAGCGAGGTAGCTGGAGCGAGGAGAGATGCGAGCGCAGACCGCTCTCTGTCTTCTCAGTCGCTTCCCCATCGCTTGCGCGCGCGCGTTCTTTCTCTCGCTCTCCCTGTCTCTCTCTATTCCGAAAACGGATTTTGATTTGCGCTTAGAAGCGAAACAACGCTCAGATTTCGAATATGAACTCCATTTTGAAGTTATTTATTTATTTCGTTATTTTTTTATAAAAAAATTCCAGGGCGAGAGTTTATACGGGCACGGGTACGGGTCGTCCACGGGATGGTATTCATTTCGCTTCGATACCGGGTAATTTTGCGCCAACTCTCTTTTTCTTTTTCCTTTTTTCTTTCCCGCTTAATATTATAAAGTGCTCGTACCACGGAAGATCCTAAATTAGCATATTGATGATAAATGTATCATCCAAACATCTCAAACCAATATATTTATGATGAATTTACATCGATTTCCATTAAATTGGATTAATACTGCAAATATCACAAACCAATACATCTAAAATTGATGACACGAAAGATAAAATCTCAAATTAATACACCCATTAACTATCATGTGTTTTTTGACTCATTAATTTTATAGTAAAATTTAGTAAATTTCTCAAGTATGTACCGACTTCGGATAAATTTATCATAAATATACTAACTTGAGATTTTTCATGATATTCATTCTATAAATGAATGTGTTGAGATCATCCTTGTTTTTCTCATGAATAAATCAAGTATGCAATCCAATAATACAAGATTAAAAGTGGGTACAATAGTAGTTTGTGATTACCGATGCGTTTGTTTTATAATGGAAAATTTTTCATTACCCACAAAAAATAGTCATGCATAGATTGTTATTGATATTTTCCACTAATTAATTTTTCTAAACAAGATAAGCACGACAGTCCAGAAAATAAATATCTTTAAACAAATTATTCAGCAAAATACACGTAATGTCCAACAATGGTGGAGCTTCAAAGTACTGTAAATTCAATTAGCAACGATGACAAGTCACCGCACGGCTACAACGCTACTTCAGTAAGACGGGCCCTGATATACATCAAAAGCTTGAAAAACAAGAAACATGAAAAGGAAAACGCCCCCACCAAGCAAAAATTTTGTTGGTGGGTCATCCAATTAGTATTATTGTCTATTGAAAGATTTACAAAAAAATTTCCTCGGGCGAAACAATGAAAAGAATTATATGCTCGCCGCAAAGCGGGCGGCCTCTATTCTCAGATGTACAATGGCTAAGCCTAATTCATGAATTTCCTACAACTGGGGCTTTACATAAGCAAGGGACTTTCAGTTCCTCGCGTTCGTCGGATCAAATAAGTAATCGTACCTGCAAAGCAACATGAATGCGTCAATGTCACAACCCACATGACGACTCTGCCATGCTTCAGCTTTTTCCCCTTCCCAACAGAGAAAAAGCGCCCGCAGGCAATCACGTCACAAACACACTAGGAAGAAATCTTACGTTAGCTCATCGCCTGCAGATACATTAGTCTTTGCAATAAGAACAATTCGACTCTCGTCATCACCCATACTCAAAATTCTGGCATAACAGTTGGGCATACACTGCAGCATATCAAGGATTTCAGTGTTTAAATAAGCAACCAAAAGCCTTGTCACACTAGGAATTCATGAGTTAGAATATTCGAAGCAGAAGAGGCCCGTCATTCCTTTAAGAAATGCTTCTATTGGAACTTACCGAATGATTAATTAGCCGAGCTATATTCCCTTTATTTGTGGCATCGATTACAAGTTCTTCACTGATCTTGAAGAGCTGCACAATGTCTTACCATGTTTAGAAGACAAACTGACAGATAATGCAGATCATGATTTCAATGCTAATCAATGAACCTGATGAGCCAAAGAGACAAAGCTTTGGGAGGGAAAATCATGAAGAAACACACTTCCTAAACCCACAGGCACTATGCGTCCTCAGCAAGCGACAAGTAAATGGATCAATTAAAATGTGAAAATAGCGATGGAGATCTTGGACACATTTCGCTTTAGAAGAGCATAAAAATGATGGGCAATACTCTACTTGCGTAACAGAGCACACCATGTCATACATTTATTATTGATACCAGAACTATCCAAGTGAACACTTCTCAAATATATTATAATCTTACGGAACTGTACAAATGCAAAAATTCCATCAGGTAGGCTGGAGCTCAGTTGTAAGTCAAACTTGAATTTTCTTAAAACTAAAATGAAATGGCAAACTGCAGTGCACACAAGGAATTTTAGAGTCTTACATAACAGTCTTTTCCCTCTCTGCGGTAAGTTGCCTCTCTAAGATCTGCCACATTGCGTCTCACCTGCTCGCCGCGGTATTCAGCAACCTATAAACGAACAAGTCTAGTGTCAATCTCACGTCACTTTTAAATAGGCATATGGCACTGGTACTTTCATATGATTTCTCAGATAGAGCTGAAAAGAGTACACCATAGCAGAGGAGACGGGTCTTAGGGAATAGCAAAACATAAATAAGATGTACCCAATCTTCTAAGGCCTCCACAGAAACTCCACTCTTTATGATAATGAAAAAACGAAAAAACATAGAGAATATAGATCACTGTACTTGTCTCTTTTTATCATGTCCTCCATTTCCAAGAATAAATGAAAAGCATAATGACAAATACGGCATTTCCGTCCAACTAAAGCATAACATGCAAATAATGAGGTCCTTTTCACAAGAAAGTACCATTTCTCCTTCCTGAATATTTCTTCGAGCAAAGAGTCCCCATCCATGTATACCAGATTTACCGAAACATATTCGATGCTTTTCTGTCCTCTGAAACAGTAATTTTAATATTAGCCATTATGAAAGACACATCAAGCAAAATGCGATGATAAAAATTGAAGGAGCAAACGTACTTGTAAGAGGTGAAGCCGTTCCTTTAATGAAGTAAAAATTGTAGAATCATTTTGTTTCTGCAAAAGAAAAGAAGAAATCTGTAAAACACTACTATGACCATCAATCTGTAAAGTAGAGGAAAAAGGTCTTCAACTAGAAGGGGTTGTTATAGTAGAAAAATTACTTCCAAATTTCGCACGTTAATCACTTCTTGAAGGGAATGATGCCTTGGCCCCGTTGGACAATGAGACACTGGTTCTTCATTTCTCTGAGAAGTGAATGAGCACACATCACAACTCAAATAGACCATGTAATTACTGGCAGACAATTGAAATGATGATCATGACAGTAAAATTTAGAGCTGCGTGGATAAAATACCATTTTGTTAGATCTTGTAAAGACCCGACATCTTGCAGACGAGAGTGGTTCAATTTCATCATTCTTGACGGTTAAGGACTCGGGAAGTTCTTTCCTAGATGATATCAGCCTTGAACCTTTGAAGTTCCCCTGCTGGTTTTGTACCAAGTTTCTAGCAGAGAACACCCCTAAGGGGGTATGAACAACCACAACCGAATCTGGGTTTGGGACCCTGGGCAGAAGCCAAAGCATGTAACCTTAATGTTCAAAATGTACACAATAAACCAGAAAGGAGCAAAGAAAGTGCCTTTTTGACTGACAACCACACATGAATGAAATTTCTAGATGGTCAAGGAGCTCAGCAATTTTTAAATAATGCACGGTCAAGTACACTTTAGCCACCTTAATATCAACTAAGTAATATTAAGACATGAAGCAGGAAGTAAGAATGTTCAACTATGAGAAACCAAATTAGACCAACAGTGTTCAGATTAATCAGCAGAGTTCACCCAGCCATCACGATTAATCTAATACAGCAGCAGATTATGTAACTGAACAGGCCATAGCAAAAAGGTCAAACAAATGTAATTTACTCTTTTCAATTAGAATTAGCTCTGCAAAAATAAAACATATACTGACAACCTCCTAAATTTGTCTGTTGACACTTTAATGGTGACTACATATTCTTAACTTCAAATTGCAACAGGTAGTGTCCTATAACCCGAGAAGGAACTGCAAAGATGGGAGAAACAACTCTATCTCATAAATTGTTAATCAAAATGACATTGCATAAACATTGATTAACTATTCACTACATCAACGTACTATGTTAATGACCATGACATAGTTATAATCAACCTCTTGGCTTTCGAACCTTCTGCATAATCATCCAAGTAAAATCATATTTTTCCAGGACAAGGCAGCATGCACCATTTAGTCAATGGATCATAGTTGTTAAATCTTCTAGGCAATAGACTTAACAAAACGGCTCTGGACATGAGATTGAAACAGAGAATTAAAACATGTAGACAAGGGGAACCAATCTAACCTATGATCGGCGCAATATATCAACTTCTTTGTTATTTGACTCCCACTCTTCTCCAGGCAGTGTAACTGAAAACAAAGATATAGAATCAGTGTAAACTTACATGAGTATCTATCTAACATATCCTTCCTTGAAATCCAACGACAAAGAAAATAGAAAGAAAGCAAGAGCAAGCGTCAGAATAGATTAAAAAATCCAGCTCAAGAAATTCTACCGATGTTAGTTCTGATAAAAGTCATGAAAATAACAATCTATATAAGGACTTACTTCCATGCTGTGTCCTGCTCTTGCAGCACACATAACGTGAAAATAAGTAGGACATCTGCTGCATTGAGTGCAGGAACCATGAGTCTGCTTACATATTACACAACTCTGCACCACAAGCAAATAAAAGCATTTGAAAAGAAGCACTGAGCATCTAGAAGTTAATGGCAAATAAACTAAGCAGTAGACAACAAACAAAATCAACACATGAAACTCAATTACTCAACTGAACAGTAAGCTGCTATAAAGCTATTATGAAATCAGGTTCTCCTCTATTGCTAAACGCTTTTATCATTCCCACAATAAGTACAATCCACCACATCAAAGAAACAGCAATCTTCAAAACTGTAAATCTAAATAAGTATGGATTACCTTCAAAAAAGAAGTTGGAGGAATTTTAAGTATTCCAGTGGCCGGTTCCATTTTCTCATGATTCAGAAAACCAACTTCAGGGCGAAACCACGCGCATGTGACATGAACCCAGAGTGGCTCAATATCCGTTGGCTTCAAAGCACCCCCTAGAGACCAGCATTTAAGCCCGTCAGAATAATTTCAAGCGAGAAAACACTAACTCACACAACACCAAGACATAGAATTAGAGCAAAAGTCAGACAACTGTGATATTGAATTTCATATGATACGGCTTCCTCAAAAACCCAATAGTAGTATTTCTAAAAATCAAAAGCAATATATCTAATATTGTCACCATGAAGCGTCAAATTATTTAAAAGTATAAGAAACAACATATGAGGACAATAGGAGATTAAGACATTGAATCTGACCTTCTACCGGACAAAGACAACACTGCCTCCTCACATCAGGCGTTTCACATGCCCTGCAAACCCATGAAGTGAAGTCTTGGACATTGTTTACCCCATAACATTCTTGATGCACAGCTATCTGACACCTGCAATCAAGAGTGAATCCAGTTCATTTACAGAAGAAGACCAACTATCTGGTGACCTTTGATTCCAATACCAAAAAAATGGTGGACAAATGCTATCTGAAAAGATGTAAGACCTGTTGCAGATTATCATTTTGTTATAGTCCCAATCTTCAACCCATCTACATACGGCACACCTTTCCGTCGTCCATTTAGCAGAAACAGGCACATAACTCTCTGCCAAGAAGATAAATAAATTATAAAGCACTTCATTCATTCCAAACACTAAGATGCTTTTTTTTTTTTTTTGCAGCAGGGGAATTCTGCTCGCAAACTTCAGCCTCTAGTTTTTGTTTTTGAAATATCTGTCTCTTCGAATGTAAACAACTTTCAAGCACTGCATTTAAAAAAAAAAAAAAAATCAAACTTAAAAACCATAAGTCAAAAGCTACAACTGCTCCAGTAAAACCACCAAATCCCCAAACATCTTCCTGTTCGGGATGCAGCATCACTTCAATGAAGATGCAATTGTTCCATATATACCATGAAAACTTTCAGTGTATATTTTGATGATGAATGCAAGAACTACCTTTCAAGAAATCCATCAACTGCTGCTTATCTAACTTCAAAGGATCAGAACCAAGTGCGGCATACTCTGCAAGCTGAAGTTACATAAGATTAGCATGAAACTGCACTTTGGCCACACATAGTATAAGCACCACATATACAATACATACGATCATTGCCAAGAGATATTATATCACATGAAAAGGCTGCAAAAGACAGTTTCAGACCTCGAATAAAATTGGGTATGTCTACCTCATTGACCTAAACATGATTTCTTCCCACCTGAGTATTGAGAATATATTTAGTCTCTAAGTGGAAATCTTCCACATGAGAAAAAGATTAAATCAAGGAGATACAGAAACTCAAATGACGTGTGCTAAAAAGATAACTAATTAATACGCTAAAAGACAGCATTCTTAAGATGACCAAGACTATAGATTCCAGAAACATGGTATGCGATGTGTAATAACAATAGCATAAACAATTCATAATGTACAAACCCATGCCCCCCTGTAGTAGGTTATATGTTAATGACCAGATCTGCACACAAAGTATAAATCATGGACACCACACCACACCACAAGCTGTATAAGGAAAAGCTACTCCATGGTGTTTACTTTATCAGTACATTTGACGCTGGAAATATTCGAACAAAGTTCATGATTGATTATTTATAAACAGAAGAATCGAGCAGACTAGATAAGCAAGTCTAGCATAAGTTGACAGATGAAGAAAGAGCGCAAGTTATGCTGTGAAGTCACAGAAAAGTGCACCAACCCATTTCTCCAGTGGTTCTCTTGTATCCTTGATTTTGACACTGTACTTCCACTTTTTGGCTCTGCAACCTGTGTGCCGTTCCCATTCACTAGGTGTCTGCATCTTTGAACCACACGAGCCACACTTGCACACAATTCTACAAAGACAAACGAAATCAAGACGGCTTATCAACAACCCCTGTGTAAATTAAAAACTTTCCCAAGTTATGCAGGTTTTCCATAATAAAAGGTCTTCAACACACACCATTCGGATCACTTAAATTCCAAAGTAGACAACAGACTAACTATGCCGTAAAAGCCGATAAGCTAAGTTAATTAGTCATAACTAAAAAAAAGAAGCCCAATCTACAAAAGCCGAAAAGAAAAATGTTGATAGGGCAGAAAAGATGAAGCAGCATTATACGAAATTCAATCTGCAGTACTGAAGGCTTACAGATGAAGTTTTGGAATATATGACCCTTCCATGCCATTGCACACCACAGAAACCTTGTCAGGCAAAGGAGCTTGCTTGTTTTCCACCGACCTGTTTCAAGCAAATTCAAGCAATCTAGTTCAAGTCCTAACCCAACCATAAAGGCATATGCGCACGTACACACGAGCACACATGCAAGCAGACTATATAACTGACCAAAACAGGTAACGTATCTCTGAGCATACTTCTCTTTTGGCTCCAATTTCTGTAAGTTTGGCCTTTTGCAAGTGGTCTTGGCCTCGCAATCTGGGCAGTAGTAATCAGAGTGCAGTAGCTCCTTCAAGTGTAATTATGTCAGAGACAATTCCCATGTGCTTGCATAAATAGATCTAGGAACAAAACCAAATAATGCATGCTCACCTTTAAAAGTCGGCTGGAGATATTGGCACACTCAGCATGCACCCATACATTGCAACCATCGCAACATACCTAGAAAAGAATTCCACGCAGCAAGATACAACATCAAACAACTCATCATTTTCAATGAGAATAAGTCAACTATGTCAACAGTCAGATATCTTACCCAATCTCCACCATCGGAATGATGCCAAATTTTCTTGCATATTCCGCAGTATTGTTTGGATTTCAGTAACTGTAGAAATGATGCACGTGACATTGGTCAGTACCCCAAGTCATCTCATAGACTTGTCATGAAAGTTTTACTAAAAAAAAAAAAAGAATGCAACTATGGACCTTGGCACAATGTCTACACAAAATTTGAGCTTCACCACTTGGGCCTTCCATCTTTTTCATACTTCTACGAGGGAAAATGAGGCTACAGCTGTCACAAGTTTGCATATCCTTGGAACACATATCCTGTATCAAAGAAACAGGAAGCCCCACTTTCATTGGAAAATTGCAACCAGTGCATAAACAGTTTAAACAAAAGCTTCCATGCAAGATTTAAAAGCATTAATTACTTCCGGATCCCAATCGAGGTGCAAAGCTGCTAACAGCCAAAATGTCAATCATCAAAGGATGGATCATAACAATCATTGACAAGGTAAATGGAAATGACCTTTACCCCCAAAAAATACAAAAAAGATATAGATATGGAATGAAGACATGACCCTGTAAAGCAGAGACTTTCCAAAAGAACCAAGATTTGCAGGCAAGTTTCTAGTTTAGCCATGTTACATCAAAGAATTCAGTAATAAGGACTTTTCAATTTCATACGCTTGCATGGAAAAGCAAGGAAGCATTATTCACTCAGTCACCCTAGACAAGATTCAAATGAAGTAAATAATGATCTAGACCTATTTTAGTCACACTCTAAACAGTTGCCATCATAGAAGTTCATCAGTTCACTTGCCTAGAACTCAGGAAAACATAAGTGGTAAACAAATCGAACCGTTCACTGATGACATACCTGATCTGAAGTGAAGCCAGAGGCCTCTTGGCTGAGACTGGTATTTGCTTCTGCACAAGGCATTCGCCCATAGCCTAAAGATTCCATATAACCTGCTTCTGCTAAATCTGCCTCCTCTATTGCCATCTTGAATTCACTTGGCTTGCTTTTATGAAGATGTGTCTGACTCTTAAATCTGGAGAAGTGAAAAAAAAAAACCTACCATAATCTTCCTTATGACTTTTCTATCTTACACAAACCAATTACAGTAGATAAAAATTAACTGACTTATCCATGTATTGTGCGTAGGGGTATATCATTCCTTGTTTTGCCCAGCCATAGTCCTGCACAATGTTCAATTGGCTTTATAAGGATCAGAGAGACAACCCAGTGTGGATGAAGATCGTCTTTTCTTTTCTTTTCCGGCAGCAATGGATAAATTATCAACGAAAGAAAAAAAGGGTACCCTCTGTTTTCCATTCTTGGAGTATCCAAAATACATCACGCATACCGCCCCGGGGACGCGGCATCTCAAAACCGAATCGGGCGCGTGCAATAATGGATCGATCACTATAGCTGGCCAAGCCGGGTACTTTTTCCCGCATTTGACCCAAACGATATCGCCCAAGCTGAAATCCTGCGGCTTATAACTCTGTCTTCTCGTCGCCATCAAGGTACAAGGGGGCACGTACTTCTCACTATCGATGGACGGCGAAGAATTCACATTGCACACCACCGAACCGCGCGAACTCAAGTGCTTACTACTGTTGCCCCCGTCCGCAAGCTCTGCACCCTCCAAGACTCTAACTTCCCGCAGATTTCCGCACGAATTGTCGCCACCATTCTCTTCGGCGCTCCCCAATTCGTTGTACTCGAGTATCTCACGATTTATCCTGCTCTTCTCCAAATTGACCTGACTCTTAAACACCGACTGAGCCAGCTTCGAATCCTGGACATCCCCGTCTCCTCTCGACGGAGAGACGACCGACTCATCGAACCGCGAACGGGGCGCGCGAATGCGTCCGCGCGAGTACTTCAACCGAAACTTCTCCGCCCTTCCGTCCGACGACTCCTCCTTCGACTCCTTCGAACTCAGTCCCACTCCAATCGACGGCGGGCGCAATTCCTCCGTGCTGCAGCAAGACCCCGAACCGCCGCCACCGCCGACGGACGGCCCACCGAAGCCGTTCCCCTGCTTCGCCCTCTTCCAATTGGCCTCCCGGCCGTCGGGGCCCTGCGACTTGCACCGCTTCAGATTCGGCATTTCGATTTTCTTCGGCCGCTCGACGATCATCTTCCGAACATCGCGCGGCACACACGAAAAAAACCCTAAACAAAGAAAGAACCAAACTTTCCCGGTCGTAGTAATCCCGACGCTCCGCGACGCCGGGAACCGAAGACGGAGATCGACGGCCGCCGCCGTCGCCGCCACGAGCGGAGGTCGAATTGCGCGGAATCGGAACCCTAGCGGACGAGTTGCTGCTTTCCTATAATAAGCTGAGAGAGAGAATCGATCGGGGGCTGAGGAGTGCGCCGAAATCAATCGCGCGAGGGAAGACAGGTTCTTTTAAGCGAAGCCGCGGAGGTGCGGAGGATGGCGTTGTCCGAAGGGACCGCGGGACCGCGGGGCGCGTGTTTAGTTTCCTTTTTTTTTTTTTTTTATGACTTTAATAAGATTGTTTGGGTTTTCGCCAGATCGTAGGGGAAAAATTATTTAATAATGGTAAAATATTAGGGACGGCGCTGACGTGGCGGGTAGATGAGGCGGTTTCCGGGATTTTGGCTCCAAAAAGGTCCGCTGTGCTCCGTTTGGAGGAGGCCAGGGCGGAATTGGTCGTGGGGAAGGCGCGAACTGAAATTTTCTTTTGGGAATAAGACGGGCTTGTGGAGCGCCGCCCGCCCTGCCATTCCGTGGGGGCGGTTGTTTGTGTTCCTCTCTGATTCATCCCGATAAGACTCATGCTGCATCTACGAAGATTAAAAAAATAAAACGTAAGAGGATTAATACGGCGAAATACTCAAAACTGATGTATGTGTAATAAATTTATTTTAAATTAATTATTGACTATCGAAAATCTCAAATTACATTTGTGATAAATATATCATCTATTGATTTAATTAATATCGCAAAAAAATTATAAATTGTAAAAATAAAATCTCAAACTAATACACTGTTTCGTCAATTGTTATGTATTATCCAACTTAAAAATTTAACAGTAAAATTTAACGGAAATTAATTGAAGGTAAAAATTGTCACAAGTGAACTAGTTTAGGGTTTTTGGTGATCAAAAAATTAATTTTTGATAAATTGTTAAAAGTGTACCAACTTAAGATTTTTCATAATATTAACCCATAAAGAAAATGTATTTTTTTCAATTGTTAATACAATGAAAAACTTCAAATTGATAATGTTACAATAAATTTATCCAATACTAATTTTTTCATTATAAAATACCGTAACATTTTTTACCACAAAAATCTCAAATTAGTACATTTATGAAAAATTTACAATCCATTAGTTTTAGTTAAATTAGATTGATATACTGACAAGTTTCTCTTTTTAGTATAAAACATTTTATGAGCCTGAGCTTGGTCTCACCTAGGGCCAACAAGGGCCAGTCACCCACCTAGGGTTGGCAACTATCGCCTACCCCTTTGGTAATGGGCAATAGCAGTAGAAGTGCCCACTAACGAGCCCTCAATTCTCTTTGGAACAAGTTCATTATAAGTCATAAAACTTGTTATAAAAAGACAATTAAATTATAACACTTGCAAAAAGTACAATTAGATTCTAAAACTTATCAAATATATGTAATCAAGTCCTAAAGTTAATATTATCAAATTATTTATCTAGAAAACAATGATATAGCAATTTTAAATTAATTTCTCTCTCCTAATTGGTATTTTTTATTGTTTTCTTTTTAATATCTTATTTAAATCATATTAAAAATTAAAAAAATTAAAAATTTATTAAAAAACAAAACTAGAGAGAGAGAGAGAGAGAGAGAGAGAGAGAGAGAGAGAGGGAGGGGGAGGAGAAGAGCAAGATAGGCCACATCGATAGGCGCCGCCGCCACGGCTACCCATTGCCAAAGGGATCGGCGACTTCTTCCGATCCTGAGCAAGGGTGGTCGACCCTCTCCAATCTTAGACGAGGCCTCGTGTGGCCCCAAGCAAGTGCTAGCCACCCTCACTAGGCTCAGGCTCGCACTCAAACGCTAAGATTTAGGTGACATCGATGTTTGCCTAGGCCTAGCAAGTGTCGTCGCCTTTCACCTAAGGCGGGCAAGAATGTTGACACCTAAATTTTTGCACAGAGATCTATTTCCCAAAAAAGAAAAGATGAACTTATTTTTCTGCAAATTTTTTTATCAAATTATTGCATAAATATTACCTAGGCATTTAGTATAGTTTTTAAATGCATTTATTTTCTTAATTTTTTTAAAGAAGAAATAAATCAAAATATAAATATAATAAAAAATATAAAAAAAATTAAAAGAGAAAAAAAGTTGGAGCTAATGATCTAAATGTTACTAGCCAAGCCTAGGAAGTCGGATTGGAATTAAAATAGGCAAGTTGGGGCCAAAATGCAATTTTCAAAAGTTGAGGGACCAATTCGCAAATTTTACAAAAATTACGCCCGAGCCCTTAACCATCATCTTGGCCCCCAATTAAATTGAAATTAAACTTGGGTCTGGTCTAATTAATCGAATCGGGCAAAAAGGGACCAAATTGCATTGAATTGAGTATTCTCAAGCAAGAAGATTGCCAACTTTGAGGAATTTTCTTGCAAAATTGGGCGGGGACTATTGTGGAGACTAATCAAAATCTTAAATTACTATATATAATCTTGCTAATTGATCAAAAATCACAGCAAAATTGATGGATCAAAGCACCCAAACTAGCTGCCAAAACTCAGTCCACGAGTTAATCTCAATTCGGAGTTGTTGAGTAAGCAACTTTGTGGCCCCACCATATCCTCCTCAGCCACCCAACCAACTTGATCTCTGCACGTGATGGAAGACCATAATTAGTAGTGCAAGTGAACAAAAATTGGTCAGGGTTAAGCTGCTGAAAGCACAAGAAAATGGCAGCAAAATCCGCACACTCAACAGTTGCAAAAGTTGAAAATTTTGGCTAAGTCATAAAGTTGGTGAACTAGCTCAGTTGGCAGATTTGGTAGGGAGAAAAAAGCCGACCAAGAGATTGCTTAATTCAGTGGATAAGATCTATGAAGCAAGCTCTTTTGAGGGATGAAAGGTAGGAGACAAGAGGGAGAAGGGAGAGCTCACAATCGTCCCTCGAAAAGACCTCTAGAAGCAACTCAAGAAAAACAAAATCTAGAAATTTCAAACCGACCTTTGCAGAGAAAAGTGAAATTTTCAAAAATTGCGGCAAAAATTAGCCAAAACCTTCAATTAGAAAGTGAAACTTCACTCAAAGATCTTTTCAACCATAGGTCGTACATCCCAAATGGAGATCGGGAAGACCTCTAAAGCCACCCGAAAAATACCCTCCTAGAATTCATATAGTTTGGTTCGATGTTAATTTGGCCAACAAAAGAAGTCTTGAAGTCTTGAAGTCTAATTTTGAAGATCAACAAAAACCTTCATTTTCGGTATTTTTCTCTACATATCTCATTTCCAATTTGAATGAGCCAACTTCCACGTGCCCTCGGAAGATGATTTCTTAAATTCCTCGGCCAAAAGCCACTTGCAAAAGAAACTAGGAAGTAAAGTAAGAATCCAAAATATATATTTGGTTGGGTTTGAATATTTTTAAACATGAAAAAGCAGGAAGAAAACCAGGGCGGAAAACTGATTTCCGAAACTGAAATTTTTCTAGGTATTTGAAGCCTCTTCAAGAGCCATATATGTTTAACTTGCTACTCCCCTTTGCATTTGTCTTCTGTCTTCGCGAGCTTGATGAATGTCATATGGGAATACAAATGATGCTGAGGTTAGCTTGGTTTGGTCTTTAAATCTCCGGATAATCCATGAGATCGTCTACAACTTGAGCCAAAACCAAGCCCATCCACATTAATTCATAGCTAGTCAGTGTGGACCATGCATGTATGCTTCTTGAAGATGTCATTTCGATGTGTTTGATTGATCATTCTCTGTGATATTTGTTGCATTTGAAAGTCCATGTTACCTACTTTCATTTTGATCAAGTGATCTTTTCTGTAGATCTTGTATGTGATGAGTGTCGGGGCTTGAATATGAGCATGCAACATTTTTGTTTGACTTGGGTTCAAACCTAAATTTGCAAAATCAGCTCAAACTCGCATATTTGAGGACGATTTCAGTTTGGTTTTTGTGTGTTTTAGGCTATGATTTCTATTTACTATTTCTTTTTGCATGTGATAGTATAACCTTGATACTTTAGTTCCACATAAGATTGCCTATGGATCGAGATTGAAGGCCACGAAAATGGCTCAAGAAAGCTGCTTGGGCTGGTTTAATGCACACTAAGTGTTCGACGAAATGCCCAAACTAAACTTCGATCTTGAAACGGTCAATTTGAACTCGAAACTTGTGATATTCATGTCCTGGGCTCTTCCATATTAGTGCAAATTAAGCATAGATCAGTTTAGGGAATTATTTTCAAATAAAAAAATATAAAATCGAAAAATCCTAAAATTTCAAAAAATATATATAAAAAAATTATTGATGGTATCAAATTAAGGCAAAAATGACATCTATGAGATTTTCCTAATTTTATAAGGTCATTTTCCTAATTTAATACTATTTTGGTATTTTATAATCATTTTTGTAAATAATCAATTTTGCGTGGATTAAAATTATTTAAAGTAGTTTCATGCATTTACAGTTATTTCATGCACATTTAAATTCCCATTTCGCTCGTGGGGTCCTACCAGGGGATGCTAACAAGGCCATGTAATATTATTTGACCGACTTCTATCGGATTTTCCTTTTCCGCATGTATTTTCAAGTCATTTCAATTTATTGGATGTTTACTTATTGCACTGCTTTTCATTAATTTGAGTGTAAATTTCTCTTCTAAATTATGACATTAGAGAAAACAAACCTACAAAAACATTTGCATGGACACTTAGTGATTTCATAAGGATTATAATTGGTAATTAATATTGTGTGGTCATTTAGATAAACAACCTTCTAAGTTAGTAGTACCGCAAGGGCTCTAATAGAAACATTGGCGTAAACAACTCTTCGTTCCTAAAAATCTCTAGTTACGTAGGAATCAAGACAACACTCCCGTGTCTTGATTGGTTTCTAACCGACTCCAATAGGCTAGTGGAGATTCCTACAAATACATAAGTTGTTAAGAACTAAAATACAAAATCTAACGTCGCGCGAGATATGGGCTTGGGAGAGGCTGCGTCTAATCCAAGGCTGGTGGCCCCACTCTTTAGGCAAATGCCCCTAAACCTTCTTCATTTTCCCTCGGACGGTAAAAAAGAGAGGTCGCAACAAAGGGGTCGACATTGCCTAGACCTTAAATGGGTACCAAGATCTAGGCGCCCTTGCCCGAGTCAATAAAGGTCGTCTACCCTTGTTGACCACCCTTGCCCAGGGCCAGCGACCTCCACTAGCCCCTCCGATGATGGGTGGTAGCGGCGGCGATGCCCACCTTCTGCCTCGCCTTGCCCTTCTCTCTCTCTCTCTCTCTGTCTCTCTCTCTCTCTCTCGGTTTTGTTTTTAAAGTAAAATGTTAGCTTTTGTAATTTTTAACTAATTTAAATAATATTTTAAAAGAAAACAATAAAAATGTCAAATAGAAGAGAGAAATTAATTTTAAAATACCACATTAGTATTTTCCGTTAAATAAGTTGACGGTGTCAATTTCAGGACTTAATTGCACTTACGTGACAAATTTTATGACTTGATTACAATATTTGCATGTTTTGAGATTCAATTGCACTTTTGTGATAAATTTTAGGACTTATAGTGAACTTATCCATTTCTTTTTCTTTTAAAATGTATTAAATTTTACTTTCTTCGAGGAAAATTACTAGTGGCGAGAAAAAGTCAACCTTTTTCTGATATATGTTAAAATGGATTTTTATTACACTAATAAAGAACAACTTCTCCACGAAGTTAAGAACTCTATGTTTAAATATGAATCTATTTTCACTAAATATAAACGCTTGTGATAATTAAATTATCCCACTTTAATTTTAAGTACTTATGCGTTGGACTTTCTATTCTAGCGTTGTGAGAGGGCTCTGTTTTCTTATGTTTTGATTTTAAATTTTTCTAAAATTTGCCAAAGTCTCCGGGGGGGTGATGGGGGAGGGAATGTAATTAATGAGAATAAAATATTTGGTGGTTTTTAATTTCGGCTTCAAAAGGAGGGTCGATTTGTGGAAAGCCCGAACTGATTTTTTATTGGAATGGATGGCTCGTGTCGGGCCCTGCCCATACAATGGTTTGGGCTCCTCGTGCGATTTGTCACAACTAAAGTCCTGCCAAAATCATTCAGATGGATTCGAAATCGCGATTTTTCAACGAGGAAAGATATGAAATGATGTGAAAATTTTCACTTCTTGTAATATATTCTTTTGTGGAATACTTCTACTAATATTGAGAAGTCTTTCTTATTAAAAATTTACAATCATGTCTAAAAATTTATATGTTTGTTTTGTTTTGAAGAATTAAACACGGCAACGCGGTGAGAATATTAATTGTTTATCAGGGAAAACTCGTTGTCCATACGAAAAAGTTTAGCTACTGCGAGAAAAGCTTCTTAAAAAGTATTCAAATTTACTTCCTACGAGAGAAATTACCAATGACGAGAAAAAATCAAAGTTTTTTACAATGTTAAAACAGATTTTTAACAAATCAGAGAAACTACTTATTGAAATTTTTTTATCCGTGTTACGTTTACTTTAAATTGTGATAATTTGGGATTTTTCTAGTTAAATGTATCATAAATGTACCAGTTTGTGATTTTTACAATATAAAAATTAGCTTGCAGTGAGTGCATAAGTTTTTGTGATGTAAAAATTAATTTACGTTTAATGTGAAACATGTGTACCGATTTAGAAGTGTTCGTAACACAAAAATTAATTTGGATTAATGTGGTACAGATATAATGGTTTTGAATTTTTAAGGGCATTATACTAAATTTAAATGCATGCACTAAGTACCATTTGTTGCGACTTTCATCTGTTTCCACTAAATATAAATGTGATGATAATTAAAGTATCTATCATGTATCTTAAGTTTTTGTAGTGTTAAAACTTAGGGGGAAGCATGGTCTGGTAGGCGATTTCCATCCTAAAATTGAGAACTGTTCATTACAAATCGGTTTCGAAAAACCAACTATTGGTTCTATAGATCCATCCAATCTAGTTCGTTCTTGAGTGGATTGATGGAACCAGTCCTCAATCCCAATTCTTTATTGCCACTTTCGCATCCATAACATGCTTTGAGTAAGGAGTAGCTAAGATGTCAAGAAGCAGGCAACACCCATCTCTCACGCGACTTTTGCCATTAGCGTGAAATGAGGTCTCCTTTGCCTAATGATATTCTCCAACCATCACAACCAAGAAGAGAGATTTTTAAAGGGTTGACAAGAAAAAATTAACGAATCGAACGCAAGAGATCACGACTTTGTTTTCACATCAAGCAGAGAGGGCAACTAATTACTTAGAGAGTGTTATTAACTATTTTGTAAATGGCATGGAACACACTTGAATTCTTAACATTTTAAATTGTGAGTGCATATATATACACACACATATACTGGTCCTGTTGAAATTGGGAATAGATCAATCCCCATGAGAATTGCTAGTTTTGGACCAGTTCGATCTAGTTCTAGGCAATTTCGATTCCTTTGCACATTGAGCTTTCTATCTTGGCATTGTTCATGGAGGGTTCTGTTTTTTCTTTTTCTTTTAATTGTTTTAATATTTGCCAGATTGCCGGGGAAAAGTAATTAACGAGAATAAAAATTCTGAGTCGATGTTGACGTGGCACGTGGTTCTGAATTTTGGTTCCAAAGGGCGGGTCGATTTGTGGAGAGCGCAAACTGAAATTTTATCGGAATGGATGGCTTGTGTTGGGCTGGGCCCATCGGATGGTTTACAACCCTCGTTCGATTTATCCCAACTAAACTCACATCGGAATCATTCAAAGTGCGTTTGGTGATGATTCTGTTATCAAAAATAATTTTTATTATCAATGATTTTTTCTGATTCTATTACTGGAAACAATTTCTAAGCAAAAAAATGCTTAAGAATCGTCCAAAAATTTATATTCCCGAAATAGAAATACGTTTGGTAAAATTCTTAAATTCTTTTATTTTTTTTAATTTTTAATACTTTTATTATATTTTTCTTTTTTTTTTTCCCTTCTTCTTCTTTCTTCTTTGTAGCCGGTTCTGCCGGCCACCGTTATGGCCGATGATCGGTTGGATGAGATCGGCCGAGCTCGTTAGAGGCTCACCCGACCCGGCAAGGCCTCGCCGTGGTTGTGCAAGGTTTAGCTTGCTTAGCGATGGCCCAACAAACCTAGCCTCGCCAGATCTGGGCAAGGTCGACCTCGCCTAGCCAAGGTGAGGTCGAGCCTCGCCGTGGCTCGACATCGCCGAAGGCTGGCAACGCTTTCGGCCGAGATCATCCGCTCTCATCCGGGCCGGTCGCCGATCGTAGCCAATGCCAGCAACTGGCCAAAAGGAAGAAGAAGAAAAGGGAAGAGAATAAGAGAAAAGAAAAGAAAAGAAAAGGAGAAAAAAAATAGGAACGCATTTTATGAATTGTTTAGGGAATAAAAACTATTTTTTTCTACTTCTTGATTCTGTTTCAAATATTTTTTCGAGAACAAAAATTTTACCAAACAGATTTCTGTTAATTTTTTCGTTCCGAATAACAAAAGAATAGAAATAGTGGATTCTCTGATGGTTCTTACAAACAAGGCCTTAGATGGACTAGGAAGATGTGTTATTTTATTAAATAAGGAAAGATATGGAGTAATGTGAAAATCTTCACTTCTTGAAACATAATTTTTTTTTTTTCTGTCAAACACTTCTCATAAAATTGAGAATTTATTATTTATTTTTAAATTTACAATCACGTCTAAACATTTCTCAGTAATTTTTTATTTTTATTTTTTTGAAGTTGTTGTGAGAATATTAATAGTTGATCGAGGAAAACTTATTGTACATACAAAAATTATTAGCTAATGTGAGAAAAGCTTCCTAAAATGCTTTAAAATTTACTTTATACGCAGGAAATTACTAATGACAAGAAAAAACAACGTTTTTGAATACGTTAAAATGTTTAAATACGAATTGTGGTTTATAATGAACATATTGTTTTATTGACTAATTATTTCAAAAAAATACACGAGATTATTTGTCGGAAAATGCTTCTAAATCTTTCATTTCTCTCAAAATAAGTGGAACTTTAGAGTCAATCAATTAACAGACCTAAGCAAGTCAAGCCTTAAAGTTATGGATTAGACTTACCTGCGACAAGATAGCAAAGTATTCAATTTTAAATAGTCTAAGTTAGAGGGCCATACCTAAGAAAGGAACTACTTGCCTAGAGACTAGACCTACTCATTTGGAAGGCCTAATCAGGTTAAGGCTAAAATCAGAGACTAGACAGAATGAAATTATACTGAATTAAATACATTTGACTAGGCATAGTTGGAATTACCCACCCTAAGAAATGAACTATTGTCTAGATGGCCCCTAAAAAGACTTAGGCGAGTCCATCGATGCGTTGTGCATCGATCATTTGTACATTCTTGTATCTTACATAGGCAACTTCTGAAATTAGATCTTGATATACAAAAGTAAATAATAATCTATTTATATTAAACTGACGTGCGTGTTTATTTCTAATTAATATTCCCATGCGCTAAGAAAATTCGAATTAAAAAGAATGTGGAATTAATAACTTTGTTTTTGGTCCTTTAACTAACGCTGACAATGTAATTTAATCATTAAACTTTCAATTTATCTATTTTTTTATTTATGGTCGAAGGTCATTTTAATCGAAGAAATGACTTTTTGGGTTTATTATATTGATACAAGTTTGTACGATTATTAATAGCGAGAAAGTTCAAAAAAAGGGAAAAAAATATCCGAAAAATCAACACTCTAAGCGGAGACGGTGGCGCCGGCGGCGGAGCCGGCGCCGGAGCCGGAGCCGGAGCCGGAGCCGGAGCCGGAGCCACAACCGCCGCCTCAGGACGGCGATGGCAGCAGCCACCGTCCTCACATGTGGCCACATCGAGAGAGATGGTTGACCTGTCGTTCTCGCATCGTTTCTCCGCCCGTCGATGGCGGAACAGAGCCAAGTGCTGGATCGATTTGCTCGGCATTTCCCGTAGCTCGGGCGATTCTGCGTACGTTACGCTGCTGCTCTGCTGTTTCATCCATGGGAATTTCGAATTCGCACTGTTCCCCTTATCGGAACTCGACAGAATCAGCATTCCAAAACCCATGATGAAGCTGTAATGGCGTCCGCGGGGCTGCGTTGTTATCATGTTGTTGGGCATTAGCAGACGGCTTTTCCGGCAGTTTCGATCGTGAGTTTGTTTCTCCTTATGTCCACAGCTGTCGAGGGTCAGATCAAATCCCCATTGTTTCTGCATTGGATGCAATCTCAGTCCTAAAGAGATAGACAGGAACAGGGCTCTTCGACAATTTCATCAACGCGTCGAAATGGCGGGTAGTTTCTGTGTTACCGTATGGAATCAAGCATGCATACTTGGTAGTTGGTATTGAGACGTGCCTCTTTCACCCTTTTAAACCCTCTTTCACAAGGTCGAGAGAGAAGTGTCAGGGTTGAAATTAGGCTAGAATTGAATGCTTCTGCCGGCTAAAGATGACGGCTTGCCTGTTATAATGTGGATTTTTGCTTAATTGTACTCTAAGCTGCTGATATTTACTGAAATGAATTCCGTTTCCTTTCCTCATATGTAAAAGCCGTGTAAAATCTTTTTACATCTTCGTGCATTCACCTCCTTATTGAAAGTGTATCCTGTTTCTGGATTACTTACAGTTACACGAGAAGGATATGATGTCTGAGAAGCAAAAGGTTTTAGCAAGAAATTCATGCCAGCGGTGGTGATAGTATCTGGAAATGAAGAGGGCCCCGGTCCTTGTAAATGGTCATTGCATTGTGGCTGTTGCAAGCTCTTCTACAATGATTATCCCGTGCCCTACAGCTGTTAACAAGGCTGTTGGTTAAATAGAAGGGATGGATGCATTCTTATTTGGGATGCTAAGCTAGACGTGCTTCTGAAATTGGTCAGAGCTCAAAACTGATCCTTCTTTCATTATCTATGTAGCTCCTGTACCTTCCTTTCTTAAGTCAACAAAATGAGCTAATGGACAGTGGATGCCACTTCTAGTTTATGATGGTTGTGGATCCAATGTCTTGTGTATGGTGAATATGTTTAGTTTATCTATATTGAAAGTTTAATGATCTTTTGCTGTTGTCTTATTGTAGAAATAAAAACAAAAGTGAAGCATGATGGTGGAGCTTTGACATCAGAGAGGAGATTCTTATGTACAGTGTTGTCATGCTTTAAACCAAGCATCCCCCCCATTTCCCCATTTTGGTTTATCAAGAATTTGCACAAGATGAGCTCATATTTTCCATTTTCTCCTTTTGGAGGAAGATTCACACTCAGTATCATGATGATTACAAATCAGCATTACAATGGAAGTTACAAAATGAGACTAAGCTCAAATATAGAATCATGGTTGAAGTGGAGATCACGTCCAGCCAACATGGATGGAGATTTGAGATCTTAGAGACATTGAGGTACTACAAGCTATGTATATCCTTTCACTTTTTTTCAAATACCATTGCACCAGGAAGCATTTTGACTCAGTTTTGAGATAATTTTTCCCCCCACAAGAAGTATTACTGGCTTAATATCAATGGCTCAGGGGTTCTTGCAGCTCTAGTTTATTTTCAGTACATCTATCTTGAAGGTACTGACACAGGTGTCTTTAGCTGAACTTGCTGAATGTGGAAATTAAAATGTTTACTTTGATATCTCTTTGTAATGTTACTTTGTCAATTTTTGTACCTCTTTAGACGATCTCTGGTGTTCGGGTTAATTAAGTTGGCCACAGTTTTGACTGAAATTGGACTTGAGTAGAGAATCTGACAATACACTAGTGAATTGTGCAGAAAAATAACCTGTAGGATGCATGTTATTAGCAATTTGATGCACTTGTTAGCTCAGGAAAATTTTGCTGTACCATGACACAGACAGTATCTGTAGACCAAAGAGAAAACACAGTCAAGGTACATGTCTTTTTGAGCAAAGACCTCGATTTGATCTTCACACTGTACTATTTCAAGCATCTGGTACAACCACACAGTGTTTCAGTCCCTCCGGGGGGGGTAAATCCTGACCTTGGAAACAAACAACAATTTCCCCAATTGATGTTGAGAGGTGGGGGTGCTACTTTTGGTGTCACCATGAATTGGAATTGTGAAATGCTCGGTCGGTGATCACGTGGTGCAAGCAACAAGGCATTGAGGAAGAGCACCAGTCCTAGAATCCTGGCCTTTCAGGGTTTTCTAAGGCCATTGTTGGATGCCAATTTTCTAAGTTATCTTTTGGCTCAGTTTGGGTTGAGACTTGAGAGAATTCATTGAATGGACTTCGATTATTTGATTAAGTGGTTCTTACTGTGGATGATAAGCTGGCTTTATCTTTTAGCTTTTATACTTAGGGCTTAATCATGGCACAATATGAATGCAAAAGTCTATGCTGCTCAATTTGAGTGGGTGACCTTTAAAAGTTCTCTTCTTATACGTGTCAAAGGCCTAAACGATATGGGACCGGAAAAGTTAGATGCGAGCTATCATGGAATGACAGCAGACATTTTCGGGATACCAGTGCTGACTTGTGGAGAATTCAACTCAGGACATAAAGACTGTATCCTAATTTGATGCTCCTGCCCATCTCCTTTCACACTTGCTGCCCTATGTTTCTGTCTGAGATTGGTGGAAAAGCCTCTAGTTTCTGTATATAGTGCTTCGGATATAGTGGTGCTTTTGATCTTTTTTATGTCTAAGATCCATTAACAGTCTGTTGTCACTTGTAGTCATACTGGAAATGGTGTTTAATGTTAGTTTTAGAGGGGTAAAAAGATGAGTAAATCAGGAGTGCATATATGAGCGAATGGTGATTATGACCATTGTTTGCAAGGTTGATTTTTCAGTCATCGTGCAACTCACAATCTTTCCTGATTTTCTTGACAACAACACATTGAAGGAGATGTCGAAGCGTGGCTTATGGTATATGTTCAAATGCATTCTTGCATTCTGAAGATGATAAAACGATAACACGTAAACTTTTTTTGGCCAGCGGATTTATTTTTCACGGGTCATACTTAAGGTAGTACTCCGGATAGGGGAACGCGGGTTGATGTATACCTAAATGGTGAATGACGTGTGTGATGGTGTCAGGGACCACCAAAGTATGTCATTAAGTATGTACCTGTCATATTCCATTGAGTAGGCATTGCACAAAGAAGACAATTGAATGTCATAAGATACAATTCCTAAGTACCGGCTATTCTTGTAGAGATGATTGGTCAATTGCACAATGATCCGGTCAAGCGATTGGATGTTTTTGACCAATCCAGGACTCTCATTATGACAATCTTAGATTCACTTTCTTCCAGTAGCATGTCGACGGGTATAACCAGTCAGCACGTGGACAAACATTGGAAAGACAAAAAAGAACCCTATTGATTACGTGGTTGCATATGCCGCAAAGTAAAGTTCATAATTTAATGGTAGGGTGTGCCTAAAGCTCATAATTTAATGGTAGGATGTGCCCTTTATGGTTTAATAAGCCATTGAAATGCGATGCAATGCCGCCCCACTCATCAAGCCGATTGGCTAAGCGGGTCCTGCTGCTAAGGATGAATGAAACTTTTCTGGGTGGACACCAGTTTGACCCTTCTAATTATTGTGTTGTTTATTGTCGTTCTTGGTTGACGATTGTTCTAGCGCTTGAGAAAAGGAAGTTAATGGGGGCATTACTCTCGTTGATTATTGTACTGGAAAGGTATGCGGAAAAGAGAAAGCAAACTTTTCGCAATTCAGCTTAGAATATCTGACCGGACGATATTGTAACGCCTAAATGGGGGCACGGAGTGATCGGCTGTTTTCATTATTGAGCTAGAATAATCCTTGCCACCACTGCGTCGGCAGTTGCTGCGTGAGATGATTCTGGAACGTGTCTTGATCTCTGTTAGGCTTAAGCTCTTGCCATAGAAATATCACATTCCTATTGTTTTGCTGACGAGGAACCAAGGCAAAAGGTAATGGTTCTAGGCAATAATGGTTACCTGAGACCTTTCTGGGGTCCAGATGTCCCGTGTCTTCATTGTTAATTTCTTCACTTGCTTAATGGACAGCAGCAACTAGAAAGAGCTTCCGTCAACCTGTCCCTAACGCAGTTCAGTCTTTTTTGTACTTCTCAAACATCCAAGGCCCCATTGAAGCCCTGAATACAAGTTTAAAGGAACAAATTTTCAAGGACATCTGATGTGAAAAGACAACAGAACTTACGGTGATGCCCGGTAGCCGGTAATGGGGAGACGTGTACAAAACCTAACGTGGAGAGGACGTGATATGGATGCCCGGTTGGCCACATAGATGGAGCCAAAACAAATGTTTCATGGCAAGAGGCTGTATTGCCGATTCTTTCTTTGGGTTTGTTTCAAATCTCTCTCTACAATTTTCGATGAAAAAAACCTGTTGGAAAATTGTGAACCACGTAAATGACCGAGAATTAGACGAGAATGAGTTGAAGAATTGCGTTACGCAATGGCGTAGACCGTTGAACGGCCACCAAACAGTCGTCCGTATCTAGAGTTTGCTAATTCTTGCGAGTTTAACAAATGAAGGAGGATGCTGAGCATCGGACATGGCGGTTCGATTGAGGGTACTATAGCCCCAATCCGTTTCCTCCATCTTATGCTGCAAAATTTCCTCCTGCCTGCTACATCTGCAATTAAACAGATGAGTTTCTCCTGTAGAAATGTATGGTAGTAAATTCTCCTCGACCAATAAGATGGATTGCGTTCAGTAACATTCTGCTCAAAGTTGAAGGCACCTTACATGAAATGGAAGGTCTGCGTCAGCTTATCCACCAACCGTCATTTACAGGAAAGAACAATGGTGGGTTATCCTCCACCCACATGGAACACGACTTTGGCATACGTACGCTCGCAATTGCCCACGCATCGTCTTCCTGGCCTTTCTAGTCCGCTCAAAGATTGTCTTGATCTGACAACTTGCGGATGGTAACCTGGTTTTTTCATCGAGAGATGCTGAGGTTCAACGTGGCACATATGACGCGGCTTGGCATGTTTGTGCTATTTCCAGCATCGCACCCAAAAGTGTAAATTACCACCAAGAACCGCTGGTCATGGATCCAGTTGAACTCCTCGACCCTCTGCCCATTTCGATTTCACTCTGCAGCACAGTCTGCGGGATTCTGATTCATCGAGTTGTTTCTGATGCGAGCTATTCCGCGTCGGGTTGCAATAGGAATGTCCCCCGCAGTAAAATTAGCCATTGGGAATCGAGTAATTCAAGTAACGCGGATTGACATGTGGCGAACATGGGGCGATTATGCTAATTTGGGCTATATTAAAGGCAACCTCAGATTGAGCTGACTACTCATGTGACTGAAAATCTCAATTTGGTACAATTTGAAAGAAGAAAGAACTCATGCAGCAATTTGCTTAGAAAGGACACTCTAGAGTTCCTCTCCTCATCCAAGATGCAATTAAGCAAGCAGAAAGAAAGAACTCCCTCATTTCAACTTCTAGATTTTATATGTATGAAGGATCAACATTTATTTCAATTGCAAATGAAAAATTCATACTTATATTGCTCTTGCATGAGTGGGGACTGAACTGTAAAAGGGTTGCATCTGCATCAAATATCCTCAAAATCTTTCTGCACTATTTTTGCTGATTTTTGCCCTTGTCTTCCTAGTCTCTGAGTGAAAATCTTATCGGAAAAAGTGGTCCCTCCTTGTCTGCAAATCGCAGCAGTAAAATTGGCAGGGTGCCCCTTTTTGTTCTACTTTCTAGTTTGCAAATAACATGACCAATTTCAAAGTCGCAATTTTTTTTTATATGGATATTTCCATAAAATTCAGAGAAAAATCCAAAATAAAATGATAATTACACCATAAGCCAGAAACTGCCATAAGATGCCATACGTCCGACTGTTAAATCTCCGCCCTTCCTTCCTTATCACACCAACCTCTCTCTCCCTCTCTCTCCCCCTCTTTGTCTCCCTCTCCTCATTTCTTCTCTTCCCTTCTCACCGTTTCCTCTCAGTGGATGAGAGCTTCATTGCGAATTGCTCAGACCACTTCTTCGTTTCCCAATCCTTGAAGCGCTTCCATCATTGCAGCGACCATCTCTATCAGGTTCTTGCAGACAACCTTGGTTTTCCGCACAGTTCAGATGCAGCCATATGGTGTTGGCGCTTTCAAGTTCAGAGCTTTTTGATTGTTCATTAAAGAGACCCTTTTCTCTTACTTCTTCAATGCTTAAGACCAAGACCATCTTTTCTATTTCTACTCTTTGTAAATTTTCAATACAGTCGGTGCTTGTCTCGTCCGTCCTCAGCTCTTAATGTCAATACCGGACATAGTCTAATTCTCGAAAAAGGAAGATTGTAAATTTTGGTGCAACCGATGCAATCTCTTGTGAAGTTATATCTGAAGTGTTTGTCCTTCGTCTAATATGCTGAGTCGAGATAATACTATCCGAAAATCAATCTGCAGTCTCTTCTGAAACTGCTAGTCAATAAGAGTATCGGAAAAGAAGTAGCTGGAGTCACTCGGGCTCTCAGGACTCTATTTCTTTTCATTTCCTCTGTAGTAGTGGTTTTGTGTAGTGACTGGGAAGGATAAGATGATAAGGTCATTTCTGCAGTTAATTTGAAGGTAGAGTTTAAAGGAGACGACTGCTCGGCTTACTTCAATCAAGAGAAGGTCGAGAATGGCGCCCAGGAACAACCGCGGAAAGGCCAAAGGAGAGAAGAAGAAGAAGGAAGAGAAAGGTACTCCTTATATGCATATCTTCTTTTACATAAGGCAGAAATATCATTTAGTATAATATGCAGCTTCTGAATCTGGCCTTCTTTTCATTGTTGAATTCTTGCAGTGCTCCCGGTAGTCATGGACATTACGGTAAACCTTCCTGATGAAACCTGCGTGATACTGAAGGTTCGATTTCCTCGTCCCTACTCTAATTTGTTTCCATCCGACAACATCTGAGCTCCAAGGCCTCGCGTCGCTTCGAATATACCGTCTTATATTCGATTTCATCGTTCAGACGTCTTTCGAAACGCCCTTTCCATTTCTTTTTCACCTTAAGTTTATCGGAAACCAGCTCATTGCCAAAACTAGAAGCTAGTATATGCAGTCCGGGGTATCTGGACAAGAGATTCGAATTGCCGGTATAAAGAAGGAAAGATCAAAAGAACCAAAGAAAGAGAAAAGTCAAGTCTTCAGTGCCTAGATTTTCATTTAGTTTAGGTGCTCCAGCTTGATGTTACTTAACCTTTAGCTGAAAAGTCATTGGTGCGGGACCGGTAGGGGTGGAAGAAGTAGATGCACGCACAAAAGACTTTGTACTTGTAAAACGAGCGGCTTCTAAAGCTTGCCAAGGACATCAGCAATTAGAAAACTGTCATGCAGTAAAAAATCTCGTCTTCATAGCCTGCATAGGACTGTTGTGTCTCCTTTCTGGTTCATTTCCATGCCAGGAACGTCGAAGGCCGGTCCTTCGCCGTTCCGGGCAAGGGTTTACTCACTGTTTCCCGCTTCGGTTTTTCTCAGGGGATCTCGACGGACAGGATCATCGACGTTCGCCGGCTCTTGTGCGTCAACACCGAGACGTGCCACGTCACCAACTTCTCGCTGTCACATGAGGTAAGGGATCGAGTCCGCCGTAATGTGTTGTTGGGTGGCAAGTTCGGATATCCCACGCTCTCTCTCTCAATCTGGACAATCGTTTTCACGTTGTAAAGCACGCTGATCTGACATCAGTGCTCTGTCCAATCGCCATGTTCTGCTTGAAAAACGTTTTTCTTGCCATGTCCATCGACGGCAACCGTCGGAAAGTGAGGAAAGAAAAAGTGGAATCTCAAATGAATCCGTACTCTTGGGATCGATCGAAAAGGGGAAGTACTTTTCTTCCCCTTGACCTCCCCGACTTCTGAGAATAGTATCCAATCGATTCTAGAATTATTGCATCAATGTCGATTCAAAATCAAACTTTTCCCTCAACGATGTGGTCCTAAACATTTTGGCAGCATTTTATTGTAGTCCTTCGACCTATTGCCACCGAAAATTGCGTACATAAGATGGCCAGTCAGCAATTTTCGAAGGTCATAGATCAGAAGGATTACACTGGAATTTCTTGTAAAGATTTAGAACTTTATCGACAGAATTGGAAAAAAAAATTAGGACCAATTTTGCATCCGCACGAGATGTTTGCAGCAGTATTGGTGATTTTGTCCTGTTTTTTGGGTTGAAAAGGGGCAAGCCCAGCACGTGAGACCTTGGTGATTGTCACGTGACTCATAGTTTATGCGCCCCTCGCATTTCGTCAAAGCTGAACTTTTCAGTGAGCGCTCAATCTGCATCAAACTTTTATCCAGCTTATACTATGGAAATCTTATATCATTGAATTTTGATTTGATGATAAAAAATTAGCTTACAACTCCTTAAATTTATAAAAGAATGCATGTTTGTATCAAATATACCGTGTTTCACTAATTAGGAGTTCCTTTCACTTTTCACTCACTTCTCTACATTGCATTTGAGATTTTAATTTAAATTATGATCACTTCAAAACCATATCAACCTTTGAAGATAGTTTGAAATGGGCGATTTGGAAATATTTTTTATGATCGTTTGTATCGTTTAAAATAATTATTTAATGTAAAATATTTTCATGTTCGGCAGCAATTTGTGTTTAAATATTTTCGCGAATGATAAAAATATATTTTCATTCTTTTATTTTTATTATCCATACAAGTACAATTATTTAAAAAAATATTTTTTAAATTATTCATTTCCTCTGAAATAAATGATGCGTTAAAATTCACCTGATTTCTTCCCATCCTCTTGAAAAAAGTCAAAGTCGAGGATTATTATTTTGATATGGGAATCTTTGGTGGGGCCTGAGGAACAGTAATAAATGAAAAATGAGCCAGGGTAATTATGGCATTTCACCTTTGGGGGAGCAATTAACGGTCGGATTTGGCGGGTTGCGCAGGTTAGAGGGCCAGGATTGAAAGACGCCGTGGACGTATCCGCGCTCAAACCATGCACGCTGACGCTCGTCGAAGGTAAACCGCCGGACCGATCTCCACGCCTTCGTCGTCGTTTCACCACCTTCTTCTCACCATCTCTCTCTCTACTTTCTCTCTCTACTGTGTTGGCGCGAAGCAGAGGACTACGATGAAGAGCGCGCGGTGGCGCACGTGCGGCGCCTCCTGGACATCGTCGCCTGCACGGCGTGCTTCGGCCCGTCGCCGGCGGCGGCCAAGGACCCGCCCCAGCCCGAGGCCCGGAAGGGCGGCCTGGACTCGCAGGACAGGAGCGTCAAGAAACCCGGGAAAGCTTCTCAGGCGGCCGCCGCCGCCGCCGCCGCCGCCGCCGCCAAGCGGGCTGCTCCGCCGCCGCCCAACCCGCCCACGGACCCCGCCGCGGACGGTGAAGGAGAAGCGAGCCACTCCTGCCCTAAGCTCGGGAGCTTCTACGACTTCTTCTCGCTCTCCCACCTCACTCCTCCTCTTCAGTGTAAGTACTCTCTCTCTCTCTCTCTCTCTCGCTCGCTCGCTCGCGCGCATGCATTTTGTTAGCCTTGGTCGTTCGGATATTGACGTATGTTACCTTTTGCAGATGTGAGGAAGGCGGGGAAGCGGCGCGTCGATGAGGTGTCTCCGGATGAGCATCTTTTCTCGCTCAATGTAAGCTCTCTCAGGCGCCTTTGATCAGTGTCTCGCTCTCATGCGACGGAACAACGTCGAGTTTTAGGAACGTAGCGCAGTTTTTTCTCCTTTTATGATTCTCATGATGAGAAAACTGTCGCGAGCTAGCGGTGTTTGCATGGTCATTTTGTTTTTAAAGAGTGCAACTCTTCATGTGTGGTGGCTCAGGTGAAGCTGTGCAATGGGAAGCTGGTCCATGTGGAAGCCTGCAAGCGAGGCTTCTTCTGCGCCGGGAAGCAGCCGATTTTATGTCACAACCTTGTCGATTTGTTGCGACATCAGAGCCGAGCTTTTTACAATGTTCGTCTCGCATTCCTAGCTGATTTTGTTAACGCGACGACGTGCTGCTTGAACTTCCTTATTTGGACACAATAAGTCTTATTTGCTCTGATTTGCTGTACTGTTCTTGTTTTGGGCTATGGTTAATTTAAGCTTAAAAGATCGGAGCAAGAAAATTAAGATTTGTAACTGGGTAAAAACAATTCCCAGATCTTGTTCTGTGTATTCCGATTCTTTTCTGCTGAGTGACATAGTTCGCACATTAAATGAGGAATATGATTGTGCATATCTCTTATAGTTACAAAACTTGGTCAAATTCTTCAGACCAACTTTTTTTCTTCGTTGAAGTTTAATATATGTTTCTTTTCTCGTATTATGATTTTTTATTTCGACATCTTTCGTGCATCTTTATCATTGCATTGAAACGCCTCCTAGCCTTGCCCATTGCTGGATTAATAACCACTTTTAGTTTCTTCATGTCTGGATGCATGATCAATATGTTTCTTGGGATTCTTGGAAGCGATCCATTTTGTCGTATGTGCTGCACATCTCCTTTGTTTGTTTTTCAGTCATGGAAATGAGTCGTTTTCTTCTCTAAAATGGCTTTGTTTTATTCTTCATTTCTTATCTCTCTTTGGATCACACAAGCATAGTGAAGTTCCATTTGTTGTTTGTGTCTCTTTACAGGCATACGATGATCTCATGAAAGCAGTTTCAGAACGAAACAAGGTGCGTTGGAACTTCAGTTTTTGATATAGTCAAGTCAGCTTAAGAAAATTTTCTTTGAACTTTAGAATCCGCCCTAAGCACACAGGTTACTTTTCCAGCTTTGCGTAGTATCTGTGCTTCAACTGATTCGTCCTTGGTCCAATTTTGCAGTTTGGGAACCTTCCTTATGGATTTAGGGCAAACACATGGCTCACACCTCCCGTGGCAGCTCAATCACCCTCTATTTTTCCTCCTCTACCTGTGGAGGATGAAGGATGGGGAGGAAATGGGGGCGGTCTAGGAAGAGACGGCAAAAGTGATTTGCTTCCATGGGCTAACGAGTTCTTGTATCTTGCATCTATGCCTTGCGAGACAGCAGAAGAGAGGCAGGTCCGCGATAGGAGAGCTTTCCTTGTACATAGCTTGTTTGTTGATGTGGCCATTTTAAGGGCAGTTTCAGCCGTGCAGCATGTATTGAGTAATCTGGATTTAATCAGCTCCACTGCAGACGCTAATTATTTGTATTCAGAGAAAGTGGGAGACTTGTGCATTACAGTAATCAAGGACGCTTCCAATGCAAGCAGTAAGATAGATACAAAAGTTGATGGAATTCACGTGACTGGGATGGATCCAAAGAAACTAGTGGAACGAAACCTGCTTAAGGGGATTACTGCTGATGAAAATACAGCAGCCCATGTATGCTTCTTCTTCTTCTTCTATGCTTGATTAATGTGATCAACATTGTACTTTCTGGTTGCATGATCTGAATTTTCACTGGATCATTAAGAAGACCATACATATTGATTGCAGGACATATCCACTTTAGGAATCGTTAATGTGAGATATTCTGGTTATATTGCTGTCATAAAAGTTGAGGGGCAAGAGAGTGAAAAGGTCCTTGTTCCTACAGCCATTGAACTTCTTGATCAACCTGAAGGTGGTGCCAATGCCCTCAACATTAACAGGTTTTCCAGCTCAACTTGTTCTTCTAATGAAACACTATAGCTGATCTTTTAGTTTTGCCATAAACACTGAAACTGATCTTTTGGCATCTGGACTTCATCACTCTGTTGCTGGGGTAAAGAAGGACAATATGCATGTGAGGAATCCCTTACAGAGAGAGTGTGCACCTCTTTTTTGGGATGGCATATGCACTTTTTTTGAGTCCTTATGTCTACTGTGGTGGCTTCATCACGACTTCTCAATTTTCATTTTTTTTTTTCAGTTTAAGATTACTCCTTCATAAAAGAGTTGCTCCAGAAAACAATAAACACTTTCAACAGTTGCATCCTTCAGAGCATGATGAGCTCAGTGCTTCTGAATCCATTGTGGAGAGACTGTTGGAAAATAGCCTTGGAGAGCTTGAAAAAGCGGATGAAGAGAGAGATCAATTTGTAAGATGGGAACTTGGAGCATGCTGGATACAGCATTTACAAGATCAAAATAACGCAGAAAAGGATAAAAAGGCTTCTTCTGAGAAAGCTAAAACTAAAAATGAGATGAAGGTCGAAGGACTTGGGACACCTCTCAGGTCCCTTAAGAACAACAAGAAAAACCCAGATGGAGCCAATCCGAGACTGCAAATGGAGAATTCTTCTTCCAAGGCAAATTCTGTTGTCGGAGAAGCTGAAACTGCTATATCACCATCTATTGAGACTGAACTTGAATCTATTGCAAAAGAAAATGAGCTTGCACTCAAGGCTATGATGTCTGATGCAGCCTTTGCCCGCCTAAAAGAATCAGAAACTGGACTTCACCGGAAGGTAACATCTTGTTCTAGATAATCATGGAGGGTTTAGCACGTTCTTAATTGTTAACTATTACTCACTACGTGTGGTTACCACTTAGCAGTCTTTGCCAGAGCTCATCAAACTGTCTCAGAAATATTATAATGACGTTGCCCTTCCAAAACTGGTAATGACTCTACTCTTCCTTTTAATCCTGCAATTGGTTCTGGCTAAAGATCTGGTTATGTATATTTTATTTCTGTGGTACATAGGTCGCTGATTTTGGTTCGTTAGAACTCTCACCAGTTGATGGTCGGACTCTAACAGACTTCATGCATACTAGAGGTCTTCGCATGCGTTCCCTTGGACATGTTGTAAGTTCCTTTTCTCTGGACTACAATCAGTTACTACGTTCTTCTTTGTAGCTTAACTTGTGATTTTTCCTTGGGTGAACTAATCAGGATAAAAATTGATGTCCATAATTACAAAGCAGAGGTTTTCTTTCTTTCTTTTTTTTTTTTTTTCCTTTCTCTGAATGCTTTGCAATCACGGTGAAAATTGGTTTCCTTAGTTCTCAATATCATTTTCTAATCTGCACCTCACTGTATTCTCATCAGGACATTCATGTATGTGCCATTTAGCTAATCATTTGGAAACTTAAGTCTAAATTTTCCTCTGTACAAACTACATTCTGTCCATTAATGTGATGGATATGGCCATATCCTCATTGTCTTGTACTTGGCCCATTGTAAGATTTGGACGCAGAGTCGATAAGAAATTTACTTGCAGATGGACTTCCTTGCTTATTGCAGAATAGGGTAGAGTATAGCTAGTCCCCTTTGACCATGATGCCTGTGCCTTGTCTCCTTTACCAGGTCAAGCTTTCTGAAAAGCTGTCACATGTGCAATCTCTCTGTATTCATGAGATGATAGTACGAGCTTTCAAGCACATTCTTCAAGCTGTGATTTCTTCGGTCACTGATGTTGAGAAAATGGCAACGTCAGTAGCTACTGCACTGAATCTGATGCTCAGTGTGCATCCAAGAGGAGACAGAAGTAAAGATTGCAGTTTCCATCCCCTTGTGTGGAGATGGTTACAAGTTTTTCTGCTGAAACGCTATGAATGGGATATTAGCAGCTTAAACTACAAAGACATTAGGAAATTTGCAATACTGCGGGGATTATGTCAGAAGGTATGCGGCTCTATTAATGGATGTTGAAAATGTTCAAACAACCTTCTGCTTAAGGCAGTTTCTTTTAGAATCATAATATTATATTAGAACTGCCTTTATTAGTGTTAGATGTTTGCCTGAAAGATGGCATGCTTGTCTAGCAGGAGGAAGGATGGCAGTTTAAAGAATATTAACTTCAACTTACAGTTGAGGAATTCTTTTGAAAGAAAAAGGCCCAAAAAATTAAGTGCATCAGGAGAATTTTCCTTTTATGAAGGAACTTAGCCTCACTGAACAAGGATATCTTACTTTTAGCGGAATCCAATGCCAATATGGTGTTCTTACTGTTCTATAGGTTGGTATTGAGCTGGTTCCAAGGGACTTTGACATGGAATCTCAACATCCTTTCTGCAAAACAGATGTCATTAGCCTGGTTCCAGTGCATAAGGTAATACACTATTACACAGAATTATAATCTCGTGTCTGTACTCTTTTATTAAAGGGTTAATTTGCTACTCCGTAGCAAGCAGCGTGCTCATCTGCTGATGGAAGGCAGCTGCTAGAATCATCAAAAACTGCTTTAGACAAGGGGAAACTTGAAGATGCAGTAGCCTACGGGACAAAAGTATGTCGTTGATACGGCTTGCTTCCATCCTTTTCTCCTGCTGAATTAACTGCATCTCCTGATGAACGTCCTTTGTTTCTTGCAGGCTCTGGCAAAGCTTGTAGCAGTTTGCGGTCCTTACCATCGAATGACAGCTGGGGCTTACAGTCTTCTTGCTGTAGTTTTATATCATACTGGAGATTTCAATCAGGTATCTGGTAGTATTTTCTTTGTCTAGCACACGACATCATTGTAGAGAATGAGACTGTAGCGGGATGACCTCTGAACTTGCTATGCATAATCTTGTTGAATAGGTTTTTCTTTTCTGCATCGGCCCCTAAAATGATTTTTTTTTCGATCACAGTTAAGTTTTAAGTTAAATGTTCATGAGAAAATTTTCCTAATTACAGGCAGCAATATATCAGCAAAAGGCATTGGACATTAATGAGAGAGAACTGGGACTCGATCACCCGGATACAATGAAAAGCTACGGTGACCTTGCAGTGTTTTATTACAGACTTCAACACACGGAGCTAGCTCTCAAGTATTTTTTCATCTTTCCTTTTTCGCCTGTTATTTGTTGAAGTTTTATGTGTTTTATCATCTAGCTTTTGTTTTTCATGACAGCCTCCATTTTAAGCTTATTGTTAATCCTGTTTGGTGTATATGTTCCTGTGACAAGGACAAAATGTGTTTCGCATGCATTTCTTCCACATGCATACCTTAATAGTTACTGAGGATGGTCTTGCATGGTGTGTTGCCCATCTCTCTGGAATTCTACAACTGCCATTACCTTATTTGTTGAACATACTCCAAAATCTGAGTTATCTTTCAAGTTGCTTGGAAGGTTGAGATGTACCGGTTTACGTCCTCGCTAGGTTGTCTATTCTGTTGAGTGAAACTTCTTTGTGGAATCGCTATTTTATCTTCGGAATTGAAAATAGCAAAATCAACAAGACTGTTTTCCTGTAAAGGATTAGTCATTTTTATGTGTTGTAGGGTTTTCTTACTCTTTTCCGTGTGCTGAAGTTGGTATTTATGCTGAACAGGTACGTAAAGCGTGCTCTCTATCTGTTACATCTTACTTGTGGTCCTTCTCATCCCAACACGGCTGCTACGTATATCAATGTGGCAATGATGGAAGAAGGCCTGGGGAATGTGCATGTTGCCCTCAGATATCTCCATAAAGCACTAAAATGTAACCAGAAGTTACTTGGACCAGACCATATCCAGGTCTCTTTTGGTCAATCATTCTTTCCCTTCATTTTTTTTAAGGGCAATTATTGTCAGTCAGTTGGCTGCTCTATGAGCTCTTATGGCTACATATCTTTGTTGAGAGTCGCTAACCCACTATAAGGCTAGGTAGCCAAACACAATAAATCTGAATGGACTTCTTAATGGTGCCTTAGTTCAGATAACAATATAATTTATGAATGATTGTCCACTGCTAAGCTGAAGGGAGGTTAGGAACTGGACAAGTTCACTTCCTCTTGTGAGAATTTGTGGGACCATTGCAGACTGCTCTAAAAGCTTATGTTGTTAGATGAGGGCTTGGTTTAATGTTTAATTACTCTAACACTCCCCCTCACACATAGGCTGGACTTCGGTGTTGTTTAATATTTAATTACTCTAACACTCCCCCTCACGCGTAGGCTGGACTTTGGCCTAAGTCTAAAGCGTAGAAATATATAACTGGGGAGGCAAATAGGGGCTTGGAAAGATTTGAGGAAATATATAATTAGGGAGATAAATAGGGCCTGGAAAGATTTGAACTAAGGACCTCCTGCTCTGATACCATGTGAGAATTTGTGGGTCCATTGGTGACTGCTCTAAAAGCTTAAGCTGTTAGATGAAGGCATGGTTTAATAGTTAATTACTCTGACTCCTCTCAAACTTCATAATGAAACATGCAGGAGCTAGTCATCAGCGGGGAATATTTTTTGAAAAATCTCAGATAGTCCTGAGTCCCCATTCAATTAGATGAAATTCGAAAAAAAGACATTTAGCCATCAGACGATGAGATTAAGAGAAGAATGTAAGAGAGGGCACACTTGTCGGTACAGAAAAGATACTGCTATTTGGGTGGTGCATAAAAACAATAATTAACAGTCTATAGACTGTCTTTGCTGGAACTCTATGTATTTTGCATTCAGCGGCGCATTATGAGCTTCAAATTCAATAGCAGGACTCCTGTTTTGTTCCCGGCAAGCAATCTTAAATTGGACTTCAGTGACCCATCTCATTTTGATGCTATGCAGACAGCAGCCAGTTACCATGCCATAGCAATTGCACTCTCATTGATGGAAGCTTACCCCTTAAGCGTTCAGCATGAACAAACAACCTTACAAATTCTCAGAGCGAAATTGGGCCCCGATGACTTGCGTACACAGGTAGTATGTTCATATATTAGGTCAGACTACAAAATATGGTGCTCCACAGAACTAGCATTAGCATCAGTAAATTGTTATTATCACTCATCAGGCAATTGCATCTTCTCCAATGCAAATCAGGATTGCCTCTTCCAATGAAACAACATGAGCTTTTTTGGACATGATCATGCTCATGCTTGAATTGATTGGATTTTGATGGACGCACTCTTCTTTAGCATTGTGATTTCTGCCTTACTGCACATGTACTTTGGTACTTTGTACTTACCTTTCCTTTTTCTGAAATACCAACAGGATGCTGCTGCTTGGCTAGAGTATTTTGAGTCCAAGGCTTTTGAACAGCAAGAAGCTGCACGGAATGGAACCAGAAAGCCTGATGCATCCATAGCCAGCAAAGGTCACCTAAGGTAGAATTGCACTATAGAAATATCTTTTGCACATTTGCTAGCTCTAAAAAACTGATCTTGGTCAAAGAAAAGATCGATGAGTGATAAGACGAAGTAAAATCATATTTACATTGCTTGAAGCATTGTGATATACTGTCTCATCTGGTGTTTCGTAGATTATTTAAACAGGCAAGAGCTGTCTTTATCCTTTTCTCTAATCTATTCTACTGTTGAATAGTCTAAATTTTTTGTAAAATTTATCTAATGTGGAAGCAAGGTAGGGAATGGCGCGTTTGCTATCTTCCAGATGCTTTTCCCTTTAGGATGAGTTTTTGGCACAATTGATCCTAGAGAGGTGTATTGGTTGATCTCAAGAATCTCGCTTGCCACTATTATAGACAACATATCGTTTCTGGGGTGGAGAATATCTCTGCCAACTTTTTCCAGATTATAGTCATGTATCCAGTCATTGTGTAAATGAGAAGGAATATAAGGAAACTGGCTTGGAGTTGCGGCTGATTTGCAATAAATGATGTATGCCATATGGAACGGTCTGTTGGATCCAATGCACATACCACTGAAAGCATATTCACTTTGTGTACCATGCGTGTCTTGATACTTTTTGCTTGATAACTGTCATTTCATTCTATAAAAAATTGTCTGAAATACCCAGCTACAGACCAACTTGCAACAATCTATGCAGTTATCACACATCACCTCAGAGAATTACTTCATCAAACTATCGAATACCCCATCCTCTCATTACTGGGATCAGTTTTGTCTTTTTATTTTTGTAAACTTTCAACAATTGGGATATGGGCACTATACAAATTAGATTCCTTAATCAAGAGCATCTGATGCTGAAAAAATTGTTACAGAAATGTCTATTTGGGAACTATGCATACATTTCATTCTTATGTTGGCACAATTAGCTAGAAGTTCAATGCATGTTTCTCTTACCTGGCCCCTTATTCCTGCAATTGCTGATTACCGTTCATGATTTTGGCAGCGTATCGGATCTGCTTGACTACATAAACCCGAGTCAGGATGGCAAAGGGAGGGATGCTTTAGCAATGAAGAGAAAACCCTATAATTCGAAGGTACTTGAGACTGCCTTGTGTACTCAATACGTGATGATTTTTGTCATCATCAATGGCAAAACCTGGGGTTTCATTTTGTTTGTTCATGTAGAATTCGAAAGACTGTCCTGCCTTTCTTATATCATGGTTTAATTTTTGCTAGCGGCAGCCCTACTAATGTGCTAGGATTTTTATGTAAGTTTGACAGTGTTGATAGGCCTCTCATTGCTAGCAGGTTCTTCACACCAATATAAAGAGCATTGCACCGTACATGCCTTCCTGATCCAAGTGCTTTGTTTTGGCTGCATCTTTAAGTACACAGTTGTTAAAAATGCGAATAGTCAGTGACTTACAGACTTTGAAAAAGGTTAAGCAACTAGTCATTGTCTTAGTATAGTCTTATATGGCAGTAATCAGATTTATTTAGGTAGCTCTATCAAATCATGTCCTACCTGTTATACTTGATGAGTATAATTTGCTCCTTTGTTTTCCATCTAAGGCTGAAATTGGTTTTCATTATTTCCACAAGCTTGGCATGGGCCGTGCCACCTCTGTTGCACTCACTAAGATGGGTGTCAATGAGCATTCATCTTTTCTACGGGATGGCCATATCTACTTTCTATTTTCCTTCTTACATTCCCTTTTGCTTTTATTGCTTGTTTGTTTTGCTTAGTGACTTTTTCCCCTGGGTCTAGAAGGGCAGTTTGATAGAATTTGTCTTTAGCTTCTTCTTTTTTCACTATGAAGCTGTGAATTTACTTTGTATATTAAAAGCATGTGTCCTTTTCAGTTGAGGGAAAAGTCTTTAAAGAGTATTTTGCCACCAAGCTCTGATGCCTCTCCCGAAGAATCCTTAAAGGAAGATTTGGATGAAGAGCCCCTTATACTAAGAAAAGGAAGTAGCACGGACTCTGACCAGGAAAAACACATTGAAGAAAGAACTGGGGCAGATGCTGATCTGGTAATGGAACCTACATCGACCCACCTACAGCAGCCCTTCTCGGAAGACACTGCTGAGGAAAAGTCACCAAATGCTGACAAAATCTTGCTGGAAACACATGATGGAGATGATGGTTGGCAACCTGTCCAAAGGCCAAGATCGGCGGGTTCATTGGGGCGGCGATTAAAGCAGCGGCGGGCAACCATTGGAAAAGTATTTAGCTATCAGAAAAAGAATACGGATGCAGATATGAGTTATGCTGCTGGGATAAATTCTCATCCAGGTAATAGGTATTACATCATAAGGAAACGGGCAGTTTCTCATGCTGGTTACCCAGATCACCATACTGTCAATAGTTCCCAAGCTAGCAAATTCAGCAGAAGGGTAGTTAAAGCTGTAACATATAGAGTCAAGTCTATGCCTCCTGCTGCTAAAACTCCAGAAACTGAGAACTCTAGAGATGGTGCCGAGGCTTTCGGCTCTTCACAAGAACATCCATCAACTTCTGCATCGTACAAAATGAGTTCAGTGGAAGGTTCAAATGGTACACTCGAAAAGTCTTTTTCATACAAGGAAGTGGCATTAGCTCCTCCAGGAACCATCTCTAAATTGCATGCAAGGTTACTCCACAACGAAAGTCCTGATAAACAGGAGGTCGACATCTCAAAACATGATGCCAAATCAAACAAAGATAAAGGATCTGCTAACCCAGAGCCAGCAGTAGTAACGAATAAAACGGAAGAGGAGACAAAGGACTCTGCGTCAGATTCCCCAGTCTTGAAGGGTGAAATTGCAATGAAAGAGAAGCCAGGGCCAATTTCATCTCCTGATGTGACGGAAGAAGAAAATACTTTGATGGTGTCTGACAATGTAGGAAGGTTTGAATCAACTATGATTAGGGCTGAGATGGGGAACAATGAAGTTTACAACAGCAGTGATTTGTCGAGTTCAGCTGATCTTCAGGAGAAAGAACTTGATGAAAAGGAATCATTGAGGAGTCCTAAATCCAACGAAAACTCAGGCAGTTCCTTGTCAGAGGTAGAGGATGTGAAAAATAAATCTTTAACCTTGAACTCCAGTGAAGGGAGGGGACCGCCAAATAAGAAACTATCTGCCTCTGCAGCTCCTTTTAATCCTTTGCCAGCTGTTGCACGTGCCACGCCTGTTACCATGAACATCACTCTCCCTTCTGCTCCTGGGGCTGTCCCCGCTGTTGCACCTTGGCCAGTCAACATGACACTCCATCCAGGGCCCGCTACTGTGATGCCCACAGTTACCCCATTGTGTTCCTCTCCTCACCAACCTTATCCATCACCTCCTCCAACTCCGAACATCATGCAGCGCTTACCCTTTATGTATCCTCCTTATACTCAGCCTCAGCCAATACCCACCAGTACCTTTCCTGTGACGAGCAGTGCCTTTCATCCCAATCACTTTGCATGGCGGTGTAACATCAGCCCCAATGCATCCGAATTTGTCCATGGACCAGTTTGGCCTGGATGTCATCCTATGGAATTCTCTATGCCATCACCTGTTGCTGAGCCTATCACGGATTTCATGTTGGAGCAAAAAGTGCAGCCTGTCAAATCTGATACCTCAGATCCAGCTCCGGTTCTGCTTGTTGGTACTGACAATGTGGAAGAATCCAAGGAGGAAGTACATCCTCCGGCATCGCAGGTGGTGGATAATACCAAAATAGTTGATTGTGTTGGATCAGAAAGTGTCAAGGAAAATGGTCAATCAAATTCATTCAGGTGGGAAAATCCCGGTACATTGCAAAGTCATGAACTTATGCAAAGAGAAAATGGTGGTGGAGGTGGTGAGACAACTTGCGACAGTGAAAAAACCTTCAGCATTTTGATCAGGGGAAGACGAAATCGGAAACAAACTTTGAGAATGCCGATTAGTTTGCTCACCAGGCCGAATGGGTCGCAATCTTTCAAAGTGATATACAATAGAGTACTTAGAGGGAGTGAAGCTCCCAAGTCTGTTAGCATTTCTTCAAGTGAAGCTTGTTCAGCTGCTGCTACATAACCTGGCATTTTGGATTCTTATGATGTGAGGCAGGATCCACGAGGAAAAAGAGTTGAAAATGGTGAGCTTTGTTATTTCGGAAGCCAAAAAGGACGGGCAGCGCGGATTTTTTTCTGGTCCACTCCAGTCATCTTATCAGTTTCGTAATGAGGTCATCTTATGAACAGATGAGGTTTGTTTCTATCACGGTGCTCCATCTCTGTGCCTGTGTGTGTTTTCAGAAACACTTCAGTTTTTATTGTCAAGATTAAAAGAAAATACATAAATAAATAACTTTGCAATACTTCAAGAGTTCTCTTATTCGTCCACTCAATCTTCTCTCATCACATACTTGACTCTGCACACTAACCACACCTGTAAATCAAGGTCAAGCTGATCGGATACGGATCCAAGTATTTTCTCCATCCAACTATAGTCTGGAGAAGGAGTGAAGTGTCTTAACAATATGCGAATGGGTGTTGTTAGTGCACATACTTTTAAAATGCCCCTATTATGTTCTTTGGGTGTGCCGCTTCAGTTGCATCTGGAAGGCAAATTCTATGCAGCAACTTTTTGTAGGGTGATAGTCTTTCCTGTTTGCTTTAAATTTTTGGTGAGGGGGAGTAATCAAACTTTTGGAATTGAGAAGCAAAATGTATAGCAGACAATGTAGTGTTAATGAGCTTCATATCTATTTGTGCACTAATCATTCTTTTCTGTCTGGCATGCAGGTTCAAGAAGGGTTATTACTTTTAAGCTAGGAAATCCTTTCTGAGGTGACAGTTTTGGTCATTGTTGCTATTGGATTTTGACTTTTGATCTCGTGTTAGAGCTTTTGAAGACAGATAAAAAGATAAAGTTCCCATCCACAACAACGGCTTTGATTAGTTTATTGTGAGGCAAACTGGATATTCTTTCGGTAGGCATAGTCTATTGACTGTGTCGTTGAAGTTGATGGTTGCGTATTAACTCTTGTCTAGAGAACATGAAAATAAAGCATATCTTCTGCCCTTGCTGGGCTTAGTGAAATTCTTCTAGTGGAAGAGAAACCTGTCCCTGGACGAGTAACCGAGGTATAATCAAAACAAGAGATAAATCATCTCCTTCAGTTTGTCAATTGAACATGTCATCCTGTGCATCCTCATTGAAGGGACTAGATGATAGACCACAGAAAGACAAGCATCATTCATGCTCAGAACTAGCAGAAAGTTTAGGGTATTAACCACAACCTCTCTTCCAAACATGTACAGTTTCCAGTGAAATTGGTTAGTCTTTCTGCATGCATGGTAGCCAATGCAAGCGTAAAATAGTCCAAGTTGGCGAATTATCATTTGCCTAGGCTTGATAGAAATTGAGATATCCTCAATGGTTATTCATCCATTCTATTTATGCATGCATGTTTGGGCAGAATATTGTTCCTGCATTCGGATCGGCGAAGTACCCGGGGAACGGTAAACTGACAAGATCGTAGTGAGATCTTGATCTGGTATCTTAAGAGTTGCACTGATCGAGTTCAGATTCTGTGCCCCATCTCACACCTTTTCTTAAGATGTAAATGCATTTACGCATGATTTTGCTATTAGAAATTATGATATTCATTCCAGCATTATGACATTTAGTATAATATGCCTTCTCAATTACAGAATCCATATAACATATTAGTACGTTTCACTTAATATTTGGTATGCAAAAGAATAATCCAGAACTTGCATAGTGGCAGCATGAACCCTAGGACAAGTTTGAATCATTTATGCTTCATAAGGAGGACAGAAGGTAAGTTCAGGCCATCCCTCTTTCATTAGAACTCTTCCCAATTTCTTCTCCGGTGCTTTCAGTCGGTCCGTCCTCAGGCTTTTCCATGTTCTCCATACTGCGAGCAGGGAAATGGTGTTGGTGGAATAGCCAACCCGTGAATCTTGGATCCAAGATCCCCCCTTCATCACATGGCGATCCTAATGACATTCGAAACCTCAGGCATGAATTATTTTGCGCAGAGTGCTAGTCCTCCAGCTTCTTGGCACCCTAAAAATATGTTCCTCGCCACTCTTTGCGTCGACCTTGACAATCCATCTGCTATTCCTAGTCTTTGCTGGCCCACCACCCTCTTCCGCTTCATGATCATTTCCTCCACCCCTTCCGTCATTCATCTGTGGCTCGTCGGCCTTCTTTATCACAGTTACTTCCATGCCTTCCCCTATGGGATGTTTTGTTGACCTCACGGCAACTTTATTCGGCACTCCCTTTACGTGTCCCTCCAATCCTTTTGTTTTACCCACCAAGTTGTTTGCCACCACCACCGACTTGCTAGGATTGACGTCCAGCAACTTGAGCAAGTCAGCATTGTGCTCTGAGTTGCAATCGACAAGAGAGAAGTCGATGTTCTTGTATTTAGGGAGTAGCTCAAAGGGGTTCCCGGTTTTGAACTCGACCATGTCTTTGAGACCTTTATCTTTAATTACTCTCTTCGATTCGGCGAGCACCGGCTCTGGGACAATGCACACAAGCTTGCCACCAGTGTGTCGGGCAGCAGCTGCTAAAGCGATTGTGGACGGGGACACACCAGAGGCAACCTCCACCATGAGTTTTGCCTTCATTCCTGCTGCTAAGGCTGAAATGAATTCGGTGCTCCCAAGCTCCGGGGTAACTGGTCTCCAGGAATTGGATGGCCGTATTCTAGGATTGCTACACTGCACATGGTTGTGCAAATAGAGTTAGCTCTAGCACAATGCTTAAGTACACGACAACCCAAATTCCAAATTGGCGGTGATGCGGAATATCACGGCTAAGATTGAGCTCGGAAGGAAATGACATCAAAACATGGGTATTCACAAACTCTACGGTTGAGCGTTTCTGGGTTTTTCAGCTTGTCATAAGACCAATTAGTTCTTGGCATTTTCTACATTTTCACAGAAAACTAAGAACTAATTTCCATTGGTTGTCTTCTGAATGGTTGAAGACCTACCTCAAAAAATTGAAAATCCAGAAAAACCCAGAAAAGAAACCTGAATGAGATTCTTCTGAAAGACATTTGATCCCTCAATGGGATATCCCTTGTAAAGAATTCATGGATCCCAAATACTTAAGAAGTCGATTTCATCGAGCATCAATTATCTTATCTTATCTGATCGAATGACATGCACCTCTCTTTTGCCCAAGAAGCAAAAAATCAAACGGAATTCAAAGAGGGAAGGAAAATTAAAATACCAGCTTGATGGTGTCGAGAAAAGCTCCCTTAGCTGATGTTGCCGACCACTCCATCTCCAGGATTGTTCTTTGAACCTTCAAACGCCTTTCCAGGAAAGAGAAAGTGCATATGCAAATACTGATGATGATACCAGGATTGAGACCGCTGAATTTAAAGTCCTGGGAAAAAATTCGACGCTGCTAAGGATTTCTCTCCTACCTCGTTTTTCTGGGAATTTTTTTTCCCTGTTTTATAGGGAGTTGGTCTTGTCTCTTGGGAGACCAAACAGCAAATGCATATAGATCTCGCTACCTCTCTCGGTTCGCTTGTTTTTAACGGCAACACGGATCCAGCATAATACGTCAGTTAAAAGCGTGGCCACAATGAAGGGAAACAAACTCTCTATATTTGACATTACTCAAATCACAGTTGTGAGAAAAAAACTAATTGCCGTTCCAATGTCTACTCTGTTGCTGAAAGGATAACAGCACCCCCGTTGGGGCCGGATAAGATAAGAACTAGTCCTACGTCGTCAGTTATTTTACACTTTCTACACATTTGTTGACCGGCAATGCCGTTGTCTCATCTCGGGTAATTCGGGAATTCTTGTTACGGGTAATGTTCATGACTACGACAATGTTATGTTGCTCCCCCGCCTCGTCCCCTTTCTAAGACAGCATCCTTAGTGAGCTTGAGCGCTTCCACGATGTCATCGCACAGCCGATGAGGATCGGGTATGGTGCCTTCATCGGCCGATACTACGAAAGTCATCTTGTTCGCATAACTTTGGAAGTTTACCATCAAGCCCTGCAATATAGGGACATCCGGACTGATGTATTCATGCTTTTTACGAACTAATTTCATAACAGAGAGCAACCATGACTGGATGGACGTGCATTGGAAATCTATAAGATCATGACATATGGAAAAACATGGAGGGTTGATAAAAATGATATGAAAATCTTTTTGGGCGACAGAGATACGCACGTGTGGTTGACCATAACAACCTGGCGCGAGGTAAGCCAACGGATGTCCATAGAAGCCTATTTCCTCCAGAGGTCCGACTAGATTTGAGAAGCACATTGTTGTATGAGTAATAACCCTGTGAGAGAGAGCGCTCGCTGCCTGCCCAACATGTGAAGCTAATTTTACGCTTGGGAGCAATTAAGGCGACTTCAGAACAAGAAATAGATGGAAACTGATCTGAACATTAGCAACTCCTATATTTCTGTGACAATACCTTAATGCCGAAAAGCTTGAGAACCACCTCGGCAATGGAGTGAGTAAATATAGCTTCAAGAGAGTGCTTCTTCCTATTGATGGTAGCCTTGGCCTCACGGACATAATCCAAAGGATTGCTATGCAATGCAATGGTAATGGGGATGAGGACATAGCCAATCCTATTTCCCCACTTGACTTCGGTGTCCTTCTCCATCATAGCAGCTAAAGCCTGCAAATTTAATCTTGCCACAACAGATGAAACTACTCTCTTGCATGAGAAAAGGCGAGTTATAATGGTATCCGACAAACTAACGTCGGCTGGGAAAAGAAGATGCAGTGACCTGGATTCCTATGGATGGCCTCAAATTAATGAGCAGAGTCGACCTCAGGCGAAGATTCTTTGGAAAGTCATTTCTGATCTCAGTTGCTCCATGCTTCTTCTTGGTCTCAGCTGCTCAATGCAAGCTTATCATAAAACAAATTTTTCTTCAAATATAAAGGCGTCACACAGATATTTGTCCTACTTAACTAAGGATACCTTTATGGTTAAATAGACCAATCTCAATGGAAATACGAATAATTGCACTTAGGAAATGATAATCTTTGCCTCTTGCTTAAGATTAAATGCAGATTACAATATGATGACTATAGTTCTTAGTCAGGGAGGCTGACCATATCGCAAGTGGAGATACTGGGATAAACCTGCCTGAGTAACCCCTAATGCAACGTCATTCACCGTCTGCAAAATCGAAATTCATGATTAGGGGATGTACAAATTCTCCACCTTCTTCAGTCTATAAAGAGTATGGCTAGTGTAGGATCAGAGTCAAGCTCCTAGTACTCACGGCATTCAAAGCATTCTTCACCATCTTTATATCCTCTAAACTCACAGTCCTGTACACAAACCGTCGAGGCATAAGTTCAACGCCTGGGGGGCCCTTAATAGGACTCTCACTGTCCTTCAAGAACAGCGCAGTTGCCCCGAACATGATAGTGTCAACTGCAGTATTCCACATCAGCGTCAAGAACCAGCATACCCCTAGCAACCACCCCCAAATCCTGCCATAATCTCTCTGGTCTTTCTTTTCCTTACTCTTCTTCACTGGGATTGTAGGCAAAGCCTCTGGATCAGAGACTTTACGAGTACAAGCAAGTAATAAAGACATGAGAGAAGTCCCATCTCCGAGCGAGTGGTGGATTCTAAAAACTCCAACTGCCTTGGCATCGGAGGTTTTAACATTGAGGATGTGGATGTCCCACAGAGGCTGCGTCTTGCTTATGGTGGTTTTGCTGAGATTGGAGACATAATCCTCGATGAACCGGTCAGGTGAATCCATTCCCGGCTCAATCTTCGGAACTATAATGTGCTTTTCCAAGTCCACGTTTGTTGGAATCCATCTGAACTTCCCCTTTTCCTTTTCATCCTCAACCTGTCGTTTTTCGGAATTCCTAATCACTAACTACTCAAACTACTTGTGTTAAATCTTGATCTAAAATGCAAGAACTAGAAACTCATCACGTATCACTAATGCATGTTGAGACTCTGAGAGAGGGACAGAGACGGAGTTCTCATAAAGCATGTTGCAGAGTAAAGATTGAGCATCCCTGATGAAAATATATTTTCTTTTGCTGGTGCTCGTTATGACGAAGCAGAAAATACTAGGAAGAACTTATTTCGAAAAATATTGTTCATAAATGATGAATCAGTGATTTTCATGTCAAGAACTTGGAATTTAGAATATAGATTATAAATACTTTTCATGCATGATAATACAGTGTAAGGAAGTCACCTGCAGACTGGAGAAGCGGGGGTGTTTGAGCAAAGTGTGGACGAGGTTAGACTTGATGACAGGGAGGTCGACTGGAGTTTTGCAGCCCATGACGGCCACTATGTACACATTGAAGTTTGGTTCATGGAACATCTGAGCTGATGGGCTCAAAGGCTCTCCCTCCTCCACAACTCCACCGCTTCCTTCATCTCCTTGTGTCTCGTCCCATCTCCTAGTCGTTTCAATCGGCTTGAGATTAAGTTCCACTTTCCTCCTCCTCATAAAACCTTCCCCAGGAGACATTTTGGGACCAAAAAACTAGCTGTTTTCCTCTGTGATATGTTCGGCAAAACAAGAAAGTGCACTTTTGATCTTCGGAGAAGACCCCGCAAGGTTACTGTTGAATGGTGAGAGGCTAAATCTTCCTAGTTCTTAAAGAAGTTTCTCTTCCTGCTCCTGAGTCTTGGCATATGCATGTGGGAACAGCTTGGGCAGATATCATTTTGGTGAGTGACATTTTGTGTGTCACTGGCAGATTAGAGCTGACACCTCATCACAAAATGGTGCCACCGCAGCACCCCGACCGAGCACCGCTCTGCATGATCTGCCTGGCGTCTCTCTCTCTCTCTCTCTCTCTCACACACACACACACACACACATACACACACAGAGACACCCGCAAAATGTCAGCCTCAGCTCTTCCTTTTCTTCTGACTTTCGCTGCAGCAATTTTGGTTGGATTGGACATCAAGTGGGTGCATGCAGCGAGTGCTTAAAGCTCCAACCCAGAGTCCATCAAAGGCTCAAAGATGAAACTGTATCATACTCAACATTCTTCATTCAGTAACAAACAGCACGTATCTGCTCACTTTCAATTAAAGACGTAATCAAGAAATAATTTTCGATGCATTTAGCTCAGTTATGGGCCGGGGCAGAAATCCTTCTGGAGCAATTCTACTTTCTTGGCAAATGATAATTACATAAGCTGTGGTCTGATAAGAATTTCTTTTTGAAGTCGTGGTCTGGCATCAGCCTTGCCACGTCCAACGCGAACTTGCGATAAATTGAAGCTGCTGGCACGGTCCAAAATTGAGAGAATGCAGAGTACAGTCCATTCTCATCCAGCCAATCATCTGTCTAGTGAATAATGATCTAGTCTCAGATCTAATCGGACTTGCGTTCGGTTTTTATTCAGAGTAAGAACTTAAATTGGCTTTACAATATCGATTCACCTGATGTGCTAAATTAGTGATCTTATTCGTGCACGCAACAAGAGTATATGAAATCAATTGGCAATTCAATTTTCGTAAACTTGTATTAATACCTTCATCAGAATCATCTATGAGTTTGACGGTGGGATCCTACCGTGGGGCTCAAGTGACTGTGGAAAAGCAAATCAAGATCTGAATAGGTAAAAGTTAGGCTCTTGAACAGATTTGGTCCCCACTCTCAGAAGGCCAAAAGTACCAGCTACCCCATCTAGAATTATCTAGAAGATGATACAAATGATCACCGGCCTTTAACTTAATGTGACCCCTAAATTTTTTATTTGTTTAATGTGATCTCTAAACTTTAACCTAATTACAGTGTACTCTTTGAACTTTTGATCCCTAAACTTTTGATACATGTTCAAATATTCGTGATTTTCAATTAATGGAAGAATTACATTGAAAATTTTTATACAGTTCAAGGACTATAGTGAACATGTACTAAAAGTTCAAGGACCCCGTTGAACAAATTAAAAGTTTAAGGACTACATTGAACATTAAATTAAAGTTTAGAAATCACATGGGATATTACGTCAAAGTTTCCCTGTTTTGCATTTGGCAAATATTTTTGAAAGCTCATTTGTCAAATGTGAGCATTTCCAATGCTGAAAGCTGAATACTGGGGAGGAGGTGCTTTGAGCATTGGCATTTTGGAGATGCAATTTTCACTGTTCATCACGTCACTATTCATCTTCTTCTTCCCCGCCCATCTTCTTCCTCGCTTGATAGTTGCACTTCTTCGACAGCTGCCATCGCCGCCTGGGGTCGCGCGTCCCTGGTGACCACCGCCTAGGGTGGCGCAACCCATGACCCAGGCGGCGTCGCCTGGCGTGCGCGAACTAGGCGACACCGTAAGCGGCTAGATTTGGCCGCCGAGGGGCCAGATCTGGCGGTCAAGAAGCCTCGCTTGAGGTTGGGCGACCTTGGGCATTGCCTAGGTCGCTTGACCGCCCAAGGTCGCTTGACCTCAAGCGTCGCCCGAGTCGCTTGACCTCGGGCGGCGTCGCCTGAGGTCGGCGACCTCAGGCGAGCCGCCTCCCCCCATTGCCACTGCCACCGCCACCCGCCGCTCCCCCATGAGTTTCCCCTCTCCAGCTACATCTTCTTCTCCCTTTTTCTTTTCTTTTCTTTTCTTTTTATTTTTACCTTAAAGTTACTTTGCAAAATACACACAATCAAACACACTTGCTTTCACAAAATGTCCATTCACTCAAATATATTTGAGGGAAATGATTTTTTATTTTCCCAAACTTGGACCAAACGAGCCTATAAATCATTTATTTCGTTAACCCAGATTTACCTTGGGCAAGCATTCTACCGGACGGAGGATCCGACGAATCACTCACTAATCAATATGAAATGGAGTGGTTTGCCCAGGAATCGAACCAAGAATTTCCCTACCGGAATATATACTCGTCCTAGTTTATGAATATCGACTGCCAATAGGAGCGGTCCACTCGGACGTGGGCACAAAGGCAACATCCTGAAGCATATTCCTTCACCGAAAATATGCATCACTCCCAGCTTCTCTTCATCACGGCGATGGCGTACCCTTCATGCCACTTTCTTCTCCCGGGCCGATCTCGTTCCTCGGCCGGCGCAGAACTGGCAGGCGCGTAGATTCGGCTCCTCGTGATGGTGTAAGGTCGTGCCTTCTCTGAGATGCTAATTGAACTCCAGAGCAGAAGGCCCTTCTTATGGAGACCGCCGGCGTCCTGTTCAGACCGTCGTTCTTCACGCCTTTCACCTTCAATGCCGTGAGCGCTGTCCGGAAGCCACTCGGTCCGAGGAGCCGCTCATTCACTAGTTGCAGGAGACCCAGGATCTCTTCTGTCTCCGTTTCTTGTAAATCTCCTCCTGACGAAGAAAGTTCCGATTTTGATGGCAATAACACGAGTTCGCCGTTGAAACCCACCTGGGTTTCGGTCAGAGCCTTCAGAAGGATCAAAGACTTCGCGTATTCGTGCACCCGGAAGCTGGTTTCTAGTGGGCAAGAACGTGGGGAGCCGGAGGAGGTTGTGGACGGTTGCGGTGGTTGTGGATATTTACAGAATGGAGGGATAGGGATTGTTTTGCTGACTTTGACTTACAGTGCGAAGGTCAAGATCAGTCCTTTCGTCGCGACATTGGCCGCGAACCCGACTTTTGTTTCGGGTCTGTTGGCTTGGTTTTTTGCTCAATCGGTGAAGGTGGTACTGAATTTCTTTGTGGAGAGGATATGGGATTTGAGGTTTTTGTTTGCCTGTGGAGGCATGCCCTCTTCTCACTCGGCTTTGTGTACTGCTTTAACTACTTCGGTGGCGCTGTGTCATGGCATGGCGGATTCATTGTTTCCGGTTTGCTTGGGGTTCAGCTTGATTGTTATGTATGATGCCATTGGTGTACGGCGACATGCTGGCATGCAAGCTGAGGTGAAGTGTCTTTCTTGTTCTCTCTGTTCTTTGGGTCTACTTGTGGTACGGTTATTTAGTGAAGAGGTCCTAGTCTTGAATCTTGATAGCAGTGTGGATATTTGGAAATTATACCTTTGTATGTTCGAGTTTCTTTTTTGCAAGACTCTTCTTCCATTGACCGATCGACCGAATGTGTTGCTTCTATGAGGAAATTGCTAAATCCAATCTTTGCCAGGACTTTTGTTGCCTTTTGGTGTAGAAATTTCCGCCATTGCCTCTCTATGTGATGGCTTGGGTGTTTACCTCATTGTACATAATTATTACATAGCTTTTCTGAAACTTAATCTTCATAAAAAATGCTTTTTGGTGCTCTGTGCTCGTCATTGCATAACCAGGAATTATATCAGAAGACAACTTTTCTTCTTGCTTAACCAATGTAGTGATAGGCTTCTCGTAGTGAATAATCTGCAAATGTTAAATGAAATGGGACATCATATGGTCTTTTTGTAGCATTCACTTGGTTTTCCAAGATAAAAGATTGGAGCTTATAAGAAAAAATTTCATATGCTGTTTTTCACCTTTTTATCTGTGTACACTGGTAGTTCATTGCGCTTTTTAATTCTGTGGTACAATGTTCGATGAGCTTATAGAAGTGCAACAAATTGGCTGAGGTTTCTACTAATCCATGAGAAATAAAACCTTATAATGATGGTTCTCAAGCCTAGGCCGATGGAAGAGAAGTGAGTGATTGATTGTTTGCTGGCTCTGGCTAGAATTAGAAATATAGCAGCTCAGGCTGAACTCAGTTTTTGGGTCTTCAACACCTGATGCCATTATGGCATCCATTGAGCATTTTTTTTGGGTCAAGTATCAGCAAGTCTATAGGTTCTATTAGTTGAAGTTGAACAATAGCTTCATGCTCTTTCATTGCATTAAGGGCTCATGTTATCCACTGCTGTCTGGTGGATTATACGGCATGTGGCCTTGAAGCATTACTGCTTCATAGGTAGATTTAGATTACGAGTCCTTGTGAATATTTCATTTTCTTGCCACCAAAGAGTGGCGCAGTGCACAAATTTGCTTGTACATAAAGATGCATATCTTTAGTTAGATTGGTGGTACCTGCTATGGTCATGTTTGCTTTCAACACTGCATACAATCTGATAGCTTGAACTGAGAGGAGGATCTCTTGCTTAGCTGCATATCAATCATGAAAGCATTCATTTGTACCATGGCACTGCACCGTTTCATCTGCATCACCGCTTGAAAATTAAAAATTGCAAACCAATTTTCTCCCTATGTGGCATTTCTCTTTTAACGATCCACTGACATGCAGATCTCGTCACACTTCATCATACATCAGGAAGATCTTGCTGGCATGCACGAAATGATTGTTTGGTTGCGCAATCTCTGTGATGTTTTAAATTGATGCTTCGGTAGGTTTCACTGATGGTGACATCGTAGGCACTCACTGATGAATTTGGTATGATCCTGTCAGCTGATCACTTTGTCCCGTGTTGTTACAGGTTCTAAACATGATAGTTGAGGATTTATTTCAAGGGCATCCTATTCGCAAACGAAAGCTCAAGGAGCTATTAGGCCACACACCATCACAGGTTGTCGCTGGTGCTCTGCTCGGCTTCGTGGTCGCCTGTACCTGTCATTGGGCATGCTCGGTTGCAGCCTGATCCATCGGAGAGCAACTTCAGTGGGATATAGAATTTGATTGATTGATGGTTAGCGATCTGTTTGTGTACGCGGCTCCTCTTCATGTTCCATCGGGTCAAAGCAATATATGCATCAAAAAAATCAAAATTTGATTCTTGTTTCCCCTCCTGAACATTGATCAAACAATTGAGCAAGTGAAGATGACTGTTTTGAACATAGAGGCATAGAAATGGGGCTTCTTTCAGTCTGTCTTTTCTGCTTTGAACGTAGAAAATTCGGCCACGAACGGCTCGGCTCCACCAAAAACAATAACCAAAACCGAACGAGTCCACGAACCAACAGCACTCCAAGCCCAGTTAGACATGATGTAACTGGTGACGTTTCCAAAACTAGAGTCGCCTCAACAACATGCTCCACAATATGAAGGTCAATCTAAGCTGAATAACCAAAACCGAACTAGTCCACGAATCAACAGCACTCCAAGCCCAGTTAGACATGATGTAATTGGTGACGTTTCCAAAACTAGAGTGTCACCAGCAACACGTTCCACGATATGAAGGTCAATCTAAGCTGCTGCCTGATGGGTCTGTATGGTCCTCAGGACCACCAATTGCTTCTTCAAGAATCTCTGGTTAACCATGCATTCCAAACCGGTGCGAGATAATATTATCGTCGGCAAGTCGCTCTAATTTAGCCCCGACAGAAGGGAAAATAGCTTAAAAAAAAAAAGGGAATTTTGCTCATTATTTCGATACAGCAACCTCATCATACGATTCACCATGAGGCCAAAACGAAAATTAGAAACTACCCAGTTTGGAGAAGACGTTTCACAAGCTGACTTTCTTTCGGCTAGTCGAGGCTAATTAACAATCCCAGCAGCATCGAATCTGGTAGTGCGCAAGAATATACCTTCTCCTCATTTTAATAGCTTACGAACTTTCGAACCACCTTCCCAAATTTTTTTTTATCTTTTAATAATTGCTCATAAGAAAGGAAGAAATGATCAAACAGTGCACGTGTGTCCACGTCAAGGTGGGCCCGCAGGACAGAACGGTAAGTAAGGGGGATGGGATCGTTGTCATTCCACCATCGGTGATGGAAAAGTCTTGGTCAAAGGCACAAAGCCTGCATCTTTCTAGAGGAGAAAATATGGGGTGGTCCAGCGGCGCCTTGTCATTCTACGCGTGTATTCTCCTGCCTCCCTGCTAAGGCCGCCACCTCCTGCAACACGCTTCCTCTCTCTCTCTCCCTTACCCACATCTGGTTTCGGAGGTCATCGCGCAGCCCATCTTTATTTTTGGGGGGGGCGACCGGGATAAGGCAGTCAACACGAAACATCCCAAATCGCTTGTGGTTCTTTGCTAAAATTGGCGTGCGATATAAGCAGAGGTCCCGTGTTGCTTCTCCCTTCGGTTCTTCCTGTCCGGTGAGAATCCTCCTCGTGCCTTTCCAGTGCCGGGTCTCGATTCGTGCCCGATATCGTGCGTGCCCGGTGGGTTCGTTCGTGTCTCTGATTTTCTTGATCTTTAGCGACTTGCCGGAGGTTTCTGGGTGCATTTCAATTGCGATTCTGCCGTAGAACGAAGCCCTGAAGGTTGAAATTCCTTTCTCTTCTGGTGGGCTCCGCGAAAGTTTTCGTCTTTCTGCGTCTTTTTCTCATTGATGATCTGCCCTTTTGGCGACTGCACATCCGATGGATGAACAATGAATCTTTGGGATAGATTGTAGCAACCTCCTTTGCCTCTTTCTTTTGTCCTAGTTCTTGTGTAGGTTTTTAGGCTCGAATTTCCTAGATAGTTTGATCATCTGTGCTTAATCGGATGATCAGATTGTAATTATGGCAGTTTCGATGGATTTATAAGGGAGAAGCGTTGTAAGTCGATTTAAAGCGGGGAGCTTTATTTAGGCTCTTCAAACTGTAGGCGAAGGGTTTGCAAAATGTCATCCGCCGGTGTTGCTGTGAGTCTTATCCGCAATGACTCTTTCGTCTTCCCGAGTCTGTTTGATCACCAATCGTGTGCATCCACCAAAGAACCGATATTGATTTACGTTGCCCATTCTGGGTCAATAACGCCAATGCGAGTGCTAGAGACCGATCCCATTGAGTCTGTGAAACTGCGGATCCAGAGCTGTAGAGGCTTTGTCACGAGAAATCAAAAGTTGGTCTGTAGGGGCCGAGAACTCTCGAGGAATAATTCTCTAGTTCGGGACTATGGTGTGGAGGATGGGAATGTGCTGCACTTGGTGCTCAGGCTTTCGGATCTCCAGGTCATCCGTGTTAGGACGACATGTGGGAAGGAATTCACTTTCCATGTGGAGCGGAACAAGGATGTTGGGTACGTCAAGCAACAGATTGCTAAGAAAGCGAGAGGTATCATTGACTCTGATGAGCAAGAAGTTGTTTGCAATGGAGAGAGAATCGAAGATCAGCGACTTATTGAGGATATTTCTAAGCAAAACGGCGCGGTGATACATTTGTTCATTCGTAAACCTGCTAAAGTTAGACCTAGGCCTGTTGATAAGAACTTTGAATTGTCTATTGTAGCAACAGAATTGACTGATAGGAAAAAGTATGATGCTGGCAAAGAGAATGACCAGCGACAAGGTGGTGTTCGGGAAGAGTGCTACAGGAAGGAGGGTGAATTTGATGGAGACTTGGTCAAAGGAAAGCCTCCAGAGAAAAAAATCTGCTTGGAGCCAATTATTGTTAACCCCACTATCAAATTGTCTCCTTTCATTTGGGATATGATCAATTCGTCCTTTGAGGGAATGGAATGTGGTTATCAGCCAGTAAGGTCCATGGAGGGTACAGGAGGAGCTTATTTCATGCAAGATTCATTTGGGCAGAAGTATATTTCTGTTTTTAAGCCAATTGATGAGGAACCCATGGCCGTCAACAACCCTAATGGTTTGCCTTTGTCTGAAAATGGTGAAGGACTTAAAAAGGGTACAAAGGTTGGAGAAGGAGCCTTTAGAGAAGTTGCGGCTTACCTTTTGGATCATCCAAAGACTCGGCGCCGTAGATCTTATGGCGTTGCAGAAGGTTTTGCTGGAGTTCCGCCTACTGTAATGGTCAAGTGCTTGAATACAGGATTTAATCATGCAAACAATGTAAGTAAGAAGATTGGGTCTTTGCAAATGTTCGTGGAGAATGAGGGCAGTTGTGAGGACATGGGACCTGGGTCTTTTCCTGTGAATGAAGTGCACAAAATCTCTGTCTTGGACATAAGATTGGCTAATGCAGATCGGCATGCTGGAAATATTCTCTTGAGTAAACAGGGAGACAGGGGCCAACCAGTCTTGATTCCAATTGATCACGGATACTGCTTGCCTGAAAGTGTAAGTGCTCTCCACCTCTTTCATCCTTGAAGCTACCATCTAATTTCAATAATGCACTTGGCTATCTGGTTCCATTTTTCATATGCCGCTATGTTAAGATGCAATAGATAGTTGCTTGTGCTTGACATCCATTACACTAAATTACCTTGTACCAGTTGATAAAAGAGACCAATAGATTAACATCTAGATGAAATTAATCAGATGTTTTAGTAATAGTCTGGGTACTAACGTTCAACTAAGATCTGGTGCTACTTGTGTTTCTGCAAATGATGCTTGAAACTCAAGTGCCTTCTGGAACATAAAATCACTCCAAGTATTAATTCACTCAATCATTATTATTTTTTTTTTAACTTGTTTAATTTGTTTCTTTTGCAAATATTGGGTGTATTCTTACGAGATCCTAAATTTGAATAGTAGTAGTTCTTAACCTGTATTCACTGAGCTTGCCCCGTAGTTTCGTCCATCAGTGTAATCTATAAAGAGAGAGCAAGTACTTTATGTTATCACCTTGGTAGCCTAAATGGATTAATTGAATTCATAGCCTTCTTTAAATTTGGTTAATCCATCTTTCTTGTTCACTCACTCATATATAATTTTTTGCCTCCACCTACAGTTTGAAGATTGCACATTTGATTGGCTGTACTGGCCACAAGCTCGCCAGCCTTACTCACCTGAGACAATTGACTACATAAGATCTTTGAATGCTGAAGAAGATATTACCCTTCTGAAAAATCATGGCTGGGACCTTCCCATTAAATGTGCCCGTGTGCTCCGCATCTCAACAATGCTGCTGAAGAAGGGAGTAGAAAGAGGCCTCACTCCTTTTGCAATTGGGAGCATCATGTGCAGAGAGACCTTGAACAGGTGGTCCACCATTGAGGAGATTGTTCAGGAAGCAGAAGAATCTTTGCTCCCTGATAGCAGCGAATCTACATTTCTTGATGCTGTATCCCAAGTGATGGATAGCTACCTCGATGAGATTGCCGGTCACCATCCTGGATACTCAAAGTAGTTGTTGATATGTACTGACCATATGGCGTTGTACATATGTATATGTACATGAGGACAAGAGGGTCCTTTTATCGTTTTCTTATAACCGTTTGTTTCACGGTTCTTTCGTACTTCTTTATTTCACTCTAAGTGCACACAGTTCGTGTCCTTAACTGTAGTTGTTTAGGTGCTGATTAAGATTCTTTGTCGTGCATTTATTCATTGATTTCTGGATTTATGTTGATTCTTTCTCTTAATTTTGGCCAATATTGACTATCAATTGGATAGTTTTTCAGCGGAAGCCACTAACATGTGTCATGGGTCGGTCGATTACGATCGATCACAACACCATGCGGCTTTAGGATTATTGATCCCAAGTCAGCCTTACACACACGCACGAACACAAGGGTCGGATGAGCAAGTTGCAATGAGGGGAGGGATCCCTATTTATACAAAATTCGGGTCGTATCATAGCCATTGCTCGTCCCTCCGATCCAACGGTGGACTTTGAATCTGTATTATCATTACAAGGCTACATAACAGGCCATTCAATGGCTGTAGCCCTTTGGAAGCCCATGGGTGTGTCAGAAGCAAGATCAAGGTAGCAGGGCCACCTAACACGAGAGTAGCTGAATGGTCGCAAGCTGCACGTGGGCTGGCCGAACATTGCTCACGGGTCGTCCATGGGTCGTGCATGGGCCCTTCTCCGTATCACGCTTGGGCTGGCCGTGCGCGGATCGAGGATTGTTCATGGGTCAGTCGTGGGCTGTTCTTAAACAGGCCCTTGTGCGTGACATGGCCTATCACGGACGGTCTTGGATCATGCTTCGCCCGTGGGCCGTGTCACATGGGTCCAAGTCTAGCATGAAATTGTGTTTTCGAGATGGCCGATTGTATTAAAATGTGGCCATTGCTGTTTTGTGGGGAAAAGTACCAAAAAAGTGCTAAACTTATTGTATTAGTATCAATTCAGTCATAAACTTTTCAATTGGACCAATTCAGTCCTAAACCTTTTAATATTTGTACCAATTTTGGCCGGCCGGCGCTGACGTGGCAATTTTTATGATTTTTTCGAATTTTTTATTAATTTTTTTCTTTTTTTCTTATTCTTTATTCTTTTCTTTTTCCTTTTCTTTTCTGCTTTCTTCTTCGCGGTTGCCGGCGAGCCTCCGGTGAGGCTCGCCGGCCATTGGGCGAGGGCCGCAAAGCCCTCGCCCGCCGCCGGCGAGAGTCGCGGCCCTTGCCCGCCTCTCCCAGCCGCCGGCGAGGCGGCTTCGCCGGATCGGGCGAGGCCATGGCGGCCATCGCCGGGCGGAGGCGAGGGCCGCGGCCCTCGCCCGGGGCCGCGGGCAAGGCCGGCCTCGGAAGAAGGAGAGGAGGGTGTTGAGGCGACGGGCTAGGGGTCTCGGAGGTGAAGATCGGGCGGAGGAGCGGCGGCATGAGGCGCGGAAGGTGGGGGACCGGGGCCTCGAATTGGGATTTCGTGGAGGTGAGGGCGGCGGTGACGAGGTCGAGAAGCTCCGAGGTCGACGGCGGAGGAGGCGCGGGGACTCAGCGGCAAGGCTAGGGCGAGGCCGAGCGAGGGTCGTGACCCTCGCCGGCGGCCGGCAAGGGCTTCGCGGCCCTCGCTTCCGCGCCCGGCGATGGCCGCCATGGCCTCACCGGCCGCGGGCGAGGCTGGCCTCGCCCAGATCCGGGCTAAGCCGCCGCCGCCGGCTGAGGAGGGCGGGCGAGGGCGCAACCCTCGCCGGCGGCGGCGAGGGCTTCGCGGCCCTCGCCCGGTGGCCGGCGAGCCTCACCGGAGGCTCGCCGGCAACCGCGAAGAAGAAAGTAGAAAAGAAAAAAGGAAAAAAATTAATAAAAAATTCGAAAGAAAATATAAAAATTGCCGCGTCGGCCGTCGCCACCGGCCGACGTCCACGTTAGCGTCGGCTGGCCAAAATTGGCCGGATTGACTGAATTGGTACCAATATTAAAAGGTTTAGGACTGAATTGGTCCAATTAAAAAGTTTAAGACTGAATTGGTATCAATGCAATAGGTTTAGGTTTTTTTTTGTACTTTTTCCCTATTTTGTGTAGTGCTGAATCAGCATGTTACGTTGATTCCTATTCACTCCGTGCTGGCAATTGAAACGTCATAAACTATCCATATCGTGTTCAATCCCATCTCAGTTCGTCAGTTTTACTGCTAGTTTTATGATATTAAAGGGTAGTGATGCTACTCGACAGCATTGGGTCTGCGTTTCACCATTTCACTTATTTTCAATTGCCACTTGGTAATTGGTCGACTATCGTGCCCTATAAATTGGAGAGCAGAGGTGTTCAGACAGTCGACTCCCCATCCTTGGAAAGCGTATGAATTACAGCCTATCCCCTTTGTAGCGTGTAAACGCACAAGGATTGCCAGGATAAATTTCTCATTTTGAAGATTCAGAAAAGGTTTTAGTCATGAATTATAGGTCTTTAGAAGGAACCGACAGCAGCATGACATTCCCTTTTAACTACAGCTTCGTATAAATCTTCAGGAGGCATTATTGTGAAGATATCTCAAAATTGACCAAATCATATGTCAAGACTCCCTGGAATGAAACGAACACATTAAGTTCAGAAAAAGAATGACTTCGCTTCACGCATGGAGGAGAGTGACACCAACAATCTAGAAACTCAATAAATAGATTGTGTGGTTATACAGTCAGCTCTATAAGAAAGTAATGTTCTCGCAGGTACACTCGAACTTAGCCAAAAGGCTGAGAAAGTACGATTATGTTCAGGCAGCTAGTTTGTCTACACTGGCTATGTTCTCGATCAAACGGAAAAATTGCACTGCAAGGCGGGATCTTCTTCTCTTCATGATGAATCCGGCGGATCCAACCAAACGAAACGCCGTTGAAAAAAAGGGATATAGAACCCACGCATACATAAAGGTCCACAAAGTCTAGACTTCACCTTATCCAAATAACACTATTCAGCATCCAACGGTGGCGACCCAATATTTTGAGCTATCAACATGTGGTAATTGATATAACTCCAAGCCATCAGCATGAGAATCTTCTTTTAAGGATGCAGGGTTCATGCTAGTTTCAGTCAGATACCATCTTCAAAGCAGGATAGCTCCAGTCATAACTTCACATGAATCAGGCCTCTGATGCAGAGGAAGCATGCGTGTGCAAAAGCAACCAATTTTGCGCTTGATTTAGTAAAGTTTGCACAAACAAATAATAGACTGGTTAGCAGATTAGCTGGGTCTTGATGAGGTGGCTCAGGAATGACTGATGCGACATCCTGAAATAAACACAGAATTCTGGGCAGCCACAACCCTGCAAATGAGCTGTAGCGGCTGTGGATTCCATGAATTAATATTCATGGTTATTATCTGTGGAAGAAGCAGTTCACTTTGTTTTCCTATTACGGCTCGGTTTCTTTCTTGCCCGCTTTAATCTTCTCCTGAAAAAGGAAATAAGAATCAAACATGAACTGCTTCAGAAAACATGATATTTATCAGATTGTGCGTGTGGTAATAAAAAATTTTATGAGGTGAACCAACTGTACTGCTCAATATTCTATATAGGACCAAAAGGACTACGAAACCTTCAAAAGCTGAATGTAATTGAAGTAGCAGTGCCTCAATGCCAAAGATGCGAAACTACGTTTGCAAACATGCGTAACCTTTGCAAACATGCATAACAAACAGAAATTACCTCTTAGAGGGATTACTGTTGGCACCAAACATGCCCTTCATCAATGCACCTATATCCACAGAACGTTCTTGCATGATCTTATCATGGTATATTTTGCCCCCAATCTCAGTAATTTGTTCTTCTACTTCCTCCAGTGGTTGATCCACATTTAACTGGATCTCTCCTTTTCTGACAACAGTTACACTGAAGCCATTTGCTTTGGCTTCTCGAAAAGCATCCTGAAAATGTAAAAGAGTTACAGTTCCTCAACAGATGATGATGCCACACACCTCAAAATGGTTCAAATAAACAGATATACTTTGTTATTACATTTGGAATAAACAAAAAGAAGAAAGTGACCTTGGGTGGGAGAGGAACAATGAATGCTTGACCATTTCCTAGCACGTCCATGTGAGCTTGAATAATGTAGCACAGGTTCTTGCAATCACCAGCATCTTCAAAAGCAATTACATGATGTGGCTTTGGTTCCAATTCAAGATCTGCAGCCATCTCCAGTGAGTAGAACCCAACTTTCTGCTCCCCATTTTGATGTGTATACAATTCGATGCACTGAAAAAACAAGCAGAGAAAAGCACTTTCATTATTTAATACATCCTGCCAAAAATGAAAGAGAACCATATATAATTTTATGGAGGGTTCTTTGTCCCCCTCAAAAAAGATTAATCTTCAATATAATAAAATAAAGGAACAGCAACATCTTGTGATACATGTATTCCAAAAATCATCAAAAGTAAACTCTGTTTACAGGCAAAACAAAATCTCATCACAGATATCCTGAATTAAGGTTCAATGTTCTAAATCTGGTATACCAACTTACTGATATCGTAAAAGAAAAGTAGTGCTGGTTTTTGAAAGTATCCATACATAGATTTTCACAGATTCATTAAACAACTGGGATTTATGTGGACTGTGGAACTCAATTTTTTCGCATATCACAGGCTATTAATTAGCTATACAACAGTGGAATGAAAGTAACAAAATGACACCGTGTGGAGAATCGGTATGCTCCACTCCGCAAAGACTCACATCATCCTGTATAACATTCTAAGGATTGGCAGCACATATACAATTGGAAAGCAATAGGAGAATTTGAGTCCTACCAATACATGCGGAAGATCTAGCCACCATAAGTAATCTTCATCCTTGTCTTCTGCATACTCTCGATATTTGCTTACTACAGCTTGAGGTCCAAACAATTCCATCTCTCTTTTGAGTTTGTTAAGTTTTTTCCCTATATATTCCTTATTTCTCTCAGGTAATTTATCCATTAGTTCAGCAGCTTCCTGTATTTCCTTTTCAGTGATCCACCGATCCAGATCCTTCCCTATATCCTTCATGACAGATTTAACTTCTGGGTCCGTCTCTGCATTGTAAGAATCCAAAAATCCTTGAGACCACTTTTTTGTATGTTGCCAGTACTCCTTTCCTGATTTTTTACCAGTTCTAACAGAACCATCACTGCCTTCTATGAGGATCTTGGTCTTTTTTGGATCCTTACTCTGGATGTTATTTACACTGTTGACTGTTAAGGAAGATGTGGCATTCCCATTCCCTTGGGATCCAGCAGATTTATCAACTGAATTCTTTTCATCCTTCTTCATAAGAGGTGATACTTGAGCTTCTCCAGTCATTGATGCCTTCTTTTCCTTCAGATGTCCATTGACAAAGTCGGGTTTCCTTTCCACTGGAGGCTCTTTCCAGCGAGGAATAATCTTTTCCACTGGATCATATATGCTGATGCCATCTAAGAAAGAGGTAGAAAGAAGTTATCATCCAAACTTAAATATGTGTTAATAATATCGATGGCAACAGTCAATAAAGCCCTAACAGTTTTATGGAAAACCAATACAGGATTTTCTCTTATGTTTTTTTGAAAAAAGATGCAAAGGTACTACTCTAAGGCTCTCACGAATGCTAATGTCGCATGCTCATAAATTATCTCTGATACTCCTCTTCATAAGATAGATGTACAAATGGAAAAGCTGAAATGTAGACCAACGACTACCTGCTCCATAGTCAAGATTTTCAATATTGGAATGGAGGTACTCGTGCACTTTTAATAGCTCTTCATTCACTTTCTCAACTTTCTTCTCAAGACCCACAAAGAAAGCACACTTATCTTCAGCATCCATGGAATAAAATGGATCCTTCCCTGTCAACTCATTTTCCCGAACTTGAAAAACAATTTCCCGAAGATTATCATCTTTCATCCACTCGAGTTCACCATTATCTTCATTGAGGTGAAGCTCAGTCAAGTCGATACTGGCATCTAAATGCTGATTTACTTTTTCTCTTGCAGTCATGTAATTATTCCTAAATCCATCCCCAATCTTTCCCAGGATGGGTTCAACCACATTAAAATTTTCCTCAATCCAGTTTTGAGATTTTTCCGATGTATCAGCCTCAGAAGTCAAGCCATTAGCTTCATGTTTATGACAAGTCAGGGAATTGCAGACATCATAAGCTCCACGTTCTTCACCATGGCTTGCCAAATTATCAACCATTTCTGGAATAGATTCTGATTCCTCAGTAATCATATCTCCGTGGATGTTAGCATTCACCATGGAATCTGGTGTTTCTCCAGACATGCCAACTCTAGCTGATTGCTCACCAATGTTGGTTGTCTCTCTTAAACTGCTGTTAATCTCACTTTCTCCCAGATCCTTCTCTTTAACATCTTCACCTTCTTGTATACCGAATTTGTTGGAAAGATACTCCATAGCTTCTGTCACTGACCGTATGATCTTTGGTTTCCTTCTGACAGCATTTTCTCGGTGTACTTCACCACCAAGAGCATCTAAGGACTGGATTTTGCGTGCATTGGTCAGATCTGATATGCACTCAGTAGCTTTGTCTTGCCTGCAGCTTCCAGTATCATTATAATCTCCCATGGCTGAAACATTAGAAGCTATGATGTCTCCATTTCTTTCTGCCAATGATCTATTATGGGATCCATCGCTATTTCTTTTTGGTTCAGCTGTTGATATCACATAGGATTCATTAGCTGGCATGCTCCCACTGGCGTGTGCATGATGGTTAACTGGAGAACTTACTCCATCTTCATCACCCTGCTTGATCGACTCTTTTACACTGGATAACGACTCTTTTCCCTGCTTCTCTCGGTCATAACCTCCAATTACAGAACTCTCTCGACCCTCACTTTCCCTAGCTCTTTTAGCCAGTTCTCTTATTTCCTTGATTCTACCGTCAAATCCAACAGCTAAGCCATCCACAAGATTAGAATGGTCCTGCTTGGGCTCAGCCAATTCACCACTTAAAGTCTTTGCTTGCTGGATACTGGCTGCAAGCGCGTGCTTATCTAGATGCGGCCTTTGCATTAGAATATTTGGCATTTCTTGAGCTTCTCTAACGATCTCCAAATGCCCCTTCTCCAAACTTTCCCTCTCCTTTCTCGCCTTCATCTTCCTCCTCATCATTTCCTTCTCCAGTTGTGTGAACTGCACCTCTCTCTTGCGGAAAGCGAAAAACCACTTGACTGCGCTTAACACAAAGACACCACACAACACCATGGTCCCAGCTCCCAACACTTTAGCCCTTAAAGCGGAATGCAATGGAGGATTCAGAACGGTGCTAACAAAACCAGACTCTGCATCCGCAACAACGAAATTAGCCACCGAGCTGTTCCTTGGAATCACATTGCTGCCGCTCTCCATCTCCCTAGCTAAACCCCTAGCACGGGCGATCTTCGAATTCACTTCACTCGAGCCCTCGTGCTCGGGCAAGACCACTCTGCTTCTCCTCAATATCTCGTCCTCATCAACCGCGACACGCTTAACATTCCCATAGGAATCTTGAAACACCGTAAATATAGGAGCCGAACCGACCCCCCACAGGTCAAGATCGTTCTTATACTGATCGGCCCAGTTCTCCAATCTACTCCACAAAACCGACTCACCCAACACCCCGCGTTTCGATTCCACTAGACCCGCAACTCCGTCGCCGCAATCAAAAGGAACGTCTTCCCGAGAACCGCTCTCGACGAGAGCGTCACTCTCGAGAATGCCGTCAGAAGTGAGGTCGGGACGACGCACCTTCTGGTCGTGGAGGAGCTTCTCCCTGAGGCGGTTCCGGCGCCGCTTAGCTCGACGGTCCGACAGGGCCGCGACCGGCGGGCGTCGGGCGCTAGAGAAGGGTAGGCAGAGCGGCGGCGGAGAGGAGGGGGCTCTGCAGATGGACCGGGAGCTGGGGACTCGGAGAGTGCGCGGCGGGCGGCGGTTCCAGCTCGGGATGGACGATTTGGGGACGAAGAGGAGCGGCGCCGCCGCGGAGGAAGCGGCGGCGGCGGCGGGGGGAATTCTGAGGAACGGAAATGGAGAGTCCATCGACGTCGCCGTGAAGGGCTTTGCGGGACGGGAGGGAGGGAAGTGGGGAACCGCTAAACCCCGCTACTGCTGACAAGTCGGTTGGATGACGATGATGATGCCGCCAAGGCCCGCCGGAATCTGTCATTTTGCTTTTTTTTTCTTGACATGAAAAACTCCAAACTGGTATATTTGTGACAAATTTACCCCAAACTATTTTTCCCAAACTGATATACTTTTGACAAATTTATCCCAAACTGGTACACTTGTGATAAATTTACCCTCTGTTAGTTTTCGTTAAATTTTATTGTCAAATTATTAAGTTAAATCATACGTGACAATTGACTAGTATACCAATTTGAGATTTTACGCTCCGTTTGTCACATTTTACAATTTTTGTGATTTTTTTGTGATATTAATCCAATTTGGCGGAGGGTATATTTATCACAAATTTAACAGTTTGGGGTTTTTTGTGGTTGAATAAATTAGTTTGAGGTAAATTTGTCATAAATGTATCAGTTTAGGTTTTTTATGATTAGTCGGGATAAATTTATCACAGATGTACCAGTTTGGGGTTTATCATGATCAAAAAAATAGTTTTGAGTAAATTTGTCACAAGTGTACTAGTTTGGGGTTTTTCAGGGTATTAAGTATTTTTTTTCTTTAACCAATAAAATTTGCATAAAAATGGGGGAAAATTCCGAAAAAATGACCTGAAGTATCGTCATGTTTTTCAAATAAGAGTTCGAATTGAATCGTATTTTAAATAAGAACTTGAAGTGCCATCACTTTCTCAAATAAGACTTGAAATGAATTTTGTTTCAAATAAAGATTTGAAGTGGTTAAATTTGTTTCAAATAAGAGTTTAAAATGGTTATGTCTATTTCAAATAAGTACATGACTTTCTGATAGTCAAGGAAATTTTCATCATTTATCATGTTCCCATTTTTTTTTTTCTAGTTCTTCTTTCTTCTCCAAGCGAGGGTCAACCCTACTCAATTCGGTGAGGATTGTCGACCACGGGCGAGGGAAGGCCTTACCCAGATGAAGAAACCTTTGCGTTGGAGAGGTCACTCCTCGCGACCATTTGCGAGGTCAGCCCTCACCCACTCCAAGTGAGGCTGACCCTTAAGATCTGGTGAGAGTGGCCTCACCCGTTGCTAATGAGTGCTTGAGGCTCTTGTCGGCCCTTCCTAGTAGTCAGTGAGGTCACTGAGCCCTTGCCGACCTTTGCTAGCAGCCATCAATTGACGCCAAAAGAGAAAAAAAGAAGAAAAGAGAAGAAAAAGAAAAATAAGAAAATTTGGTCGAAAATACCCTTGATAGATCGGAAAATTTAGTCGACCGGCGATCGACGAGATTAGGCCTTTATTTGAAACAACCATGGCTACTTCAAACCCTTATTTAAAACAAGGTCCATTTTGGACCCTTATTTGAGAAAATCAATGCACTTAGAGTTCTTTTTTGAAATTTTCCCAAAAATGGGGCATTTATAATCTAAAAATTGACTTTTAAAGAAAAAATAGAAGTTAATACCACAAAAAAAAAAAAATTAAACTACACTGACTGTAACACATATATCTCAAACTTTTTTGTATCTCCAAAAACCCTAAACTTGTCATTATGACACAAATATCCCAAATTCTTTTTTTGTATCATAAAAAAGTTGGACTTACACTAGTGGATAAATATACCTTAGATGAGACTATATATATGTCACATATGTAAAGGTTTGGATTTCTTCATAGCAGGCAATTTTTTTTGGAAATATTTGTGTCACAATGGACAATTTGGAGTAACATAAAAAAAAGTTATGGTTAATACCCTAAAAAACCCCAAATTGGTACACCTATGACAAATTTACCCCAAACTATTTTTTTTTACCATGAAAAACCCCAAACCGGTACACCTGTGACAAATTACCCCGATTGACCATAAAAAAATCCTAAATTGGTACATTTATAACAAATTCACCCCAAACTAATTTATTCGACCGCAAAAAACCTCAAACTGGTAAATTATACATTCCACTAAATTGAATTAATGCCACAAAAAAATCACAAAAATTGTAAACTGTGACAAACAGAGCGTAAAATCGCAAATTGGTATACCAGTCAACTGTCACGTGTCGTTTAACAATAATTTGACAGTAAAATTTAACGGAAACTAACAGAGGGTAAATTTGTCACAAGTGTACCAGTTTAGGGTAAATATGTCAAAAGTATACTAGTTTGGGGATTTTGGTGGTCAAAAAAATAATTTGGGGTAAATTTGTCACAAGTATACCAGTTTAGGAATTTTCAGGGTATTTACCCAAATTAAAAATATCCATGGGCATAGTTGGAGAATTTTAATGATATTTGCCGAAAAGAGGTCATTCTAAAATACCCAACCAAACTTTTAAACTTATAATTTTCTTACATCTACTCGTAAATTGGTTTTGGATCAATGGGTTTGATTAGTCATCCTTTGGATCCGATCAACAAGGAATTTTCGAGTCTTACTCCGAAGTAAGTCGATTATATAAATCCTACAAGATTATTAGGCTCGATTAATCCATTCTTCTTTCTTTTAAGGGTTCACTTCGCACTAAGATTAACATAACCACACAAAAGTTTCTTTTTGAGGAGGTGAAGAGGCAAAATCTTGACTATACAAATTTTATGGTGCGTTAAATATTAGGTTAAGTAATTGATTGGTTCAAATCGAGATACGCGACTCCTTTAAGAAAAAATGAGGGGTCAATCAAGACCTTTTTTTGTTTTTTTATAGTGGTAGAGCAAGAATAGAAATGAGAGGAAAAAGGCATCAATGTCTTGATCCATTCCATCGACTAATAAGCTATATATAAACATCAATGAAAATCTATGGTTTGTCATGGTGAAAAAAAAAGGCTAAAGCAAATGATAATTAACAAACCATGTTTATTAACATGTCCATTGTCTAATTTTCTTTTTATTTTTTTCATCTTCCATAATATAATTCAAAATTGATGACCTCTTTGCAGTTTAACAGCAAATAAAACCAAGCACTTTCTGGAAATTAAAAGCCTTCCCTTGTGAAAGGATTAACTTAATTTCTAGACCTCACTTGGCCTTTTTATTTCTGTTAATGTTTTATTCATATAAATATCAAACAACTCCTTGTTGATTTTCCTTTAAATATGTAAAATTTAAAAAGAAAATTAATCAGTGCTGTAGCTAGTTGAACTATAACAAATCATTTTCTTTAAATTTTGCAGTTTAAAGTTGAGATAATCATTGATGGGGTTAGACTAGGTTGGACTCTTCGGTTGGTGTCTTTGACCCACTTTTTGATTCATATTTTGTATTAATAGGTTGCATGTGGATTTTATAGATATAAATGCCCATATAAAATGGGTTCAAAAAGTTTTAAGCTGAGCTATATGGATCAAAAGGTCTGACTCATTTTCAACATTAAATGGATAACCTGATTACAGGGATGGCAAAATGGGTCAATGACCCACTTTCTAACTCATATTATGTATTAATGGTTGTATGTGGGTTATAAAGATATAAAGGACCATCTAAAATGGGTCCAAAATATTTTAAATTGAATTATATTGGTCGAAAATGAGTCAAAATGTCTGACTTATTTTGGACATTAAGTGGGCAACCTAATAACCAAAAATGGCAAAATTGGTTCATTATCCACTTTCTGACTCATATTTTGTATTAATGGATTATATGTGAATTATGAAGATATAAATACCCATCTAAAATTGATCTAAAAAGATTTAAGCTAAGTTATATGGGTTGGAAAATTGTTAGAACGTCTAACCCATTTTTTATATTAAGTGAATAACCTAATATGCAGTGGTAACATGGGTATATGACCCACTTTCTGACTCATATTTTGTATTAATGGGTTGCATGTAGGTTATAAAGATATATAGACCCATCTAAAATGGGTCCAAAAAGTTTTAAACAAAGTTTTGAGGATCGGAGATGGATTAGAACGCTTGACTCATTTTCGACATTAAGTGGATAACTTAATAACCAAGGTGGCAAAATGGGTCAATGACTTCTTTCTAACTCATATTTTATATCGATGGGTTGCATGTAGGTTATATTGACATGAAGGCTCATCTAAAATGGGTCCAAAAAGTTTTAAGTTGAGTTATATGGATGAAAAATGGGTTAGAATGCCTAACCCATTTTTGACATTAAGTGGGTAACCTAATAAAGGGTGGCAAAATGGTCCATGATCCACTTTCTAACTCATATTTTGTATTAATGGATTGCATACTAATTATAAAGACATAAAAGTCCATCTAAAATGAATTCAAAAAATTTCAAACTGAATTATATGGGTCGAAAATGGGTGAGAATGTCTAACCCATTTTCAACATTAAGTGGGTAATCTAATAACCAAGAATGGCAAAATGGATCATGACTCACTTTCTAACTCACATTTTATATTAATGGGTTGCATGTATGTTATAAAGATATAAAGGCCCATCTAAAATAGGTCCAAAAAGTTTTAAACTAAGTTATATGGGTCGAAAATGGGTCAGAATATCGACCCATTTTTTACCCATTTTCAATTTAAGCGGATAAAGGGTAGCAAAATGGATCCATGATTCACTTTCTAATTCATATTTTATATTAATGAAATACATGTGGGTTATAAAGATATATAGTCCCATCTAAAATGAGTCCAACAATTTTTAAGCTTCTAACTCATTTTCAACATCATTTAGATAACCTAATAATCAAGGGTGGCACAATGGATCCATGATCCACTTTCTGACTCATATTTTATATTAATGATTGCATGTAGGTTATAAAGATATAAAGAACCATCTAAAATAGATTTATAAAGTTTTAAGCTAAGTTATATTGATAAAAAATTTGACCCATTTTCTACAGTAAGTGGATAACCTAATAACCAGAGGTGGCAAAATGGTTCCATGACCCACTTTCTGAATTATATGGATCAAAAATGGGTTAGAACAACTGACCCATTTTCAATATTAAGTGGGTAATCTAATAACTGGGGATAGCAAATTGAGTCCATGACTCACTTTCTGACTTATATTTTGTATCACGGGTTACGCGTGGGTTATAAAGATATATAGGTCAATCTAAAATGGGTCCAAATTTTTTTAAGCTGAGTTATATAGGTCAAAAATGAGTCAGAACGTCTTATCTATTTTCGATATTAAGTGGGTAACTTAATAACCAGGGGTGGCAAAATGGGCCCATGACTTACTTTCTAACTCATATTTTGTATTAATGGGTTGCATGTGGATTATAAAGATATAAAAGCCAATCTAAAATAAGTCCAAAAAGTTTTAAATTGAGTTATATGGGTTAAAAATGAGTCAGAATGTCTGACCCATTTTCGACATTAAGTGAATAACCTAATAATCAGGGTTGGCAAAATGGATCCATGGCCCACTTTCTAACTCATATGTTGTATTAATGAGTTGTATATGAGTTATAAAGATATATAGACTCATCTAAAATGAGTCTAAAAATTTTTAAGCTGAGTTATATGAATCGAAAATAGATCAAAGCGTCTAACTCATTTTCGACATTAAGTAGGTAACCTAATAACTAAGGGTGGCGAAATTGGTCCATGACCCACTTTTTGACTCATATTTTGTATTAATGATTGCATGTAAGTTATAAAGATATAAAGACTCATCTAAAATGGGTCCGAAAAGTTTTAAGCTGAGTTATATGGGTCGAAAATTTCACCCATTTTCGACATTAAGTGGGCAACCTAATAACATAAAGGTGGCAAAATGGGTCCATGACCCACTTTCTAACTCATATTTTGTATTAATGGATTTTATAAGATATAAAAATCCATCTAAAATGGGTCCAACAAGTTTTAAATTGAGTTATATGGGACATTAAGTGGGTAACCTGTTGGGAAAAAAAAACAATATTTGTGGAGACTGCCCAGATAATTTTTCCCACTACTATTTCTGTGAAAATTAAATAGGATATTAAATGAAAGCAGTAAAGATGAATGGTAAATAACACCAGAATTTTTAATGTGGAAAACCCTTCAAGGTGAAGGGAAAAACCACGGGACCGTAGTCCACTTCAAACTTCTACTATAATAAATAATGGGATATAACTTCACCCAAAGGTGGAACTCTCGCTGTCTTCAATTTGTGGATCTAAACCTCTCACAAACTGGATAACTCTCAAAGATAATTCTCTTTCTTGGAAGAAGAAAACTGTTTCTTCCGTTATGCTGCTATGATATTCTTGTTTGTGTCACCTCTTCTCTGTTGAGGAGGACTCCTACCTATAGGAGCAAAATACAATCCTAATTGGAATTGTACGATATAAAAATCACATAGATTTATCTCCTAATCTCTCGTGATTTTGTAGATCTAAGAATATCACTTTGATTTCTTTCCCAATCTTCCTTGATTTTCTAGATTGGGAAGATCACATTGATTTATCTCCCGATTTCCTTTTTTTTTTCTTTTTCTTTTACACACTCACTACTATACATATTCTACTACAGATATATATAACTGCATTGGCCTCTCCAATTGGGAGTGACCTACTCAACAAATCTCCCCCTCATGAGCAATTTAGAGAAGGTGTCAAACCTGCAAAAGTTCGACAGGTTTGCATCTTCATTGTAGATATAGATTTTGTCATCATATCTGAGCCATTGTTGTCAGTGTGTATTTTCTTTAGCTGTAGGGCTTTTTCTTCCAACACATCACGTATCCAATGATATCTGATGTCAATGTGTTTGGATCTGGAGTGGAAAGTTGCATTTTTGCTGAGGTGTATTGCGCTTTGACCATCTAAATACAAGATATACTCCTCTTGGTTGTGGCCCACTTCTTGTAGAAACTTCTTCATCCACAAGAGTTCTTTACATGCTTCCGTTATCGCAATATACTTTGCTTCAGCACTAGATAGGGCAACACATTTTTGTAGTCGAGATTGCCATGAAACTACTCCCCCTGCAAAAGTCATTAGGTATCCCGATGTAGACTTTCTTGAGTCCACGTCCCCTGCCATGTCTGAATCCGAAAAACCTTCTAACATAGTTTTACCATCACCAAAGCATATGCAGTTATTAGAAGTACCTCGAAGATACCTGAATATCCATTTGACTGCTGCCCAATGTTCCTTCCCAGGATTGGATAGAAATCTGCTTACCACTCCAACTGCATAGGCGATATCAGGCCTCGTACATACCATCACGTACATTAGACTGCCAACCGCCGATGCATAAGGGACTTTTTCCATTTCCTTCTTTTCTGTCTCACTTTTTGGGCACTACTCTAAGCTGAGTTTGAAATGATTTGCAAGTGGAGAACAAACCACTTTGGAGTTATTCATATTAAATCTTTCAAGAACTTTATTAACATACCGTTCTTGAGATAATCGGAGTTTACGATTTTGCTTGTCTCGTAAGATTTCCATCCCAAGAATTTGTTTTGCGGGTCCCAAATCCTTCATCGCAAAGCACTAGCTTAATTCGTTCTTTAAGTTGTTGATCTTGCTTTTATCCTGGCCAACAATTAGCATGTCATCAACATAAAGCAAAAGAATGAGGAAATTACCATCGTAAATTTCTTGACGAAAACGCAAAGTGATCGGCGGTGGTTTTGTTGAACCCATTTTCTTCCATGAAGGAATCGAATTTTACGTACCCTTTGTCTTGGTGCCTGCTCGAGCCCATAAAGACTCTTCCTCAATCTACACACAAGATTTTCTTTGCCTTTGATTTTGAAATCTTCTGGCTAATCCATGTAGATCTCCTCATTTAGATCTCCATGTAAAAACGCGATCTTCACGTCAAGTTGCTCGATCTCCAAGTTCAAGCTTGTTGCCAAGCCAAGGACAACTCGGATAGAGGACATTTTAACTACAGGAGAAAATACCTCATTGAAGTCGATATCTTTCTTCTGAGCGAATCGCTTCACAACCAACCTTGCTTTGTATCGTGGCTGTGACTTACCTTCTTCAGTCTTTAGTCTGAACACCCACTTGTTTTTGAGAGCTTTTCTTCCTTGTGGCAACTTGACTAAATCATAAGTATGATTTTCGTCTAAGGATTTCATCTCCTCCTGCATAGCTTTTAACCACTCCTCTTTGTGCTTGTGGAATAAAGCTTCTTGGTAATTCTCTAGTTCTCCCTCGTTAGTGAGCATCGGGTACTCATTGGGAGAATATCTATGACTAGATTGTCGTTCACGGGTTGATCTCCTCAATTGAGGTACTGATCGGACTTGTTCAACAATAGGTTCAAGTTCAGTTGAAGTCGTCTTACCTTTAATCCTGGATTCAGCTTGCTTGTTATTAGAATCGATAGGAGGAGCGACTGGGCCAAGATCAACTGAGTATTCGTCTATTGATGGAGATTTCTCGTGCTTCTCGAAGTCCTCAATTGTCTGATCTTCAAGAAATACCACGTCCCTGCTTCTGACTATTTTCCAGTTAACAGGATCCCAGAGTCTGTAGCCGAATTCTTCATGTGCGTACCCCAAAAAAATACATTGCTTTGATTTCCCATCAAGCTTTAATCTCTCATCCTTTGGAATGTGAACAAATGCTCTACAGCTGAACACCTTCAAGTGGCCATAAGAAATATCCTTACCAGTCCAGACACTTTGTGGTACATCACCGTTAAGTGGAGCTGAAGGTGATAGGTTGATTAAATCAATTGCCGTCCTCATTGCCTCACCCCAAAAGTGGTTTGGCAGCTTTGCGTTGGAGAGCATACATCTGATTTTTTCACATATGGTTCTGTTTATCCACTCCGCGACACCGTTGTGTTGAGGTGTTTTTGGTACGGATCTTTCTAGTTTGATCCCAAGGTTCTTGCAATAATCTTCAAAAAGTCCTCGGTATTCGCCATCGTTGTCTGAGCGTACACACTTCAATCGCTTGCCTGTTTCTCTTTCAACCTTCATATGAAATTGCTTGAAGATTTCCTGCACTTGGTCTTTAGTTTTCAAGGCAAATGCCCACACCTTTCTAGAGTGGTCATCAATAAATGTTACAAAATAAAGCGCACCTCCAAATCTAAAATTTCAGCTTTTCTAGATGGTAGGGAATTGCGAAATGCTACTCTATGTTGTTTTCCCATAATGCAGTCAACACAAGTATTCAACGGTGTACCTTTCATTCCAGGTAGAAGTTGCTTTCTAGTGAGAATCTTAAGTCCTTTCTCATTCATGTGTCTGAGTCGCTTATGCCATAACTCGGTGGTGACTCCTTTTTCGATTTCATCCACCTCTCCTCTACACGGCTTGAATTGTGTGATATAGAGAGAGTTAGTCTTTTCTCCTTTGGCTACCACCAAATTACCTTTAGTGAGTTTCCATTTTCCATCACTAAAGTAATTGATGTAGCCTTCGTCATCAAGCTTGCCGGCAAATATAAGATTGAAGCGTATGTCCGGAACATGCCTCACATCTTTGAGTAGTAGCCTACATCCAACATTAGTCTCCAAATAAATATTACCCATACCAATAATTTTGGACGTACCTTCGTTTCCCATCTTTACAAGTCCAAAATCGCCAGTGGTGTAAGATGTGAAAAGATCTTGACAAGCCGTGACATGGTAGGATGCACCAGTATCAACTACCCATGTCGAATCTTGGGATGCAAGATTAATGGAATCATCACTTTGAATAATGATCACCTCATCTGCAATATTTGCAGTGTCATTCGTCTGGTTCTCGTTAGCTTTGTTGATATTATGACTTTTTGATTTTTTTGCCTTTAGCTTTCTGCATTCTGGAATGAAGTGTCCCAATTTACCACAGTGATGGCACTTCTTGTCTCGTCTGAAGTTGGATTGGGACCTTCCTCGTTGCTGATTCCGGAAGTTTCGGCTTTTGCTTCTCCCTCTCTGTTCTTGATTTTCTTGTCGATTAATGACAAGAGCCTCGGACGCAGGGTTGACTCCACTCTCTTTTCTCCGGGATTCTTCATTCAACATTCTATCTTTTACCACATCCATGGTAAGCTTGCCGTCAGGAGCCGAGTTGCTGACCGACACAACAAGTGTGTCCCAACTATTTGGCAAAGAGCTAAGCAGCAGTAATGCCTGCAATTCATCATCTAATGTCATCTTCATAGAATTGAGTTGGTCTACTATACCTTGGAACTCGATCATGTGTTCCGAGACACTGCTCCTGTCTTTGTATTTCAGATTCACGAGCCGCCGCATATGATTTGCTTTATTTTGCGCTGTTGTTCTTGCGTACATTTTCTCTAATTTTTGCTAAAGAACACCAGCATCATGTTCATTAGCAAAATTTTGAAAAATGCTCTTGTCAATCCATTGTCGGATTTGAGCGGCACACTTCCGATTGAGCACCATCCATTCGCTTTCAGACATTGTCGTTGGTTTGCCACCAGAAGACAATGCCAATTTGGCTTCTGCTACAGGATCTAACTCCTCGGACGTTGGTACTGGCACCTCCATCGGTATCACAATTGGCCTCCAAAGATCTTTAATGTATAGCAGATCCTCCATCTTTGGTTTCCAAATTGCATAATTGAATGCAGTCAATTTTATCATGTTGCCAAAATTTTCCTTCATTTAATTTTGCATAGAAAAAATAATATATAGAGCAACCTTGCTCTGATACCACTTGTTGGGAAAAAAGAAAACAATATTTGTGGAGAATGCCCAGATAATTTTTCCCGCTACTATTTCTGTGAAAATTAAATAGGATATTAAATGAAAGCAGTAAAGATGAATAGTAAATAACACCAGAATTTTTAATGTAGAAAACCCTTCAAGGTGAAGGGAAAAACCACGGGACCGTGGTCCACTTCAAACTTCCACTATAATAAATAATGGGATACAACTTCACCCAAAGGTGGATCTCTCGCTGTCTTCAATTTGTGGATCTGAACCTCTCACAAACTGGATAACTCTCAAAGATAACTCTCTTTCTTGGAAGAAGAAATCTGTTTCTTCCGCTACGCTGCTATGATATTCTTGTTTGTGTCACCTCTTCTCCGTTGAGGAGGACTCCTATTTATAGGAGCAAAATACAATCCCAATTGCAATTGTACGATATAAAAATCACACAGATTTATCTCATAATCTCTCGTGATTTTGTAGATCTGAGAATATCACTTTGATTTCTTTCCCAATCTTCCTTTATTTTCTAGATTGGGAAGATCACATTGATTTATCTCCCGATTTCCTTTTTTTTTCTTTTTCTTTTACACACTCACTACTATACATATTCTACTACAGATATATATAACTGCATTGGCCTCTCCAATTGGGAGTGACCTTACTCAACATAACCTAATAACACAAAGTTTCCTCAACTGAGTTATATGGGACATTAAGTGGGTAACCTAATAACACAAAGTTTCCTCGATGGCAACACTTAGTTGCTCGCTTTTATCGCCGGCCTTCATCACTCGCCTCTCTTCTCCTCAATAAGGTATAATATGAGTACACCATTTCCATCTTTATGTATTTGTTTCTTCCCTTGTCTCGATCTTCACTAAGAGAATTTCGGGTCATAGAGCAAGTAACTGCGTGAGAGATGGGGTGTTTGCTCGAAAAATGTCCAAGCGTCCGAGTTGCCTTCTATGTTTTGGAATTTCATATTCGTTTTTTGGGAATCGTGCACTTTGCATTTGCGAGTTTATGCCGGTCACTCTCACTGATGATTGTGTCCTGAATTCTGATGCTTCAAATTCGCTACATCATGCGCTTCTCTTGGCTTTTGTAAAATTTTGAAGTGGGTTCAGTCTGCTTTGATTGTTGGCATGATATATTTCATGGGTGCAATCTCTTTCCCGAGTTTTCCTCTTGAGGTTTGCATTGCAATGCTCTTCGTGACTTGGCTATAGTTTTCCTAAGTTGTTAGGTTGATTGGGCATGGCCAAGATCTATGTAGCACGATGATTTTGCCTGTATGGGTCTCTCTTGTTTAGCGTAGCTAGTAATAATCTTTTATTTGGAAACAACTACTTGTGCAAGTTTACTATTTTATGAGATAGTGCATAATGTGTGCGTTCGTTTGGCTGATAAGGTATAGGATATCATTGGCATTGGTTTGGTTATGCTGCATTTGAGAGAAAAGAAAGGAATTCTTGCTCTTGATTGACATTTTTGCAATATTGGGCTTGTGATAGTATCATGCAGAGGCTGAAGGGAGTGACTTCGATTTTAGTTTTTGAAATCTATTACTTGGTTGTTGCTGTTCGTTTGGTTGCATGTTTTCTCTCCCTGTACTTTACTCTTAAAAGGGGAATAAAAGTGGAGGATGTTTGTTTTTGTTGTTTTACAAGAGCTCCCGTCACTAAGTGTGGGGTTTGTTTTTGCTCATTTGATTTAAAGTTAAACAGAAATATAATATGTGATCTTTTCTTTTAGTATTCATAACTTGTTCTAATTCACATTTTCTCTAACTAATTAGTTGAGATGTCAAGATTTAATGAGGATCAAGAAGAATATTCAACTACAGAACGATCCAAGAGACGTAGAGCCACATCCTTAATTTATGAGGATGAAGCAAATAACTCTACTTGCTCTAAACGACAAAAAAAGATGCACTTTTGTTGTATGGTCTACATTCAAAAAATTCACAGATGAGGATGGCAAGCAAAATGCTAAGTGTAAGTGGTGCAAATTGAATTATATGGCCAGCCATGGGACAAAAAATTTGTTACGCCAATTAAGGTACTTGTCCCAATCGAGAACCAATGTTGATGATTCCCCGGAACAATTTGATCAAGCCGTGTTTAGAAGCAAGCTAACAAAAGCAATACTCAAACACTATTACACCTACAAAGAGCATAAGGCTACTAGAGAGTTGCTTAGTTATCTAAATCCCAATGTAAAGCACATATCAAGAAATACAGCAAGAAATGATGTGGTAAAAGTTTATGAGAATGAGAAGAGAAATTTGAAATCAAATGTAGTGCCACTTTCTAGCAAAATATGTTTAACTTCTAACCTGTGGACTTCTGTGACAACTAATCATTATAAGACTGTCATTGCCATTACATTGATGAGAATCAGGAATTACCTGCAAAAGTTTTGTCCTTTTCCTATGTGCCACCTCCATACAATGATACCATTTTATTGGAAAAATTGCTAACTTTATTGAGAGAGTGGGGCATTAAGAGGAAGATTTTCAGTATTACATTAGATAAAGTATCATACAATGACAGTGTGGTTGATATTTGGAAAAGTAAACATTTTTTGAGATCCTCTTTGTTGTGTGGTGAGCAGTTTTTCCATGTGCATTGTGGTGCACATATCCTGGATCTCATTGTACAAGAAGGTCTAAAGATGATTGATGGATCATTACAAAAAATTAGGGAATCTGTCAAATATGTAAGAGCTGCACAAGGGAGGAGAGCAAAATTTGTTGAGTGTATATCACAATCTTGATTAAAGAGGAGGGGTAGAAAGGTACATCAAGATATGGCTACTAAATGGAACTCCACGTACCTAAGTGCTTTGGTCTTTGAACGTGCATGTTCCCATTTCAAATTAATTGATTGTAACTTTCTCACATGTCCATCACTTGAGGATCGGTTTAGAGCCAAGAAAATTGCATTCTTGTTACAACCTTTCTATGATATTTCTACTCTCTTCTCGGGTGTTAGATATCTCACGGAAAATTTATATATTTATGAAGTATGGTAGATTCAGCTTCATTTGATAAAGGCGATGAATAGTGAGAACGTAGCTATTAGATCTATGGCTATGGCAATGCTAAAGAAATTTGAAAAATATTGTAAGTGTTATAGTATCGTCTTATCTTTTGCTGCTATATAAGATCCTCGCTATAAGTTATAGTTGTTAGAATTTTGCTATCCAGAGTTGGAGATGGATGATCATGTGGAATTTGTACGGAGCATTCTAGAATAGCTTTATATGCCTTTTGATGAATATGTAACCTCTATGTCAAAAGATGATCACTTTACATCTTCAACTAGTCAAAATAACATTCCAGTCAAGGACATGGTCGAAAACATTGAAGACAATCTTGATGAGTATGATGCATTTGAGAGTGAACACTTTGGCTTGTAATCTACTAAGTCACTAAGTATTTGTATTTAGAGGAGAATAGGCTTGAAAGAAAAAATTCTTGAATCTCAATGTCCTAGATTTTTGGAAAGCTCACTCACATCGGAATCCCGAGTTATCTCTCATGGCACATTGATATATTGAGCATTCCTATCATTACCATTGCCTCAAGTCAAGCTTTTAGCATTGAAGGACACATCCTAAATAATTTTTGTAGTTCCCTTTTGCCTAAAAATATAGAGACTGAGTTGTGCATCAGAGATTGGTTATTTGGAGTTCCGCTTGAGGAAGATTTCGATGGCTGATAACTCTATAAAAATAGAGTTATTTTACCTATTTTAGGCAATAATTAATGCAATATCTATAAGAAAATATTTGGATTTCCTTCTGATTATTCGAATTTTCCTTGTTTATACAGAATAATTATATATGGGGAAGATAAGGAAAATAATGGCAAAACTAAGGAATTCAAATCAAGCAGTAGTGGAAGATGGATATCAAATCAGGGAATCATTGATTTTGTTCCACAATGTTATCTGCAAGCGTTGGGAGATAAATATCTTGGATATATCCTATAAATAGGAGAACATTGAGAGGGGGCAGCTAGGTTTTTGTTAGATCGTTTTTCATTCTTCTATGAGTTTTTCAAGTATTTTGAAGAGAAGACAAAAGTGGTGACATAATTCTTGTTCTTTGATTCAATATGTTGGGTTTGATTTATATTTTTATTTCTTCTTCTATTATGTTCTAATTTTCTTTTGTTAGGGTTACGATGTAGCCTAACTATGATGATGTGAATTTCATGATTTTTATGTTTTACAATTGATTTCAATCATGTGAGTTATATATTAGTGTGCATAATGCTTTTGAGTGACTGGCCACCACTTAAATGATTTGATGTGCATGTTTGAGACTAAGAAGTGATAATATGCAATTGCTCATTATAATGTATAACCATGAATTAAACGTGGATAGAGATATACAACGTTATTTGTGTAGCTTTCAGTGATAAATTGATCCAAAAGACTCATTATAAACCGAGAATATTCATAGTTTTTAATGCACTTATGTTTATTTTAATTCACATAGAGATATAGTGGATTAATAAACTAAATATGTTTGCTATACCTAAAGATAGAATAGTAAATAGATTAGGAAATTCCGCTATCACATGTTTGATTGTTCTTGTACCTGCAACAATCTGAAATTCATGTGTAGTGATTATGGTGAAATCGAATGCTCTAACATATTTATCTGATTGATTTATTGCATTTAGTCTCCAAATTTTTTTAATTTATTCTCAATTATATTTTGATTTGTTAGATAAATTTTAGAATTAATCTATTTTAGTATTTAATTAGTTTATTAATCATCGATCTCCGTGGGTCGATACTCTTTCTCATCATTATATTACTTTCTTTTCTCTGCTCTCTTGATTTTCTCACATGATTTAATGTACTTGATTGTGTAAAAGATGTGTGTGTATGTTGACACCTAATTTTTTTGCTCAAAGATCATTTCCAAAAAATGATAACTTATTTTTCCGCAAAAATATTTCTTGTCAAATTATTCATAAAATTACCTAGGCATATAGTATAAGTTTTAAATGCATTTATTTTCTTGATATAAAAAAATCAAAATCAAAAATTAAAAAAGAGAAAAAATTTAAAAAAATAAAAAAAAAAATAAAAAAAGAGAAGAAAAAAAGAGTTGGACCAATGGTCTGAATGTGACTAGCCAAGTTTAGGAGGTTAGATTGGAATTAAGACGGCAAGTAGGGGCCAAAATGTCATTTCCAAGAGTTGAGAGACCAATTTGCAAATTTTGCAAAATTTCGTCCGAGCCCTTAAATCATTATCTTGGGCCCCAATTGAGTTGAAATTGAACTGAGGTCAAGTCTAATTAATCAAATCGAGCAAAAATGACAAAATTGCATTAAATTGGACATTCTCAAGCAAGAAGATGGCCAACTTTGAGGGATTTTCTTGCAAAATCGGGCGAGGACAATTGTGAAGACTGATCAAGATCTTAAATTACTATATATAAGCTTGCTAATTGATCAAAAATCACAGCCAAATTTATGGACTAAAGCACTCAAACTAGCTGCCAAAACTCAATTCATGAGTTAGTCTCAATTCGGAGCTGTTGAGTAAGCAACTTGATGGCCCCACTATATACTCCTCAGCTACCCGATCAACTTGATCTTTGCACATGATGGAAGACCATAATTAGGAGTGCAAGTGGACAAAAATTGGACAGGATAAGTTGCTGAAGGCACGTGAAAATCGCAACAAAATCCGCACACTCAATAGCTGCAAAAGTTAAAAAACTTGACTAAGTCAGAAAGTGGGTGAACTAGCTCAGTTGGCAAGCTTGGTAAGGGGAAAAAATCAACAAAGAGATTGCTTAATTCAGTGGATAAGATCCATGAAGCAAGCTCTTTTGAGGGATAAAAGGTAAGAGACAAGAAGCACTAGGGAGAGCTCACAGTCGTTCTCCAAAAACAGCCCCACAAGCAAATCAAGAAAGAAAAAACTCAGAAATTTCAGACTGACCCTTGGAGAAAAAAAGTGAAATTTTCACAAACTTATAACCAAAATTAGCCAAATTTAAACTAGGGAGTGAAACTTCATTCAAAGATCTTTCCAACCATAGGTAGCACGTCCCAAATAGACATCGGGAACGCCTCTGAAAGCCCCCCAAAAGATACTCTCTTGGTGGGTGAAGAAAGTCTGAAACTTTTTCCAAGTGTTGGGCCTTGTTGGTCACGGGTGAGGGAAAGTGAGTATTTTTGAGAAAAGTGAGAGATAAATGAGGAAAAATATGACTTGTATCCCAAACTAGAATACATATAGTTTGGCTCAGTTTAATTTTGCCCATAAAAGAGGTCTCAAAGTCTAATTTTGGAGATCAACAAAAACCTTCGTTATTGATTTTTTCCTCTGCAAATCTCATTTTCTAGTTTGAATGAGCCAACTTCTATGTGCCCCTAGAGGATAATTTCTTGGTTTCCTCGGTCAAAAGCCACTTGCAAAAGAATTAGGAAGCAAGGTAAGAATCTTAAATGTATTTTTGGTCAAGTTTGAATATGTTTTAAACGTGAAAAAGCAAGAGGAAAATCCATCCAGAAAACTAATTTTCATGCTGGATTTTTTTTCTAAATATTGAAATCTCTTCAAGAGTCTTGCGTGTTTGATTTGCTATGCCCCCTTTTCATGCATTACTTGTCTTCGTGACTTTGATAGATGTTATATGGGAGTACAAATGATGCTTAGGTCAGCCCAGTTTAGTCTTTAAATTTCCGTGTGAACCATGAGATCGTCTATAACTTGACTCAAACCAAGTCAATCCACATTGAGATATTGTTGGCTAGCGTAGGTCATGCATGTATGCTTCTTGTAGAGTTCGTTTCGATGTGTTCAGCTGATTGTTCTCTATGACGTTTGTTGCATTTGAAAGTTCATATTACCTATTTTTACTCAAATGAAGTGATTTTTTTATGGATCCTGCATGTGATGAGTGTCAGGGCTTGAATCTGGGCATACAACATGTTTGTTTGACTTGGTTTTAAACCTAGAATTGCAAAAAAATAGCTCAAATCCGCACATCGGAGGCTGATTTCAGTTTGGTTATTGTGTGTTTTAGGCTGTGATTTCTAGCTAAACTTATTCTTTGCATGTAGTAGTATAACCTTGATATTTTAGTTCCATGTGAGATTGCTTATGGGTCGAGATTGATGGCCATAAACATGACCCGAGGAAGCTACTTTGGGATGATTGATGCACACCAAGTGTTTGATAAAATGCTCGAACCAAGTTGCGAACTTGAGACAACTGATATGAGCTCGATTATTGTGATATTCATATACTGAGTTGTTCCACATTAGTGTAAATAAGCATATATTGGTTTAGGGAATTATTTTTAATAAAAATTAAAAAAAGAAAAAATATGCAAATTTCAAAAAAAAAAAAATGTTGGATGATATCGGATTAGGGCAGAAATGATATCTGTGATATTTTCTTAATTTTATAAGGTCATTTTTCCTAATTTAATGCTATTTTGGTATTTTATAATCATTTTTGTAAATAATCTATATTGCATTAATTAAAATTATTTAAAGTAGTTTCATGCATTTAGAGTAATTTCATGCACACTTAAATTCTCATTTTGCTCATGGGGGTCATGTCCCAAGGTGTGATAAGAAGGCCATGTAATATTATTTGCTCAACTTGTATCGAGTTTTCCTTTTCCGCTTTTATTTTTAAGTTATTTCAATTTCTTGAATGTTTACTTACCGCATCGCTTTTCATTAATTTAAGTGTAAATTTCTCTCCTAACTTAGGTTAGGATTAGTCTAGATATTAAGGAAAACAAACCTATAAAAACTTTTGCATGGACGCTCAGTGGTTTTATAAGGATTATAATTGGTAATCAAAATTGTGTGGCTATTTAGATAAACAACATTTCAAGTTAGTGGTACCGCAAGAGCGTTAATAGAATCATTGACGTAAACAAGTCCTCGTTCTTAGAAATCTCTAGTTGCGTAAGAATCGAGACAACACTCCCGTATCTCGACTGGTTTCTAGCCAACCCCAATAGGCTAGCGGCGACTCCTAGAAATATTTAGGTTGTTAAGAACTGAAATACGAAATCCAACGTCGCGTGTGGTATGGTCTTGGAAGAGCCCACGCCTAATCCAAGGCCGTTGGTCCGTCTCTTTAGGCAATACCCTTAAACCTCTATTTTCCTCCAACGGCAAATTTTTAGTTTTTATAATTGATGATTCTCTCAAATTTTTAGTTTATAGCTCATATCAACGACGGACCTCCTCTCATGACAGCAAAGTGACATAACATAAAGTAAAGTTTCACGCCTAAATTATCATGTATATTATTCTTTGTTGAAGCTGTCATTTTCTTGACAATGAAGGTTGATCACTCGTCAAACTTCATGCTTGTATGATTCCTCATCTTTTAACAAAGTCGAGAAAGTAAAGCATGGGTTTAATATGAAAGCTCCAAAAGTAGCTGATTGTTGATTTGCATAATGGGCATCTTAGAATGCCCAAGTGATGCTATGATGCCATCAAGTTGTTCCTACGGGTATTCAGAGTACTAGGAGTTCAACTTGAAGAAGTCTTGCAATGTGCTTGTCCATTTTACCATTCGACTTTCATGATTTATGGGAGGTAGTCGTTTGAAGCTTAATGTGAGTTTGGAACTTGAAGCTCAGACACGTCGTATGTCGTGTGCTATTTGTAGAGCTTAGAAATTCAAGGTTCCATTAAAATGGAATACATAGATATGACGTCGGATGTTGGAGATCTATTTCCCCTGCTATACTTACTAGTTGCATTGTCTTTCATGTATTATTCTAATTCCATATGTATTGTGTTTGAATTCAAGGTCTTTTTCTTCGCGTTTGCCCCTAATCTCGTGCACTTGCATAAAGTGGCTTTTCGTAGGATCTTATGATCATCGATTCGATCCTTGAAGACCTCCGAATTATTCATAAAATTAGACCCCATCTTGAGTGGGTATTGGTTTTGAAAAATGGGTAAAATTATGAGTTACTAACGATCTATTTTTTTAGCTTTATTTTTTTCTTAACTCATTTGTAACCCATTTAAAAGTAGAAGAGAGACTCCCATGAAATTGGGCTCATTAAATCCAGGTTGCAAAATGGACTTATCAACCCTAAGTTCTTTATAAATATATATTATTGGTCAAATTCTTTATAAATATTTCAATTTATAGGTTTTTTACATTTTTAATATTATCCAATTAGCATAAACTTTAAAGTGGGTGTGGGTTTTCCTAAAATATTATTGGGTTTTAGCAATATGGGTCGAGATGAGTATGGATTACTAGATTTACACTATAAATAGGTTAATATTGGTTGAACCATTTTCAATTCGATCCAAACTCAACCCACCCATTTGGCTTGGGCAGGCCCATGACCCGTTTATGGGGAGTCTTATGCCACTTAATATTAAGAAATATATTCTATATGACAACCACAACAATAAGACTAATAGCACATAGAAATGGACAGTTAAAACATTAAACACGTGTACCGACTAGTCGAGTATAGTGAAGGTGAGAATGCTCCATTGGATATAAGGGTGAGTAACACCGGTCAAGCGAATTGCGAACTGCCCGGACAAGACCGAACCAGCTAGTTCTAGGTGGTTCCAGTAGGCGATTCTTGGGAATGCCTGTTTGGTTCAATAAAATTTGAACTAGTGATTTTTGATCTAATTTCCGATTTCAAGGAGGAACTGAACTAGATCAATTATTATTATTATTATTATTATTATTATTATTGTGAAGCTGTCCTAGAGCATGTAATAGGCAACAAACAAAAGTTTGATATGCTCAGTGATGGAAGAGTTTTTGACATGTTTCACGAGGATTACGTGAGCTTTGGATAAAAGAAAAGGAGAAGCACTGGAGAGAGTAATCGATCTGCTGACAAAGTTCTGGGTTAGAGAATAGAGTTTGTCTTTCAGGGCCGATGCTTTTGATATCTGTAAGAAAATCTGCATGGGTTAGACGTGGTCTAGTGTCTTGTCTAGGTGTGAGAAGCTCACTTTGTCCACTTGTAAATGTCGAAGCGAGCTGGCAACATCCTAGAAACATTGGACTTACGTACTGCTTGTTCGCGATGATTTCGTCGCGTTGACAAGGCGTGACGTTGAGCGGTTCACCGTATCGTACCCACAAATGGGACAGAGGCAAAGGAGCATGTACGGATCCGCACGAGATTTTCTCTCTTGCGAACAATAACCGGCGCCCCCACATGCGAACTGCGACGCATGGCCCGCTCTCCTCCTGGGATACCGTGGGGAAATCCCGAGCAGTGTTATTTAAGATTGCTTCCCGAGCCCGCTTCTTTCACAAGCACGACAAGTTTCCGGTCTCCCATAGCAGAATATGGGCGCTATAGCGCACTTCATGTGACAAGATACTGTTTTTCATGCCTCCCCTTTCTCCTCTCGGCTTACATTATAATACCGGCTTTATCCAATGTGAACTTAGTCAAAAGTCATACGTGATGAGTAACCCCACATGAGAAATCCCTTAAGATATTGGTGTCACGGTTCCTTGCAGATCGGGTTATGACGGGGAAGGTATTTTTAGCTCTCTCTATATGTGTGAGAATTAAGTTTTTAATGGAGTCAAAGTGTCACATGTTGGTCTCCTCCATTGATTGGCTCGGGTTTTGAGAGTTGGACATTTTAACCCGATATCATAACTAGTCTCTGTCCAATTGACTTTGCAAATCTCGAGCGCTACGACACATTTCATGAGACAAGATACTGTTTTTCATGCCTCTCCTTCCTCCTCTTGGCTTGTAAAATATCGTTTAGCCAATGTAAACTTGTCGAAAGTCAATATGTGATGAGTAACCCCACATGAGAAATCCCTTTAGACATCGACATCATGGTTCCTTGCAAATCGGGGCATGATGGGGAAAGTATTTTTAGCTCTCTCTACATGTGCGAGGTACCAAGATCCTCCATTGATTGGCTCAAGCTTTGAGAGTTAAACATTCTAACCGCTATCATAACCTGCCCAACTTAATTCATGCATCCGATGTTTCCTAACTTAATATACAGACGATCTATCCCTACTTTATTGACTTAAAACTTAATTATTCACCACCCAGATCACGAAACAAGGCGAGAAGTCATTGAGATGAATGAGATGCGCAGCAGCATTTTGATTCCATGGATTAAGCTTCCATCACACAAATTTGTCAACCAAGCTCTCTCTGCTCATTACAGATGGGTGAGCATCATGATCCATCGTCCTGCTCCTGGAGCAAAGGAAGAGGGATGATGCCTCTCATCATGACCGCACGACACCTCCGTCGTGGCGCTCGAGGTCAACCGCAATGATGCGCATTTCCCCTAGACCCGGGAGCATCATCGCTCATCCCCGAGCAAAACAAACAAAAGCAAGAGGAAAAAGCGGGAGCGACTAAATCCTAATCATCCACCGCACAGCACTCCTAGAGTCCCATCACAACCACCCAAATGAAATTTGCCGAACGCCTGCGCCCAAGCCGTTTCCAAGTTCCAGGTCAATGGGCCAACCATCCCGTCCTCTCTACAGATGAAGGAAGTACGCTGAAAAAACAGGGGAGCAAAGCAGACAGCGCATGTCTTGTTTGATCCACGTGAGCGACCAGGAACGCATGCATCGCGCAGCGATTTGCGCTCTGCAACAGCAGCCTGCGAGGCGCGGTCGCTTTCGCTCGTTCAATTATTGCGTCCGTCGTCTTATCAAATCTACCCATTAGATCTCAATCTCGATGCGTCCTCGCGGCAATCGAAACTGACGAAATCGAGCTACTAAGTGCCGACAATCTAGCGGGAAGATTACGTTACAGCACACAGCCCGCAAGATGAGAATGTTGGGAAAGACGAATTCTTTGTAATTTCCAATATTTGCTTCGCCCAGCTTAATTTATATAATCATAACACGACAAACTAAAACATTTTCTCGAATTAAAAAAAGAAAAAAGAAAAGGGAAAAAAAAAAAGGGGGAGGGCGAGAAAAGGGAAAAACTTTTCCTGCGTCCTGTTCCTGCTAAATTCCAACAGACATTTCTGCTTTTCCGGAAAAAAGGAGAGAAAAAAAAGGAGAAAGAAAAAAAAGGACCGGGGGTGGGTGGGTCCCACGATTACCGGCTCCGCACCGCACATGCGACAACAATCGCTCAGGCGCAACCACGTGGAGAGAACCCGACCCGGGAGCCCGCCAGGTCGTACACGACCCGGAATCCCTGCTGCTGGATGTTGCCGATGATGGACAGCCCGCTCATGGTGGCCGCGAACGCGAAGCAGAACGTCCCCTGGCTGTCCACCGGGATCAGGTAGTTCGACGCCGGGAGGGACACGTCGGCGCCCCGGAAGTGCAGCACCACCGTCGGCACCTTCACCTCCGTCTTCCCCGACAGGTCGAAGCACGTGTCGAAGAGGGAGAAGTCCGGGGCCCGCTTCAGGCCCGACGCCCCTGCCCGGAACGCGTCCCGGAGCGCGACGTAGGCGGGCCGGGTCAGGCGGGTTACGGACGTGCCGGAGTCGACGATGAGCCCGCCGTTGCCCGCGGCGTCCAGCTTGAAGAGGGAGGCCGTGATGCCGCGGATGCGCGCGCCGCCGACGCTGATCCCGAGGAGCTCCACGTAGTAGAACGTGTCGAGCTTGGGGTTCGTCAGCAGCTTGGTGAACCGGGCCGGCCGGGACAGGGCGTTGTCGCCGAAGATGACGGAGGACGGCCGGGAGGAGGCGGACCGGTCCACGAGGCAGTAGGAGAACTTGTTGTTGAACCGGCGGCCGGCCTGCGACGGGAAGGAGAGGTTGCCGCGGCCGAGGCCCAGCAGCCCGGCGGCGCCGACGAAGAGGCCCTCGTTGTCGTGGCCGCAGCCGATGGCGACGCGGCTGACCCGGGTGCGGCGGAAGGTGAGGGTCTCGCTAGAGAACTCGCCGACGGTGAAGGAGCCGTCGCCGTAGGCGACCTGGTACTGGCAGCGGCGGCGCTGGTTGCAGCCGGGGAGTCGAGGCGGCGGCAGAGCGGGGAGGAGCAGGGGATGGCTGCGAAGGAGGTGGACTTGGAGGGGTCGAAGACGGGGTCGGTCTGGGAGTAGCATTTCCGGCAGGGGGCGCACTGGATCCACACGACGTCGCTGCCGGTGTCGAGGACCATGTAGACGTAGCGGGGCGGGGTGCCGACGCCGAGGCGGGTGAAGTACTCGCCGCTCCCCTGGGCGAGCCCGGACACGACGGAGCTGCTGAACCCCAGGCGAGGGCGGCTGACGTTGCCGCCCCCGGCGGGAGCGGCAGCGGCGGCGGCGGCGAGGTCGGAGATGGACTGGACGCGGGAGGCGTCCCTCTGGAGGCGGAGGTGGAAGAGGGCCTGCGGGGAGAGGTTGGAGGACAGGGCGTCGACGTGCTGCAGCTCCACGGAGAGACTGGTGGTGGTGGTGGCGGAGTCAGATTCGGCCTCGGTCTCGGACGACAAGGCGGCGGCGTCGGACTCCGGCCACGAGGCGGGGGCGGGACGGGACGGGAGAGGGCGGAGGACGAGCGGCTGGAGCCGGGCCGGGGCGGAGAGGGCGGGGAGGAGGAGGGAGGCGGCGAAGATGGAGAGGAGGAGGAGGAGGAGAGGGGCGGTATTGCCTCCTTCCATGGCTGTCGTCTTCGATCCCTCTGCCAAGCGAAGAGGAAGGAGGGGGCTTTGCAGAGATGGTGGTAAGGAAGACGGGGAAGCGAGAGTAGTAATAAATAATGGAGGATGCAAAAGGGAATTTGAAAAGCCGGGGGCTTTCTCCACTGCCTGGACCGGTGCGCAGATGGCAGCATTTTTTTTTTCTACGATCCATTCTTTTCCTTCTTATTTTATTATTATAAAAAAATTATCAACGGGTAATTATCTGACATCGAACGGACGTTTACCGAGGCACGTTTCTGTCTTCTTTCGCGGGGGTCGCCGTACGAGATGTAAGGAGAGGTGGTAACAGTCGTAGTAATGGTATTTGTCCGAGGAGGAAGGGGCAATGCGGTCATTTTGCCTACGATTTCAGAAACTCCAAGTCAATTAAATATAGACTGAATTATTATGTGAATAAATTATATCAAGTTAAAATCAATTTTTTAATCACTAAAAACTAAAACTAATATGCCTCTCTAGGCTTCGTTATCATTCATGACTGATATATGGATCTATTTATGGAGTGGTCGGCCTTCTAGAAGCTCCGCCAGAAGCAACTAGTCGCTTCCCGAAAGCCTCTTTACTTTAGTATGGTCTAGTCTGTCCAATGCCTCCTTCCTCGTCGCCACCGTACGCTACTAGGAGAGTCAGCTTCCGAATCGAATCTCTTTAAAAATAAGATCTTTTGTCTCATGGTAGCATGCTCTAGTCCATTTACGAAACTTTTATTATTAGGTTAGACATACACTTCACTTACTCTTCGTTAATTTCTTTTAGATTTTATTATTAAATTATTGAGTTACATGACATATAACAGTTGATGGATGTATCAATTTGGGGTTTTACCTCCATTTATCATAGGTCTATCAATTTTTATGATTTTTCATAATATTAATTTAATTTAATGAAATATATATTTATCGCAAATTTACCAATTTAGATACGAATTTTCCTAAATTTAGTTAAATATAGAGGTATGAATCGAGTCGGGACATAATTCAATATGAGTCAAAGTCGAGCATATGTCATGAATTAGTACCACATGAAATGAGGTCCATTCGAGTCGGATCATTTTCCATTCAATTCGATTCGATTCGACTCGACTCATTCGTTTGATGAATCTAGCCTCGGATTGAGAAAGAGGGGAGAGAGTGTGTCAACAGCAAACTTGAGGGCGTACTAATAATTACAAATCTAATCCTGGGGACGTAATTGTAAATATCGGGTTTTTTTAAAGAACGCTAGTTGTTGGGAGTTGGGAATGTCGGATGACGCAAAAGCCCTCGGTCAGGCTGACAAATATCCGCGCCGTGCCTTTGTGCTTTTTTCTCAATTTTTTCCTGTGCGGCGGGAGGTAGGTGGTGGGGGAGAGGTTATTATTAAATGCCCCGAAAATTAAATGCCGCAGCTGCAATTTCCGTCCGCGCACCGTTCGGCATCCCCTTCTCGATCGATCGATCGATAGATTGATAGACAGAGAGTGGAGGTGGGGCCAAATCCATGTTCGGCCAATTCCATGTCACTTCGAGGCGTGCATAGATATGATGGCCTACTCGATTTATTAAAACTTCAATAATGCGCTCACCATGTTAGATGGCTAAAAATCTCCGTACACGCCGTCTCCCTTTCCGGCGGGGCACCGCGAAAACCCCGACCCCGACCACCCCCTCCGGTCACCGGTGCTCAGGGACGGCGATTAGAGTCGATTAGCCTAAATTTTGTGATGAGGGAATGTGGTTAAGGTCGTGATGATGTCTGGTCACCATGAGTAAAATTGATGGGGACACGTGGCGCGGGCGATGTTCGGAACAGGGACGCGGCGGGCAGCCGCCGCCGCACGCGGTCCCGGCCAGCACCGGATTTCCTGGTGATTTTTGATGAGGGGCACGAGACGAGAGCAGACGGCAGATGTCTCGCCTGCTAATGCCCATGTTCTCATTGATTGCGATGGACGATAGCGGTGCGCCTAAAAGTAAAGGCGAGATTGGAAAAAGTAAAGCACGAGGGGAGACGCGAGACATTGGAAAGTAAGATGAGTAAATTGCAAACTTCATGCGCTTCCCGCATGCCCTTTCCTTAGTTTATGCCATCCTTTCCTTTCGTCCCTTTCAAAACGTACGGTCCAGTGAGAAATTACGAGCCGATCTAGGGTCCGCGCGGGTCCGGCGTGATCCGACGGTCGAGATCGCTGTTGGCGGAGGTCCGAGGGGGGGACATCCTTTGCGACTTGTTGGGTGCGTCCTTTTTCCATCGATTTTTATTCTTATCTTGGGGAGCGCCTTCACTTCTTCCCAACCTTTCCCACACCCCTTTATCCCTTTCTCTTCTCTCTCTCTCTCGCCTCCTCCTCCTTCTTTTATTGATTCGCCCTTTCTCGTGATTTATTAAACACGAAATTGTAAAAACGTCGTGCACGATGGAAATTAACCACGCGCTCGAAAAAAGTCTCGAGCACTTCATCGTCAGTGGTAAGAACACGCTTTCGAATTCAGGACGACAGCTTTGCTTGGATCCACAAAAAAGGCATCGACATGCCTAACGAAGAACCAATATGCGTCCCCTCATCACTTCCCATGAAGAATTCAAAAGATTCGACAAACGCAAGAAGTTTCCCTTCTATATATGTGTATATATACCTAATCGGAAAACATGATTCCTTTAGAGAAGGAGATGGGTAGAGGATTTTGATGCGTGGAGGACGGGATTGTAGTACCAGTCACAATGGTTGGCTCCTATTAATACTCACTATCATTCAATCAAAGTCTAGTGAAAACTTTAAGAGATAATATCACGAAAAATCCAAAATTAATAGATTTGTGATGAATTTACTCTCAAGCTTTCATTAGTTTCATGAAATTGGATTAACACCAAAATTCATAATCGGTATATATGTGACAAATAGATGATAAAATCATAAATTGATATATTCATTAATTTTCATATCTCATCAAACCCAACAATTTAATAGTAAAATTTAACGAAAATTAATAAAAAAAATAAATTTATCGTATGTAAGTTGATATATGATATATTTTGATTTTAATTTTTCGTGATATTAATTTTTTATTTAAACACTCGAATATCATTAGGTCAAGTCCACTAAAAGCTGTAGTACGGTACCCACTAGTGTAAAAGTCCTCAAGGGTAAGAATTTGCTGGAAAAAATCCCTTTGGCAAAGAGTCAAGATCGGGGGCGAGACAAGCGCGACCTCCATTGCGTTGCAGAGGGAGAAAGCTCTTCTCGAAGAGCGCGTAATGGCGGTATCGTCTTTTCGCGCCAAAGGCGAGGAAGACATTTTACAGCTCGCTGTGGGCCAAGCGCTCGTCGCAAAAAGTCACAATTTTCCCCGTAACTCGAGAAGAGATTCGAGAGAGAGAGAGAGAGAGAGAGCACTTGTCAAAGAGCAAGCAGGTGGACAAATTTTCACTTTGCTTCTTTATCACGATTTTAGAGATAAAGATGTTCGGCCAGGCGGGGCCGGGCGACGGCCACCAGGGGCCGGGCCTTGGGCATGGTCATCCCGTAGACCTCGGCCGTGTCGATGTCCTCAGGCCTCATCCCGCTGGGCGGGCTCCACTCGAAGCAGTGGAACAGCCGGGCCAGGGCGGTCAGGACCAGGGTGACGCCGAGCGGCGCCCCGGGGCACTTTCGCTTCCCGGCACCGAAGGGCAGGATCCTGAAGTCGGGCCCGTGGCTTATCTCGACCCGGCCCACGCCGTCCCCCTCCTCCCCCTCCGCCGTGGGCCAGTGCCTCTCGGGCCTGAACTCCTCGACGTCGTCGGCCCAGACGTCTGGGTTCCGGCCCAGCCCGTGGGTGTTGATGAAGACCCGGGTACCCGCGGGGATGTGGTAGCCGTTGAGGGTGGTGGCCCGGACGGACTCGTGCGGGATGAGGAACGGGCCGGCCGGGTGCATCCGGAAGGTCTCCCGCACCACGCAGCGCAGGTAGTTGAGGCGCGCGAGGTCGGGTTCCGACACCATCCGGTCGCGCCCCACGACGGAGTCGAGCTCCTCCTGGATCCTGCGCTGGACCCGCGGGTGCCTTATCACCTCCGCCATGGCCCATTCGTTGGTCACGGCGGAGGTGTCGGTGGCGGCCGCTATCATATCCTGCGATCCGTTCAGACATCAGTTCATGCGACGTGCGACGCTAATGCGCAAGAGAAAGGGAGACAAGAATGGAGACCTGGATGAGAGCTTTGATCTCGATATCGTCCATGCGGTCTCTTCCATCTTCGCCGGGCAAGGACAGGAGAACGTCCACGAAGTCCATGTCGGAATCGCCGGCGAGCCCCGCCGCGGCTTTCGCCTCTCCAGCGGCGGCGGCGGCTCTCCGGTGTTCTTCGATGATCTTGGTGTGGAAGTCGTCGACCCTCTTCTCCACCTCCCTCATCTTCTTCTCGCAGCCATGGGGGTCGATCCACCTCCAGAACGGCAGGTAGTCACCGAGGTAGATCACCCCCAGGAGCCGGAACAGCTGGTGGGTTACGTGCATGAACTCCATGGCTTCTTGCGGGCCCGAGGATCCTGCGCCGAAGTATTGCTTCCCCAGCAGCATCCTCGTCACGTTGTTCATGGAGAACCCGCCCAGCACCTCCCTCATGTCGATCCCGGCCCGGCCCCGTTCCCTCTCCCGGCAGAGCCCGTAGACGTGCCGGACCAGGTGCTGGGCCTCGCAGGCCCGGTGCCGTGCGAACGCCTCCAGGCGCCTCGTGGTCAGCAGGTGCTCCATGCAGATCCTCCTCATCCGCTTCCACCGCGGGCCCAGCGGGGCCAGGGCCACGTCGCCGCAGTCGTAGGCCAGGTGGACGGCGGCGAGGGTCCGGGGCCGGGAGGCGAAGACCTCGTCCTGCTGGAGGAGGATCTGGCGGATGACGGAAGGGTCGGAGGTGGTGATGGCATCGACGCTGCCAAGGCGGAGGTAGACGAGCGGGCCGTACTTCCGGCACAGGGCTGCCAGGTCCCGGTGAGGGCGGGGGCCCAGTTGGAGGAGGTTGCCGACGATGGGCCATCTCGGCGGGCCCGGAGCCAAATTCTTGGGTTCCAAGACGGAGCGGCGGTGGAATATGATGCATGCAAACAGGGTAGAAGCGACGGCGGCGGTGGCAGAGAGGAAGTACAATTGTGCCAGCAGAAAGAGGGCAAAGGAGATGACTGATAAAATGAAGATGGATTGGTGCACCATCTTATCTTAGCTTTAGTGTTAAAGGGGGATTAAGATGGGTGCCTTTCTGTTCATATAGATGTTTGATTTGATTAAAAGATGAGATAAGCAAGAGGAGATCAAGTAGGGCTTCTTTTCTTTGTCACTTTCTTGGCATGCTTGCATCTTGGTGAGGCACGCTGAGTGTGGGATTGGGTAAAATGGGATTCGCATGCCTTACCAACTTAGGATCGAATTCGTTTGGGAAAAAAAAAAGGAAAAACTTACGGTCAAATTCATGGAGGTCCAACTAGAAGAAGCTTTAGAGTCTCCAAGCTAGAAAGTTAAGACGAATCAAACAATAGTAATGTCCGCTCTCATCCTAACAAAAGCACGACAAACATCAGGGTAAAGAGTGTCTTGAAATATTCATATTATTAATTAATAAAAGCGAAACCGGTTTTTATGATACTATTGTGCATGATATGAGAGTAGTGTCTTAAAAGTTGGAACTTTTTTAATTTGAATTCTCGATCTTTGCATTTTGACATAAATTTTATGACTAACAAAGACAATTGAATTAATATCAAAGAGAATCGTTGACCCCAAATCTCTTGCCTTTCGGAGATTCTTTAAGAGCTTGTGTGTGTGGCCAAATGTACATAAGCATTATATGTTTGTTGAGTGGTCACCAGTTCTTTTTACTTTAAGCATGACATTTTTCCTAATTGAACATTTATATGTGATGTGTAACAACTCCATCTGTTTGGGGCCTTTCCCACAAGATGGGAGATTTTCGAAATGTCACGAAATCATTTGCATAAGTAATTGAAATTCTCATTCAGCATTGGTTTAATCGCCTAGAGATATTCACTTTATTTGTGTGGACAAACTCCCAAAAGGAGTCCAGGAAGTAACCATGAGATAATGACCATTTGGGTGGTTTGTTAATTTGTAAGGCCACTCGACGTGACCTCTTGATTTTAATCTATTACTTCGAAGCGTTACAGGGCATTTGCTACTATCTATAAACAATACAAAAAATCACGATGACTTAAGGGAGCAGGTGGTAAGACAAAGTAGTTAGAAAATGAAATTATGCTGGGATTTTCCTTTGCATTTCAAATTAGGGAGTTGATTTCATTCAGGATTGGTTCTAGTCTATTTAATATACTGTTTTACCGTTTTATGCTCCTTGGAAGACAAAGGAAAAATAAAGACTTGAAAAATATTTTCCCGAAAAAGATCACCCTTGTCGTTTAAAATAATTAGTTAATGAAAACATTTTCGAAAGTATTTATTTTTCGTAAAATAAGGGAATTTATATTATTTAGTGCTTCTTGAGCATCAAGCGGTTCCATGGTCTAGCGGTTAGGACATTGGACTCTGAATCCAGTAACCCGAGTTCAAATCTCGGTGGAACCTTTTTGCCGCGTCCTTTTCAGTTGTTGCGAGGCTATGGATTCGCCCTTTTTCAGGAGAAAAGCTACACGAGCTTAACATTTTCTCATATATAAACGGCGGGATCATATGACATCTCAAGTCATATTTAACCACGTAATTTTTTTTATGACGAAATAAATCTTATAATATCTTGAGTCATATTTAGCCTCAGGATCCTTTTTTTTTTCCCACAACAAGGCAAATCTGATATTTTAATATGGGTCAATGAATTATTATTCTTACTTTTGACGTTCCATTTCAATTTGTTGCAGAAATTATTAATGTGAATTGGAATCTCGAAAAAAAGACTCCTCAGAGGTGCCCCGATACACAACATGCCTCTCAACTATGATGAAATAACTTCTTTTAAGATAATTCCTTCCTATTGCAAGATATGCACAACATAAATTTAAAGAAAATTTTCTGCTTTGATGGGCTGAAAATTTTAATCTATATGAATTCTTCTCTATAATCCAAAGGTTTTGGGTCATTAACTTGCCCAGTTAAGAATAATGCGAAGTAGAGAAATTGTGTATATTTTGATATATGTAAAAGTATGTGGAGAGCCTATTTATAGGTTTAGATAGGGAAATCAAAGAAAATCGCATAATGCAAATCAAAATAGTTATTAAAATAAGAGAAAATATCTTGATTATATCTAAGAAATATTTAAAAATCCTATTATATCTAAGATATTTTTATCTAAAAATCCAAAAAACATACTAACAAATTTTCTTTTTTATTTTTGTTTTATTTCCTCTTTGCGCGGCCACCTAATATCTCTAACATGCCCAATCTAATGCAATCATTGATAGGACTATCGGTGGACGGCGATCGGCGGCGGCCGGCGGCGGGGCGATCCGTGGGCAAGAATAAAAAATAAATAAATACAAAAAGAGAAATTGTTGCGTTACCAAACGCATTTCTTGTTAGAAAAGGAAATTTTAATATTATCTAATGCAATCAAAGGACTATTGTCTTGTTAAAGGTTAATATTACAAAAAATCTCAATAATACACATGTGATAAATTTACCCTAAACTAATTTATTAACCAAAAAAACCTTAAATTTGTATACCTCGTGACAAAGTTACATTTTCTTAGTTTCCATTAACTTTTACTATAAAAAAAATTACTAAGTTAGATAATACATGACAGTTGACTAATGTACCGATTGAGAATAATTGTATTGATTTTGTGATTTTTTTGGTATTAATTCGATTTAACGGAGGGCATATCTCTCACAACTATAATTGTTTTAGATAATTTCGTTACAAGTGTACAGGTTCGAGATTTTTTTATGTTCATTTAGAGTGAATCTGTCACAAATGTACTAATTTGAAGTTTTTCATGGTTAAAAAATTAATTTTGAGAAAGTATATTCGCTTGGAATTTTTGTGGTATTAACCCTTTCATTAAAAAAACCAAAAAAATACATAATTCAATCGAATTTCCGGCCACCTCAAGCTTGCGATCGTGCTTCACCCGCTCCTCCAATTTGGGCCCACGAAGGTCGCGGTAGCCCAAATCCCGTCCTGGGTTGCACGAAAATTCAAAACGCCGGGCCGAAACCGCGAAAACCAAAAAGCATCGCGCTCCAAAAATAAATAAAAGGAACAAAAAAAAAAAGAAAAATCCCGACTTTCCCGACTTTTCCGCCTGTCACTGTCACCTTGAAGGTTCTTCTGCAACTCGCAAATCCCTCCATCGCCCCCTTCTCCTCCCTAACAAATTCAAAAACCTCGCCCTAAAACCCTAGCGGGGCCCGAACCCCCGATCCGCCATCGGAGCTCCCGCTCGAGCTTTTTGCAGCCTCGCCATGGAGTGGAACCAGGAGACGCTCCAGTTCCTCTCCCAGTGCTTCCTCCACACCCTCTCCCCCTCCCCCGCCCCGCGCCGCCAGGCCGAGTCCTCCCTCGCCGACGCCGCCGACCGCCCCAGCTACGCCCTCGCCGTCCTCCGCCTCGTCGCCGAGCCCTCCGTCGACGAGCAGATCCGCCAGGCCGCCGCCGTCAACTTCAAGAACCACCTCCGCTCCCGCTGGGCCCCCGCGCCCCTGCGGCCCCCGACGCCGCCGGTGCGGCCGACGCGGCGGCCGCTCCGATCCCCGACCCGGAGAAGGAGCAGATCAAGGCCCTCATTGTCCCCCTGATGCTGTCCTCGTCGGCCCTCATCCAGAGCCAGCTCAGCGAAGCCCTAGCCGTGATCAGCAAGCACGATTTCCCCAAGCTGTGGCCCGCCTTGCTCCCCGATCTCGTGGCCAATCTCCAGAAGGCGTCGCAGGCCTCGGACTACGCCTCCATCAACGGGATTCTCGGTACCGCGAATTCGATCTTCGAGAAGTTCCTTCACCAGTACAAGACCAATGATCTGTTGCTCGATTTGAAATATTGCCTGGATAATTTCGCTGCGCCTCTGTTGGAGATATTTTTGAGGACTGCTAAGCTAATCGACGAGACCGCGTCTTCTGGTCAAGCTGTAAATTTGCGTCCTTTGTTCGAGTCTCAGAGATTGTGCTGTCGGATTTTCTATTCTCTTAATGTGCAAGAGTTGCCGGAATTCTTTGAGGATCATATGCCAGAGTGGATGGGTGAATTCCAAAAGTACCTTACTACTAGATATCCTGTACTCGAGAGCAGTGGCCCCGATGGGCTCGTGCTCGTGGACGAGCTTAGAGCCGCCGTGTGTGAGAATATCAGTCTTTATATGGAGAAGAATGAGGACGAGTTCAAAGATTATTTGGATAAGTTTGCATCTGCTGTTTGGAGTTTACTCGGGGACGTGACGCAGTCCTCTAGCCGTGATAGGTTGGCCATTACGGCGATTAAGTTTTTGACGACTGTTAGTACGAGTGTGCACCATAAATTGTTTGAAAGCGAGGGCGTAATTCAGCAGATTTGTCAGAGCATCGTGATCCCTAATGTGCGTTTGAGGGAGGATGATGAGGAACTCTTTGAGATGAATTATGTCGAGTTCATTAGGAGGGACATGGAAGGTAGTGATCTTGATACTAGGAGAAGAATTGCATGCGAACTTCTCAAAGGGATTGCTACATATCATAAGGCAGAGGTTACCGCCATTGTGTCTGCTCAGATACAGAACCTGCTGAGTTCATATGCTGCAAACCCAGCCGCCAACTGGAAGGACAAAGATTGTGCCATATACCTGGTTGTTTCACTGGCGACAAAGAAGGCCGGGGGTAATGCTGTGACTACTGATGTCGTCAACGTTGAGAGCTTCTTCACATCTGTTATAGTTCCAGAGTTGCAGAGTCAGAACGTGAACGACTTTCCTATGCTAAAGGCAGGTGCTCTTAAGTTCTTCACATTGTTTCGGACTCAGATAGCAAAGGGCATTACCTTGCAGTTGTTTCCTGATTTGGTTAGGTATCTTACTTCGGAGTCCAATGTAGTTCATTCTTATGCTGCGAGTTGCATTGAAAAGCTTTTGCTGGTTAGGGATGAGGGTGGGAAGGCAAGATACACCTCTGCAGATATCAGCCCCTTTCTTATGGTGACAATGAACAACCTTTTCACGGCTTTGCGGTTTCCCGAATCTGAGGAGAACCCATACATTATGAAATGTATTATGCGAGTCCTTGGGGTTGCCGACATCTCCCAAGGAATCGCTGCACCCTGTATTGCTGGGTTGACCTCCATTCTGAATGAAGTTTGTAAAAACCCGAAAGATCCAGTTTTTAACCATTATTTATTTGAGTCAGTGGCTGTTCTTGTCAGGAGGGCTTGTGAGAAGGATGCCTCTTTAATATCATCCTTTGAAGGAAGCCTCTTTCCCAGCCTTCAGACGATATTGGCCAATGATGTTACTGAGTTCTTCCCCTATGCATTTCAGCTGCTGGCTCAGCTCGTTGAGTTGAACAGACCACCCATTCCAGCTAATTACATGCCGATTTTTGAGATTCTGTTGTCGCCTGATCTGTGGAATAGAGGTCCAAATGTTCCTGCGCTTGTGCGCCTGCTTCAGGCATTTCTTCAAAAGTCACCGAATGAATTGAGTCAGGGAGGTAGGCTAAGCCAGGTGCTTGGCATATTCAACAAACTAGTCCTGTCCGCAAGCACAGAGGAACAGGGCTTCTTTGTCCTCAACACTGTTATTGAGAATCTAGAATATAGTTTGATTGCGCCCTACATCCCCCACATCTGGCATGCCTTGTTTACCCGTCTCCAGAATAGACGGACTATGAAGTTTGTGAAGTCTCTTTTGATATTTATGTCACTGTTTCTGGTCAAGCATGGTCCTTCCAACCTTGTTGACTCAATGAATGCTGTTCAGCCCAACATTTTCGTCATGATTTTGGAGCAGATTTGGATACCGAATCTAAGGTTAATTGCTGGGAATGTTGAATGTAAGTTAACTGTGGTGGCTTCGACGAGGCTGCTCTGTGAGAGTCCACTTCTTTTAGACGCAGCAGCTAGTAGACACTGGGGGAAGATGCTAGACAGCATTATGACCTTGCTTTCACGCCCTGAGGAGGATACGCTTGCGGAAGAGGCAGATGCTGCAGATGTAGCTGAAAATGTGGGCTATACTGCCACTTTTGTTAATCTCCGCCATGCTGGAAGGAAGGAAGAGGACCCTCTAAAGGATATAAGGGAACCAAGAGAATTTTTGGTGACTTCTCTGGCAAGGCTGTCTGCCCTGTCTCCTGGGAAGTATCCTCAGATCATCAGTGAGAATCTGGATCAAGCAAACCAGAATGCATTACTTCAGCTCTGCAGCACTTATAAGTGCCCTATTGTTTGAGAAGGTACTAAACGGATTTTGCAAGTCTGCGTCTCGACTATTTCTTTCACTTCAGTATGCAAGACCTATGTCTTTGTTTTTCTGTTGGAGAGTATGTCTTGCAACTCACGGAACATCAATGCATTAGAATTGGCAACTGATTATTAAGAATAAAATGGACTTAGCGTGTATTTATTTGTATTTTTGAAGGTCTTATGTCGTAAAATTTTGGAGCATATTTCATTGTTCATTTTTAGCAATAGGTTGCAGAATGCATGACCATTTCCGGAGTTGCGTTGGGGGTATAAGTTGGATTACCGTTATTTTGTACACTTTTATATCCCGCCTTTAGCCCTCACTTTTCCTTTATCAAGCAGACGAGATAAAGTGGCTGAACTAGTCATTTTTTAAATTATGGAATAGTTTGGTGATGAGATTTTTCTATTTCGCACTTTTATATAGTTTCCCTTGCATACCCTACATGGTGGGACATCTAATAACACATCTTAGGAAACTTTGTTTAGTTTAGGTAAGCATGTGTGGATCATCTGTACTTCTGGAGTCCCCTTGTGTCACCGTGGATATGTCACCTCATTTCTTTATGAAGGCAGTGCTTTACTCGGATGCATAGATCAGTCAACTTACTATTTTGTGGCTTGGTGCCATTTCAAAAGCTTATTTAAGGACATTGTATCTGTGTATTCAGGAAATTCTTCTTTCAATTATCTAATAACCCATGGTTATGTTGGTTGTGGGAGACACACTGTGCATGTCAATAGAGGACTCTTCTTGATGCTTGTGTTTAATATCTGATTGTGTTTACGGTTCTCGCTGTTTAATTTCGAGTGTTTGATACCTGATGTATGACTTGTTTACCTGATACTCATGTGATGAGATCTGATTGGTGAGTTTTGTAGGAAAAACCTTGGCAGTTAAAACTTAAAATGCCGGTTGCTGATCCTGCTTGTTCCAGAGTTGTTTATCGTAAGTCCAGACTCTTTGCAGTTGCTGAACAATAACACCACGCATTTTGTTGATTATTTGTGATGTGAATAATAGTCACGAGGTCTTCTCATTATCAGTATCTTTTGCAGAAATGAGGGCTCGTTTGGGGGTTCTTTTTGCAAGTTGCATGCTTGCTTAAAGTCGCGAGCAAATGGAACTTCGACTTCCAAGTGGCACTGTTGTCTCGCTTGGGGGCTGGGTTTCACGAAGTATTTTACATGATAATTCCATCGAAGCTTTACACAGTTTTGAGTCCTAAGGTCCTTTGGTCGTAATTTGGAATTTTTTGATTTCAGGTTGTATAAATCTTGATTTTGTTGTTAATCATCCCCGAGTCTTGCTTAAAAGTGCGGCAGCGACTGTAATCTTGTTCAACTATCCCTGAGTCTTGCTTACAATGTGGATGTGGCTTTCATCCTGGTCAAGATCATTAGTTGTATTGCATACTATTTGCCCCTTTTTCGGTTCGTTCTTTCGTTTCTTTCATCTATCATTCGCTGAAAACGAGTCGCTTCTTGTGTGATTTGTCATCTTGACAATGACAACCACAAAATTAGTATCTTATCTTTCTGAGCTAAGCGAAGCTTTGATCAATCTATTGTCTCTTCGGATGGGTTAAGGATGCATTTGATAATTATTATATTATTGGGAATAATTTTTAATGAGAAATAATTATTTATTTATTTATTTTGCTCTCAAGAATAATTTTTAAGAATTTGAAGACGTTTGGTAATTGTCCAAAATTTCTATATTCTGTTAATATAATTGTGTTGGAACTTTCTAAATTTCTATTTTGTGAATAAAAATGCGTTGACACTGTTCTCAAAATTTCTAATATAAATTATTTTTTTTAATTTTTAAATAATGTTATTACTTTTTTTCCTCTCTCTTTCTTCAAGCTTTGACCAATCATCGGTCTGGTAAGGTCAAGCTTGCCCAATCGATTGTTGGCAATTGGCGGCTAGCGGCGGTGGACCGTGACGACAATGGAAGAAGAAGAAAGGCGGTGATGGTGGAAGAAGAGAGCAGGAAGAACAAGAATCACAACGGAAGAAGAAGAAAGGCGGCGATGGTGGAAGAAGAGAGCAGGAAGAACAAGAAGAAAAGAAGATGAGAAAAAAGATAAAAGAAATTTGAGGTGATTTAATTCTGAAATTGTTCTCAAAACAAAAAAATAATTCTTTTTACTCTTTGATTCTGTTCCAAATCTATTTTTCTGGAATAACTGTTATTGAGAAATTTTTTTTTTACCAAATTGATTTATGTTCCAAATTTATTTTCGAGAACAAAAGAACAGAATCAATCATTATTTGACAACTCGCTAAATGCGCCCTAATTGTCTCATGGACCTATGGTAGAAAGCAAACTTTTCCTCCTCATGACCTCAAAATGTATTTGAAGATAAATCTAGCAGGTGGTCGTATTGAGTACAGGCCTATATATACATCTACAACACAATCGCACATTCGCCGAAGATGGGGAAAGCTACATTGATTTGAGAAACTACTGATGACCAGAAAATTTTACCCACTGGCAAAACTAATTCCCTGGCAACCGATCGTGCTCGCGCTTCAGAAAGCAGCAGAGAAGGTTGGCTTCGCGCAACCACGTACATTGTCTTAAAAAGGAGGCAATAACCACCCAACTGTCCATCCCACGAACAAACCAGCACCCACAAGGCTAAAACCTAATGCCGTGGCGAGCGCATACTTGGTAATGTCTAGCCACAGCGGTCCTCGTTTCTCCCGTCTAGTATCGGCATTCTTATGAGGTTTTGTCCACGCTATTATACCTTCGTGAGGCATCCAAGGATGGATGGCAGGGACAGGTGTGGCAATTGGTTGATCGGTGTTCTCAGCTTGCAAGTCGAACGCTTTTAGTTGCCATTGATGAAACCATTGCTTGTAGGCAAAAAGTTGAGAAGCTTGTCTAAAGAAGAGCTCGATGATGTGCTCCTTCTCTTCATGAGCTCGCTTTGCTGCCTTCTCTGCTTCTCTGGCCCGCGTTTGAGAATGCCGGAGTGCTTCCAAAAGCCAAGACTTGCAAGGATCACCATCAGGAACTTCATATGCTTCCTTACTATGCGCAGTGCCACCATTGTAAGTATTCCTGCTGCAAGTTTCCAAAGTACAATGAAGCACTTGAATTTGGAGCAGAAAACTATTATCCATCCTATATAGTATAGCATCGCATGTATTTTCAAACTTTCGTTCAGAACTTGTGCTAGACCGATCTGGATCAGCATCTATAAAACCATCTATAAAACGGCGATGGTGATCATTACATTGCAAAGGTGCTTTTTCCTCCCTATCTATTTCAAGGACTAAAAATAATAACAAGTGGATGTTACCTATTTAAGCAGTATAATTTCTTTTAAGAAGAAGCTACCCTATCTAGCAACCAAAGACAATGTTACTCAAGTATATCGAGAAGTACCTGTGCAACTCGCTGGGCACATTTTCTTCTAATGATGCCGCACATGTTCCAACTGTTTCATTGGGATCAAAATCATGTGACCAAAAAGGTGGTCTTGAAAGAGTCTGTGACTGCAGTTTCCCGTGAGAAGGAATTCCTTGATCAAAGCATCGAATTTTCGAGCAGGCATGTTGCTTAACATGAAGTTTCTGAGGCGGAGGAAGATCACAATTATCAACACGGTCAAGCGACTTCCTAGCAACCAAGGAGGCTACTTCATCCTTATCCATTGCACGCCACCACGGGTCAGTCTTTGCATTACTAATCCATGGGGAATATGGTTCAAAATCATGTTCAGTAAGTTGCTTGGAAATTGATGAGCCAAAATCATCTATTTGCATGCAGCCATAGCTGCCTCCCATACTGATATCCTTGATATCTTTGGCCTCCTCACTTTCTTTGGCTTCCAACTCTCGCTCTCTACCATCGAAATACTCACCATCTTCTTCATCCTGCAAGACCATCTTATGTGACTCAGAATATAAATTTCCCAAGCCTGTTTTTGAACTTTCCATTTCAACATCAAGGAAATCTATCTTTTTCACTCATTAAAACCTTTTGGAACCCATGGATTGGCTGGAGATGAAGCCACCATCTTGTGTCATCGCAAAGATCAGAAAACAAAGGCTTCCCATTAGAAGGCAGGAATCCTATATCTGGTTGGTCACCCTCATCAGCCGTGTTGGTTGGTCTAGCATCTACCTGTTTAGATGTCAATGATGATGATTGGCAGCAAGCTAATTTGGGGGCTCTTTTTGCATCCTCCTGTACAAAATAACGGTTTATCGTTCTCTGCCATACAGCTCTGGCTTCAGCTGCTGCCATCACTCTCTGAGCCTTTCAGACATTTCGCTCTGTCCAGATAGAGGAGCAAGTGATTCCTCTTTTTTTTTTTTTTAATAATTTCACAGCATGTAAACCAATTACAATACAGTTTATGATCCATAAATCATGACATTGGACAGCATCTTTATACATGAGACAAGATAAAACGAATAAAAGGCAAATACACCAGTTGCGCTAATATCAGCATAAATATTTTCAACTCTTCCTGAATTCTAATAAAACACAAACTATGTCGAAAACTCTAAATGACCTTTCAGAGAGAAACAAGAGGAAGTTTAGAAACAAAATAGAGGTATATGGCAGGTGCTAGCAATGGCTACTAAATGCCTTTTTAAGTAGTCAACCAATAATTTATTGCGAGTATTATTGTGTTCTTGAGCTTCCGACCAACATTCAGTAACCAATCATACCTCACTTGCACATGTTCTCTGCCCAAGTGTTTTTTTGTTCTGCATTTTCAGCCCCATTCACAGTATGCTAACAAGGTGTCGCACAACCAACTATACTCGTTTGCTAAACTGTGATTATGAAAACTGAATTCACAATTGAATATGCAATCCATCTGAATTTGTCATGTGTGCATTTGACAGAAAGCTTTGTTGTGCTTAAACTCCTTAGCAAAGAATCGACCCTGCTTTCATGGAACTTGGATGGACAAAAAGACTAAAGTATAATAAGAATTCTCATTCCGATGTCTCCGTCAATGAAAATCAGTCAATTCACCTTGCTTTGATGGAACAATCGGATGTACAAATGATGGTCCCTTTAAAATTCTTACTTCAATAGTCTCACAGAAAAGGATACTCACACCTTAATTAGGCAAAAACTCAATTTCAGCATATGTCACTCTTACAAGCAGATAACAGACGCTAGAATTGATCAAGTTTGTTTGCAGGTAATATACCATGGGTAAGGCTATAGAAACATCAGCCATTTGCATAACTAGGAAGTCTTGGCTATCAAAACTCAAGCAAATTAAGATGCCACGAGTTCAATTGTTTTGGCAATAACTTTTCCTGATGCTCACTACATAGGAATTTCTCCGCCCACTAGAGTCCCAACTCAGGCCAAGTTCTATCAAATCTATCGACTATGAGGGACAAGAATCACAACAGAGCTCTCAGTAAAAGCATGGGAGTAGGAACAACTTTAAGGTTCGATGAGTCATTACAGAATCATATCACTACAGAACGGATGAGCTTATTCGAGCCCAACACTTGCAAGATTCCTTTCTGAAAGATCAGTGGAACTCTAGAGGTCATGAGGTAAAAGAAATATCATAATGCAGATAAAAATAGACCTTTTTTGGCTTCTTCTATCAGACAACTACCAACAAGCATGGTCTAATTAATCACGGAACCTCAACAAGCTCCATGAATGCAGACTCATGTCCCTTCAAAGGAGGAGAGCTTGAATATCCAAAGAAACACAATCTTATAATATCCCCGCAACCCATCAAACAGGAAACGACAGCAAACACAACAATTCAGACCCAGATCGTCAATCATCAGAAAGGTTCCATCTTTAAGCAGGAGGCGGCGAAATTCGAAGCAACAAAGCAAGAAAAGCACCATCGCCACAACACCATGAGGATGGTACAACCGGAGCACCAATCAGCGAGGACGATAAACTCAAAGAGCCAAACAAAAAAGAAGGAACCCAGAGGTGATAAAGCAAAGATCAAGGAGGCGAGAGAGAGAGTACCGGAAAACCATGCATCCACCGCAGGAAGGGCAGTCGCCAGTCCTTCTTGCTCGAGGCTTCTTGCACAGGAGAGAGGGCGAGAACCCAATCTAGCAAGAGGGCAACCAATGAGGAAAGAAAGGGAAGGAGAGGCTTGGGTTTTGCTCAGTAACAGTCAATGGATTCGATGCCGCATCCTGTCGGTTTGCTCTCGTCCCCGAGCCTGACTTTTTCCTCTCGATAATATCAAGAAAATCGAATGATGGGATGACTGGAGCGCTACACGACACCGTCGGTTGTCGGCTCGCGACAGGACGTTACGGGAGGGCCAAAAACAATGGGCGGCCGGTCTGGTCCCACGACGACGGTGGCGCCGCCGCCACTCGGTTTCGCCGTTTCGTAGGATAAAGAGGAAATCGGTCGCTCGCGTCCCTGTCCAACCAACAACTCCCGCCGGATTTGAGATATGGATATACGCTGTCTTAATAGTCGCGTCGATGGCTAAACATGTGTGCACGCTTGAGAGAGACCCGAAACTTTTTTTTTATGCAACCCGGGCCGGCCAGGAAATTTACCCAAAAACATCATAATTTTTTTTATTAATTTTATTTTAAATATTTTATATTTTTGTCAATTCGGTTCATTCGACCATTTTGATATGCTGGTGCGGGGCGTGTTAAATGGGTAAATTGAGCCGAGTTATAAGTGATATAACTAAATTGATCTATTAATTCGTTTATAACCCATTTATTAACAATATAAATTTATTGATCCTTATCCGATTCATTTATTAGCATGTAAGCTGGCGTTAAGCGGTTGTTCGATTGACGTTGATGTGAATAATTTTTTTAATAATATTTTATTTTTTCCGAATTTTTTATTTTTTTTTATTTTTCTCATTTTTTCCCTCCTTCTTACTTGCATGGGTCGATGAGCTTAACCTCACTAGTGGCCGAAGAGGGCAAGTTTGCCACGACAAGCCGAGGTTGAGCCTCGTCTTGTAAGGAAGAAGGAGAAAAAAAAAAAGAAAAAAAAGGAAAAAAATAAAAAAATTGAAAAAATAAAATATTATTAAACAAATTGTTTATGTCGGCCTGATTTAAAAGAAATGAACCGACATAAATACAAAATGTTTATAACTGAATTGATATAATTATAATAGATTTAGAATATTTTTGATAATTTTTCTTGGATCGACAAGATTGACCAACCATCCCAGCATACCGACGTATGTGTGCCCTTCAAGCTCAAGTGTCGGAAAGTGCCATTCGATGTCATGTCCCTCGGTATTTGAAATTGCACATTAGATCGAGTCGAATTTGGTCTTTTTCAACTTAAGTGGTTGCCAAAAAAGCCTGCTCATTTGTCCTTCCGGGCAATATTTGGAAACGGGGAATTCAAAATGAATCCGGAAAAAAAGGAATTTGATGATAGATTTTTAAGCGTGTTAGTGAATTACGAACATGGGCAAAACTTGAATTGATTGATCAAATCCGTACTTCAGGAAATTTGACTAAATTCCATATTAACAAACTAGACAACATCACATTAGAGAAATTGCTTGATAATTGTGTAAATCTCTTTCCAGGTTTTAGGTTTATTTTGTTTTGCCGGAAATGAATAGTTTGAAAAATATATTTTTAAATACGATACTTTTTCATCACTTACAAAATTAAATAAATGAAAGATATTTTTATTATCCTTGAAAGTATTTAGACGTATATAATTATTGATAATGAAAATATTTTTTATTGACTAATTATTTCAAACGACGTAAGTAATTACTTTTAGAAAAATATTTGTTAAATCATTCATTCTTATTATAAATCTCGTTGTGTATCAACCATGAAATTCTCTAACCTTTAGTTAAAAAAAAAAAAGCCATCAAATTCAAGTATAAAAAAAAAACTTCAGAATTTTTAGTGCTTTGTGCAGGAAAAATGATGAAGAAGGCTCAATATGTTACGTGGTCCTAAACTTTTAGCTTGTTCAATATAGTTTCTAAACTCTAATCAAATGTACAATTTGATCCCTAAATTTTTAAATTATTTATTCTGATTTTTGGATGAATTGAACATGTGTCATATTTAGAAATCATATTATACATTGAGGTAAAGTTCATAAATCACATTAAATATATTAAGAAAATCCATAGATCCCATAATAAATTGGGTCTAAATTCGGGGATGGTTAATCTGCGCACGAGGCTCATTTTCATTTTTCAGGAGGCAACGGGTTGCTTGGACAAGTTAGAAAGCCCTAAAAGGGGTTTTAGGACTGAGGAGGGAGGAGCACTTCCGAGTCCAGCGGGTGGAAAGCGCAGAGCTCGACGATTTGCAAACCGGAGCTTCACCTTCACCTTCGCGTTCACCTTCAGTCCAGCAGCATCTACATCGACCGCCTCGTAATTCTCTCTCTCTCTCTCTCTCGCGTTGGTACTGCTGTATGAAAATTCGTGATGGGCTCATTCCCCTCTGTCCAATTCGTCTTTTTTCCCATGCTTTCTTGAGCTTATAATCGCGGGTAGGTGCCGATTCGTCGCTGCTCGAAGCATTCGCGTTGTGGTGCCGCCCTTAGAAATCGTGGGTCCGTGGCGAGATAGTCCGCCGTCGCCTGAATCGAAACTGGTTTTCATTGCCGAGCTGTAGGAAGTTCATCAGTTTAAATGCAAGATGTGGGTTCCCCTTTTGACTGGCTGCTTTCGCCGCTTTTCTGTCCTGCCGATCTCGGCAGTGTTGTCGGCATTGGATTGGTTATAATGGGGGGCCGGGGGGGTGTAAGTTTTCTGATGACAAGGAGCTTGTCGTTGCCATTTTGACGCGGCTAATGTGAATGTTATTGTTCATAGGATGCATGCCAATTTGCCTGTGGGGTGCGGTTGATTTTGTTAAACTGTGCTTGGTTGTCGACTATGATCATGTGATTGTTTCGACTTCCGTGGGGTGTGCTTGGATGAATTTTTTTTTTTTGGGCTCTAAGGTGAATGTTGTCATCATCAAGAAACTACCGTGCCCCACGAAATGGATAGTCTAGGATGATTTTGTATTCTCCTCTCGTGTTGTAGGTATGGTATTGCCTTCGTATGCTAATGGTGAAATAAATTATATGCGCATTGCAGGAAGAAAGATAGCTTCAAAGCAAATCAAATTTATACTTGAGACGTGTGTGTATTCTGCCCAGTAAAAGATTGACTGCTTTCATTGTTATAAATCAGATAGCATGAAAGTCAGAGCTTGAATAGTGCTAGATTGAAATTGTGGACTGCATAGGCTACCTCTTCTGATCCCTTTCCATGCTGAGGCAGCGTCTGGTGGCCAAAGGCCAAGACTGGGGATGCTATGTTTGAAATTTGGATGTCCTTGCCTAATTGGATTTGAAGATTGTGACTATGACTTCCTTCATAATTTGAATATGTTAAAGGTTTATTTTTGCAAAATATTTACTGCGCTAGGCTTTGGTAATAGGATTATCTATTCGTGCATACTCCTTGTAACTGGTGACTAAAATATATCTTTTTTCTTAGTATGGTTGTTTGGATTCCGAGTTCATGAGATGTTCCACCGAGAGTAGTATCAGAATTAGTTGCTGAAAGCTTATGGTCACTTGCTGGCCAACATCACTTTATTTGCAGCTTTTAGCTTCAGTGGAACAAGTTCTTGAAAGAACAAAAATTCTGCAATGGATTATTTCACAGAAGCTTTGGTCTATGGAGATTTACTTCTCATTTACAACATCTATTTGTTGTTTACAAGCTAGCATGGTCTTTCTACTCATTCCAAGGATTGTTTAGAATAGGTGATTCGCTGTACGGTAGCGGCGTCTCTTTACCCATGTGTTTCAAATGCAAGTATTATGATTCATAATTGCTTAAATACAGCTCTTTTCATTTGGGAAAATTTATCAGTTCCCTTTGTTTGCCCGCAGGCTTTTTATCATCATCCTGCATATATAGTACGTGCGATCAGTTGGTTTAAATTTTCCAAGTTGATTCCATTTGAACTAGTATTCAGTAATGGGTACTGAAGAGTCGAAAGACCCTTTCAAAGGGGTGGATTGGAAAGCCGTTGGCAGTGACATACAAAAGGATCCTTCTGCTAAACCAGTTGTAAAGAAGCGGTTGCCTAAAAAGATTAGACAAATACCAGAATATTACTTCCTTCCTCGAAGATCTTTGCCCTTGACTCTTGCTTTTTACGGGGCATGCATTGCCGGTGGAATTGGTGCTGGAATGCTGCTGGAGATTTGGATAAATAAGAAAGTCAAAGGTGAGAAAATATCTTATATCATCTTCTTAGGTATCACAGGAGCTTGGATTCATTGTCCCTATCCGCGCATTTGCACAGTTGATGACAGTAAAGTGTCCTTTAAGGAAATCATCACCCATGCCACACTGATCTTAGAATCTAGTCTAGGGCCTTGTTATGTTGATGTTTTCTTCCTTTGCCCTTACTACATGTAAAAATGAACAAATGAGTTGGTTCACTCATATGTATTTAATAATTTGAAAAACGAAAAGGACTGGTGAGGCAAAGCCAAAGATGAAGAATGACATGGATTTGCTGTCGTGTTGTTGTATCACATTAAGGATATCTAGCTAGAACAGAGTCTTGAAATTGACAAAACTTTGCAGTCGTTAGACTTCATAGAAACAGTTACGGAAGATGTTCTGCTTTCATGTTCTCGAAGGAGTTTAAGTTACGAATCGTGTTCTGTACACATTTACTCGTGATACTATCTGTCCTGTTCTTGTCTATCTGGTGAATTGATCTTTCCCTCCGCCAAATACACGTCCTATGATATAATAGATGTTTTTCCTTGACATTGCAGAGGATGGAGGAGGTGTCGTATGGGAGTTCGACAAGTAGATGCGATATGAATTTTCTTGATTGAAAACAAAGTAGACAAGTAGATGCAACAATATGCCGTGATCTTCTGATGTTAGTTTCGACTCTTTGAATTGGTGGCGACTATGAGTTGATGAACAGTGGTAGCTGGTTGATCAACGAAAGCGAGGGTTCGATGTTATCGGAGGCAGTCTTTATGGTGGTGGTACCTGGTGCAGAGAGTCCTGCAGCATGGCAAACCTCTTTTGCTCAGTCACCACATCGTTTTTGCTTGATTGAGATTTGCGCATACTAATTGTGGGAATGAGAACCCAAGTTTCATTATTAACCTTTCATTTGCTTCTGCACCTTTCCGGTCCTCTTGTCATTACGAGTTTATATCTCGCCGACCCTCTAGATTTTGTTTTCAGTTAACCAACTACTACAGAAGAAACGAAGCTAAATAATTTCATCGGAAGACAACATGTAGATTTTAATTTCGTAATTTGAGATCACGCGCTAATGCAAGAAGCCGAACCGTATCATTTGCAGTATCGGTCCTCTGAATCGCATTTTCTTTTCATTTAATTTTAATTTTTCTTAAGAACTAAAGGCGCGTGCGTTCCGTGGAAAATGAGTGATTTAGGAATTACTTTTCAAAAATCATCGCTTGTGGCTCTTACAAAAATAAGCGAATCAAAAACTTTTTTTTCTTTGGTTGTCCTCCACGAAATTAATAAGTAATAGATTGTTTTATCTATGATGAAAATATTTTTTGTTGATTATTATTTTTTAAAACTACATAAGCAATCATTTTTAGGAAGTCACTAAATCTATCAAATGAGTGGGTCGGTTTGAATCACAAATGATTCAATCTAATTGACTCTTTTTTCGTAATGTAAATTTATTGACCATGTAGCCAAATTGAAGAAAGCTTGTTTATTATGCTTTTTTTTTTAAATAAATGATATTGCTAAAATACTTTCATACGATACAAATCTAGTTGACAATTTTCATAATTTTTTAAAAAATTGAGGCTCCATTTGCTTTTTGAAAAATATTTTTCAGAAATATAATAATATTTTTTTGATGTTTGCCTGGATTTGAAAATAAATTACAAATTATTTTCTATCATTGATAAGCAAAATTTGATTTGATTGTCCTTCGTGTACTCCTTTTAAGATATATATATATATATATATATATATATATATATATATATATATATATAATTTTTTAATTGAAACTTTTAAATTTGTATTTTATTTTATTTTTCCTTCTTCGACGACCTGTCGACAACTAGCTATCGGAAAACTTAAGCTTTACCAAATTTGGTGAGGTTGAGCTCGCTTGAGGCTAGTGAGCTCAAGCCTCACTAAATGTTGGTGAGGTCGAGCCCGTCTCAGGGTGGCACAAGCTCGAGCTTCGCCCATCTTGAGTTTCGCCAATCTTTAGCAAACCTCTCTCCCACTTAGCCAATTGCCAAATCACTCCTATTTTCTGCAAAACGAATGCATCATCCCGAGAGACTATGATACCCCGGAGCAGACATTACAAAGCGGGTCGATGGCGCGAAAATCCATCGAAGCAAAGGGGAGGCGCCACGTGGATGGTCTAGGCTACCATGCAGGCACCGTCCCACTTATTATAGCAGCTGCAATTCGTTCACAAGAAAAAGGGGCCTCCAATATTCCCAAAACGCCCCGCGCGTGGTCACGGGGCCAGTGACTCAGTGGCAAGCAACCCCCTCGTAAATAAATTCCCGCGTGAACCAGACCCACTTTGCTTAAAGTCGCCATAACCGCCGCAACAGAAAAAAGACCAGCCCACGCTTTTCTCGCTCCCCGCTCCCCGCCGTCCGCCGCCTCCCTCCTCCTCCTCAGCCCTCCCGGCCGCCGCCATTGTTACGCTGCAACTCTCTCTCGCTCTTCCCTTCGCACCGCCTTCTCAAAAAAGGTACCTCTTCCTGCTCTCTGCTAGACAAGCTTCTCCTTCTTCTCCTTCTCCTTCTTCTTCTTCTTCTTCTGCGCGTTTTCGACCTCGGCGTGCGGGTTTTCATGCCTTTCGAACTCTTTCTTTCAGATGCACGAGTCGCTCGGAGAACCGCTCCCGGAAGAAACCGGGCCCGATCCGACCGCCGACAAGAAATCCCCGCCGGAACCCGTACCGGTCGCCGGAGGCGTCCCGTCGGCCTTCCCTGAGATTTTGGACTCTCTCGCTCCTCTCCCGGATCCTGCTCCTGCCGTCGCGACGTCGGCGGCGGCGGCGGCCTCTCCGGAGCTTCGAGATACTGAAGCCGCTTTGAAATCGCCGTCCGAGTCTGGAGAGATCGAGACGCCCGAGGAGAATGGGCATTCTTCGGATTCTGTGAAGGACGGAGATGCGGAGGCGATGGAGAAACCGTCGGGGTGGGTTGAAGAGGAGGAGGAAGGGTCTCCGGAGAAACCGAGTAGGAAGGCGAGTTTCGGCCACGACATTTCGGACAACGTGAAGGCCACGATCAGGCCGTGCCCCAGCCTGAGCGCCAACCTCAACAACTACGACTCCGTGGTGGAGGATGCGTCGCAGCCCGCCGGCGGCAGCCCGGTGATGGAGGAAGCGTGGGAGAGGCTCAACAAGTCGTACGTCTTCTACAAGGGCAAGCCCGTGGGAACTCTCGCCGCTATGGATCCGAACGCCGACGCGCTGAACTATAACCAGGTAATGTGAGTGCAGTTGGATTCGTCTGTCCTGGTTGTTCATGCATGTTACTGTTCAGATAGATTAGTGGCTCCGGTCATTCTTTACGGTGAATATGCATGTATCTTTTGTTTTCCTTGTTCTTGAATTGTTTCATCCGCTCAAGAACAATCTCTTGCTTTCGCCCCCTATTGTATAGTGTGACTTTCAACATGGACTTCTCTGGCTTTGAATTCAGTAATGACCGAGTTACCGAAGCAGGAATCAGTTACTGGGTATTTAGGTGTAATTTGCTGCAGATTCGAACTTATAATGAGCAACTCTGCCTTCGGCAGGATCAGACTCTGTTTCTCTTCTTGCGACAGTTACATGGGCTAGGCTTATTTCTGAAATTATCGAGTGCAGAAATTCAGTCTTAGCCCTAACCTTCATTGCCTTCTTCATCTTGACCTCATGTTTTAAGCACATTCTGAGTATCTGTTGCATCTAATCCTTAATTGGAAGAACAGGGTCTACCCCGCTTTATCCAAGAAAGACTATTGCTAACTTGGAATATTAATCATGTGGGCAAAATTAGTTCATTGAATATCACGACCAGTCACACAATTTAATCGGACTTTGTTACTGATCTTGGTATTTTCGTGGGTATCAAGATTATTTCAAATAGTTACCTTAGTCAGACTTTTACATGTTATACACAACTACACAGCGATTCGGCTTAACTGCTCCACTTGAATCTGTTCTTATTGGCTTCTTCTTTGGTCTTTGCTGCCATCAGCTGATTATTTCATCGGCACTTTTGCATTTGTCTCTGGAGCGTGGTTTCTTGGTGATATTTATTGATGTATGAATTTCAGGTCTTTGTTAGAGATTTTGTCCCTAGTGGATTGGCTTGCCTGATGAAAAAAGAGATGGAACCAGAAATTGTGAAGAACTTCCTGTTAAAGACCCTTCATCTCCAAGGCTGGGAAAAGAGAATCGATAACTTCACTCTTGGAGAAGGAGTTATGCCTGCGAGCTTCAAAGTCGGTTTTGACTTGCAAGACAAAAAGGAGAGACTAGTTGCAGATTTTGGCGGTAGCGCGATAGGAAGAGTTGCACCCGTTGATTCAGGGTTCTGGTGGATCATACTGCTGAGGTCATATACAAAGTGCACGCATGATTATTCCCTTGCGGACCTGCCAGTTGTGCAGAAAGGAATGAAACTGATACTTAACCTTTGCCTATCTGATGGATTTGACACTTTCCCAACACTACTTTGCGCAGATGGTTGTAGCATGATTGACAGAAGAATGGTGAGTTTTCTCATCATTCTTTTTCTTGATTATCGAGCTAAAACTTGTGAAAATGGCTTGGCACACGCTTGGCATATCTGAGAATTTTAGTATCTACTTTGTAGTTGGTTCAAGAACTGTTGTATTAACACTGCATCCCTGCCTCTCTGAGTATCATCTGATGCTGGCTACAGAAGATCATTATCTGCTGATAAGGTTTCTGTCCCCACTAGCCTTCAGACCACACCAATACCAATTGCACGTTTCAATAGCTGTAGTCATGCTTAAGCAACGCAATTCAACCTGAATGATAGATTTCTTTAGCAAGTCTAAGTCACGTCTACTCTGTAAAGCAACATGTAATGGTGATAGACAAGACATGTGAAGGCCAATTTATCTATAGTTTCTATCTAAAAGTAGCATCGGTTTCTTTTCCACCAAATGATGAAGTATTACACCAGGGTATATCTCAATGAGAGGTATGGGATGGCAAAAAAGGTGTTCTTAGGTGGTAGATGACTTCAGATTGTCCCAAGGAGTTCCTAGCTCCAAAACACTCGCTCTAGTCTCAAGACCCAAAATTGATGGTCACTCAAAACTTGTTGCTTTTTGAACAGGGTGTCTATGGCTATCCAATTGAAATCCAGGCTCTCTTCTATTTTGCACTAAGGTGTGCACAGCAGTTGCTGAAACCCGAGCGTGATGGCAAGGAACTTATTGAGCGAATTGACAAACGGATAATGGCTCTTAGTTTTCACTTTAGGAAGTACTACTGGATGGATCATACCCAGTTGAATATCATCTATCGTTACAAAACGGAGGAGTATTCTGATACTGCTGTCAATAAGTTCAATGTGATACCGGAATCGATTCCCGACTGGGTGTTTGATTTTATGCCACTTCGGGGAGGATATTTCATCGGAAATGTTAGCCCAGCCCGAATGGACTTCAGGTGGTTCTTAGTTGGGAACTGCATTGCCATTTTGAGTTCTCTGGCTACACCAGCCCAAGCAACAGCAATCATGGAACTAATTGAGGACCGGTGGGAGGATTTGATAGGGGAGATGCCTTTGAAAATCACTTACCCTGCACTCGAGGGACATGAATGGAGGATAGTTACTGGATGTGATCCAAAGAACACAAGATGGAGCTACCATAATGGCGGATCTTGGCCTGGTAAGCTGCAGTTATTGTCACCGTCTTCTTCTTCTGATAAAGAGCATTGAAAAATTACTTTCTTTACCATCATCAGGCCATTCTTCAATTCTTACTAACTTTTACGATAAAATTGATCTGAAGGCCCAATATGTGAGTTTTGCGTAAGACAAATCCAATTGACACAGTTGTTTTTCTTGTGTGGTGGTTCTTATTTCGCAGTGCTATTATGGCTGCTGACTGCAGCTTGTATCAAGACCGGTAGGCCTCAGACTGCAAAGCGAGCAATTGAGTTGGTTGAGAAGCGCCTCGCGAAAGATGGTTGGCCTGAATATTATGACGGAAGGTCAGGGCGGTACATTGGGAAGCAAGCTAGGAAGTACCAGACATGGAGCATTTCTGGCTACCTGATTGCAAAGCTGATGATTGAGAATCCGGCCAACTTATCCATCATTTCTTTTGAAGAAGACAAGAAGATATCCAAGCCAAGGCTCACTCGCTCCACCTCATTCTAAATCGATGCGGTCGTTATTTTGTTTCCCCTTCTTAGTAGGAAAGGGATGTAAATGCCCTATACACAAATTAGGAAAAATTGTCCAGTATATCTGGTGCGTTGGGCTAACGCCATCAAAGGCTTCAACCCTTTAGGAAGATGATACTGCACAGGTACATATAGATCACTAGAGAATTTGAACTTTCTTGAAGGTTTCTTTGTTCACGATACTTCCAATTTTACTAGAACAAGAAAACTTGTAGTTTGACTGGGTTAGATTCTTAACACGTTGATACAGAACCCATTTCTCAAAATTATAAGAAATTGATGTCTTTGATTTTGAAATTTGAGGACCCAATTCGATATTACAGGACAGCATATATCTATTCCATCAATTCTGATTTTAGTCATATGATAGATCCTCGATGCACCTAGTCAAGCCTAACCGGACATTCTGCATGGATTTTGCATCAACATATAAGTTCCCGAGGAGTCCTCAGAACACTTGAACGGCATACATTCAGACAGCGGCTAACCTAGAGACCATATGACAGAAAATTTTGCAGTTGGATGCATCCAGGTTCTCGATGACCCTGTCCTGGCAGAATATAGTCCTTTGATAGAATGACCACACTTTCTTGATCAAGTATGGCGCATAGTGGTCTTTGGACAATGAAATAGTTATGATTCGTCAAGCGCAAATACCTGTGACTCTCTTATATTCTCTTGACCATGAACAATACCTTTAATAATGGCAACATGCCATATGGAGGATAGCAAATGTTCTTCAAGACATCAAAGCAACTGAACAGTGGCCAAGTATGCCTCCAATTTCTTCAGTCTTTGTGCATGTTAAAGTATGCATACACATGCATCTGCTTGCTCCTCTGGATACATCAAAGAAAATTTCAGACTTGACTTACTAAATCCAGGTGAATAGGCTTACCTTTTAAGCATGCTGCTGAAAAATCGAGAGACTATATGCAGATCACACCAACTGGAAACGTTGGTGTTAAAAAAACCACTAGAAATGCTCTGAATTGGCCATTTTATCTAAGTAAAATTGTGAAGATCATGGATTAATCCTCTCCAGAGCCCAACATTTCACTTGAGAATCACTTTGTGTTGATGTAAAAGTCATCCTCTGGTTACTCTTCAAATTCAAGTAATCAACCTACATGAGAAAGGAAAGACATAAGGATGTTATCCTGGTTGAAGATTAACAAAGCAAAATAAGTTCAAGACACGAAAAAAATCAACCTGATCTGGATCCATAATCAGCAGACAAAAAGAGTTGACAGGGCCGGTTGAAGAATCTAAAGAATTTTCATCCGTTAAATGTTCGCCTATGTAGGGGAGGCCAGGAGTAGGTCCCAAGTACTGTAGTCTGGATTTCACAGAACAAGCATGCCAAGCTTTCTCTCGTTGCTGCACTTAGATTAGAAGTAATAAATTCATCTAAGGTTCATCTAAATAAGAAATGTGATGCAGTGACTGCTTGTCCCAACATTGGCATTTATTACACTGTAGCTCATTTCTTGATTAAGCCTGGTTTGCATATGGTATTGCCCATCTTCACATTGTCTCTTTACATGCAGTACTATATCATGCTTATTCACAAAGAATATGCGATATTGACATGATAAATTAAAACTTCGAATCATTTCGCAATCGTCTGCTTGATCAGTTAAAAGCTTCCGGAGCTCATTTAACGACCTTATGGATGTATGTAGATTACACACTCAGTTAAATCCAAACCCACAAGAACTGGAAGACAACTCTCAAAATCGTTTACCAGTATTGACACCAATCATACAAGAAATGCACATGAAGCTACATGGAACGGAAAATAAACATTCCAGAAGACATATGCACCTGAAGCTTCAGGCTATCAGGATTTGAATGATCAATCATCTCGACTATCCCGCTGATCCGAAACTGCTCCCAGGAGTCGGTAAAGTACCAACATATCTAGAGAGGGAAATCAAGTTCTAACATCAATAGACTATAAGGAGATCAAAACAACATTAAAATCCCATCAATTACACCTAAGCAAGTTAGCAGCAGTTTTGTTGCACTGATAAAAGCCCCCGAAAATATTATGACATAGCATATACCCTCTAATAATGATTACCTCAGCTAGTGGATTGTGCTTGAGCTCTTCAATCTGCAGAATTCAAAGTCAGATATGAACAAACACTTGCAGAGATGAAAGTTAAAACTGGGCATTCGTGCGTCTGCTCAAGCAGAACGTTCAGTCGTCAAAAACATAAGAGCGAGAGCAACGGATGGATACCCATTTCAGAACCAACCGACCCACTGCTCATACAGTAAAAGAAGCTAAGAGAGGAAAGAACCTTGCGACTGCGGGAATCGGTATGAATTTGGATCTTATCGCTGCCCTCCTGAAACCCCCTGCAAAATCAATCAAAGAGCGCCTCAATTGCCTGCTGTAGCAACCGCAGAATACGAATCTACTGCATTCGCTGAGACGATCGCGCGTATGGGAATCCAGAGCAGAGACCGGAAGACGACGGTCCGATTGGCGGGTCTTCCATTGGATCCGACAGTCGCCTGACACCAAGAAAACAGGGGAAGCAGAAAGTCAAGAGGGACGCCTTAAAAATCGAAACTTTTTGACATCAAAGAGCGAGGCGCGCGAAGGGGTACGAGCTGGAAGAAGGAGGAGTGCTTGAGGCTGGAGTTGGAGCGCAGCGCGTCGAGGAGAAGCTGTTTCCATGGCGCCGTCGCCGTTGGACTGCCCATCTTTCTGATCGTTCCACTCTGCTTTGGGGATAACCGGACAACAATTCATATGTTTCTTCTAGTTTTGGAATGAAATTTTTGTTTCTCCAACACATTTTCTTAATTTTTACGAAACTATAGTTATGTTTTTCTTTTTTTTTTTTTTTGCGATAAGAAGATTTATTCACGTCTAAGTCACATATAAAAGTAATTTGATTTTCATGTTTGGCTCTCTGTCTATGTGATCATGGAACATTAATAACATCCTATGTATACAAAATAGGAGAAAAACTATTAGAAAAATTTTAATTTATTATATTTATGTCAATTTAATTATAAATTTTTGACTTAATTTGGTGTCAAAAGATTTATGAATTTTATGATTTTTTCTGATGTGATATCCCTAATCCAATAAAAATAATAAAATTTTTAGATTAAAAAAATGTAATTTAGATAGACTACCTCTTCTCGTTTATGTTATCCATTTTTCGGTTAAAAAAATGAAATTTGTTTTCTAGGAGAACCAAAAGGGAGTTAAAAACCAAAATCGTTTTTTTGCTCTTTATTTATCAATGAATCTTTCTGGGGTGGCACCTTAGATCTTGCCAGGGTTAATTTGAATACCGTTTGTCAACTAATGACGTAAATAATTTTTTAATAATGTTTTGATAATATTTTATTTTTGATTTTTTTTTCTTTTTTTTTTCTTCATTTTGCCTTTGGCAAAATTATTAAAAATTATATACACTAGTGTTAGTGGTGCCACATAAATTGATTAGCATTTACATTAATAAGATCTAGCTAAAATAAGTTGTAAAAATTAAATTAGAACCAAATTAATAGGTTTAAGATTAAGTCGACATTATTAAAAGATTTAAATTAAATTGATATCAATGTAATATGTTTATAATTTTTCTGACACTTTTTCTTACAAAATGGTCAATGGCGTTATGTTAATTTTAATAAAAACTTATTGGAAAATCCTTGTGATGTTTTGAAAATGATATAATAATCAAAATCTAATAATGTATGCATAATTAGTTGATAGATGTGCAGGTGATATGTAGATCTTGCTCCAACAGTTTCTTTAAAATAAGGATTGCTTTGCCACCGTCGAGGGTGAACAAGATACTGGAGGTCGATGTGTCTGAAAGCTTGGACCGAGTAGAGCTTGAACAAGTCGACGAATCGAGAAAAAGTGAACAGTTGAGTGGAACCAGTGCCGCCATATCGTTTGGAAGGGTCAAAGATAGGAGGTGAACGAACGTTTCGGCGAGAAAAGCGAGGATACAACTGGTCAAAGGAGTTCGAAGATGTGCCACTTGCTTCCATCACCTGGATACTTGAGCCACTCTTGGATGGATTTGGAATTCAAATTAGTGGTCGATGACTAGGTTCAGAGTTTGGAAGTGACAGCAGAAAACCCAGAGTCAGCATTTTGTGCGAGCAATCATGAAGTCGATTGACAACTTGTCAGTGGCAGTCTGGCAGAAGGACCCCATTTCAGGAAACCTCCCTTTGGGCCTAGCAATAACAATTTGTATGAGGAGACTGCAGGCCGGTAAAGGTGATCTTGGGCCCAACGATAATTTCAAGCTTGGAGGACTATGAAAATGATTTAAAGACCGATGAAGGACTTGGCGGTATTGAGAAAGTTTCAACTCTCTAAAGATGTGTTTACTAGTCTATATGTTTCTCTAGAACAGTTTATGAATCAGAAATTTCGTTTTTACTCTATTATCTGAACAATTTTTTGAGCATATGAAATCATTTGTTGCAGAATCGTTCAAAATCTCTATTTTTAAATAGAAATATATTTGATACGATCTTAATTTTTTTTTTTTTTTGAGACTTAAACTTCTTTTAATTTTTCTAATACTTTTATTATACTTTTTTTTTTTCTCTCTTCTTCTTCCTACTAGCTAGTTGTCGGCGATTGGTTGGGTGAGGGCTGGCGAGCTCGTTAGAGCTTTGCATTTGACGAGCTCGCTAAGCAAGTGAGGATCGATCTTGTGTAGTCGTCGTGAGGCTTCGCCTCGCCAGGCCAGGGTGAGGCTGACCTCACATAATTGGTCGTTAGCAATCACCGTGGTTGGCGACGAGCTAAGAGAAGGAAGAAGAGAGGAAAAAAAAAAGAAGAAATAGAAAACCCGAAAAGAAAGGAGAAAAAAAAAAAGTTTAGCTTGATTCTCAAATTATTATTGGGAACAAAGAATTAAATTTTTTTGGCTCATTGATTTTGTTCCAAATTTATTCCTTAGGAACAAAAAAATTACCAAATGGAATTTTGTTCATTTTTCGTTTTGAAAAACAAAAGAATAGAATTAGGTAATATTTAGCACGTTATCAAACATGTCTTAATTGTCTTGATTTCTCTTATCGCTCATAAAATGTTTAACTTCTTGTAATCCGATTCTCCATGTGAAAATAGGCTTTTGTGTTTCGTAATCACTGATTATAGAGCGCTCAAGAGTGATAGAGGTGCTCATGTTTGGTAGATTCATTTATAAGCTTTGCATAGAGTGAACACCTGTTGCTATCCGTAACCTTATGAAGACTATGAAAATGATTTAAAGACCGTTAAAGGACTTGGTGATATTGAGAAAGTTTGACTCTCTAAGGATGTGTTTGGTAATTAATGTATTTTTAAGAACAATTTCTACTCATAAATGATTCTTTTTTCTTCTGTTTTCTGGACGAGTTTCCGAGTAATTTGAAGGCATTTGTTTAGTAACAATCCAAAATTTATATTCCCAAAATAGAAATGTGTTTGGTATTACCCTTGAATTTTTTATGGCTTAAATTTCTTTTAAATTTTTAATACTTTTATGGGTTAATATCCTGAAAAACTCCAAAACGGTACACTTGTAACAAATTTACCTCAAACTATTTTTTTGACCATAAAAACCCCAAAACTGGTACACCTGTGACAAATTTACCCCGACTAACCATAAAAAACCCCAAACTCGTACATTTATGACAAATTTACCCCAAACTAATTTATTCAACCACAAAAAACCCCAAACCGATAAATTTGTGACAATTATACCTTCCGCTAAATTGGATTAATATCACAAAAAAATTACAAAAATTGTAAACTGTGACAAACGAAGTGTAAAATCCCAAATTGGTATACCAATCAACTGTCACGTGTCATTTAATTTAATTAAAATTTAACGAAAACTAACAGAGGGTAAATTTGTCACAAATGTACCAGTTTAGGGTAAATTAAATTTGTCACAAATGTACCAGTTTAGGGTAAATTTGTCAAAGGTATACCAGTTTGGGGTTTTTGGTGGTCAAAAAAATAGTTTGGGGTAAATTTGTCACATGTGTACCAGTTTGGGGTTTTTCAGGGTATTAACCCTACTTTTATTATATTTTTCTCTTTTTCTTTTTCTTCTCTCTTCTTCTTCTAACCAGTTGTCGATGACTGGCCGGGCGAGGTCCAATGAGCTTGTTGGAGCCTCGCTAGGCCAACACGGTTGAGCCTCGCCCAGTCGTTGGCAAGGCTTGAACTTGCTTAGCTGCCGTGAGGCTTAGCCTCGTCAGGCTAGGGCGAGGCTGACCTCGCCTAGTTGGTTGCTGGCCATCGCCATGGCTAGCGACAAGCTGAGAGGTAGAAGAGAAAATGAAATGAAAGGAAAAGAAAAAAAGAAAAGAGATAAAAAGAAAAAAGTTCGGCTTTATATTGGAATTTTTTATGGGAACAAAGAAGCAACTTTTTTTTTTCTTATTGATTTTGTTCCAAATATATTTCTCTAGAGCAAAAAAGTTAGCAAACGAATTTTTGTTCTTTTCGTATTTCAGGGAACAAAAGAATAGAATGGGGCACTATTTGGCACGTTAGCAAATAAGTCCTAATTGTCTTGATTTTCTTATTGCTTATAAAATGTTTAACTTCTTGTAATCAGATTCTCTATGTGAAAGAAGGCTTTTGTGTTTTGTAATCACCAATTATAAATCGTTCAAGAGTGATAGAGGTGCTCATGTTTGGTAGAGGCATTTATAAGCTTTGCATAGAATCAACACCTGCTGCTATCCGTAACTTTCTAAAGATTGCTAGTGAGTAACAGTCCTAATCTTGATTGTTAATCCAAGAGAGTAGATGTAGGCTTGGTAATAAGCTGAATCATTACAACTTCCTTATAAAATGTCCTATCTTTTAAACTCATTTACTTACATATCTAATAGAAATATCGGCTCTTATTAAAATCTTTCTAGTTTTTATATCTATTAAAGTTTAGTTGCAAGCATTCCGCGAAATGTTTTAAATTTGTTTAAAACAGCCTATTGATCTCCTCCGGATTGTTGTGTCGGCAGTAACAATTAGTATCATAACTCGATTGCTTATTTTCTAAAGTCTCGTATTTCGAGTTATAAAGATCTTTTGAAATGGCTAACGTCATTGGAGCCTCAGCTGTGGAGAGTCAGCCCATCTTGAGGCCTCCAATGTTTGATGGAATTAACTGGTCATTATCGGAAATGCCGAATGAAAATGTTACATCCAAACGGTTGATTACGAGCTGCTCCTATCAATAGAGTACCGCCAGCAGTAGCAATCCCTCCAGAAGAATAGACGAAAGGACTCACTTTAAAAGCTCAAAACTCTTCATATTTTTTATTTTGTCCCCTCTCGTCGTCTAGTTTTTCTTCCTGTGGTCCAGCAGACGGAATATGAAACAGACTCGAATTCACTTTTGAAGGGATGACAGAGTGAGACCAAAGTGAACACCATCTTAGGAAGCTGTGACATATTCATGATGAGGCAAGATGAAAGGACCATTCGAATGTACACAGGGTACGCTGACATAATCGAGATCAAAGCAAGATTGTGCAAATGCTGAGAATGTTAATAAATTGATACATGCTCTCATCATGGCCTGATAAATTGATGCGTTCCAGAAGGGCTGTGGCTCATCCATGAGCAAGTGATCATTCAGTTTCCTGAAATTTAGGTCTTCTTGAGTGTTCTAAAATACCTCTTGGGAAGGGACAATGTACCTAAGTAATGATTGTGGGAGATTTGAACCTCACCGTCAAATCAAAGAGAAATTTATGGTTGTAGTTAGTCCCATACTTATATATATAGAGGCTTCCTCTATTGAATTATATAATCTCATTTACAATTGAAAATACACTACCGAGTTTCTCTCTCCAAAGATTTTCTCTACGATCCTTATGAGTCGAATGTGAGTATGGTTGACTCGAGAGAAATCTTGAAATTCGATGAGTTAGGGAATGCTGGATCAATCGACCCATGACACTCTTTAAAAGGAATGGAGTCCTATCAAGGCTTTTAATTCATGTCAACCCTCTATTAGTGGATGGGATGATGGGCACTCTACTAGGGCTGTGAGGGGAGCTAGAAAATGATGAGCACAGCGTGAAAAGCAAAGTTTTCACCCTCACAGGAGGATGAAGACGGGAGATGAAGACGCATTGTTGTAAACGAGGGGATTCAAGAATCATACGAGAAAAGGGACAAAATTCAATGGAAAAAGGTCAATGAGGTCAGCTAACCAAAAAGGAGATTTCGGGAAAACAAAGATGATGTTAAAAGGTGAAAAAACATTACCTGCTTCGAATGCAATAGGCCAGGTCAGACAAAGGGGATTGTCCACTACTTAGAGGAAAAGCAAGGATAGTTTAAAGAGGGCAAAAGAACATTTCAAGTGTCATAACTTGGCACAAAGGGACACTTAAGTGCCATAACTTACGAAAGGTACACTTAAGTGCCACATTTTAAGAAAAGTGGGACACTTGAGTGCCACCTCCAGCGAAGCTAGTCGGAAATCCTACGTGGCATTAAAATATTAATATTTCTTGCTGAGGTGGCTTGTCGGAGAGCTGAGTCAGCTCAAATTTACCTAAAACAACATCGTTTTGGGTGTTGGCCAAAATAGAGCCCTTTAATAAGCCAAAACAACGTCGTTTTGGCAATAATTTGAATTTTAATATAATATAAAAATTAATTAAATTAAATTTAAAATAAAATAATAATATAATTTATATTTATTTATTTAAAAATTAAAAAAAAAAAAGGAGGAGGAAGGCAGCCAATAGCCGAGGGTCGAGCCCTCGCCGCCGCCGCCTCCCCGCCATCGCCGGAAGGTGGGGAGGGTCGGGGCCGGGCCCCGGCCCTCGGCTCGGCTCGGCTGCGGCCCCGCCGTCGTTGCCTCCCTCCTCCTCCTTCCCCTCCCCTTTTTTCCTTCCTCCTCCTCGACCGTTGGCTACTTCCCCTCCTCCTCCTTCCCCCAGTCCCCGCCGAATCGGGTGAGGACCGCGAGCCTCGCCGATCTCAAGGGCCGCGACCCTTGTCGATTTGGGCGAGGGCTCGCGGGCCCTCGCCGGGCCCGTCGACCCTAGCCGACCCTCCCCCTCCATCGTAGGCCCTTGCCGGCGGTGGCGGGAGGTGGCGGTGGGGCGAGGGCTCGCCCTCGGCCACAACCTTATTTTTATTTTTTTTTTTAATTCTTTTTAATTTTTAATTTTTTTAATATTTGTATTTTTATAAATATTTTAAATAAATTTAATTTAATTAATTTTTATATTAAATTTTTACCACGTCGCACCAAAAACGACGCCATTTTGCACATGTTTGCCGGAAAATTGACACGTTTGCGTTTTGGCCGAATTTTGGCCGAATTGGCACTCAAGTGATCCATTTTGCTCCGACTTTGGCACTTAAGTGTACCTTTCGTAAGTTATGGCACTTAAGTGTCCCCTTCTGCCAAGTTATGGCACTTCAGGGGTCCGCACCTCATTTAAAGAGAAGAAGAAAGCCTCAGTTGAGTGACTTGGAGCGACACTCAATGTGAATCACGCGACGAAGACATGATACAAGTCGAAGAAAACGAGGCAAATGCCTCTGAACTTTCTTAAGATGAGATCATTAATTGTTAAATGATCTTTATTTTATTTTATTTATAAGTACACAATAGTTTGTAGAGAAAATCCTTGAGCTAAAGAAAGAGGTTCCTGAACTGAAGCAGAAGATAGGAATTGTACAAAGATGAGCTTGTGTTGCTGCTCAAGGAACTTCGCATTTGTTCGGATAGAGCAAGAGCAACTATTGTTTACTTTTGTCAAGGCTGGATCTTGTGATATGTGCAACAAATTTTCTTTGGGCAAAGAAACTCTCGAGACTTGTCTCACCGGTTTTGATCTCTACGAAAAATCTTTTACCAAAGGCCACATTTTGGTTTTATTACAGGAGACTCAAGTTCTGTATTTGAGTTTGGACAGAGAATGTCAAATGTAAGGAGGAGTTTTATTTATCAACTTGTATTTACAGCCTTGACAATCAATATTAGGGTGACTTAAGGACTAACCACTACTGAGTGTAAATCACACCAGAATCTAATCAATGATATAATCTAGCACTAGGAAAATTACGTCGGAATTTAATCAATGACGCGGCCTGTTTTAGGTGTAAGGTTGGAATCTAATCAAAAACAATACCTTCGGATAGAAAACACGATGCCATAATTCAATCAATAATGCTGGGCATATGGAATAACACCGGAATTTAATCGACGATGCTAGACCGAATAGAAATGTACATCGGAATTTAATCAACGAACGAAATATTGGAAATTGCAACTAAAATGCGATACCGTAAAGATAAAGTAAATATAATTGTTGTGTTATTCAGGGAAGCTTTTCAATGGTAGGACTTTAGTATTTATGGAGTGGACTGATGTTCCTCAGTCGGTTGCTCTTCCTCAGGTGCTACTTTTCGCATTCTCCATGTTTTTCATTTCTTCTCAACGAACTTATCCTTTAACAATCGCTTCTTGATCCGTCAACGGCATTCATGCAGCTTGCTCATCAAGCAAATAACTACTCCTGCATTTTTCGTAACAATTATTTTCGCTTGAGTTCTAATGCTAATTTTGCTCTATCTTCATATCTAGTGTACTATTGTTAGATTAATATCTTGAGTTTGAATTTGGATAACGATTTGTTAAACCGAATTTGTTGATAAAGTTTTTTTATTCAAGGATTGGAAATTAGATGAAGAAAGAAGTAACAATTTTCTTTATGGGACTTTTTCTATGGGATGTACAAAGCAAGACAAAAGAATAAAAAAAAAGAAAGGAATCCCTGCACTTACGAATTCCCTTGAAAAAGGAAATCAGGCCTTGGGGTCCAGAGTCAAAGTTGTTGACTCTGGGCACACGTATGATAATAAAATAGGATCTTCCCTTTGGCGTGAAGCTGAAACCTCTGCTCGTGAAACAGAAGGAGGTGGGCCCAAAAGTCAAGACTTTGACTTTTGGGCGCACACATATAAAAAGGGATGTGGAGCCCTACGTAGAAGAGAGAAGCCGCCGAAGCCTACGAAAGCAGAGAAAGAAAAAAAGGAGCCACAAGCCGCACAAGTTAAGCTGAAGAGAGCCCCGCGTGTTTTTGTTTCAAACTTGAACGCGCGGTAATTTTGTGCCGTGAATTTATGTCCAAGTGAGCTGTTTATTTATAAACACTTTGGGTTTGGGGTTAAATCTAAGTGTGGGAAATACTTGAGCGTGTGAGTGATTATAAACTCTGATTCTCCAATTATAGTGGATTATTTGCTGCTTGCTCTCCCTGTGGACGTAGGTACTAAAACTCGGACCGAACCACGTAAATTTCCGATATCCTTATTTTTCTCATTTATTTCTTTGACGATTTCATATTGACGTAATTTGCAAGATCCTGTCGTTTCCGTGTATTATATTCCAACAATTGGTATAAAAGCTTGTGATCAGATTTTTGATTGTGATTTGGAGTTTTTGCTTGTTTGATTATTATCTAAAAATTCTATTATTGCAATTATGTCTGAAAGAAAATTTGAAATTGAGAAGTTTAACAGGAGCGACAACTTTGTGTTATGGAGCATCAAGATGTGAGCCTTATTAACAACCCAAGGTTTGGCCAATGCACTAAATGGTGAAGATGAGTTGCCTATTATAATGAAAGCCTCAAAGATGGTAGAGTTAATGGAAAAAGCAAAGAGCACAAGCTATCAAATTTGTCGGATGAGGTCTTAATAGAGGTTGCTGAGGAGAATGATGCCGCAGCATTATGGGCAAAACTTCAAGCACTCTATGTGAAGAAAGGTTTGAACAATCGCTTGTACATGTTGAAGAAGACGTTTCAATTTAGATATACTGAAGGTACGTCTATCAGAACCCACATGGATAAATTTAATAAACTCATGGTGGATCTGAAGAACGTCGGTAAGATACATGATGATGAAGGGCATGGCATGATGTTCTTAGCTTTTTTACCAGAGTCATGAGAGCACTTTACTAATTCATTGTTGCAAGGGCGTACTACAATTATCTCAGAAGAGGTAAAGTCCGCCTTATTCTCTAAGGAGTGGTAGAGAAAGTTGTGAGATGACGGTTTGGCGCAAGGAGTAGCGCAAGCACTAACAATTCAGGGGTAGAGAACAACATCGAGGGCCTAGTAGCAGTAGAGGTAAAAGCAGATCAAAATCACGCCATAGAAAGTCCAAGGGATGCGTGAAGTGCTTTGAGTGTCATGAGGAGGGGCACATTAGGAGAGATTGTCCAAAGCAGAGGAATAAAGCTGATAGGCAGAATGCTACAAGCAGTGTGGCAAATATTGCCGAAGGAAGCACTAGTGATGCAGAAGCTGTTTTATGTGTGACTACTACTTCGTCAAGAGATGAATGGGTGCTAGATTCGGGGTGTTCTTATCATATGACGCCTCATAAGAACTAGTTTAATACTTACCAGACTGCAGATGGTGGTAGGGTTCTTTTGAGGAATAATGCACTCTATAAGGTTGTGGGAATAGGGTCATTTCGGATTCGGATGCACGATAGGGGGTGCGCACATTGACAGATGTGAGGCATGTAGTAGAGCTCAAGAAGAACCTTATTTCTCTAGGGACACTTGATGGCATCGGGTGTAGGTACACCGCTGAAGGTGGAGTACTGAAGATCTCTCGAGGTGCCATGACAGTGATGAAGGGAAAGAAAGTGAATACTCTCTATCATTTACTGGGAGAGACCATGACCGGAACCACTGCAGTTTCATCAAGTGAGTCAGACTCTAACTTGACTCAATTACGGCATATGCGTTTAGGGCATATGAGTGAGGCGGGTATGACAATGCTAAGTGAAATGGGGTTGTTGAATGGTCAAAAGATAGGAAAGCTGGACTTATGTGAGCATTGCATCTTTGGGAAGCAGCACCGAGTTAAGTTTACTACAGTTATTCATTTGACCAAACGACCAGTTGAATATATTCATTCAGATGTTTGGGGCCTGTCTTCGGTTCCTTCGAAAGGAAGTGCCCGATATATGCTGACATTTATCGATGACTACTCGAGGAAGGTATGGGTATACTTTCTGAAGCACAAATATGATGTGTTCGACCGGTTCAAGAAATTTAAGGCATTGATTGAGAAGCGGTCAGATAAACAAATCAAGTGCCTGAGAACCGATAATGGCATGGAGTTCTGTGGTAAAGATTTTACCGAGTTTTGCGAGAAAAAATGTATTATAAGACACCGTACAGTACCTAGGACACCATAGTAGAATGGCGTGGTAGAACGGAAGAACAGAACTTTGTTTGAATGAGCTTGATGCATGCTTTTGCATGTAGGACTTGGCAATGAATTTTGAAACGAAGCAGTGAACATGGCATGTTACCTGGTTAATTGATCTACATCATCTCCTATCGAGTGGAAGACTCCTGAAGAAGTATGGTCGGGGAAACCTATTGATTACTCCGGATTACGTATATTCGGATGTTCTGCGTATGCTCATGTGAGTGATGGTAAGCTTGAGCCGAGGGTGAAGAAGTGTATATTTCTTGGTTATGCACATGGGTGAAAGGCTACCGGTTGTGGTGCACTGATCATAGATCACCCGATTTTCTAATCAACAGAGATGTGATCTTCGATGAGACTGCAATGCTTCAATGGACTGAGATACAACCAGCAGAGAAGACAGATCATGGTGTCATCAGTGAGGTGAAGCTTTAGATGGAGACTTCAGAGTCCTCAAAGGTAACTGAAGTTAAGATTGCAGATGAGGCCGCTGTTCCTGAAGTCGGTGATGGTGCACAACCAACAAAGCCACAGCACACTATAGCCGTAGATAGACAGAGAAGGCAAATTAAATCACCGGTATGTTATGGTTATACAGATATTGCTTATGCATTAACTGTAGGTGATGAGGTGGAGACAGATAAGCCTTCGTTTTACTCTGAGGCGGTGCCTAGTTTGGAGTCATTGCAGTGGCTAGGGGCTATGAGTGAAGAGATGGAATTACTCCATCGAAATCAGACATGGGAGCTTGTCAAAGTACCCAAGAGCCAAAAGATTGTCGGAAGTAAATGGGTCTTTAAACGGAAAGAGGGCATTCCTGGTGTCGAGACAGCATGGTATAAGGCGAGACTTGTGGCGAAGGGGTATACACAGCGTGAGGGCATTGACTACAATGAGGTGTTCTCTCTTGTGGTAAGACATACATCTATTCGTGTTTTACTTGCCTTAGTGCTTCGCAGGATCTCGAGTTAGAGCAGCTAGATTTAAAAACTGTGTTTCTTCACGGTGAGTTGGAGAAGCAGATTTACATGAGGCAACTAGAGGCATTTGCTATTCCCGATAAGGAAGATCATGTTTGCTTGTTGAATAAATCTTTGTATGGGCTGAAACAGTCTCATAGGCAGTGGTATAAACATTTTGTTAGTCAAGACTTTACGAAAAGTCAGATGGATAGCTGTGTTTACTTTAGGAGATTGGAGAATGGTTATTTGATTTATCTACTTTTATATGTTGATGATATGCTGATAGCAACTAAGAATATGTTTGATATTAATGTGTTGAAGAGGCAATTAAATGCTGAATTTGAGATGAAAGATTTAGATGCTGCAAAGAAAATATTGGGTATGGAGATTTTGCGTGATAGGACTGTAGGATTTTTACGTCTATCTCAAAAGAAATTTATTGAGAAGATCGTGACACGTTTTAATATGCAGTCGGCAAAATCTATAAGTACACCTTTAGCGAAACACTTTAAACTTTCAGATAAATTATCACCACAGACTAAGGAAGAGGAGGAGCATATGTCCCGTGTTCCTTATTCTAGTGCCGTGGGTAGTATTATGTATGCTATGGTGTGCACTACGCCTGATATTTTACAAGCTGTGAGCATGGTTAGTCACTAAATGAAGTGTCCTGGTAAAGCTTATTGGGAAGTTGTGAAGTAAATCCTCAGATATTTGAAGGGGACAACATACGTATGTATAATGTACCGGAGGGATAGCAATGGCAGTGAGACCATTAGTTTTGTGGATTCGGATCACATCGATGACTTGGATGATTGTAGGTCTTTAGTAGGGTATGTATTTATGCTAGCGGGTGGTGCAGTTAGTTGGAAAGCGTTCTTACATGATCACATTGCATTGTCTTCGACTGAGGCAGAGTACATGGCACTAACCATTGTAGCGAAAGAGGTGATATGGTTACAAAGTTTGCTTTTGGACTTTGGGTTAGAACATAAAAGTGTGGATATATACTATGATAACCAAGGTGCGATATATTTGGCATATAATCTAGTTTATCACGAGCGAACGAAGTATATCAATATTAGGTACCACTTCATCCGAGATGTCTTAGTTAAGGGTAATGTTATTGTCAAAAAGATTGCTACAGCAGATAACCCGACATACATGATGACTAAGTCTGTTTCTTTGGGGAAGCTCAAGTTCTGGTTGAGCTCTATTGGCGTTTGTGAAGAGTGAGTGCCCGTCGGAGCGTTGGGAGAGCAGCATGGATGATGAGCACTATAACTTAGCTTCAAACATCGAGCCAAGGTGGAGAATTGTTAGATTAATGTCTCGAGTTTGAAATCGGATCAAGATTTGCTAAACCGAATTTGTCGATAAAGTTTTTTCTTCCAAAGATTGGAAATCAGATGAAGAAAGAAGTAACAATTTTCTTTCTTGGACTTTTTCTATGGGATGTTCAAAGCAAGACAAAAGAATAAAAAAAAAAAAAAAGAAAAGAATCCCTGCAGTTACGAATTCCCTTGAAAATCAAGCCGTGGGGCCTAGAGTCAAAGTTGTTGACTTTGGACACAAGTATGATAATAAAATAGGATTTTGCCTTTGGCATGAAGCTGAAGCCTCTGCACGTGAAACAGAAGGAAGTGGGCCCAAAAGTCAAGACTTTGACTTTTGGGCACACACATATAAGAGGGATGTGGAGCCCTACGTAGAAGAGGTTAGCCGTCGAAGCCTACAAAAGCAGAGAAAGAAAAAAGGAGCTGCAAGCCTGCACAAGTCAAGTTGCGCTCGTTTTTGTTTCGAACTTGAACGCGCGGTAATTTTGTGCCGTGAGTTTATGTCCAAGTGAGTTGTTTATTTATAAACATTTTGGATTTGTGGTTAAATCTAGGTGTGAGAAACACTTGAGCGTGTGAGTGATCAGAAACTCGATTCTCCGATTATAGTGGATTATTTTGCTGGCTCTACATGGACGTGGTGGATACCGATACTCGGACCGAACCACATAAATTTCTGATGTCCTTATTTTTCTCGTTTATTTCTCCCGGCGATTTCGCGTTAACGTAAATTGCAAAATCCTATCGTTTTCGCGTATTATATTCCAACACTATCCTTGTGGCCTAACATGTGGCAATCAATCACCTAGCTATTGACTCTAGAGTTGGCTTCTAGAATTTCATCAAGGCTTCGGTTAAGTAGCTTCCACGAAAGCTATTTTACCCATTAACTTTGTGAATCAAAATGGAGCGTTTTACTCATCATTATTCTCGTGATTGGCACGTGGTTCCAAGAGTAATTTTAGATGTCAACAAGAGTATTTTGTCAATTCGAATTTCTTATAATGACAAATTAAATCTAAGTTTATGATCACGAAAATGAGTTCAAAACCCTTTTTGGATTAATGAAGTAACTTGAGTAAATATTTTTTTAAAAGTAATGACATTTATTTGATTAATTGAAAAGTTGCGAAATCACAATGATTGGACTTAAGAAATTTTTTATAATTATTAATATCGTTTTTCCCTTTAAATGTTATATTGGTTGAAAAGTTAAGACCTATTTGACCAACTACCCATTCATTTAAGGAGGGTCTTTTCAACTTTATCCTCCCACCAAGAAAAGGAGCTACGCAACCAAAAAACTCTATTGAAGAATCTTCCAAATATTCAATAAAATATAATCTATGGAGTCGTCACAATATTAGGATGTGATATTTAATTGCCTTCGATATCTGCTAACATTCTTTCACTATAAAATTATGAGTTTAATCATTCTAATTTATACTAAATTAAATGAATGATGGTCAATTTTTCTTAAATTTAAGGACTACTTCATTTTCAATAAAGCAATTTACTAAAATTCAAATGATTCCGGAGTGTAATAGTTATGTTACTTTAGCTTGTAAAGTAAATGGAAGCATGAATTATGAATTTCAAAATATTTTTCTATATTCACTAGTCCCATTTCTCCAACAATTAATTCTTAATTCATCCATTATATGGAAACACCCTACCCAATGAACACTACTTTAGATAATTATGAGGAGTTACAAATTACAGAGCAGCGGATAAATCATTTTCCTCTTTCTCTAAATTAGAAAATGCTTCGCGGTCATTAATTCCTACAGTCAATCCAATCATTCTCTCCTTTCTAGTTTCCACGGTCTCTCTAGAAAAAAAAAAAAAACTTGAGGAATCTATCATAGACATAAAAAATAATCAACCTAGAAAACCCTAAAAAGTCAACAAAAATATGACCAAAAAGTGTTTGCACGTCTCCTTTTTCAATAAACATTCATGTTAGTGGGTGGGACTACTAATCATTCCCCACTGGTGTGATTAATTAATTAACTAGTGAAGCACTTAGCAATTTCGTCTTAATACCTCCACTGGTATAAGCTATTTTAAGATCACGTGCGCTTATGTAGCCCAAGACAAGGAATTAGACAATCAAAATAGAAATACTTTTATTACTAGGAATTGATTCCTTCATTCATTATAACATCACTTTTTCTACTCGACAGTCTAACTAAATGAGAGAATATTCTGGACCTCGTGGACAGGAAATTAAAAAATGAATATATTAGTTAATATTAAACAAGCCAACTATCGAAGGGGTTAGTATCATCAAAAGAAAAAAAATTCAAACGGTGCATTCACGCTACTCCATAGTAATTTTTTTGTCATAAAAAATTTCAAATTGGTACACGCCGTGATAAATCTACTCAAGTCTTAGGGCAAAGTTAGGGTAAAATTAGGAATTAATAGATTTTTCAAAACGTGAGGGAACTCTTAGGGTAACATTTGCATATTTAGTAGATTTTTTAACTTCCTTAAGACGAAATTGCTTAGGAGACTCATTTATAATGAATTTCTATGTCGGATCCAAGTCCTGTGCTGATCACCTTGTTCGAGACTTGTGTTTCCATGCCACTAATTTGGCGAGGATATTGTATGGAAGTTAATAGAAGATAGATTTGTCTTGGGGGTACTGATTTGAGATTTTTTGTGACACGAAAGTCAGTTCGGGGAAAACATGGCATGGGAGCACTAGCATGGGATTTTGATGGTTTTATTTATTTATGTTGATGGGCCTTAGAGGGCCCGTTCGCCCATGTTGGGCCTAAAAGTCCGGCCCGCAAGATAAGGGCCCATGTATGAAAGGTTGAGATGTGAAGAGGTGTTACGTTGAGGGGTTATGACTTTTGGGGGAACATATTACGTTGAAGAGTTACGTTTCTTGGAGGAGACGTATTTAAGAGAGAAAAGAAAAGAGAGGAACTTACCTTTTCAACGTACGTGAGTTTTTCCTCCCTCTCTCTTCCTCCTAAAAGCCTAAGAGAACAGTATTCTAAAAGAGACGGATTTTTCTCCCCTTCAAGGCGATAGTACATCATCGGATAGAACGGGATCAGTTTTTCTTCCTCAAATCAACGTTGATATTTAATCTGTGGACAATAAGGTACGCTCGATTCCGTGGTGTGTCTTTGATCGGTGATACATGTTTGTTTTTGGGCTCGTCTTCCGCATTCGTTTTAGGGATTCGATTTAGTGTCGAATCCGTTTTAGGGAATCAGTTATTCCCAACAGATTTCTTTTGTGGTTTGGAAATTAATGCCTAATAAACGCGGCACAAACAAACCAGTTTGAGATTTCTTGTGGTGCTAAGTTTTGTACAAGGAGGTGAGGAGCTTGTGGCAATGCCTCTTTTTCTTCCTTTCTCACAGGCCATGGAGTCTCTGCATTCTAGCCTGACGTCGATTACTTCCATGTCGGCCATGGAGTCTCTCAAGGTCGCGGTGGGGGCCAGTGGAGTAGTTGGGACTATGTGATATCTGCGTCATCCTCCTCGCCACGACATCCTTTTTTTTTTTTTTTTGGTAAAGGGCCCCGACATCGTCTTTACGGCATGCTGTTCCTGTTTTTCTGTTACTACGTTTTTTTTTGGTCTTGACCTCATTCCGTCATCTACCAGGGAATGCGGACCAGAAGTTGATCACGAGCTCAGCTAACCGCGGCCGAGAAAAGAAAGGGGAAAATGATGCAGACACCCTGATCGTTATCGTTGTCGATGATTGGAGCTTGGACCCTTCTGCTCGAGCATCAATAATTACAAACTTTCGTAAAGCCTGAACCATGCACTGGTTGCCCTTATCGATGAGCAGTGCTGAGGATCCAAATGTTTGAGGGAACGTTAATCAGTTGATTAGTGTGCGAGGTGCTCTTTGGTTAGATGAGGATGCGCATGCGCAACATGTGAGAGGGGTTTGATCAGTTGTTTAGACCATAGGAGATATCCAAGACGTTTGCCGTAGATGATGTTGTCCGATTCGTCCGAGAAATAAACACGTGCATGCGTACATATGCCAGCATGTTTTTAAAACCGTCCACGTGAAAAGACAAGTTCTCGTACCGACTTGATTGACAATTTCAAAAATCTCGGCGTTCAATCTGTGCTTTTTTTTAGCGACTAGCATTAGCCGTCTACCATAAAAATCACAATCCCGTTGTGAAATGTTCAAGTTGAGCCATGACTACTTGGAATCGAGTCATGATTACTTTGGGTTGAGGCACATGGTTAGCAAGCCCGTCACTGCATCCCCGTTGAGACACTAGCAATTAGGTTTTCTATTCATTCTTTAGTCGAGGAAGTGGATGTGACACGTGAACATTGATCATAAACGCGGGGTAAACGATGAGAGCAGAAAATATAGACTTTGCATGAGTGCGAGGACTTAGGATTGTTCTTCTCTCTCTATTCATTGCTTTCGGCTAGGAAACGAGGAAACGATTTCTAGGCATGAATGCTTCTATCCACACACGCTTAGATAACTAGACTTATAGTGCACGCAAAGGTTAATGTAATTGTAGGAGGGAGAATTACAGAAAAATCCTAAACCTATTATAATTGTATCAATTCAGTCATAAACTTTTTTTTTTTTACCAATTTAGTCTTAAAACTTTTACAATTGTGCCAATTCAATTCATCTGGTCAAAATTGGCCACTGGCGAGGCTCGACCTCGCCATGGTTGGGCAAGGCCAAGCCTCGCCAGATGTGGCGATGGCGGCCCTCGCCGTCACTGGGCGAGGCTCGCCTTCGCCAGTGGCCGGCGGAGGTGAGCCTCGCCAGTGGTCGGCGCTGGTTGATCGGAGGAAGGAGAAGGTGGGGAAAAAAAAAAAAAAAAAAAGAATTCAAAATTTCAAAAAATATTTAAAAAATTGTTACATTAGTGTTCGCTGGCCGGTCAATTTTGGCCGGATGGACTGAATTGACATAATTGTAAAAGGTTTAAGATTAAATTGGTAAAAAAAAAGTTTAGGACCGAATTGACACAATTATAATAGGTTTAGGATTTTTTTTAGTAGTTCTCCCAATTGTAGCATGTAGAAGATGACATAAAATAGCATGTGATTACCAAATCAGAATAAGAATGAACCTAATCAAACAAAAAATTAGGATCTCCTAATTGGTTATATTCGTTGACGCGAGCAAGAGTAGGAGTGAACATCATATAAAATGAGTTCGAATAGAATTGAAATGCGCTAGTTCATTTTGTTGCAGCGGGACTACTTGGATAACTCGTGTAAAATGATGTTTTGACTTTTGTACCGAGGGTGCTTCGCTATACACTAGTCTACTGAGTATGACATTGCCGTGAGAGAGTTCATCATAGGATTTGGAGAAAAGTGTGAAAGTTATAAGGATGGACATCATATACATTTAACAAAACCCTAGAAGGTAACACCAACCCCACCCCCCGGAGCCCCCGGGCGGGGGGGATGGAAAATCTACAAGGGGTGCCCGTTCTCAGAATTTGCGAACTTACGAAGGCATCCAAGGTCCCCGAGTCTGGCTAGCAGGTAAGCACGTGTTTTGTGGATCTAAGATTCAATACCACAGTGTAAACCTAGACACCCATTTGATTTTGACGTGTGTGGCCTGCATGGCTTGAAACATCTCTCTCTCTCTCTCTCTCCCTCTCTCTCTCTCTCTCTTTCACATCAGCAACGACTCAGCAACAGAGTCCAGCTAAACAAGATCATCCTCCGTCCTCAGGAGCTGCAGATATTCCTCGTAGAGCTTCTCGAGCGTCCCGTTCTGGTCTTTTGCTGGTTCTTCTTCGGGTGAGCACTCAGGACGATGAGGGTTGGCAGTACCGTCATCATTTGCCCCGTTAAAAAATTCATGGTGACCGCGATCTTGCGGATCACCAACAAAGAAGCCGTATAGCCCAGCAGTTTCATCTGACCTAACATGAGCCACTTCTCTGTCAAGTGACCCTCCTTGACTGTAGGACCAACTAATCGCAGTGTTGCAGTCGAAACTGTAGTTTCTAGGTAACGAGAAGGACGTGGTAACCCCAATGGCCTTGGGAAGATGAACTTTGGGCCTCTTCATGGCCTCCGCGGATGCTTTATTAGGGCTCTTCTTGTTGTCGTGCTTCGATTTCTTGGTGCTCTCTTTAGTGAATTTGGCGGTCGTTTTCCTCCTCTTAGTGGGGTGAACGATGCGCCGGGTGGGTGTCTTTGACTTCTCAGGAGCCTTTTGCTGAGGTGGGTGTTCCAGTAATTCTTGCTCTCGTTATCGGTTCGACCGGGGAGCCTACTGGCAATGAGAGACCAGCGGCTGCCAAGAAGGGAGTGCAATCTGATGATCAGACCGTCCTCATCCGTAGTTATGTTGCCCCTCTAGATGTCGGATCTCAGATAATTCATCTATCTAAGTCGGCAGCTCTTTCCGCACTTTGTTGCTGATCTTGGTATTTTCATGGGTTTCAAGATTATTTCAATAGTTACCCAAGCCATGCTTTTACATCTTATACACAACTGATTTGGCACGACAGCTCCCCTTGAGTCTGCTCCATTCGGCTTCTCGGTTTGTTCTTCGCTGCCATCAGCCGATTTTTTCATCGCACTTTTGCATTTGTCTCTGGAGCGTGGTTTCTTGCTGATATTTTTTTATGTATGAATTTCAGGTCTTTGTTAGAGATTTTGTACCTAGTGGATTGGCTTGCCTGATGAAAAAAGAGATGGAACCAGAAATTGTGAAGAACTTCCTGTTAAGGACCTCTCATCCCAAGGCTGGGAAAAGAGAATCGATAACTTCACTCTTGGAGAAGGAGTCATGCCTGCGAGCTTCAAAATCGGTTTTGACCTGCAAGACAGAAAGGAGAGACTAGTGGCGGATTTTGGAGGCAGTGCGATAGGAAGAGTCGCACCTGTTGATTCAGGGTTCGGGTGGATCATACTGCTGAGGTAATATACAAAGTGCACGCATGATTGTTCCCTTGCGGACCTGCCAGTTGTGCAGAAAGGAATGTAGCTGATACTTATCCTTTGCCTATCTTATGGATTTGACACATTCCCAACGCTTCTTTGCGCAGATGGTTGTAGCATGATTGAAGAAGAATGGTGAGTTTTCTAATCGTTCTTTTTCTTGAGTTTTATTGAGCTAAAACTTGTCAAAAGGGCTCTGCACATGCTTGGCATATCCGAGGATTTAAGAATTCACTTTTAGTTTGTTTAGTTACTGTTGTTTTTAGAGTTGAGTCCTACCTCTCAGAGCATCATCTGATGCAGGCTAGAGAAGATCATTACGTGACGCTAAGGTTTCCATCCCCAGTAGCCTTCAGAGCAAACCAATACCGATTGCATTTTTAATGGCTGCAGCCATGCTTAAGCGACGCAACCTAAATTATTAATTTTGTAGCTAGTCTATCTTACATCTACTCTGTAAAGGAACATGTGATGGTGATGGATAAAAAATGCAAATGGGAGCTAGAGACCGGAAGACGACGGTCCGAATGGCGGGTCTTCCATTGGATCCGACGGTCGCCTGACACCAAGGAAGCAGAGAGGAAGCATCGCCTTAAAAATCGAAACTTCTTTCCTCAAAGAGCGAGGTGCGCGAAGGGATACGAGCTGGAAGAAGGAGGAGTGCTTGAGGGTGGAGTTGCAGCGCAGCGCGTCGAGGATAAGCTGTTTCCATGGTGCCGTCGCCGTTGGACTGCCCATCTTTCTGATCGTTCCACTCTGATTTGGGGATAACTGGACAACAATTCATAAGTTTCTTCTTGTTTTTGAATGAAATTTATGTTTTCCCAACATATTTTCTTAATTTTTACGAAACTATAGTTATTATTTTTTTTTTTTGGCAACAGGAAGATTTGTGCACGTCTAAGTCACATAAAAAAGTATGATTTTCATGTTTGGCTCTCCCGCGATCATGTCATTTATATACAAAATGGGGAAAATTGTTAGACAAGTTCCAAACATGTTGCATTGGTGCCAATTTAGTTATAAATTTTTTAATTTAATATCAATTAAGTTATTTCGGCTAATTTTGATTAGACATTACTGATGTGGATGCTAGTTGGCTTAAGTGGTATCATTGGTGCTGACGTAAATAATTTTTGATAATATTTTAATAATTTTTTTGATTTTTTTTAAAATTTCTCTCCTTTTTCTTCCTTTTGTCGGTGAGAAGAAAGGAGAAAAAAATTTAAAAAATTTTAAAAAATTATTAAAATATATCCACGTTAGTGTCGCTGGTGTCACGTAAACCAGCCAACATCTACGTCGGCAATATATGGTCAAAATTAGCTAGAAGGATTGAATTGGCACCACGTTAAAATGATTAAAACTAAATTGACACTAATGCAATATGTTTATGACTATTCTAACACTTTTCCCTACAAAACAATAAAAACTTATTGGAAAACCCTTGTGATGTTTGGAAAATGATATAATAATCAAAGTCTACTAATGTGTGCATTATTGGTCAATAGATGTGCAAGTGATATGTAATTCATGATCCAACAAATCCATTAAAGTAAGGATTGCTCTGCCACCATCGAGGGTGAGCAAGGTATTGGAGGCCAATGTATCTAAAAGCTGGCTGGACTAAGTAGAGCTTGAACAAATCAAATAAAATGAGTAAATTTGTGAGGACTTGGATGAATCAAGGAAAAGTGAACAGTTGAGTGGAACCAGCATCGCCAATATGTTTGGAAGAAACGAAGATAGACAATCGTTTTGGCGAAAAAAGCGAAAATACAACGGGTCGAAGGAGTTGAAGTTGTGTGACGTGCTTCTATTATCTAAATAAGAAGACTAGAAGCTCTCTTGGATAGATTTGAAATTCAAATTAACGGTTAATAACCAGGTTCAAGGTCTAGAAGTTACAGTAGAAAACCAACAGTCGCATTTTCTGCAAGCAATTAAACAGTCAATTCACAACTTGACAGAGGTAGACAGACTCCATTTCAGGAAACCTCCCTTTGTGCCTAGCAATAATAGTTTGTCTAAGGAGACTGCAGGCCGGTGAAGGTGTTTTTTTGTTCAGTGACTAAGGCCCCGTTTGGTTCAGCATTTCCAAGGGGCTTTCAGCCCCGAAAGCCTATTGGGAAAAAAATTTGGTGTTTGGTTCAGCATTTGGAGGTGTCCTTGGCCAAATGCTGACCTTTGAAATGTTGAAAGCCCAAAGCAGGTGGAGACCTACTTTAGGCATTCAGCATTTGCGGAATGCTAATCCTTTTATTAATGAATTTTTTTTTCTGGACATATATGACCATGTTTAATATCATGAAATGACTCTTTCTAGTCAAATTTGTATGAGAGGAACTTGGTTTTATTTTTCTTAATGAGGACCTCCCTTTTTATATACAGTGCTTACTAAAAAAAATTAGCATCCACAATCGGTCACTTCACCATCCACCGAATAAGTCCACTTTTTTTTTTTTTATCATTTTTATCTTTTGACAATCAATAGCCCAACTTTTTTATCAATACACTAGAATGATCATTAATTAACAAAGATGATTAATACTACAATAATTAAAAAAATTATTCAAAGTTGAAAACAAACCTAAAAAGAACCCTAGGCCAAAAGTTGAGCTTTGTATCTAATCTATAATCAAATTCTTTTAACATAATTTTTAAATAAATTTACTAATATATATCTTTTACATTACTCTCAACATGAAAATGTAAAAGGTTATATAGTCATTGTTTCTTTTTGCAATTTTAAAAATACTAAAACTAAAAAAATTAATTTGGTCACACTAAAGGGCTTTTCAAATATATGTTTACTAAACGGTTTTGCATTTCCCTAAAGCACTTTTCAGTTATAGTTTACCAAACAGTCTAGCATTTCGGAAAACCTCTTTACCTCAAAGATATTTGTATTCTCTCAAGGGCATTTCCCAAAGCTGAACCAAACGGGCCCTAATTCAAGCTTGGGAGACTACGAAAATGATTTAAATAAAGGCTGCTGAAGGACCTGGCGGAATTGAGGAAGCTTCGACTCCCTAAAGTGTTAATTGCTTGTAATCTGCTTGGGATAGAGCGTTTAAGAGTGATAGAGGTGCTTGTGTTTGGTAGAGTGATTCATAAGCTTTGTGTAGAATCAACACTTGCTACTATCCGTAACTTTCTGAAGATTGCTAGCAAATTCCAGTCTGATTCTTGATTGTTAATCTAGGTGAGTAGATGTAGGCTCGATTATAAGTTCAATCATTACAATTTCCTCTTAAAATGTTCTATCTTTTGAACTCATTTACTTGGGTATCCGATAAAAGTACCGGCTCTTATTAAACTTTTTCTAGTTTTTAAAATCTATTAAAGTTTACTTGCAATCATTTCGTGAAATGTTTTAAATTTATTTAAAATAATCTATTGATCCCCTCTAGGTTGTTGTGTCGGCATTCATAATTAGTATCATAACTTGATTGCTTATTTTCTGAAGGGTCCTATTTCAAAGCATAAAGATCTTTTGAAATGGCTAACATCATTGGACCCTCAGCTGTTAAGTGTCAACCCATCTCGAGGCCTCCAATGTTTCAAGGAATTGACTTGATGATTATTGGAAATGCCGAATGAAAATGTCACATCCAAGCGATTGATTACGAGCAGCTCCTATCAATACAGTACCGCCAGCAGCAGCAATCCCCTAGAAGAATAGACAAAAGGACTTACTTTAAAAGCTCAAAACTCTTCATATATATATATTTTTTGGTCCTCTCTCGTCATCTAGTTTTTCTCCCTGTGGTCCAGCGAACGGAATATGAAATAGACACGAAGTCACTTTTGAAGGGATGATAGAGTGAGACCAAAATGAACAACATCCTAGGAAGCTATGGCATATTCATGGTGAGGCAAGATGAAAGGACCATTCGAATGTACACGAGGTACGCTGACATAATCGATGGTCTCGCTGTCAAAGCAAGATTCGTGCAAATCCGGAGAATGTTGATAAATTGATACATGCTCTTGTCATGGCTTGATAAATTGACGCGTTCCAGAAGGATTGTGGCTCATCTATGAGCAATCGATTCTTCAGTTTCCCGAAATTATAGCTTTTCTTGAGTATTCTAAAATACTCATCGGAAAGGGATAATACACCTACGTAATGACTACGGAGGTCTAAACTCTGCCGTTAGATCATAGAGAAGATTTATGATTACGGTTAGCCCCATACTTGTATATATAAGGGCATTTTTCCTTGAATTGTATCATCTCATTCACAAGTGAAAATATACTAATGAGCTTCTCTCTTTAGAAATTATCTTTACGATTTCTGTGAGTCAAGTGTGAGTATGGTTGACTTTGGAGAGATCCTAAGGCCGTATGAGTTAAGGAACGTAAGATCGATCAACTTGTGACGCTCTTCCAAAGAAATAGAGTCATGTCAAGGCTTTAATTCGTGTCCACCCACATTTTAGTGGATGGGATGATGGGCACTCTTCCTGGGGCTGTGAGGTGAGCTGGAAAGTGATGCGCACAACATGAAAAGCAAAGTTGGATTCACCCTGAAAGGAGGATGAAGACGGAGATAAAGGAGTATCCTTGTAAACGTGGGGATTCTAGAATCTTACGAGGAAAGCGAAAAAAATTCATGGAATAAGGTCAATGAGGACGTCTAACCAAAAAGGAGATTTCATGAAAACAAAAATGATGTGAAAAGGTGAAAAAAACTTACCTGCTTTGAACGCAAAAGGCCAAGTCAGATAAAGGCAGATTGTCCACTGCGCAAGAAAAAGAAAGTAAGGTTCTAAAAAGAGGAAGAAAGCCTCAATTGAATGACCTGAAGTGACACTCACTGTGAATCAAGCGACGAAGATATAACAGAGCAAGCGCATCTCTCTTTGATGGTCCAACTGCCAGTCGAAGAGGACGAGGTAGATGCCTCTTCACTTTCTTAAGATGAGATCATAAATTGTTAAATGGTGTTTTTTTTTATAACTACATAATGATTTGTAGAGAAAATCCCCAAGCTAAAGAAAGAGGTTCCTGAACTGAAGCAGAAGATAGATATTGCACAAAGATGAGCTTGAGTTGCTGCTCAAGGAGCTTCGCATTTGTTAAGATAGAGCAAGACGTGCACAGGAAAGCAACTCTCGTTTCCTTCTGTCAAGGCTGAATCTTGTGATATGTGCAACAAATTTTCTTTGGGCTAAGAAACTCTCGAGAATATTTTGTCAATTTAAATTTCTTATAATGACAAATTAGATTTGAGTTATGATCACGAAAAATAGTTCAAATCCCTTTTTGAATTAATGAAGTAACTCGAATAAATATTTTTTAAAAGTAATTACATTTATGTGATCAATTGAAAAGTTGCGAGATCATAGTCGTTGGATTTAAGAAATTTTTAATAATTATAGCATCGTTTTTCCCTTTAAATTTTATATCAGTTGAAAAGTTAAGCCTATCTGATCAACTACCCATTCATCTAAGGAGGGTCTTTTCAACTTTATCCTTCCACCAAGAAAAGGAGTAACGCAACTGAAAAACTCTATTGGAGAATATTCCAAATATTCAATAAAATATAATTTATTGACTCATCAGAATATTAGGAAGTGATATACGCCTACTTTCGATATCCACTAACATTCTTTCACTGTAAAATTATGAGTTAAATCGTTCCAATTTATACTAAATTAAACGAATGATGGTCAATTTTTCTTAAATTTAAGGACTCTACTTCATTTTCAATAAATAATTTACTCGGATTCAAATGATTTCAGAGTATAATAGACATGTTACTTTAGCTTGTCAAGTAAATGGAAGCATGAATTATGACTTTTGAAATATTTTTCTACCTTTATTCACTATTCCCATTTCTCCAACAATTAATTCTTAATTCATCCATTATATGGAAACACCCTGCCCAATGAACACTAGTTTAGATAAAATTTATGAGGAGTTACAAAATATAGAGCATCGGATAAATCTTTTTCTTCTTTCTTTTGATTAGAAAATGCTTCGCCATCATTAATTCCTACAGTCAATCCAATCATCGTCTCCTTTCCAGTTTCCACGGTCTCTTTAGGGAAAAAAGCTTGAGGAATCTATCATAGACATAAAAAATAATCAACCTAGAAAACCCAAAAAAGTCAACAAAAATATGACGAAAAAGTGTTTGCACGCCTCCTTTTTCAATAAACATTCATGTTAGTGGGTGGGACTACTAATCATCTCCCACTGGTGCGATTAATTAACTAACTAGTGAAGCACTTAGCAATTTCGTCTTAATCCCTCCACTGCTATAAGCTATTTTCAAGATCACGTGCGCTTATGCAGCCCAAGACAAGGAAGTAGACAATCAAAATAGAAATACTTTTATTACCAGGAATTGATTCCTTCATTCATTATAACATATACTTCTCTTTTTCTACTCTTTTGTTAGAAAATGTTAAATAGTTGTGACATTTAAAAGTCACATTCGACAATCTTTTTAAATGAGAGAATATTCTGGACCTCGTGGACCAGAAATTAAAAAATAAATATATTAGTTAATATTAAACAAGGCAACTATCGAAGGGGTTGGTATCACCAAAAGAAAAAAAAAAATTCAAACTGTGCATTCACGCTACTCCATAGTAATTTTCTTGTCATAAAAAATTTCAGACCAGTACACATCGTGATAAATCTACTCAAGTCTTAGGGCAAAGTAAAATTAGGAATTAATAGATTTTTCCAAACATGAGAGAATTCTTTGGCTAAAATTTGTAGATTTAGTAGATTTTTTAACTTCCTCAAAACGAAGTCGCTTAGAAGACTCATTTGTATTGAATTTCTATGTCCGATCCACGTCCCATGCCGATCACCTTGTTCGCGACATGTGTTTCCATGCCACTAATTTGAGGAGGATATCGTATGGAAGTTTATAGAAGATAGATTTGTCATGAGCGTATTGATTTGGGATTTTTTTGTGACATGAAAGTTAGTTTGGGGGAAACATGGCATGGGAGGACTGGCGTGGGATTTCTTTTGTGATTCGAAATTAATGTCTGATAAAAGCGGCACGATCAAACCGGTTTGAGATTTCTTGTGGTGCTAAGTTTTGTACAAGGAGGTGAGGAGCTTGTGCGAATGCCTCTTTTTCTTCCTTTCTCACGGGCCATGGAATCTCTGCATTCTAGCCTGACGTCGATTACTTCCATGTCGGCTCGATTAGTGATCGAGATTAATCAATTAAATCAAGGTCGGGGTGGGGGCCAGTGGAGTGGTTGGGAGTATGTAAATTCTGCGTCATCCCCTCGCCCAGACATCGTTTTTACGGCATGTGGTTCCTGTTTTTCTGTTATTAATTTTTTTCGTCGTGACCTCATTCCATCATCTACCAAGGAATGCGGACCAGAAGTTGATCACGAGCCCAGCTAACCGCGGCCGAGAAAAAGAAAGGGGAAAATGATGCAGACACCCTGATCATTATCGTTGTCGATGACTGGAGATTGGACCCTTCTGCTTGAGCGTCAATAATTACAAGTTTTTGTACAGCCTAAACGAGGCGCTGGTTGCCCTTCTCGATGAGCGGTGCTCAGGATCCGAATGTTTGACTGAACGTTAATCAGTTGATTAGTGTGCGAGGTGCTCTTTGGTTAGATGAGGGTGCGCATGCGCTACATTGGGAAGGGTTTGATCAGTTGTTTAGACCATAGGAGATCTCCAAGAAGTATGCAGTAGATGATGTTGTCTGGTTCATCCGAGCAATGAACACGTGCGCGCATACGGATGCGAGCATGTTTTTAAACTGCCCATGTGAAAAGATGAGTTCTCGTACTGATTTGATTGACAGTCTCCAAAGTTTCGGTGCTCAGTCTGTTCTTTTCTTTAGCAACTGGCGTTAGCTATCTGTCATAAAAATCACACTCCTATTACGGAATGTTCAAATTGAGCCGTTACTGCTTTGGATCAAGTCATAATTACTTTGGGTTGAGGCATTTTTTGGTTCAAAGGTCCAGGGTTAGCAAGCCCGTCACTGCATCTCCACTGAGACACTAGCAATTAGATTTTCTATTCGTTCTTTAGTCAAGGGAGTGGATGTGGCACGTGAATATAATCATAAATGAAGTATTCGGGGTAATTGATGAGAGCGGACAAGATAGACTTTGCATGAGTGCGAGGACTTAAGATTGTTCTTCTCTTTCTATTCATTGCTTTGGGCTAGGAAATGAGGAAATGATTTCTAGGCACAAATGCTTCTATGCATGCACGCTTAGATAACTGGACTTATAATGCACACAAAGGTTAATGTAATTGCAGCATGTATAAGATGACATAAAATAGCATATGATTACCAAGTTAGAATCAGAATGAACCTAATCAAACAAAAATTAGGATCTCCTAATTGGATATATCCATAGAAGCGAGCAAGAGTAGAAGTAAACATCATATAAGATGAGATCAAATAGAATTGAAACGCACTAGTTCATTTTGTTGTAGTGGAACTACTTGGATAACTCGTGTAAAAGGATGTTTTGACTTCATACCGAGGGTGTTTTGCTATACACAAGTCAACGAGTATGACATTGCCTTGAGAGAGTTCATCATAGGATTTGGAGAAAAGTGTGAAAGTTTAAAGGATAGACATCATATACATTTAACAAAACCCTAGAAAGTACAGGAAGGATGGAAAATCTATAAGAGGTGGCCGTTCTCATAATTTGAGAACTTACAAAGGCATCCAAGGTCCCCGAGTTTGGCCAGAAGGTAAGCACGTGTTTTGTGGATCTACGATTCAAAACCACAGTGTAAACCTAAAACACCCATTTGATTTTGACGTGCGTGGCCTGCATGGCTTGAAACATCTCTCTCTCTCTCTCTCTCTCTCTCTCACATCAGCAACGACTCAGCAAAAGAATCCAGCTGAACAAGATCATCCTCCGTCCGCAGGAGCTGCAGATATTCCTCGTAGAGATTCTCGAGCGTCCCGTTCTGATCTTTTGCTGGTTCTTCTTCGGATGGGCACTTAAGACGATGAGGGTTGGCGGTGCTGTCATCATTTACACCGTTAAAAAATTCATGGTGACCGCGATCTTGCGGATCACCAACAAAGAAGCCGTATAGCCCAGCAGTTTCATCTGACCTGGCAACATGAGCCACTTCTCTGTCAAGTAACCCTCCTTGACTGGAGGACCAGCTAATCGCAGTGTTGCAATCGAAGCTGTCGTTTCTAGGTAAAGAGAAGGACGTAGTAACCCTAATGGCCTTGGGAAGATGAACTTTGGGCCTCTCCGTGGCCTCCGCGGATGCTCTATTAGGGCTCTTCTTGTTGTTGTGCTTCGATTTCTTGGTGCTCTCTTTAGTGGATTTGGCGGTCGTTTTCCTCCTCTTAGTGGCGGGTGAACGATGTGTCGGGTGATTGTCTTGACTTCTCTGGAGCCTTTTGCTGAGGTGGGTGTTCCAGTAATTCTTTATCTCGTTATCGGTTCGGCCAGGGAGCCTACCGGCAATGAGAGACCAGCGGTTGCCGAGAAGGGAGTGCAATCTCATGATCAGATCGTCCTCGTCCGGAGTTATGTTGCCCCTCTTGATGTCGGGTCTCAGATAATTCATCCATCTAAGTCGGCAGCTCTTTCCGCACCTCAGAAGCCCTTCATGCATTTTGTAACGCCCATGATTTTCAGTAAGCATGAATACAGCCTTACGAAGAGAATAATTTGAGGACTGTTGTAGCACGCTTTGAGTAATAAATAAATCGCTAAAGGGGTGTTCGTCTTATTTATTAGGATGTATTTTATCTCGAATCACCAGCCCTTTGGCTTTTGAATCAAAGTTCATTATAACCACTCAGGCATAGAGAAATTCCATTTCAATTTTGAATATAGGACAAGAAATTAATGAAGGCAATTAATATTAGTTAGGGCTTCAAACTACGTGGGCAATTTAGTAGCCAAAGCTGAGTAATGAGGAATTACCAGCTTTCTTAGGGAGGGATCTCCAGTGGCCTTCACCATGTGCTTGAATATAGTTAACAAGCAATGAGTCTTCTCTAGGAGTCCAAGGACCCCGGTGCAATCCGACCTTCGCACAGCAAGGAGCCCTCCCCATCCCCGTCTCTCCTCTCTCTCAAAAATGCATCAACCGCGACAAGATGTCAGCAGGGCACATCCAATCGCAGCGAGAGGCATGATCGGCGTACTCTTTTCGAGCGCGAATCAACAGAGCGCTGCCGGACTTTTCAAGTTTACGGACCGCCTTGCGATATGATTGGATGGTACGTCGGTTCCTATAAAGGAGCGGCGGGAAGACAGCTTACTAATTGCCAATAGGGGGGAAAGAGAGGCTCGGGGAGGTGCATCGAGTATTGATGGTGGGTCTAGCTATAAAGTTGAGGTGATTTATAGAGTCACCCGGAAGATATAAATATGTTGGGCAAGCTGCGTCCAACAGTGCGCAGTCTGCACGCAAGATTCACGAACGAACGCAGCGACCCTTCTCGCTATCTGCCCTTCTCTCTCCCTCGCGTGCTTCCGTAATTAAGTCGTGCATGGGAAGCACAGTGCGTGATTCCAAGCTACCTCGCACTGCCCTGAATTGGAACCGGGCCGATCGAGTTCCAAAAGATCAGGGCCAGTCGGAAATTATCTTTTGAGAAATGTCAGACGGGTCTGCCAATGAGGAACCACGAGGCACAACAACTCTCCACAACAGGCAAGCTCGAGTTCATACAAGGGCTTGCGAGATTAATAAAAAACGTGATGCCCCGCTAATCGAGATCTTCAAAGACAACATTATCATAAGATCCTCCCAATTGGAGCTTTCTAGAGTTTGTCAGTGCACTTTATCATGCGATGATGGCGGAATTCCTCCTTTCTTTCTAGGTGCATGTATGCTTTGTTCGACAGTTCCATTGCTCCGTTTGTAAAATAACATGTGGAAAATAACAGCTCAATTTCCATGCCGGCAGATTTCTAAAAAAGTGGGTGAGTATTAAAAAAAAAAAAAAAAACACGATCGGTATAAAAGCTACCGGTCACCCGATTTCCCCCATAAACTTCAGATAAACTACCGAGACTTTTCTCAAATTATAATTTTCTTTGACGGTTTACAAGTAATCAATTTTTTCATTATCTTTTACTGCCTTCTGTTTGTTTTCTTATCAACGTCTTAAATATATCAACTTTCATGAGAGTTCACTAATCTTAATTTAAAAGACTCACCAAATTTTTTTCTTTAAAATTCTAACCACTTTTGGTTATTAACTCTGATTTCAATTACTTACCGTTTATTTATTCTTTGACCATTCTATTGTTCCATTCCCAAAATAACGTTTTTTTTTTTTTTTCGGTACCAGTAGAATTCTGAAAGAATTTATAAATACCAAAAAGCGGTTGGTAAGAAAGTTACTGATCGCATGATTTGTTGGTAACATGTTGATATCCTACCGAGACTTTTATGAAATCATTTACTCTTTTTGATAGTTTACAAGATCAACTTTTGTTATCTTTTGGTATTTTTACCAATGTCTTGAATTTACCAACTCTTATAAGATTCACTATACTTTATTTGATTGTTTTCATTAAATTTTACTTTTTTTAATAAAAATTCTAACCAGTATTGGTCACCAAATCCCGTTTGAGTTATTTACCAACATTTTTCTTTTTTATTATCAATTACAAACTTTTTTTTGTCTAGATGCCTTCATTTTATCAACTCTTGTATGATTTACCAACCTTTGTTTTTGTGACTTACCAATTTTCCTCCTATCGGTTACCACCAATTTTGATTTATTAAGTCTCATTTTTATCAACTCTTGTACGATTTACCAACCTTTACTTCCGTGACTTACTGATTTTTCTCCTATCGATTACCAATCAATTTGATTTATCAAGTCTCATTTGAGTTGCTTTATCAAAATTTCTTTGTTTTTTCTATCGAGTTACGGACTTTGATTTATATTAATGACTAAATCAAATGAGAGTTGGTAACACAAAACTAGCTGATAACTTTATCAGAAAAAAATAATAAATCGTCAAATTAAAGCTATCAATTTTACATAAGAGTTGGTAAATTTAATTTATATCTAAAAAAGGTAAATAAAATTTGATAACAAATAAGAAGTTTGGTAATTAAAAGAAAAGTCGAGTTGGTAGCAACTTGGATGAGAGCTAATATCACAAAACTAGCTGGTAACTTAATTGGAGAAAATGGGTGAGTTGCACTTATTATTAAGGTTAGTAATCACTAAAAAAATTGGTAAATTCGAGGTGCTGCTAAGAAATGTAGATAAAAATCTGTCAATGACAAGAACAGTTGGCAAACAAGAAGTTTTGAGTAAAGATCCACAATCAAACAAAGGATTTCTAAATAGCAGCCACATTATTTATGATTTCTATCTATAAGTGTCAAACACCTAAATTTTTGCTTGAAGATAATTTGTATACATTTTTTTTTTAAATAGTCAAACTTGTTTTCCCACAAAAGTAAAAATTCATTTTATTAAAGGTCAAGTTGTTGGATTTTAAATTACTCAAAATGGGCAGAGCATTCGGTTCATGAATTGGGGCAGAGGGTAAGAGATTATCTGAACAAGATTAAAAAAATGAGAGGCAAAGCAAGGAGGGAGGGCACGCAAAATAAGGAAAGGAGACGAGATGGGCACGCAAGAAAGCAGGGAGAGCAGAGGATCATACGCAGGAAATGGGCAGATTCAATTAGAAAGAACAGCAGATTTTATTGCACCGTTGCTGCTTAATAAATCGTTGCTCTTCGCCCCCTTCATCATCATCAGTCAGTCAATCACGTTGGATCATCTGGTGTTGGGACCGCAGTATGCAAGGCTGTAATTTGTGGTGGTGTGGGGAAAGACCGATCGGGAGAAGGTCTCGAGAATCACTTTTTAACGAAAGTGGAAGGGCCCGGGTTTAACCGACTCGAGGAGGATTTCGGGTATTTGTTCACGTTCATTCCAGAAAGCAGGCGCCGTTTTTTGAACCGATCTGATCACTTGTGTTGGGTAAATCATCGTTCAGATCATTGGAGTCATTGGTTCTAGAGACTTAACTCTCTTCTGTCTCTACGTTTTGTTAGACGGGAGTTTTGTCCTTCGGAAGTTGCGAAAGAGGCGTCACCTAGGTCGCGATTGGCGGAACGCCTTGGAATGTGCCGCTCCCGGGCCGATATTTGCCGACGCGGCCGGCGGGGGTCGGGGGTAGGCGCCTCTGCTCTGCCCCTCTTCCTTTGTCATCCTATTTGGTATGTATGAGGGCGAGAGCTTGTCGTGGAGCGAATGAGGGACCCTGATCTGGTGCAAAGTGGAATTGCACGTCATGATTTCATATTAAGAAAAGAAGAAGAAGAAGAAGGGAATATTCATGATTGCATAACGAGGTATCGTTTAGTATTTGGATATTATTGCAAATTTAGATATGATTTTCATTTTCTCTTTGTCCATGTGGTGGATTTCATGATTAGAAATTCCATCCATATTTTGTCTGGCCTGGCGTGCTTATTTTATACACCACTTAATGAGGGTCTTGCCCCAAGGCGTAATAAGAATGTCAAGTATATTCTTTGCCCGACTCATATTAGATTTTATTTACCATACCTTGACCGTACTTTGATTTTCAGATTTTCACTTTGTTCGTTTGGCTGGTGATTATATATATGTAATTTATTATGTTGTGCTCAACTATGAAATGTATCCAGGGATTCATATCTGGATAAGGCTGCATGACATAATTAACAAAGCAAGTTTAGGTACTGAATGGGTGTTAATCAGACAATTAGCATAACCAAATCCCCAGACCCAAATGCCTAGTTTGTGGAAGTAAGCGACCTCTTGCATTTTACCTGGCTCCTAACCGGCTTCCAAAAAAGTTAATAGCGACTCTTAAAGTAGGAACGATTTCCATAATCAATTGAAGAAACTAATTTGCAATAAAAAGGGTTTGGAAAAACACACGCTAGCGCGAGCAATGCCTTGCATTCGTGCCCGCTTGATAATCCATCAAACCTCCTCAAGTTCATCTCGAAAGGGTTGCAACAATAAGACATTCATAAGACATTGTTTTTTCTCATTACACGTAACATTTAAACATAAAGATAAAAAAAAAGGTTCTATGTACTTTTCATTTGCAGTTGGCATAATGCAGCCACTGGGAATGACATCCTTTGTTTTCATTATTCATATTAGAATATTTAAATAACAAATCAAACCTTTATCTAATAACTTTTAGAACGGTTGAATATGAATCTATAAAATCTTAGATGATATCCAAGCTAGATGTCATGCTTAATAGTAGACAAAAAATTAGACTAAACATAAGAGAAAGTGTTAAAATATTTAAATAATAAACAAAGCTTTTATCTGACATTATAAACTTTTTGAACAGTTGGCTGTAAACCTATAAAATTTCACCGTTTAGAAGCATCTTTTTTTTTTTTTTTTTTTGGGTCAAATAGAAGCATCTCTTGTTTAGGGAGCAGGTTGCGTGCATTTTTATTTTATATTTTTAGGTCCGAGGATTATATGTATTGAATATGCTAGTCTCTCGATTTGGCCCTCGTGGTATGATCCTTCCCGTAGTTGTCGCAATTAACAAAATAACTTCTACACCTGCTTCGGCGGACTTCGATTTAGTCTGGAAGTGGCGAAATGGACCAGCAACTCGGTTTTCCACTCATATTAGTTAGATCGAATTTAAAAATGCAAAAATTATCTAATTAATTCTAAACATGATGTACATATGCCAATAAATTCTATACTTTTCGGTTTCACTAGTTTAGTCCTAAATCTTTGTGCGTAATTCTAATGTAACTTTTCCAATCAACTTTTGTTGTAATAGTTGATGTGGTGATGTGCCACGTAGGACGGCCGGTGATAACTTGATTGCCACGTTAGCTATTCCGACGAAAATTGACCGAAGGATTATATTGAAATTTCGAGCGAAAGTTCAGGATTGAATTGACAAAATTAAAAAGTTTTAGACTGAATTAACATATTTACAATATGTTAATGAATAATAGGTTAATTTTCCGATTTAAAATGGGTGACACCGATTTTATGCATGGGATAAAATCAGTTATAAGAAGCGAAAATTAACTAAAAATGGGCACCCGCGTTTTTTCGGCATTTGTGATGTCAATCATTAAAATGAAAATTTATTCCTTTTTTCTCTTTTTTCTACTACCATAATTAAAGAGTATATATAATATTATAATTTATCTAATTTTGCATTTTTTTTTTGTGTCAGACAAAGTGATTGGACCAAAAAGAAATCTAAAGGAAGAATGGTCCATCTAAAACACACTTTTGATTCCAATCACGATTTAGATTCTAGTGAAACATAAATTATAGTCAAATATGTAGCGAAGTAGGTACGATATCTATGTTCTTATGTCGATTGTGTAGCTTTATATATTCAATGTACGTAGTTCATTTTACTATCCATTTATATGAGCCTTACCATGCCAATGATGTTAATAGACTTTTTATTATTTGGACGGGACAGGGAGGAGGACTTCTTATTTGATCATTTTTTCGTGTTTAATTTATTTTTAAATGGTTAGTTTTGTTTTTCAGCACGTTATTTTTACATTTTAAGGAAAAAAATTGTTAAAAATTGGAGCTTGAATTGGATTGAGTATGGATTTGATTTGAATAGGGTTTGATCGAGCATCGGTTATTAAACTTCAATTACATTAAAAAAAAAAAAAGAGTAGTCGGTAGGGATCAAATAGGTAAATTCGGACCGAATTTGATTTCCGAGCACTCAATCTCGACCTGAATCGACCCGCCCGATCTCCTCTTTCTTGATTTGTCTTTCGCTGAGTCGCCTTAATCAAAATGTCCTTGTGCCCCCCACCAGAAAACAAAAGTAGAGGAGAGATCCCAAAGCTTCATAGCTTTGCGGCTGTTTGTCCGATACGTATTCCCTTCCCATCGTCAATCACTATCAAATCACCATATTCATTTACAAATGCCCCCCGTGAATCACGATGGCTCCTTAAACAATTGATAAAAGAAAACTTTGCAATTTTTAATGTGTTGGACTTCACTCACGCTATATCTACTAGTAAGTAGGTTAGGTCGAAAATGATATGATCCAAATAGATCAATTTAACTCATTTTCACGCAATGAAAATTTAGAGACCCGACTCAACGCATATTACTAAAAACTCTTCCTTATTTAACCAAATTCAAGAAAAGTTTCCATCCAAATTGAGATGAGTGCGAAGCGAGTGAATGTGAGATTGAAAGAGGGCGAGAGAGAATAAAGAGAAAGTCATAAAAGTGTGTTAGATTTAAGTAAGTTGTAGACCCGTTTATGATCCAATTATAACCCATTTAACACTTATATTATGTTTAAATACATTTATGACCCATTTACTGAATATAACTAACATATGTAAAGCTCAACCTATTATTATATACAAGTAAAGAAATATACTTATAACTTATTTTGACAGATTTAATTCGCGTCGTATGTAATTCACACTTTGAAATTCAAACAATGTTCCATATTTGAGTACTGTTAATCAGTGGTTCGAGACATTCGTTAACAAAGCCCGTTCAATGCAAACATATAAGGTTCCATGTACTCGCAGGTAAGTTGAATGGTTGGTCATCCTCAAACCTGACTATGAGAATTTGATGGATTTGCATACAAGAGATGGTAAAAGGACCAGACTGACCGTCGGACGCCCACGATTATTTCCTTTGCAACAAATAAAAACACCTTAGGTGCTATCGATGTACAAAGTACAACTGTTGAGACGCTAAAAGTACAGGATCAAATGAGAAGTACCATGCACAACGCAAAGATAGGCGCGGGTTCACACTATTTTCATATTTTAAACACGGCAACACATCGACTTCTTGGGTCGACGAAAATAATCTGAAGAGGACAAATTGATTAAAATCACAGAAGCGAAACGCAAGATCGTCTGTACTAATCAAAATGATGTTGTTTTATTTGCCGTTCTTATATGATCTTTATTTCCTCTCTTATGCTTATTAATGTGATTGAGCTGATTTTTATGAAGGATTTTTTTGCAATGAGTTTGAATCTTGTTGATAATTTTTGTTATTTAATATATCACAAAGCTAAATTTTAAGCATAAAGGATTATAACTTTAACCAAAAGATTTCCACTCAAGAAAGAATTTAGATAAGAGTTATTGTGTATGACAGGGAGATAAGAGATTGAACTTCAGAGCGAGATTGTAAATATATGCTTTAACCATCATAGATTTATTATCATTATTATCATCTCAGAATAGAATTTCAATGCAAAAGTTTTCAAAATACTCAAATTTTAAAAAGGGTCCTCATAATAAATAAATAAATAAATAAATCTGTAAAGCTTCTCTTATTCGAGCACAGAAGAAGAGGAAACAACTGTTAAGGAAAGATGAATAATCATCCCGAGATTGATAGATCCATAGTAATGTTATGTTTTTCCTCTTTCGCCAATTTCGCGAGGGTTATTTTGGATCATTTAAATTTTAAGGGTGTGTCTATAGCTCTTCGTGATATTACAATAAATTTGTCTTCCATAATGGTCAACATGTGTATCCGTAACAAAATAACTAGTACACCTCACTTCGGTGGACTTCGTTCTTGTCTAGATGTGGCGAAATGGTTCGAACAACTCATTTTTCCACTCATATTTGTCTGGCTGGGTTTAAAATGGATCACTTCGATTTTATAGATGGGTCAAAATAAATTATATAAAAACAAATACCAATTAAAAATGAGTCTAAATGGATATGACTCGGACTCGTCTTATTAGTTAGCTACATTGAACCTGTCTAGACTGTACCGCGGTTCACCTACGAGGATTTTATTTTATTTTGTTGAAAGAATTTCTTAGAATATTTGGGATAAGAGATTAATAATCTTTCAATTAGCACACGCTATTTTTCGGCATTTAATGTCAATAATTAAACGAAATTTATTCCCTTTTTTGTTTTTGTTTTTGTTTTTCTACTTCCATAATTAAAGGACATATACTCTAAACGTACAATGTAAGGGGAAATTTAAGTTTAATTTTTCGCTTTTGCATCTTTTCGTTTCGTCAAACAATTGATCGGACCAAAAGTTAGATGTCTAAATGAAGGATGGTCCATCTAAAATACACTTGATTGTGTTTATTTCATTGAAAATTCAAGATTTGAAAAAAAAAATTCCAAAAGATAATCACTTGTATCGCTTACAAAAATAAATTAATGAAAAATATTTTCATCACCCACAAAAATAATTATTCATAAATTATTATTAATAACGAAAGTATTTTCTATTGACTAATTTTTCTAAGCGATATAACCAATTATTTTTCAGAATTTTTTTTTTACATTTTGAATTTTCCGTAAAATAAACGCACCAATGAAACATACATTCCGATCGATCTGCAATGAAGTGGATTTGCTATCTATGTTCTTATTGATTATGCCGATCCTCTAGTTGTATATTTTGTATATCCAGTTAGTTTTCCTCGCTATTTATATGGGCTTTTTCATGCTAAATACGTATCCGACTTCTTGCTATTTCGACGGGATCCCATGGAGTTACAATCCATTGTTTCTTATTTCCTATTTTTTATTCATGATTAATTTGTTTTTAGTTTTTTTTTTTTCCAGTATGCCATTTTGTATATTTAAGGAGAGAATTTGCTAAGAATTGGATATTGGTTGGAATCAGGGAGGATTAGGTCGAGAATGGATCGTTAATATTATACTACGTAAAAATGGATAAAAGACCGAGTTAAAATGAGTTAATTTTCCTTGGACCTATTTTCGATCCACCCAATGTCGAACCGATCCCGACTCGGGCCCACCTGCTCGAGTGGTCCGGTTTCGTCTCCATTTTTTCATTTTTTTGATCGGAGGTTTTGTCTCCATTTGCCCCGAAGGCACCATAGCTTCCGGTCAATCATGATCAAATTTACAATATATGGCCGACCATTAGTTTAGGTTAAGGAGATAAATTATTTTAACCAACCTTTCTAATTACATGGAATGGAATTTATTAATAGATGCCTCGCTGGCACTTATTAAACAATCAGTGTGGAAAAGTTTATAGTTTTAAATGCACATGACTCCACTCTTATCATATATAATTCCTACTTTGATATTTGAACCGTCGCTTATTAAATATGGTTAATCAGTACCTTCGAGATACTTATTCATAAGATCCGTCCAATGTGAATATGTCATAATCGTTTGTTAGGATAACACGTGGTCCATTAAGTTGAGTGCCGGTCATTACTAAACCTTCCGGATCCATCCAAACCTGAAAGCTTAACATATTATATTGGACGAGGCTACACCCTTGCTTAGTTAGACTAGGACGGACACTTAAGAGCCTCTTTAATCAGGATGGACATGAGATGTACAATGCATGATAAATAGACAGGCCTTAACCAATAAGAATACGTTAAGAACGACCGATGTACAAGCGTAAGAGCCTCTTTAATCAGGATGGACATGAGATGTACAACGCATGATAAATAGACAGACCTTAGATACGACCGATGTACAAGTGTTATAACCAGAACAAGCATAATCGCATGAGAAGTACAATGCGTAACAAATAGATAGACATTCTTAGAATTAGGTACTACACTCGGAGCTTTAATATGGTGCCTTTTTTTTTTGTCTTCCCTCATTTCCCGGGAAGGGGAAAAAAAAAAAGGACAACTTCGAGATAGTGTTAACAATGGGCTCACGCTATTTCCATTTTTAGAATGATTATAGCACATTTTAACTTATTGAGTCGACCGAAATAATCTCGAGAAAACTAATCGATTAAAACCGGCGAATGGAAAAGCTGCGCATCATCATGAAAATGCAAGATCATTTGTATCGATCAAAACAATGTTGTTTTATTCACCACTTTCTGTTATTTTCCGTTCACTTTTATACAAACTTTATATCTTCTCTTTACACTTGTTGATGTGCTTAAGCTGAATTCTACGAAGGATTTTTGCAATGAGTTTGACTCTTGTTGATAATCCTTGTTAATTAACATATTTTAGAAAGCTAAATTATAAGTATAAAGAGTTTACAACATTAACCATCTTTCCATTGTATAAGACAGTATAACTTTATTGATTAGTGAGATTGAACTTTAGAGAGAGATTGTAAATTGATATTCTAAAACATCATAACCTTATAAACATTCTTTTAAAATAGAATTCAAATAATTAGGTTTATTAAAATACTCTAATTTTAGAGGACTCTTGTCGAAAGTACAATGAATCTGCGAGTGAGCAAAGTTTCCCAAATTAGGTCGATCCAACCTTGGCACTTGGAAACCTACTCGCACAGGTTTGGATCTTAGATTTGGAATTTGGAAGCAACCTCGTAAATCCCAAAACTGACTTTGGATTGAACTTATTGGTCCAATTTGATTCCAAGATCGGTCTAGGGAATTGGCGAATTTTGTTTTTTTCCTTCTTTTTGGTTTAATTTTTTTGTATTCCTTGAAAGGATAAACTTACTTTTTCAAAGTATATATCCATCGACACACAATGTTTAGAACAATGATACTTAGCAACAAAGCGACAAGAAGTAAAACAATAGTAAAGACAAAGAGAATTCTAAAGCAACAAGGAATTATACAACTCATTCCTTAGTCAAGCAAAATAAAAGTTAGAGTAGCAATAGAATTCTTCACTTGCTAAAAGCAACAACTCATAGAAAGATGAACATGTGAAATAAAATTATAAAACATGAAGAGATTTAGGACTCAATTTTTTTTTTTATTGATGATTGAATTGGAAAAAAGTGCAATAAGTTTAGAATATTTTGGACAATTTTCTCAAAGTTCAAAACACGTAACATAAAACATGAATTGTAGAACTTCATTCCTCATTCATCCGTGAAGATTGCTCCAAACTCTAGCCACCTGGAAACAAAACAAACGATAAACATAGTTAAAGTGGGGTCAGTGCAATATTGGTTCAAGGTGGATCTGCTAATTTGGTTCAGCACCCCGATTGATGTCTAACCTAGATTGATGCTTACCCTTAAATGAATTTGTTTTTCTTCTTTCCTCAATTTTACCACGAATGAAGTCGCCATGAGGCTATTTCGAACAATTCGAACTTCATCGTGTGTCTATAAAGCTATTCGACGGGTGGAAATAGCTCGAGCCTAGCAACGTCACCTAACTTCTTGCTCCCAAAAAAGGGGACCTCTGAGTCTCTGACTGGTATTTGGGCCTAACTCGTCTCTCCAAATCGCCCCTGGATGGGTCACTCACCTTCAACGAGCCTCAGAACTCGGCTTCGTTAACGTTGCTGTCGACCTGAAACCGTGGTGGGCTGATGAGAAAGGCCCAGGATGTCCGAAACGGTCGTGGCGTCCTTTCCCTTTCTCGATGGGCGGGGCGTCCGTTCGGTAATTCGTTATTCGTTACGTCCTCAATGGTGGGAACCGGAAGCTGCAGCCTGCAGAGCAACAAAATGGCAACCGAGTAACCGCAGGATCGACCGCACAAGTGGTGGCCATCCCTTCGCTGGCGCGCGCTCACCTTCCTGCCTCCCCGAGAATGGCGTTCATAAAACCTCGGCTCTTGCTCTCCTTTTCTTTCCTCCCCTTTTCTTTTCCTTTTCCCACCTCGGATCCTCCTCGCATCCCGTTGCTCTGGAACGTCAACGTTCCTGTTTTTCTCTTTTCTCGCTGGTGGGGACGGGCGGGTTTGAATCAGCTCGAAGAACGAATGATGGGTTTTGGTCTTGGTTGTGGTCTGGGTTTGGTGTGAGAATATGGTGGGTTTGGGTGGCGCGGCAAGTGGGCTTCTGCGCGCGTCAAGCTCATCGTTGCCTCCTCCTCCTTCCCTCCTCCTCCTCCTCCTTCACCCTCACCTTGGACAGCAGCAACAGCAATCTCACGTTGCTCTCGGATGCCGACCCCGATCCTCGGGATCGGCATTCTCCTCTTTACCGAAGGGCCACCGTCCCTTCTGCCTCAGCCGTTGTTCCGTTCCTCGTGGGGTCGATCAACGGCGACTGCCAGACTGAGCCGTCACCGTCTCTCAATTCCCAGATTCACAGCCTGTTTCTTCCTCGGGTTCCTGGTTTCCGTGTGGTTCTTGGCCAGAATGAGTTCCTTTGCCGTCCTTCCTGCCAGTGACGCCAGCTCGTTAAGGGGTGGCGGCGATGATTCGACTCCGATTACGTCGAGAAGGATCCTGCTGGGCGCTATGTTCGGGTATGTCTGCGCCTTTGACAAATGACACCTGAGTTCTATCCATTTCATGGAATGACATTGAAGTTGAATTAGCAACTATGATCAAATGCTTGATTTCAATAGGTATTACATTGTGTACTCAATTGTGTATAAGTGCTGGTGAGCATCCGCCTATGAATGCAGAAATTACGGTGTTATAGGTGTTTGAGCTTCCTTAATTGATCTGCAGCATCAAGCAACATCAAAATATGTTGTGGACATGGTACATCACATTCTACAACAGCTTTTGCTTCTTGTACCAAATGTTCGAGTTTGTGATCCTGGCTTTTGTCCACTAAAGTTGTCTTGGATGGTTGTCAAGTTTTGACTGTTGTTATGTTAGCACTTTATGCATGCTCCAGAAGTACTTTCATGGAGCAAAACTAGGTTGAATACATTATGCAATAGGGACTGCAAAATTTGTTTTATCATCCTCCTTCTCCCAGCTATTGTTATCGGCGTTTTCTTTCCTTCTGTCACAGTATAGCGAGATCTTGGGCAAGGGCGCTTTCAAGACTGTGTATGATCTCTCGTTCACCTCACTCTCCTATTGAAGTTTCAAACTGTTTTTATTAAGCAGCTCTTGCAACATCCATGTGGAGATGAGAGAATTTTCTTAACACCAGGAAATCTTCTGCCTCAGATATAAGGCATTTGATGAAGTTGAAGGAATAGAAGTCGCATGGAACCAAGTCAAAATTGATGATGTCTTGCAATCACCAGAAGATCTGGAAAAGCTCTATTTGGAGGTTCATTTGCTGAAATTGTCGAAGCATGAAAATATCCTGAAGTTTTACGATTCCTGGGTAGATGACAAGAAGAAAACTATTAACATGATTACTGAACTTTTCACATCAGGAAGCTTGCGGCAGTATGTTCACTTGAGTTTCTTGTCCATTTTACTCACGTTGTTTGGTTTATTTATTTATTTATTTTTATTTCATAAAATTTTATTTCTTCTTGTTCAAGCCTTTCCTCTGAACTGTCACTTCAGGTCAAATTATGAACTTAATTAGAGTAATCATGCCATTTTTGGCTGTCAGGTATCGCAAGAAGCATAAAAATGTGGACATGAAGGCAATAAAAAATTGGGCGAGGCAGATTCTTCAAGGTCTGGTCTACCTACATAGTCAAAACCCTCCAATCATTCACAGAGATCTGAAGTGTGACAATATTTTTGTAAATGGAAATCACGGAGAAGTTAAAATTGGAGATCTTGGGTTAGCAACTGTTATGCAGCAAGCAACAGCTCGAAGTGTTATAGGTGAGAGACTAGTTCATCTGCTTTGAGATCGTAGATTTGATGAACTTTTATAGTTTTTATGTATTTTCTGCAGGAACTCCTGAGTTTATGGCACCAGAGCTTTATGAAGAGAACTATAACGAACTCGTTGACGTATACTCTTTTGGGATGTGCATGTTGGAGATGGTTACTTGTGAATATCCCTACAGTGAATGCATAAATGCAGCTCAGATATATAAGAAAGTTACCTCGGTAAAGTTGCCAATAATCATTTAATGCTCCGTCATCTTTAAAAGTTCCAGTTAATCTCTTTCTGTTGGAGCATCTAGTTTTACTTTTGTGCTTTGCTGCAGGGGGTAAAACCTGCTTCTCTTAGTAAGGTGAGTGATCCTCAAATTAGGGAGTTCATTCAGAAATGTCTCGTTCCAGCAAGTGATAGGCTTTCTGCAAAGGAGCTTCTGACTGACGCCTTCCTTCAAACTGAGAATCCAAAGGAATTGATTCGTGATCCTTTGTCATTGCCTAATTTAAGCCCCAGGTCATTAAATTTGTCAGGTCCTCTATCCATGGATGTTGACACTGACTATAAGCAGCTGTCCTTAAGCACTTGTAGTAGAAGCAACAAGGAGAACCTGCATTGCCCCGTTCTAGAATTTCAGAGGATGAATAACAATAATGAGTTCAGGCTGAAAGGAATGAAAAATGAAGACAACACTGTTTCATTGACCTTGCGTATTGCTGACTCAGCTGGTTAGTTTATATGCATTCTGACTGTTCTCTCTTCTTCCCTTTAAGTATCTCTTCAACCTTGACCGTGGTAACATTTACAAGGTAATAACATGTAATTGGCTGCTCCTCTCTCTCTCAGGTCGAGTCAGAAATATACATTTCCTCTTTTACCTTGAAAGTGATACTGCACTCTCAGTAGCGGCGGAGATGGTTGAACATTTGGAGTTGGCAGATCATGATGTCACCTTCATTGCTGAGTTTATTGACTTTCTAATAATTAGACTTCTACCTGGTTGGAAGCCCTCCTCCAATTATATGTCACATGGAGTGCGGGTACCCGGAATTTCCTCAGTTCATGGGAAAGACAAAGTCTCAGAAGGTAGCCTGTCGGTTTCGATAATAACGAGCGTGCCTGCTGAACTAGTGAATAAGCAAGACGATGGTCTTATTTTAGATGCAGGTCCGCCGGATGTTAGGCTGCAAGGCATTGGGGGTGACTCTTATGATAGCATTGGCAGAACCATTTACGACAATGGCTATTATTCGTCTCAGCACCTGGCTAATTTGGGAGATCAAGATTCAGGAGCATCGGTTGCTTCAGAGATACTAGAACATAAACATGATGAAGCAGCTGAATTTGTAGATTGTACCATGGACGGATTATGCAATGACTCGAGTGGGTATGCCTCTGAGGATTTTGGGGATTCACATTATGAGGATTGCAAACTGTCTGAGCATGATATTAGAGCTGGAGACTCTTTCCAAATGAACAACTTTCCGAGGAACTCAATGTCGTCCTTTGCCGATTTGAGCGGAATATCTAACGTCATGAGCCTCACAAGCAGCTGTTCTTCATTATCATTTGCAGAGAAAGGTATGGATCTTGAGCTGAAGTTGGAACTAGATGCAATTGAAGCACAATATCAGCATTGGTTTCTTAAACTTTCAAGAATGAGAGAGGAAGCTTTGGAGGCCACCAAGAAGAGATGGGTGACAAAGAGAAAGCTAACTATTCATTAGTAATAACGCCTGCTTGCTTTTTTCCTAGGCCGATCAATACATCTGTACGCTTTGGGTTCTCCTGCCGAGTGACTTGCCACCGTTTCTTTTCTTCTCACTTGTACAAGATCTTATCATATGAGCTATAATCCCCGAACAATATGTAAGATGCGGTTTGTCCTGCCCAACCATCCCAAATTTATGCTTTGTTTGAAGTTCTCTTTGCAGCTGTTATCGGCAAGCATAATTCTATTTTTATATGGTTGCCTCTCTTTTCAGTCTATGCAGGAGGCATGAGTATGATCCCGCGTAAAAGTCATCATTTCTTTTTCTAATATGTAACCCTTGCAAGGAACGAAAGCAAGAGAGACCCTTCTTTCGCTGCTTAATATCAGGTCATACCACTGAATGCTGACCTCACTGTTTTCATGTTTCTCTGGCTATAACAAAGACAAGAATCTACATGGTCATGTCCTAAGCAATAAATCAGCATAGGGACCGTGCCAATACATCCTTCTATCATACTAGGAAGCCGCCATTCATCCTAATGTTGGTATGCTCTGGTTTGCCATGGTGTTTCATAGGGAAGACAAGACTTCAGGAGTTACTAACCCAAATGCATAATCACATGTTGAAGTTTTGTGTGGACTAACTTTTGCCAGGCTTCATGGGTTAGACCTGTTTTCCCCGCCTCCCTTTTGAAATGAGAAAATTTTAATGAATAAACCCATCAAAATAAGATGATGACAGCGCGAGCGACTCACGCCTCTCCGTTTTGTTTGGGCATGAATTATTAAATTGGACGGCAGATGTCATTTGGAAAAGAACAGAAGGAAGAATAAGCATTTTAGAAGCAACCAAGGGGATGGTGATGGAGAGAAAGGAAGCTTCTCAGAAGCTGCGGCCCCGGACAAATTAAGCTATCTTTCTGGCCTGACCTTGGAGATCCTGTATTCCCTCGCATCCAGACGGTAGGCACTTTCCTCGAAGTCCTTCCCCGCGAGAGAATAAAGGGCATAAGGAACAGGTTCTTTCTAGGTTAGGTCTTATCACCGATATGAATTTCCCAATATGGGTGGCTTGTATGGTGGACACCTAAGTCCTGTTCCAGTTGACAACTTCAAATCGCTCCGGATCCCATCCCTTCCACCCTGCCTATATTATCCAAGAAAAACGCATCACAGTTTCCACCCCATCAAGAACTCCTTCCCTTTCACATGACCCATCTGCTAAGATTCGCCATCACAGGCGCTTCTTTCGCATCTCAAAAGCTCGCCCATCTCACCGATCAGGCTTGTGAGTTGTAGCTTCGAGAGAGGAAAGTGACCGTTCCAAAGAAATGGCAGCCGCCAACAACGACCGGGAGTTTGAGGACATGTTGCCGGTGATGGCAGAGAAGCTCGATGTGGAGACTTTCGTGTCGGAGTTGTGTGGGGGATTCAGGCTCTTGGCAGAACCCGGAAGTGGTTTGATAACATCAGAGAGCCTGAGAAAGAATTCAGCCCTTCTAGGAATGGAGGGAATGAGCGTAGAAGAGTCCGAGGCGATGGTGAAAGAGGGAGATCTCGACGGGGACGGTGCCCTTAACCAAACAGAGTTTTGCATCCTGATGGTGAGGCTCAGCCCTGGATTGATGCAAGATGCAGAGGCTTGGCTTCAGAAGGCCCTTGATGAGGAGCTCGCCAAAGCTTCCGGTCAGACTCGTGTTCCTCCCACGAGTTCAGAAGAATTTTCCAATCACTAAGCGGTGCCCCCCCTGCGTTTACATTTAAACCAGTCTGTAACAAAGGCGATGGAAGGACTCATCCCATTTCTTTCCATCGTGCATGGTCCTTCCAGTGGAATAAGTAGGACCGAGTCTAGGACTATGTGAACCACACGTCGACTTTTCATGTTCCTGCATCTACTACATCTATTGACAATGGCCAAAAGTCAGTTGCAGCTCATCTGTTTCATTGGTTACATTCCCATCGTATGAATGGGCATTATACCATACATATCTACTTCAGAATCATTAGACATCGCATCTGCGCATTTTCTTCAAAATCTGTTAGGCAGCAAAATCCATCATGCTACCCCTTGCGTAGCTCCAAAAGATTACACAAAGTGACCCGCCCAGAAAGAACAACCAGGTTGTCGCAAAATCCACATGTACATCATTATGCACAATAAGCAGCATTTTCTTCTAACTTGCAAATGTTCTAATAAACAGAAAGTGTTTTTGCACATTAATTCCCGACTTTAGACAGACAGCAGCTCTTTCAAGTACAAAATTGGGCCCAAAAATAGGCTCCTACATTCTTGACTATGCCTACGTTCATGACTATGAAGCTCATAACAAAAATGGAACATTCAATGGGACACCAAGAACATGCTTCACAATTGTACATATCAATTCCCATCGATATAGAAGGCACAAGATGCAGATAATTTCTTGACAATCTTCAGTAAAGTAGAAAGTTCTTCCACATGAAGGGCGAATTAACAGCAGCCAACTCAAAATTACCAAATGCAAGAAAGCGACGGTTCAACATTAATGATCATCCAGAGATCATTTAAGTGCAACAAGCAGGTCCAGAGATAGAGTAGAATATTCTCCACAAAAAGCCCTAAAACTACACAAGTAACAAGTCTGCAGCTATCTAATCTCCACATTCTACTCAGCTTCTTGAGGACCTTCAAGTTCTTGATCTTCGAACAGGAGAGCGGCTGTTCAAATGGACAAAAAGAAAAAAGTCAAGAAACATCACTCACACATATATTACGACAACAAGTCCTCATTAAGGCCGAAAAAAAGTCTTCATCAAGCAAATTCAAAAGCCTTCTTCAAAAGGGGGAATGGTACCTGCGGTATCTGCCGTATTCTGGACTCCTCTGACGATCATAAGCTGCACCAGCTGGACCATTGTATCGATCATACACTGGGCTCCGAGCTCGACCATAATCAGGACTTGGTCGCCGATGGTACAGTGGGCTAGGTGACCTCCTGTAAGGACTATCCGCACGCCGACCTCCTCTTCTAGGGCTGCCAAATCTTTCATCCCTCTCACCATCATCCTTCAAAGCATATTCAACTGAGACAACTCTGTCCAATATCTTGCTGCAAAAGTGCAAAATCATCTTCAACATACTGATTCCAGATTTGCAAAGCAGAAAACACAATAAATAAACATAAAAAGCATTTATTGCCTCATGTGAGTGCACTCCAAAGCTTTTGTAGCCTCCTCTTGATTCTCAAACTGCACAAACGCAAAGTTCCGACGTATACGAACATTAAGAACCTTTCCATAAGATTCAAAGTGTCTTTCTATGTCACGAACTCCTGTGCGAATGGGATCAAAGTTGATGACAAAAAGAGTCTTAGTGGGCCTCTGGTTCGCCACCGACCTAGAACCATCTCGATGCCGTCCCCTTTCTCCCTAGAAAAGGAGAAAAAAACCACTCAAATGAACTTTAGTGGACCAAGAACCACTCTGAACGTTTTAGCAAATGCAAGCAAAAAGCTCAAGACGAGACATGAGGTGTACATAAACATGTAAGCAAACAAAATACACACCTTAGCCCACTCCACTGACAACCTGCGCCTGTCATAACCAAATGGCATGTTATCCACCCCACGAATGGCATCTGCAGCATCACGCTCGTCCTCGAAATAGACGAAAGCAAACCCTGCCATGAATTAAAAGTTAAGAGGGAGATATAAAAGCACGACAGTTGGAGAACAGAAATGCGAATAACTAAATCATTTTCCTTTTCCCTAGCTGAAACTAGAAACGTACGACACCTGCATATATGAGAAGGGCTGATGTACAGAAAGTTTGTAGAGGCGTGGCAAGCTGAACTAAGTCATGGTGGTGGCATATTAAATGTCTAAATCCAAGGTTTCAATTCTGAGATGTCATTGCTAAAGCGAGCTTCAGTTCAGCATTCAGAGACGAATCAGAAACGGAAGTTGGCGTGACAGGATGCACTGATCCCCCTATATCTGTCGTGATAGACAGGGCAATAAAATCGATAGAGCCTGGCGTGACCATTCTTGTAAGATGGCAACTTATAGCAGTGAGGAGGATGAGTGAAGGATGAGGAAGTGCAAGGAATGCAGTATGGTGCCATCTGAATGTGGCGGGAGAGCAGGCAAGCATGAAGCATTCCTTTCCAAAAGGAATGTTGTGCAGAGATGTCTCAGCTCATTTTCCTTTAGTAGAGATTCCTGCGTCAAAAGAAACACTTAAATATGGAGACTTTCTCCAATTAAATCGAAAATTCCTCGGCTGCAGGCGACCACGCGAGGGCAACCCACAAATCTAGTGCAACTCACATCTCATTCTACAAAAGCTTAAACAAGCTTTGCTTTTCATTTCATTTCCATTCACAGTTAATCCATCCGTGTGTTCCAGTAAGCTAAATCTTCCTGCCCCCAAAAACATTGCTTCCTACTTGCCATTGAATTCAATTCTTTTATGGCTACAAGATCGACGGGTCGCCGCACTTATTCCCTCTCGTGCGCATAGCGCAATCAAGTCCGAAATAAAAGGAAACCTAAAGCAAGGCAGCCAAGCGACCGCCGCAACCCGAAATCAGCACGGCATATCGGACACTACATCCTTAAGCACACGATCTCACGTGGGGTCCAAGCCCTAATCAGGAACCGGAAGAGGAAAGCAATTACCGGACTTCATGTCGACGCGCTCCACCCTGCCGTACTTGGAGAACAGGCGCTCGAGCTCCGACTGGCGCGTTTCGTACTCGAAGTTGCCCACGAAAACCGGCCTCATTGCGGCTGATCGAGGAAGCCCAAGATTCCACCTGCCAAGGGAGTCGCAGAGACGAATCAAAAACCTCGACTTTGCAGGACGCAGGAAAACTCAAAACGGGCGGGACACGACTCCTCGCCATAGCCAGTCCTCTAATGCTTCCATGGAGAACAGCGTTCCCGACAAACCTCGCGGTTCAAAAGCTTCTCGGCAGACGAATGGAGAGAGAGAGAGGTAGAGAGAGAGAGAGAGAGAGAGAGTGTCTGTACTGGTGGAAGCTCGGTACTGGGATTTCGATGGGGACGACCGATCGACGATAGGAAACCCTAGGACCGGGAGGAAGACGGGGGTTTCGCACTCGGATCACCGTCGCGTCGGTGACGTTATCAAATTCCCTTGCTTAGACCCCCGTCCTCGAAAATCTAGCCGTCGAAGTCCGTCCGCCGTGGCGCGGGCTGGTCCGTCGATTGGCAGAGGGTCGGGTTGGGCGAATCCGAAAATGGGCCGGCCGGGCCGGTTCGGAAGAGGCCCAATGCACTGCGATTGGAGAAATCTTTATTTCTCGCAATTTGCCATCTCTTTAGAAATTCCTTTTTAAGTAGCTCGACATATTTTTTTTTTTTTTTTTAAACCTTAGTTTTTATATGTGATTCCGGAAAATATAGAACCGGATCTATATTTCCTCAAGCACATTGGAATGCGGGATCGACTTCTTCTATCACCAATATTGAACATTGAAATACAATCTCGCGCCAAAATTATCGTTTAGTAAATTTTAAAGAAGAATCTCATTATGGGTTCCCCTTCCCCATTTTTATACATAAATACATTCCATCCAAGTTGAGATTACAAATCAAACATACCTACTTAACTCAGCTTACATTACATTTCGCTGCCCTTTAACCTGGCTAAAAGAGACGCCACCTTCTTTTGTCTCTCGCGTGGCCATTAATTTTAATTAAATAAAAACTGATCTTAAAAACAATCTCTAGAATCTCAACACTAGATTGTACATTGCCTATCAATTACATGTGATATCTTTTCTATATGTGCACTTGTGCAGTAATCGTCAACAATTTCCAACTAAAGGAATAATAATTTGCCAATTGGATCTAATTTCTTTTATCTTCTTCTTTTAACACACAAAGATTTCCATCCAACTAGCATTTAGCAACGGCTTGAGCGAAAAGAGAGAAACACTATGCATAAAAGGCTCATTTTTTTCTTTTACTATGTCAATTATAGATTTGATGAGAATTCCAGATTTTTTTTTCTTTTTTAATGTTAAAACGCAAGGGTCATAGATCGTGGCACACGGGGTGCGGTCCCGATTCCGTGATTGACTCGTGGCGCGACGACCGCAGAAGGACTTCCCGAAATTTCCGTCGAGGTGGGCAAACGACGGAGTCATTATTATTTATTACATTCGGTCAACTTGAACATTTCCACGCATTTCGGTTGTGTTTTCGATCTCGTGCCTCAACGTGGAGTGAGACTTCAATCGTTGGTCGGCACTCCAAATCGATCATGTACCTCCTCTTTCCGAATTTTGTACCGCTAGTTCGATTATATTAGTGATCTTATAAGCGACTTTATACCTACGCTAATCGATAAGAGGATGGTGCTGAACATCTCGAGATAGTTTACGGACTTAATGGGAATGGATAAAAATGGTAATTAAGGGGTCTCGAAAAAGTGTGTAGAAAAGCCAATTTTTCCCCATTCCATAGGTGTTGCATGTAATAGAAATGCCATATTAAGCTTTAATAACATGAAGATAGTTTTACGGATTAATATCACAAAAATCTTAAACTAATATATATGTAACAAATTTTATTCTAAACTTAATTTTCTGATCACTAAAGACATCAAATTTGTATATTTGTCAAGAACTTACTCTCCGTTAATTTCCATCAAATTGGATTAATATAAAGGAAAATCATAAACCGATACAATTGTGATAAACAATAGATAAAATTCCAAATTTGTTTACTCGTTAACAATCATGGGTCACTTAATTAAGTAACTTGATCGTAAAATATAACGAAGATTAATGGATGGTAAATTTGTTACGAATATATTAATTTGAAGTTTTTAAATATTAAAAAATAAGTTAGAGTAAATTTGTCATATTTATATCATACAGATTTTTTGTGATATTAATTAATTTTATCAAACAAAATAATGATTGAAAAAATTTAAAACTCTTTTTTTTTTTTAACCTGGTTGTCTCGTTTGGTTATAATTCTAACAAAATGAAAATCCTCATAAAGAGTTTCCCCACGCATCGGAGTGCGCAAGATCCATATCCTCTCCTCTGTTATCTCTCCCCAGCGAAAAATATCCGCACGAGATCGACCGCCCGCAGCGACCCACGACCCCATCTCCGCCGTCCAAAACCACGGGGCCCGGCGAAAGAGCGGGGCCGGAAACGATCTCAACGGCCGAAAACTCATCACCGAGTTTCCAATCAACGGCCGAAAAGCGACGCGCGGTTCCCCATCAAAAGACGAAAATATCCACACCGGATCAGAAGTTCCTGCAATTTCCCTCGGAAAAGCCTCGGAATCCGATCGGCGCCCGCGTTGCTCGGAGCCTGAATCGTCCGGAGCGCCGCGCCGCGGAGCCGGAGACGGAGCCGGAGGCCGCGCCGGTCGGAGCTGGTTGCCCTCGACGGCCATGGAGGCGTACAAGCGGTGGGTTCGGAGGAACAAGGAGTACGTGCACTCGTTGGAGTCTCTGGCCAACGTAAGCTCTCTCTCGAATCTCGCTTGGCGTTCTCTGTTACCGGTCGGCGGTCTGTGCATGGAGTGAATTTTGGTGTGGGGTGCGAGTCGATGAAACTGTCTTTCGCGGAATGTCCCCGCGAAGTTATGAGCTGCAGGGGTGTCCTGTTAGAGCATGGTGATGAAGCTGAATTAGTGGTATGAGCTGGCTGATATTGTAATTTTTAGGCCGATCGGTCTGTAGAAATTCTTAGGTGAAGATTACGAGTTTTTTTTTTTTTCTTTCCCCGATTGCAGTAGGTTGAATTGAAAGACGTGATACGGTTGAAGTTTGCAAGCTAACCATTTGGTCTGTAATGCTATAGGGTGATGACTTGAGCATGAGATAATGGAACGGAATTACTTGCTCTTTTTTTTTTTTTTTGTTCTTTTGGCGGGTTACTTTGGTGTGGAGTAAATTTTCTCAGCCGTCGAGGGGGATTCTTGTTGTTCGTGATTCTGTTCAAATAGTGCAAGTGTAGAAGGGAAGTTTCAGTAGAAGTTCTCGAGAAGCAAGAGCTGAAGAAGCACCCTTAATTGGCTAGTCGTATAAATTTAGGCGTACTTGTCCATTTATGTGCTTCTACTATTTGTAATCCGCAAAATGCTTTACTGGGGCAGTTGCAAGTTCTTGGAGGCATAGGGAGAACTGCTAAAGTTTCCCTCAGTGAGCTAGTTTGTATGTGGGTAATCTTAATTTTTGTCAGAAAGTGACTGCTTGCACACAGCGGGGGAGAGAGAAGCTAGAGAATTCAACACGGAATTGAGAGAAATGTCATCAGTTTCCCAGCCCATCATTCAATAATTAACTGCAGTCTCAGTAACCATGACAAATCAATCTTCATTTTTTTTTCCGATCCAGCTTGTTGATGAGAGTCATGACCATCATAAAAGTTTCAGCGATATTGCTAAGTCTTGTCTACTTAGAAAGATGAATCAAGTGCCTACCATTACCAATTGACAACCATAGGAAATGTCAAAAATATGATGTTTTTGACTGGCCAATTTTCCAATTGTATGGAAAGGTCCAGGCTTAAGCTAGGGAAAAATGAAGCATTTGCTAATCAAATTATATGCAAGTGAAAAGACTTCTTTTTCTGTTTTCAATTTGTACAAGAAACTTTTGGGATAAGCATGTGGAAACCCAAACATCCAAATAGACATTAGAAGGAAAATATCTAGAAGATGATGTATTGGATCAAGTGAAATGGATTATTTTACTTGAAAGCAAGTGCATAGTAGAACACAGAAAAGGACCAAATTCAAAGTTAGTTTACTTAACTTCCACTTGGTTTTTCGGATTTTTCCCCCTCTATAGCATTTTTCAGTAGATCCTTTGTCGAAAGGTAACCAAGATTGAATTAGTACTATTAGGATGAATGACCTGACAAATTTTCCCATATGGTATTGTTCATTTCTTTGTCAATTCTGTGATTGGATGGGTCTTCTAAGTTGTATGACAAAAGATGATCAATCATAACAGAGCCCATTGCATTCCTTTCATTAGTATTTATTTAGTGTTGATGCAGCCGGTTCCTGGGCAACCGGGTGAGGAGGACTTTGTCATTAGTGATATTACTATTGGAATTATCCTAGTTGGCTGATGTGTATGTGTCATATCCATAAGAAGGCTTAAGCCATCTTTCATTGCACTCCTTGTCAATGGGTTGCCATAGATTTTGGTTCATATTATTGCGGGTCTTTATTGGGTGATGGAAGCTTCTGTTTGGGAAGAAGGATTATTATATGTTATGGAAGAAAAAAAATTGTGCAAAGAGGATAAGAAGCCATCTGATTAGTTTTATTTTCTTGTTATTGTGCTTTTTTAAGGGTCATGGTTTGTCGAAGAGCACAACACACTATCTTTGGCAATCTTAATCTAATTTTATCAATTGATGGCTCTCAATGACCATCATTTGGAGGATCAATTCTATTATTGAGTCTTTTGGGATCTTGTGGATCATCTTCTTCTTGTATAAATTTTTAGCACGTTGTTGTATCTCCTTTCTCAATATAGTTTTTACTTGGAAGATTTCACAGTTGACTAACTTGTAGTGATCTATTGTCTGCAATTGAATTAACATAAAGCCCTATGTGAGCTGGAAAACAGAAAAGTGGTTAAAAAGTGAGAAGATATGTCTTTGACCATCATCTGCATTTTGGCTTTTTTTTCCCTGCTCACCCTCTTTCATTTACAGCATATTCAGGACTTGATTTAAATTTACAAGAAAAATGGTAGCATTATGTGTTTGCAGCATAGTTTTAAGTTGGATGCTGCCTAGCTTCTATTTCAGTTATGTGCATCTTGTTGCTTACAATCTGTATCCCCCTGGAGCCATCAGTATTAGTACCTTTCTGTCTGGGTGGAAAAAAAAGTCTCATTTGCTTCACTCCATAGAATATTTGGCATGTATAAATTGTATCAGCCATAACTAGATATTCTTGATCTAACATACAAAAGCTCTATTTGTGTGCTTTTTTTTTAAGATTGGTTTGGACTATTACAGTTTTAGGTGAATTATAATGTCATGCGTGCTGATTTCTGATGAAAGCAGACTCTTCTCTACCTATGTCCTCATCTCATCTGGACGTTTTAATTGTGCATCAGGGTTTGACATGGCTGCTGCCCGAGCGATTCTCTTCTTCAGAGATAGGACCAGAAGCAGGTTTTGTGAAAATTTGGTAACTTTTAGCTACATGTTTCAACTTAGGGTTTGAAAGACCTTTTCTGCATCAAATGCCTTTATGCTTGCCCTATGAGATATAGTTGGGCTGAATTGAACATACAAGTGCGAGAATTTGGTTACATTTAACTACTCATTTTCAATTTAGGTTTTTAAGGACCTTTTCTGCATCGATTGAGAATGGGCGAGATTGTTTGGTCAAAGTGAAACCGTACATTTCCATATTTTCATTGCTTTAAATCTCCACATTTACAGAAACTCAAGATAGCATGATTGACTAATAGGCCATCACTTCCTTAAATTGTGGGGGTTTATTCAAGGAGTAAACTGTGTACACACGAGCCCATGTTAATTGAAACTTAGGCTGCTTGTTCTTATAGAATTTTGACTATTGTTTTCCACATTTTTTTCCTCATGTGTAATGAAAGAATTTGGAGTTTTATTGGGAAAGTTTGTCATTTTACTGCAGTGACTGCTATCTTGGGTGTCATAACTGCCGTCAATGAACACATAATTGATACCGCCCCATCTCAGATCCACACTGGTCATCCTGAACCTTCTACATTTCCTTATTCGTTATGCATATCTGCATTGAAGGACTTGGAAACACTTGTTGAAGTTGTCGCACAACATTACTATGGTGATACCAAGAAGTGGAACTTCATTGCAGCTACAGAGGCTATTAAGTGAGTTTAGATGATGTTAGCTGAATTTTCATGTAGCCATAGTTTGTGTAGTTTCCTGATGTTTTGGTAGTCTGTTTGAACCAGGTTTTTGGTTAGGTTAGCCATGTTTAGGAATGGTGGCTATAAGATGCTTCTACAGGGCGGAGAGATTCCAAATTCTGAGAAGGCATCAGAAGTTGCCTCCTCACAGTCCAGACCTGGAGATTCCGGAAAACCTGGATTTTATAGTGGGCCTGGTTCTTTCAGGAATGGCATTGGGCAGAATGGGTGGAATCTGGAAGGAAGAGCACTGTCAGCATTAAGCAGATTTGGAGAGAATGCTAGAATGGTTTCTGACCCACCGTGGTTGCGCAGGGTGCAGCAACAGAATGCTATTATGGAATCTCTTGGTAGGCATGTCAGGAGGTTGTTAGTTGAACCTTCGTAAAGTTGTATGATGTACTTTTGCTGATACATTTTGTCTTGTGACAGCTCCGAAGGCAAAGAAATCAACATTGTCATCTATTTTGTCCGAGAAGGGTGTTCATGGATCTTTATTTCTCATGGGGGAGATCCTATTTATCGCGAGGCCACTAATCTATGTTTTGTTTATTAGAAAGTGGGGAACTCAGTCCTGGACTCCTTGGTTTCTTTCGCTGGCCATGGATGTGGTTGGCGTTGGCTTCTTTCCTCAAGTTACTTTGTCTGGGTGGGGTAGTAAAGACCATAAGTTTCAGTACACCACTTCAGAAAAAGATGAGGTTAGAGTCTATAGTTATGTATTCGTTCATTTGAATTTGTCCATTTAGCATGCATGCCCTGGCTTGCATCACAATGCTTTTGGACTGGCCTTTCTTCATCCATCTAATGTCCAGATTAATGATTCTCTCAAGATTTGTCAACTTGTGTTCTTTTTCCCTGTTAAGTAGTTGAAAAGAAGAAAGCTACTCTGGGCACTCTACCTCATGAGAGATCCATTTTTTAGCAAATACACAAGGTACACTTATAGCTACTAGAAATTATATCCAGTGCGAAGTTTACATTTCTGGGATGAATCTCCTCATGGAAAACCATGTTCCTTCTCTGATATTTCAGGGAAAGGCTTGACAAAGCAGAGAAATTGTTGGAACCTGTTCCCCTTTTTGGGGCTCTTACAGGTGTTCATTTGTGTCCATTTTGCTTCTATTTTTCACGTTGGCTAAGATAAGGCTACTTATCATGGGCAATTGTGCTCATTCCTTTATGTTTACTCATGCAGCTAAAGTCATAGAGCTGATTGTGGGAGCCCAAACACGGTATACATACATGTCGGGCTCATAAGAGTGAAGCCTTAGAAAGCCGTGCTACACTTTGAGCCGCCACAGCCACCAGAAACAGAATGCAAGGACTGTATCCACTATCATTATGAGTTACTAGAAGTTGAGGGACGATGTCTTGGCGACGGAGATTGACATTTTGATGTTTTTGGAAAATAACGCAATAACTGGTGAAGTTCTGCTGCAGATCCCCAATTGTACACTGGCTTCTTGGTTTTGTTGGAAATAGATTTTGCTTCTAGTTTTGGCTGGGAGTAAGTTCTCATTGTGCAGACTTCACTTCAGAGTTGGGTTCGATCATGTTCAATTTTCTTTTTTTTTTTTTTTTTTTGGGGGTTGGGTGTGAGGAAGGTATGCCGTCCACTAATTCTTCTTCCCTTTGTTTATTTCCTTGTTTCTTTTTAAGCCAAGCCCTTTGTTTAGATCCCTACGTATAGAAGAATATTGCAGTCAGTTTGATAATGGAGTGACATTGTTTCTTCGGTTCAGGTACAATATAGAAGAAACCCTTAGATTTGAGTAAGTGGATTTTGTTCTATTATTGATCAGAGTTTGTCTATCTTCTCTCTACTTTTTAACATCTCAAAGAGTCCACACAACTCTTCCCATGCGTGTTAAAAGACTTAGAAGTCACAGGGTTCTATGATCTCTGGAGGGATTGATTCTCCATCATAAAAATGTTGTATCCTAGCGTTTTTTATTGTACTTTCTATTGAAGTGTCGTACCACACAAATATTTTAAAGGTTTTCAATGAACAATTGAGATTCGTTCTTTTGCCATCGTATGGTTAAGATCCTATGGGATTCGTATAAATGCCAAGGGGTTATATTCACTTTCTACTCTTACACGCATCAAGTACATATATTAAATTGAGCCTGAATCACCGACGATGACAAGATTTGCGTAAGTCTCGTATAGGTCTCCCAGATCTGATGGTCTGGAATTGGAGTAAAGGTCATGTGTCTATATGTTGGGTTTACTGAACGCTAGCTATAGAAAAATGGGTAGGGAATCAATGACGTCTCACTTGGTCATTATCAAATTCATAAGCAAGGGGAAAAATTAGGATAATAATACAAATAGTGTATGAATCTTGGCTCGATGTGTAATGTCATTCCAGATTTTTAATTTATTTAATGTCAGTCCAGTCCTCGCCGGTTATCTTATATGGTACATTGTTAAGTCATGACTTTAAGCGAAAATTGGTTGGCAAATGTTTATAATTAAATTGACAAAAATGAAAAATTTAGAACTAAATTGGAATATAAAGGATTGATTGGATAATTTTCCTTTTGGGAGAGAGACTCTGCGATGGCCTCGATGCTTGTTGCATGAAGCATGACGCTTGCATTCAAGCCAAAACGACGAGTTTCGACATCAATATATCCAGCTTGTTCATCAAATCGCTTAATATGACTAGTTGTTGGCCCCCCGCATTAGCATGGACATTTTATGAGGATGAATATGGGACAGTTTTTCACTGGCGAACGATATCTTTACACGTCTATAGACTCTATACATGCATGGATATATATTTATGAAAAAGTGTATGGCGGAGTGGATGAAGAGTAAATGGCGTAAGGGACTAATGGGTCAAAAGAAAGACTAGACACCAAGTGGTGAAAACATCTGAGTAAAATTAATGTGCCTGCAAAGGCCATGTTGTTTCTCAATTTCACTAAACCATCTCTTCATTCACAAGCCAACTGTAATTACGGTCATTGAGGTTCCGGAGGAGGAGATTTTTGGGGGTTGGGTGGGGTGGGGCAAATGAATATCGACCGTCTCGGAACATCACAAATATTTTGGCTTGTCAAATGGATGAAGGGATGGTGATGGTGAAGAAATTATATTGCGTGATGGTTTAATTTGATCTTTTAATCATAAACAGGTCGTATCGCCCACATAAATATATCAGAATCTGTAGGGGTGAGCGGTTCCCGGTTCCTTCCAGGTTCCAGCTAAAAAATCTACCCTCGGGTACAAATTTCTCATCTTTTGGAACTTGAAACCTACCCGTCAGAACCAAGAACCTAAAACCTACCCTGTCACGGTTTCTAGGGTCGGTTCCAGGTTTCAACGGGTTCTTTTTTTTTGGTTTCATTTTCAGATTTGAACTATATCAAAGAAGGAAAGACACAAACCAAAGCTTCTATGTCAGCTCAAGCCAAGATCAGAAAAAGGATGGCAACTTAGCAACTTTTGTTGTGACAAACACAAGAAAATCACTGATGCAAGCAACAAACTTCAACCAAGCATGAGTTCTCTTTGTTATTAGGCTCTGAATTCTGTTTTGGTGTCTCAGGACTCACTGCCTAGTAAAACAAAATGATCAGATAAAACTCCATAGAAACAACAGTCGGCTGTTGGTGTGTTTCCCTAAGCATTAATTTATAAGTTATGGCATACCTTTGATAGGTTTGGGTATGATGACTTCTCGTATTGGTGGTGATTTCTAAAAAGTGGAACTGATAGCTGCTATAGCTGAAGATTTGGAAGCCAGTTTCGTTGAATCAGGGGTGACAGACTTAGGAAAGATCTTCCTGACAACTGGTGGTGGAGTTGAGAGATTTCTTGCATTTGGATTCTCAAAATTAGCAGCTAGTGCATTGAAAGCAGGAGACCTGGCCCTTGAATGGTTTGCTTTGCCTCATTATCAATTGCAAGAGTATTCACCATGCGCAATACTTTTGTACTTGTGGCAGAAAAATCACCATGACCCAGCTGCAGAAAAGGCAGACATGTTTTTAGTCAAGTGAAGCAATAAACAAATATAAAAAAGAAAGAAGCAAAAATGAGTCCCAAAGTGAGCATTATTGTGTAATAGTTATATGAAGGCTTTCATCGAGTCAAACCAATTGGTGGAAGCATAACCACTGCCTAAAGGTAAAGGCAAAGCAATTGCCTGATGGGAAGACACTTTTCCCTTTTTTGGCCCCATAAAAGATGCCAGGATATATTTCCTCATTTTAGCACTCGGTATCTACGTAGGTCACAGAAATGTCCACAACAATTGCAAGATGTTAAATTCACGTCCATTATTATTTTATGCAGGTTCAAGGCTATCATGGGTGAGGCTAGCATGAACCAAAAGCTACTTCATCACACAAATCTCTCACTGTTTCTAATAAATACATCAAATCAAGATGCACGTGCAACCTGTATAAGCATATGGACCTATTAAAGATAAAGACACCAGTCTTATGCACACAAAACCACAGAGCAAACAGCAGCAGTATTAACCACAAAAAACAAATGGTGTGATTGCCCAGATCACAGATCATTTGGCAACCTATAGACCTTTTAGCATAGCCAGATACTTCACTCTAATAAGGAAAAGAGTTGAGCCAACAGAAAATGATGCGAATTTGCAAACTCTTAAAAGACCTTACCTTTGACTCCAAGAGAGAAATTTCTGATCTAAGCCGATCACTCTCCCTTTCCAGTGATTTTATCCTTCTTGCTTCATTATTTAGCCTCTCATTTAGTAACTTAATCTCCTCTCGTTGCCGATTATTAGCTTCCTTTTGCTCATTTAAACTGCTCTCCATTTCTTTGATACAGCATTCCTTCTTGGCAAGAGACAACTGCAACTCCTGTTCCATATAAACACAGAGAATTGTCGGGATATGTGGCGATAGCATTAAAATGAGGGACAAAGATGATGGTGAACCACAGATTGCAGAAGTTTACATTTGCCACTTTACTCCCAGTTTCATCTTTCTCCGGCTTCTTCAGCTCATTGACAAGAGTTTGATATTTATCCCGCTCCTCAGTGATCACAGAAAGCTGTGAAAGAAAAGCAATATCTACTGAACAGGCACAGAACATGTCTATATGGGGAGCAGAGAATGACCAGCAAGTGAAAATAGGAAATAACACAAAAAATGATCTAGATATCACAATAAGGTCATGTAACCACAAGATAACTTGCAAACCACCTCCAATAATCTGTATTATGAAATCTCATCAGATACTGAAAAACACATTGAAAGTAGATAAACCGTTCTCGTAGACCTTCATCACAGCCAACTTATGAATATCCAATGGAGCCAAAAGGTAAGCAACAATACAAACCAAATCTTCAAGCATCAACTTAAGAACATCAAAAAAGAGAATACAAGAAAGAATCTAATCTGCATCTAACCATATAAGGCTTCTGTTTCCAGAATAGCACCTGTTACATCAAATTTGATCTTGACATTCTGTTTCTTTATTTCCCTTCACGGTGCTAAGATGGGTATCATAATCAGTCACGGCAGGTGCATATTGTTTACTTTATGATGCGGATTTCCCAACATTTGGCTATCATTAGCATTTACAAGTCTTGGGCCATGTATAATTTCATTCTGTTTATGCAGAAACATTCTGCCACATACAGGCTCTATTACGGTTGGTGTTCATCATCTTTTATGAACCATAAACAATGATTTTTAATTTACAACTCAAAAATTGCTCATGCAGCAAAGGCTTTCAATTATGGACCTAAACACTTGACCAGAAGAACATGTAAAAATACATGGGACTCAAAATCCTATGCCACCTCTATGCCTCAAGTTGAACCATACCTCTCCAAGCTTGTTGTCCCACCCAGACAAAGATTGCTGAGTGACAATCCAGGATAAATATATCTTCAGTCATCAAATCATCCTGACTAAAATTGTGTATTTCTATTACCTGCAATAACAATATCGGAACGGCTGTATAAGTAAGGACCTCGATAACATGCTAGCACAACAAGTAAGAATATATGCAAGCATCTTAAAGCAGTGGCAATTGAAAACACAGGAAGACATTAGTAAAATGAGCAGAATACTCTGAGATGCCTCAGTTTTATGATACAGCAGAATAGAGGCAAGAGTTGGAATGAATGCTTATGATCAGTAGTAATATGTAAAGAGGTCAGTTAGGGAAAACTACAAAAATAATGGCAAAAGATGCAACCGTTTTAAAGGTTGGAGTGAAGGGGTTGGCCCAAAAGGGAGAAAATCTCAAGCAGAGGAGGGATCATGGATCTTATTTTGGGCTAGACAGGGTGCTACTGGCATGCGTCGTTCTAGAGATCATATTCCACTATCAATTGCCAGAAATTCATCTCATAATTCAGCTGATCACTCCACTGCTTTGTTATCTTGAGCCACAGTCTAATAGACAACTCCATTCTCCAGAATATCAATCATGAAAAGCTACAGATATATTCAGCGTGTACATCTTAGTGGATTTTTATTTATTGTTTTTATGAGGTAAATGGAAAAAAGAAGAATAAGCAAACAACTAGGTAAATGTCCGTGACATGGTTACACCAGATTTACATGTATTATTAACGATTACAGCAGTTTACAATGCTTGGTCAGGTGAGAAGATACCTTATGGTGGTTATTCAGCAGAACTGGATCTGCTTTTCCAAGAAGCTTGTCTCCTCTCCGCCAGGAATTGAGCCTTATTTCGAACACCAAGCTACGGAGAACTATGGAAGAAGCGTTGGCCTATCCAGTAACCCCCCAGTGGGAATGAATTAGGCATTACAAACAAATACCACTTTGTCTACTGCAGTATCATTGGCCAATAAACAACAAACGAATCTTCGATAATGCTTTGATTTACGATGATAGGGGTACTACAAGATGTAATTGTATCTGCCATGACTTATAATTCTTCTTGACTTGAAGCACAAGGCTGGAGAGAATATTATTTGCAGACATCTACTAGTCTACGGGCAGGAACTACTAAATGTGTGGCAACTCATATAGAAAAGGAGTTACTGACCTTCAATAATGACTATAGTTTTGGAAGACCTCCACTTTTGTTTCCTCGCTTTCCTTAGAATACGCGCCGTCTCTACCTTGACTTCATCTGTTACGGAGCTACCCTTATCTGCCCAAGGAATTTTGATGAGGGATAGTGCTTTTTTATAAACATCTATATAGCTGCACAAAGCTGGAGATATCTTTAAAATTAATCTGTTTACTAGCTTTCATGAATGGTATCAGGTTTGTGGAAAATAATACCATTCTACATGTCAATCTTAAGTGGAGCTGATGGACTTAATCTTGGTCCCAAATGCCTTTGTAAATCTGGCGATACTTCCATTTACTTCCCAACTAGAGGCAGCTGACGGGTACTTATCATTCCATAAGGAATAGAAATTAGTTTTACCCGTCTCCCTGTCATCAAGCAAGCAAGGAAATCCACTGTCAATCTCCTCATCCGACTCAATGGAAGTCAACAGTCTCTTTCATCCACCCTGACCTGCCGAGAATGCCACGAGTAAGATGAACTTGCCCTTTGACCAGGTGATAAGATCATATGTGCAACAAAATCACTGAGATGATTTCAAACAACTCAAGACAACTTGTACCAATCCTTCATTTGAAGAATTGACAAGCATGTCTTATTATCAATTGCCACATGGTGAGCAAAATGGAACTTAAAAATGCAGAAACACCTTTCTGTTTGATAACACATCTTTTTGCCCGTGCTTCATAATTGGCATATTAGAAGCAAAAGTTGCTTTTTCTGACTTCACTGACGTCCACCCTCCTAGTTCTGTCTTTGGTACTGAATTGGTTTGCAAATGCACTTTCGAATTTGCAGCTGAACTGAAACCAACAATTTGATATTTCAAAATGCTTGGGGACACAGGACAGAAGAAAATCGGGACAAGCAAAACATAAGTAGGCAAGCAAGCAAGAAGCACATTTACTAATCAAAACATGCATGCCATCCCAGATCAGACAGAGGCAGCAAGTGAAAGATCCATCCTAGGCCCAGCTAATTACAATTCATGTTGAGTTAGATTGTGATCTTTTGTTATGTGTGTTTATTAAAAAAAGGCGCACGCGCACATAGAGACAATTAGAGTAATTTGACCAGTGAATAAATTCCATCCTCCATTTTCGATAATTTTACGAACACCATTTGAAGGGGAAATTAGATTCTCCACATGAAATGTCTTGATTTTAACAAAAGATAACATCAGTGTGTCTCAGCTTTGATAGCAGAGAAGAAAAACGCCTGCATATAGTTGTTAAAAGTGTCAGTACGCTGGCTACCCAAATAGGCTTTTAAAACTCACGAGTGCAGATTTTGATGCATACGATTTCAGTTGTATCGATTTCTCATGAAACATTCACTTCCGATATTCAAAGCAGCCAAAACGATGAGTCCAGGCTTGACACCTCTGAGCTACAAACTACTTAACCTTGCTAACAGGGCTGCGATGATCTATTTCTCTTATTCGGAAACGCAATCACCAAGGACAAGATCACACACCTTTGTAATTGTTGTGCATTCCTTTGTGGGAGAGCTCAAATGACGGTACCACTTGCCGGCGTTCGGGAACGAGCCTCCGGGCTTCTCGAGAACTGCGGCGTACACCTTGATGTCGTCCTTCCTCCTTCGTGAGCTGATCTCTGCCATCGAAAACGACGCCGATAAACATCCCAAACAAGCAAGGGGGCCCAAGATGCCGAATCGACCGACCGATCCCCCGCGCGAAGAACAGAGAGAGATTGAAGTGTTACCAGAGATGTAGTTCTTGCCGGAGAGGAACTCGTAGAGGACTTGAGGCCCGACTCCGTGTGGAGATCCGAGAAGGTGATCGCCCGATTCGTCGAGGAAGCGTTACCCGGAGATGTAGGTCTTGCCGGAGAGGAACTCGTAGAGGGACTTGAGGCCCGACTCCGTGTGGAGATTCGTCGAGGAACTCGTCAGGGCGAGCAGCGTCGGGCAGAGACAGAGGAGAACTGTGAGTGTGAAGTGTGAAGTGAACTGAGTGAGGAGAACTGAGACTATGGTAAACATTAAAATTGTTAGGGCTTTTTTGGGAGCCTGGAACCGGGAACCGGAATCGGTCTCTTTGATCCTACGGTTCGGTTCTCCGATTCTCGGTTCTACTCAGGAACCGGGAACCGTGTTCACCCTAGGAATCTGGACATTGAGACCTATCGGGTGTTGTACAGATGACAATTTGAGCCAGGAGTGCAGTCAAAACTTACTGAGCCGCATGGCCAACTTCAAGAACTACAAAGGGCGAACGTTTAAAGGAAGCAAATGCTAAGTCGAGGATGTCGTCAACGTCCTCTGCCTTGTCACGGAAGCTGCTTTGGTTGCCCGAAGATACATCCGCAGGCCCTGAATCTCTGTCCTTGGTCAAATTCAACACATAAATCTCATCAAGAATCCAAAATAATTAGGGAATCTTGTGAAGAGAATATAGCAATGTATAAAAAACATGGTAATAACTTGCCACAAAAAAAAATTGTTGAGGGACTGAGATAACTTTAGTTGAGGGGTTTCCTGAAAAGTACATATGGCTCATTTGAGGCAACTGTTCTTCCATTTGAGCATCTTCACGTATAAGATGAAATTGAAAGTATCTGCATAGGTGAATAAACAAAACCACATAGATGTCAACTGAGGAAACAAATCATTCTTCAAGTTCAGTAATTCCAGAAAATTATAACTCAAATTGCTTGTGATAGTCATTAATAGCTTATCCAGGGCGAGCAATCTTACTTGATGGCTATGACATCTGACTGTTGGCATTATCAAGAGAGTGATTTCTCTGAAGCATCATATCATATTCCTTCATCAGCTTCCACGTTCCTTGAATCACGTAAGAGAAGGAAAACAACACCCATGAAAATTGAATAAATTCGACCTAGTTATTTCATGTAAAAGAAAGGAGACAAAAAGCAAACCTCCTCATTCATAGGTTGCTTAAATCAAATGGTTAATACATTAAGTACAGAAACTTTTTAGTCGGTGAAAATATTTAATAGTCGCAGAAAATCGTATCTTACGTATTTATTGACAGATTTGTAGATCTATTGAAGTGCTACACTTGTACAATTTGAAAAAATTGGTCACTAACTAATACATGAGTACGATAGTAAAATCATTTTTGAGTTGGTAGTTTACTAAGCACGCCTATAAAATCTGAAAGACATCGGTAATCTTCTGATCTATTAAAACGTTGGTAAATCCTTCTACTTTTCCTTGTAAATTTGTTATTAACTCCTTCCAAGATCCATAGCACGATACCCCTGAAGCATCGTGTCAACTTCCACGACCAGAGTCAACATTCATTGAACTACTTAAAAGACAAATGTAGAAGAATATCGGGCTATCAAGCAAAATGGTGTTATCAAGTAGGAACTGCTGATGAAATTTGGCAATGCATCTGGACAATGAACAGTGTTACCTGCTTTATTTACCTTTCAAAGCAAAACGTGAATTCGGGGACCAATTGTTTCTCTCTGCTTCAGTAGTGCAATGAACGAATGGAATTCTGATAAGTTGCATCGCTGAACATCTTTTAGAGTCACACCTCGATTCCTAGAGCTCTGTGATCTCCACGAGTTTATGTGAGATTGACCCCATGTTTTCATTAAAACTTCGAATTTCCACAGATGGGGACAATTTGCTGAGGCTCGGAGCTAAATCCCTCATTTGTACACATTTGCGACTTTCTCCAGTCCCCGAACATCACGAAGCTTTGAGCACCCTTTAATGTTCAAATATGTCAGGTTATCGAAGCATGAGAGGTTTGGCAATGTTTCAATGGATCTGCACCCAGGTAAACTCAATTTTTCTAAGTTTTTCGATAGATGTTCAAGGCGTCAAGGTTGGACAACTTTCGGCATCTATATACAAAGAATCTTGCTAAGGATTTTGATGCTTCCAGACCCTTGATTTCTATTAGCTCATTGCAACAAGAAAGAACTAATTTTGACAAGAATTCCAATTTCGACAGACTTGGTAACTCTTTCAACTCATTCCAATTGTAAACACAAACTCCAATAATCTAGAGGGAAGCTCCGGCATGGATTTCAACAGTTGGCAAAAATCAAGAACAAGAACTTTTAGGTGGACTAGATGAGAAAGTTGAGGCAATGTGTGATGTTGACATGTGACTCTTAAATTGATTAAACGGGCAAGATTTGTGGGAGCGATCAAAGATTGCGACACCTTCTTAACTAAAGGAGTTGCAAAGAAGGCAGATAAGAGATGCTTTGTCGGCAACGATTGAAGCATCTTGAAGTCATATAAATGAAGTTTCCTCAAAACGAGAAAGCTTATCGAATCAATCGAGGAAGCCAGCAATACTTGACCCACTTATCGAAGGATCTTTAGTGAAGACAACCCATCTATAGAAATTTCCCCTATCAAATTCTTGCATTCTCTAACATCTAATTCTTCAAGTTTCTCAAGACAAGAAAGCTTATTAAATCCATTGGAGAAGCCAGAAAAGCTTGTCCAACCTAATCGAAGGATCCTCAATGAAGACAACCCATCTATAAGAATTTCGCCTCTTAGATTCTTGCATCCTGTGGCATCTAATTCTTCTAGTTTCCTCAAACGAGAAAGCTTATTGAATAAGTTAGGGAAGCCAGAAACGCTTGCATCATTTAATCGAAGAATCTTCAGTGAAGACAACCCATCTATAGGGATTTCCCCTTTCAAATTCTTGCATTGTCTCACATCTAATTCTTCAAGTTTCTCAAGACGAGAAAGCTTATTGAATCCATTGGAGAAGCCAGAAATGCTTGTCCAACCTAATCGAAGGATTCTTAGTGAAGATAACCCATCTATAAGAATCTCCCCTCCTAGATTTTTGCATCTTGCGGCATCTAATTCTTCAAGTTTCTCTAGACGAGAAAGCTTATTGAAAAAATTGGGGAAGCCAGAAATGCTTGTTCCGCTTAATCGAAGGATCTTCAGTGAAGACAACCCATCTATAGGGATTTCTCCTTCCAAATTATTGCATTGTCTCACATCTAATTCTTCGAGTTTCTCAAGACGAGAAAGCTTATTGAATCTATTGGAGAAGCCAGAAATGCTTGTCCAACCTAATCGAAGGATCCTCAGTGAAGACAACCCATCTATAAGGATTTCCCCTCCCAGGTTCTTGCATCCTGTGGCATCTAATTCTTCAAGTTTCTCAAGACGAGAAAGCTTATTGAATAAGTCGGGGAAGCCAAAAACGCTTGCCCCACTTAATCGAAGGATCTTCAGTGAAGACAACCCATCTATAGGGATTTCTCCTACCAGATTCTTGCATTCTTTGACATCTAATTCTTCAAGTTTCTCAAGATGAGAAAGGCTATTGAATCTGTTGGAGAAGCCAGAAATGCTTGTCCAACCTAACCGAAGGATCCTCAGTGAAGACAACCCATCTATAAGAATTTCCCCTCCTAGATTCTTGCATCCTTGGGCATATAATTCTTCAAGTTTTTCTAGACGAGAAAGCTTATTGAATAAGTCGGGGAAGCCAGAAATGCTTGTTACTTAATCGAAGGATCTTCAGTGAAGACAACCCATCTATAGGGATTTCCCCTCCTAGATTCTTGCATTCTCTGACATCTAATTCTTCAAGTTTCTCAAGACGAGAAAGCTTATTGAATCCATTGGAGAAGCCAGAAATGCTTGTCCAACCTAATCGAAGGATCCTCAGTGAAGACAACCCATCTATAAGAATTTCCCCTCCTAGATTCTTGCATCCTGTGGCATCTAATTCTTCAAGTTTCTCAAGATGAGAAAGCTTATTGAAAAGTCGGGAAGCCGAAACGCTTGTTCCACTTAGTCGAAGGATTTTCAGTGAAGACAACCCATTTATAGGAATTTCCCCTCCTAGATTCTTGCATTCTCTGACATCTAATTCTTCAAGTTTCTCAGGATGAGAAAGCCCATTGCGTCTGTTGGAGAAGCCAGAAACGCTTGTCCAACCTAACCGAAGAATCTTCAGTGAAGAAAACCCATCTATAAGGATTTCCCCTCCTAGATTCATGCATCCTGTGGCATCTAATTCTTCAAGTTTCTCAAGACGAGAAAGCTTATGGAATCCATCGAGGAAGCCAGAAACACTTGTGCAACTTAATCGAAGGATCTTCAGTGAAGACAACCCATCTATAGGGATTTTCCCTTCCAAATTCTTGCATTTCTCGACATCTAATTCTTCAAGTTTCTCAAGATGAGAAAGCCTATTGAATCCATTGGAGAAGCCAGAAATACTTGTCCAACCTAATCGAAGGATCTCAGTGAAGACAACCCATCTATAAGGATTTTCCCTCCCAGATTCTTGCATCCTGTGGCATCTAATTCTTCAAGTTTCTCAAGACGAAAGCTTATTGAATAAGTTGGGGAAGCCGAAACGCTTGACCCAGTTAATCGAAGGATCTTCAGTGAAGACAACCCATCTATAGGGATTTCCCCTCCCAAATTCTTGCATTCTCTGACATCTAATTCTTCAAGTTTCTCAAGATGAGAAAGCTTATTAAATCCATTGGAGAAGCCAGAAACGCTTGTCCAACTTAATCGAAGGATCCTCAGTGAAGACAACCCATCTATAAGAATTTCCCCTCCTAGATTTTTGCATCCTGTGGCATCTAATTCTTCAAGTTCCTCCATACGAGAAAGCTTATTGAATAAGTCGGGGAAGCCAGAAATGCTTGTTCCACTTAATCGAAGGATCTTCAGTGAAGACAACCGATCTATAGGAATTTCCCCTCCTAGATTCTTGCATTCTCTGACATCTAATTCTTCAAGTTTCTCAGGATGAGAAAGCCCATTGCATCTGCTGGAGAAGCCAGAAACGCTTGTCCAACCTAACCGAAGGATCCTCAGTGAAGACAACCCATCTATAAGGATTTCACCTCCTAGATTCTTGCATCTTGTAGCATCTAATTCTTCAAGTTTCTCAAGATGAGAAAGCCTATTAAATAAGTCGGCGAAGCTAGAAACACTTGTGCAACTTAATCGAAGGATCTTCAGTGAAGACAACCCATCTATAGGGATTTCCCTCCCTTAGATTCTTGCATTCGCTGACATCTAATTCTTCAAGTTTCTCAAGACAAGAAAGCCTATTGAATTCGTTGGAGAAGCCAGAAACGCTTGTCCCACCTAATCGAAGGATCCTCAGTGAAGACAACCCATCTATAAGAATTTTCCCTCCTAGATTTCTTGCATCTGTGGCATCTAATTCTTCAAGTTTCTCAAGATGAGAAAGCTTATTGAATAAGTCGGGAAGCCGAAATGCTTGACCCACTTAATCGAAGGATCTTCGGTGAAGACAACCCATCTATAGGGATTTTCCTTCCAAATTCTTGCATTTCTTTGACATCTAATTCTTCAAGTTTCTCAAGACAAGAAAGCCTATTGAATTCGTTGGAGAAGCCAGAAACGCTTGTCCAACCTAACCGAAGGATCCTCAGTGAAGACAACCCATCTATAAGGATTTCCCCTCCCAGATTCTTGCATCCTGTGGCATCAAATTCTTCAAGTTTCTCAAGACGAGAAAGCTTATTGAATAAGTCGGGGAAGCCAGAAACGCTTGTTCCACTTAATCGAAGGATCTTCAGTGAAGACAACCCATCTATAGGGATTTCCCCTTCCAAATTCTTGCATTGTCTCACATCTAATTCTTCAAGTTTCTCAAGACGAGAAAGCTTATTAAATCCATTGGAAAAGCCAGAAACGCTTGTCCAACCTAATCGAAGGATCTTTAGCGAAGACAACCCATCTATAAGAATTTCCCCTCCTAGATTCTCGCATCCTGTGGCATCTAATTCTTCAAGTTTCTCCAGACGAGAAAGCTTATTGAATAAGTTGGGGAAGCCAGAAACGCTTGTTCCATTTAATTGAAGGATCTTCAGTGAAGACAACCCATCTATAGAGATTTCCCCTCCCAAATTCTTGCATACTCTAACATCTAATTCTTCAAGTATTTCAAGATGAGAAAGCCTATTGAATTTGTTGGGCAAGCCAGAAACGCTTGTCCCACCTAATCGAAGGATCCTTAGTGAAGACAATCCATCCATAAGGATTTCCACTCCTAGATTCTTGCATCCTGTGACATCTAACTCTTCAAGTTTCTCAAGACAAGAAAGCTTATTGAATAAGTTGGGGAAGCTAGAAACGCTTGACCCAACTTAATCGAAGGATCTTCAGTGAAGACAACCCATCTATAGGGATTTCCCCTCCCAAACTCTTGCACCCTGTCACATAAAATTGTTCTAGGTTGCCCAACTTGCTAATAGTACTAGGTAAACTACTCAATTTCTCACAACAATTTATTGTCAAAATTGTCAAGTTTTTCAAATCCCCAATGGATTCAGGCAATTTACAAATGCCTAAAAATGACAAGTCCAATATAGTCAACCATTCCAACTTCCCAATTGAGTTAGGGATATGTAAATCTCCTGAAAATTGCGCTTGCCTTAAAAGTAGTTGTTGCAAGTTCACAAGGGATCCGATGCTCTCTGGAAGTCTACATAATTTCGAGCAATTAGTTAGGTCAAGGATTGACAAATTTACCAGATGGCTAATTGATTCTAGGAATTTCAACCAATGATTTGCAATCATTGGCATGAAGAATCTTCAGCTTCTTCAAAGAACTTATACATGGAGGAATTTCCTCTATAGCAATCTCGCCTATGTAAAGTTCCTTTAGTTCTTCCAACTTGCCCATTTCTTGGGGTAGCTCTCGGAGTTTTACACACCCATCCAAGCTCAAAAAACTGAGGCCCTTGGCTTCTCAATAGAAGGGTGGATTAGCTCTAGATTACCACATCTTCGACGATTAATATCTCTAAATGTCGAAAGGTCGAGAGATCAGGAGTAACTCTTAAACAAGGGCAATCTCTAAGAACTAGAGCTTTCAATTGCTTCGCCACCTGCAAAACAAAATGATTTGATAAATTTTTGCTGAGAATAAGTCTATAAAAACAAAAGACAAAACAACATGTTCTTTATCTGACCTTGAGATAACTCCAACCTTCCCAATGCTCTGAAATGTCACTTCTTGATAACAAAAGTACGACTAATTTCTCCATATGAAATTTAGTAGCCATGGATGTAGGACATCCATCCAACTCAAGGATTCGTAACTTGGGAAGCAAGATTTTGGAATCTCCAATCAGTTTTGCATCAAACACCACAAGGCATCTTAAGTTCGATAGTTTCTCAAATTGTTCAGTTGTGAATTCACTCTGCGAGCTATCTCCTTCGAGACCAAGGGCCTGAACGTTAAGATTTTCAATTCCCTTCACAAATGTTGCATCGAGTTAGCTAAAGTGGACTCATTATCACTTTGCCTTTCTATAGTTGTGAAGTTGACGCTCAAGGTGAGATCAGATTTTATCATTTTGAGCAGTGCAGTGGGTCATTTCAAGGGAAAAAAAACACAATAATTACGTTGAATAACAACTTAGAATTAATCAATACTAACACCAAGAGCACAAGTAACCACTAAGCAGCAGGGAGTTTATTGTTTAAACCAAAGTATTCCAACCAAGATAATTCATGTCAAAAGAGAGTAGAACAACGATAGAGGTTACAATTACCTTATTTCTCTGAAATATTTCCAACTCTTCCTCATAGAGCCACACCCTACTTCGATTCATAGGAGCATGGTAATCTTCTTGACGAATAATTTCCCTACCAAGGTCTCTCAGTTGGTCATGCATTTTCAAAATTCCATCATCTCCAATTTTTATTAGCGACATAAATCTCAATGTTTCAAGCCCCATATTCGGAAAAAAATTACAAGCATCCCACATGTGGAACGCCCATTTGAAACTATGCATTTGAAAGTGCCAAGCAATATCCAAAAATATCTGTTTTTCCTCATAGTTTAATGCATCGTAACTTATCCTCAATTTCTCTTGCACTTTCTCATGTGGTACTTCCTGTAACTTCTTTAACGCATCTTGCCAAAATGCTTGGTTTCGTCCACACAGAAACGAACCTATAACCTCAAGAGCTAAGGGTAGCCCTCCGGTAGTGGACACGATAGCATGAGAGAGAGATTCAAATTCACATGGAGGAGAGTCCCTCCTAAATGCATGTCTACTAAACAAGATCAAGGACTCATCCTCAGCAATTTCCTTGAGTTCGTACTTGCATTTCACCCAGCTTCATCAAGAATAGACCTTATTCTTGTGGTAATTATTATCCTACTTCCCATCTCAAACCACTCATTTCCCAACCAAAGCTTTGATCTGATTGTTATCATCCACATCATCTAGAAGAATTAGTACTTTCTTACATTTAAATCTAGATTCCAAGATCTTGATTCCTTCATCTAGATTAGACACTTGATCTCTCTCTTTCAGTATATCAAATTTTAATTGATCTTGCAAATATGAAATGCTCTTGCTCTGCAAGGATTCTCGAATATCTGCAATAAAACTATGATGCTGAAATTGGTCGAATAGCTTATCGTAGACGACCTTGGCTAAAGTTGTCTTACCGATACCCCCATTCCATGAATACCGACAATTTGGGTGGCACTGTGTTTATCATCCAGCAATCTCAAGATATCCTCCACAGCATTATTGATTCCGACAATTTGTTCGGGAACAACCAGCCGAAAGGCCTTCTTTAACTCGCTCAAAACTTTTCTGACAACCATTTTCACCAATTCTCCTTCGTGGCTGTTTATAAAGCATTCGAGCTAAAATGCATTAGAAGAACAATCATATCCTGTTCTATCTCATTATCACAAAGCTACAGCACATAAAAGTTAAAAACGCAAGCACAAGCTGAGAAACATACGAATGTATAGCTCCCTCTACAAGCATAATCCAGTTGAAAAAAAGTAAACAAGGTGTTGATGGAAAGTGAAATACCCGTTAGCAGTTTTCTCCGATTCCCATCCCTTTAGGGAAGCCACTTCTTGAAGTGCTTGTTTCCATTTTGCGACATCTTCTTCGAAATACTTCTCACTTAAATGGGAGAACGTCTCTCCAAAGCTCCCCTTCTGGTACCGCACATGAGCCGGTTCAACCTGGTAAAATATGGGAAAGACAACGTGCCGATGCTCTTCATGCACTCCATCATCTGAACGAGCTCTTGAAGGCACCATTTGCTCGAAGCGTAGTTTCGAGAGAGAATCGGGATCGAGATCTTACTGTTCTTTATGGCCTGGAGAAGGTTGGTACCGATCGCCTCACCTTCGCGAAGCTCATTGTCATCTCTAAACACATGGATTCCAGCATCGACGAGGCCATTGTAGAGGTGATCCGCGAAGGTTTTGCGAGTATCCTTGCCACTGAAGCTCAAGAACACATCGTAACTGTCACTACCCGCCAAAGCGGCGGAGGAGCTAGACGCACTGGCATCATCAACTTTTCGACGTGCGCTCTTCTCGTTGCTTTGGCCAGAATTGTGAGCGGCCGCTCGATCACGTCTCATTTTCACTCCTTCGATGATTCTTGAACCGATCTCTCTTTTAATATCAAAGAACGAAATGCCTCTAATCGGGTTGCCCAACAAGACGACCGTGCACACATCTACGAACTCCATTAACGAGAACCCAACTTCATCGATCAGGCACTAAACCTCTATGCCGTACGCGGCCTTAAAATACAGTATAAGAAAACCGCCTAGAATAAACAAATGAAAAATAATACGATGATTACATATACATAGTAAAGCTTATGTTTCTTGACTAGACGTTGGTGCCATAAATGAATGATACATGTTTAGCGACGGTATAAATAACTAAGCTCTCAAATATTTATAGTCGTCTTTCAATTTGTCTGTGCTTTTTCATGATATATAGTACTTGCTACTCGTTGATGAAGATTTTTTGTGACCCTGCACAATAGCAATTTCTACTTTAAGGCAGGGAAAAGTAGTAGGGTGGTTTCCTTGTAAACCTAGAAGATTAATCAACTGTCCCGTAGCTTTTTTTAATGAGTTTGAATACATGAGAACGTGTTTCGACCAAAAAAACAAAAGAACACATGTGAACGTATTTGATAACTTGCTATAGCATCTAAAGCGAACACATGATCACTTTAAACTAGACTTATAGGCCAAATTGCACAGAGTTTGGGCGCATTTGAAAATTACTAAAGCAAGTCGAACCAGACTGCCGATTAAAAAGGAAAAGTTAAAGTGCCCCCGCTCATTTTTTGGGGACCTAGCAAATGCAGAGAGTCAATTAGAGTTGGCCGCCCTGATGCACCCTTTGCGTTTGTAGGCCCGACCGGCATCTTACTTTTTTCCTCGATGGATGACTTTTGGAATTAGTGCTATGAATGCATACTTTTTTAATTTTATATTTTTGGGCTAAATCAGAAGACAGATCGGCAGAGTAAGCAATACGGCAGGCTCTTATTGGGTGTTAGGTAGAGATTAGAAGCACTGATCTTTTTGCTTGCAACGTCTGTTCCTAGATTGAGGTACATTGTTAAATTACTGAGCCTGCGCGAATCCATGGAGATGACAACGTGCCCGACGCTCTTCATGCACTCTGTCAACTCAACGAGCTCTCGAGGACACCATCTCCTCGAAGCATAGTTCCAGGAGAGAATCGGGATTTGAGATCTTACTATTCTTTAATGGTTTGGAGAAGGAGGTTGGTGCCGATCTTCTCACCTTCGGGAAGCTCATTGTTGTCTGTGAACATGCAGATTCCAGCATTGATGAGGCCCTCGTAGAGGTGATCCGCAAAGGTCTTGCCATTATCCTTGCTGCTGAAACTCAAGAACACATCATAGCTGTTTGTTCCGCCGAAGCGGCGGACGAAATACACTAGCCGGTATCGTCTACTTTTCGACGCGTGCTCTTTCTTGTTGCTCTTGGCAAAATTGCATGGGAGCACATAAAGAAGGCCGGACGTGACCAACACCGCAAAAGGAAAGCCCAGGCAGTAGGTTACGTTTCATTTTCACTCCGTCAAATAACTCACGAACCGAGTCGCTCCGTGATGCGAAAGAATAAAAATATGCCTATATTCGTGTTTCCCAACAAGATGAACCAGTAAGCAAATTATTAGAGCACCACAACACGATGACCTCTATGGAAAAAGTACAATTATTGGAGCGAGAGAGGCGGCCGAAAGGTCAAGTTTGGTCTTTTCGTCTTATTTTGGCTGATTTTTTTCTTCTGCTTAAAAGTTTAGTTTGGGTTATGTGCAATAATTTTGCAACAATCACTTTAAACCAAAAAAAAAAAAAAAACTGAAACACGCTTTGGATATGTCAAAACAGTTTATAAACTAATTTTTTGACTAATATATTTGGGGTTGTGTTATAAGTGAGCTGTTGGATATTCGAAGGATTGGGGGAAAATAAATTTAAAATATTAAAATCCAACCAGAGTGGGTCATGGATCGGGCCATCTCTCACTCCTCCTCTCAGTCTCGGCCGCGTGCATGACATGTCGGAGGGTGTGAAACGGCTTTCACGCTCCGTGGAAGATGGAAATAGTTCTGAAAACTGTGGACCCCACAGTAAAATATATTCAAAAAGCACTCAAAGTCGCATATTCACGGCTCTTACCTTCGCTTTCACATTTTAATTTTCTGCCAAAATAGAAATATCATTTAATATAAAAAATTGCGAAAATAAACTTCCGAGTAACTTTTTTTTTTTAACAAAAAAAAAATGTCCTCAAGGGTTTTTTTTTCAAAAATGTTCTCAAGGGTTGGCCACATTTCAATGATAAAAATTCCAAAAAACGCAACGAAAGTTGAGCTTGATAGGTATAATCCACAACCGTGCAATTCGTACCAAACGCTCCTCAATTAAATCTTCACCTCTGGTATCTCAAATTGAGTAGGCAAAAGATCTTTAATGCTTGATCGTCATGTTACTTGATATATTTGGACAAGATTAAGCTTCACAAGCATCTACAAAATAAAAACCACACATTAGTGAGTAGTGACAAGATGTACATTTCTCGAATAAACTATTGAGATAGATGTCTCGAATTTGAAAGTGATTTATCAAGACCAAATTCAAAGTCGAAACTCAGTTCGTAATTTATGGCTGGCCTACAACACTTCTATATTTAACCCAAAACCAAAGCCCGAATCCGTTTTAAGATAAAGCTTAATTGATAATTCAAAAAATATCTTAGAGTATCATACATTTCATATGTCCTTATTGGGAGTATAGATACACCTCAAATTTTAGCAACTACTTTAAGCAAATACACCCGATAACTCAGAAGCTGATTGAAGTTGGACATTTTAACTCTCTCTCTCTCTCTCTCTCAAAATAAAGAAAGATAATGAAGAAGCTTTCCCGTCGCCTGAGGAGAAAAAAAATAAGCAAATTGAACTAGACTTACCATAGCGTAGCTTTCTGAATGAGTTTGAACGCATGTGAACATGTGGATGACTTACTATTGCATGCAATGAGAACACACGATTAAACGAGACTTATCGGCTAAAAATTGCATAGCTTTCTGAATGAGTTTGTGCGCATTTGAAAAAGTTAAGCAAAGTTGAACTAGACTTTCCATTAAAAAGAAAAAAAGTAGAGCAACCTTGTTCATTTTTGGGGGGCTAGTGAATGCACTAATTGACTCTTTGCACTTGTAAGCCCCAAAGAATGACCGGCATCTTGCTTTTTCCCCAATGAAGGACTTTTGGAATTAGTGCTACAAACGCAAGATTTTTTTAATTTTACTCGTAACTGTCGGTTCCAGACCCTAACTATCTGGGATCGTTGCGTCTCCTTTGCAAAGTGCGTTCCAGCTGTTCTTGTTATACATGGTGGAGCTTACATTTTTGAACTAGACGTTCATGCTTTAAATAAATTATCCATGTTAAAGCGGTGATACTTGATGTAGAGATGGCATAAACTATCGAGCTCATAATTATGGTCATTGTTCAATTTGTCAGAACTTTCCATGGTATATAATGCACGGTTGTCATTTTATTTATATGACTTTTATTCGAAGTGAAGACTTTTTGTGATCATATAGTGTCGAATTTTTCACAAAATGAGTGAAAAGTACAGTGGTTTCCTCGTAAACTAGGAAAATTACTCGACTATTTTGGATAGTTTTGACCTCGAAACGATCACTACCTCTACGCCATATTCACAGCGTCACTGATAAAGAGGAAAGAGGGAAAGCCGAAGACGAGGCGGGAGGATGAAGCACAAGATAGAATTGGCTGATATTTCAAAGAAATCTCATAAAATATCGGGAAAAAGCAAAAAAAAACCCCAAACTTTGCCTCAGTGACAGATTACCCCAAACTTTGTTTTGTGACGTGAAAAACCCCGAACTTTGCAAGCGTGAAACATTTACCCCAAACTTTTATTTGTGACACAAAAAACCCTGAACTTTCATTTGTGTGACACATTTACCTAAATCATAGGGGCATTTTGGTCTTTTTACTTTAAAAAACTTTTTTTTTTTTTTTTCTTTTTCTTCGCCGGCGGAGGAAGCCTCGCCGGCGTCGGCGAGGGCGGCCTCGTCGGCGTCGGGCGGCGGCCCTCGCCGGCGTCGAGCGAGGGCCTCCCTCGCCGGATCGCGGGCACCCCTCGCTGCGTCGCGGCGGCCCTCGCCGGCGTCAGCGGCGGCCCTCGCCGGCGTCGGCGAGGGTGCCCTCGCCGGGCCCTCGCCCGACGTGGCGAGGGCGGCCCTCGTCGGCGTCGGACGAGGGCCTCCCTCGCCGGGATCTGGCGAGGGCACCCTCGCCCGACAACAGGGGCCACCCTCGCCGACGTCGGCGGGCGGCCCTAGCCCGGCTCGGGCGGGCGACCCTCGCCGGACGCCGGTGAGGGCAGCCCTCGCCGGACGCCGGCTTCCCTCCGCCGGCTCGGCGGAGGGAAAGAGAATAAGAAAAAAATAAAAAATAAAAAGAAAAATAAAGAAAAGACGAAAATACCCTTAATGGGGTAAATGTGTCACGGTTGCAAAGTTCGGGGTTTTCACGTCACAAAACAAAGTTTGGGGTAAATCGTCACTCGGCGAAGTTTGGGGTTTTTTGGCTTTTTCCCTAAAATATCCACATTTCATATGTCCACATTGAGAATCCAGAGAACTCTTCAATTTTCAGGCGACTACCTGAGGCAAGTACACCCAATGGCGGTTCCACCTCCATGTTCTAATTCAAAAGCTATTGATAGTTGAGAGAATTCAACTCCCTCTTTGTTTAATAAAGAAAGAACATGAAGAAGCCTTCCCCTTGCCCGAGGAGAAAAAAATAAACAAGTTGAGCTAAACTTCTTGGCGAAACCGCGTAGTTAAGTTTGGACGCAAGTAAACATGTTGATAAATAACTAATACCATTTAACACGAACACATAATTGAACTAGACATACTGGCCAAATTGCATAACTTTTTGAATGAATTTGGGCGCATTTGAAAAAGATAAGCAAGTGGCAAATTGATTATGTTTTGGGTCACCAAACGTAGAGAATAGTTCATTTCTGTCATATTTTAAGACATTATATATTCCCATTGCTCAGGAGAAAAAAATAAGCAAGTTGAACTAGACTTTGTATTTGTGAACCCTAATAATAGTGTAGGGGCCGAATTGAAAAATTGGCGTGATGACATTTAACGCGGACGCATGATTCTTCCAGGAAGTTTTCATCTAATTTAAATATCACTCAAGCCAGGTGTGTAGTTTGGGAAAATCCATCTTGAGGATTAGTATGGGACAACTCATTTTCATACTTCTTCTTCTTCTTCTTCTTTTTTTCTTTTTGGAATTTTGGTCCAAACTTTCTCAGTTGTATTGGATTTGAAATTTTTAAAATTAGACAACTTATTTTAATGACGAACAGTTTAATTGTGAGACCTCATGTTCCACTTGTCTTTAATTTTTCTTGAGCCGATTGGCATTTTCTTGAAAGGAAGCAAACAACACACAAAATATGACGTGGTTTAGAAATTTAAAGCAATACAAGGACTGTATCTGTTATTCTCGTGAGTTGCTAGAAGTCGGGGCACATCATTTGGTGATGAAAATCGACATTTTGATGATTTATGAAAATTAACACGATAACAGGGGTTGTTCTACTGCAGATCCATAATTGTACACTTAAGTTGTATTTTCTTGGTTTTGTTGGAAATAACTTTGCTGCTTGGTAAAAGTTTTCGCTCTGAGAATAAAATTGATTTTTCCATCTGACAATGGTATTGCTTTTACACGATTGTCGATTGTCCATTTCTTCATAAACTTTTCGCTTACTCAATATATAAAAAATTTAGGACCATGCGGATTATCTTCTTATTCGAGTGGCCCGCGAACACGATTTTGGTGATGTAATGACAAATTACATGGCGTGGGAAAGAGATATTTTGAGGACATTGGGGCACATATTCTGCTACGTTAATGGTGCATCGATTAGCTGCAATTTGTTAAATTGCTAATTTAATTTAATAAAAATTATCGTGTATCGTCTCTTTGCCCTAACCACTTCCATAGGATATAATAATACTTATCATTCAACAAACGGCTGTGCATAATTGCGCCACGGATTTGATGTACTTATTATACTCGATTGCATCCAATTTGTTTAAGTGACTACACAATGGAATAAGTGAGATTTTGTGGGATTACAACTGACTATTATAAACGTTTAAGCCATTAGATGAAAGCATAGTTTATTATTTAAATATTTTAACAATCCCCCTCAAATTCAGTCGGGTCTTTTGCCTAATAGTAAACATGGAAATTTAATTTGGGAGGCAAACGGGAATTGGAAATATTTAAACTTAGGATTTGAGAAAGCACAACCCACTATTTTAAAAGTTTAAGTCATTAGATTACGGTGTAGTTTGTTAATTAAATATTCTAACAAAATATTCCATAACACGCCCCAATTAAAAGAATTAAATTTTCAATTGTAATCTATTTTTTTCAATTATGAGTTTGGTGATGATTATAATCTGACCCGACTGGACCCCCGGAAGAAGACTCTTACGACATGAATTCCTCGGATCATGGTGTGCGCGCGGTTTGGGAAAATGTTTAGCCCCTTCCTTTACGTACGACATTGGTTCGAAACAATAGCTTTCTGGATTTGATGAACTTTTATGGAATTTTTAATATTGTAAAGTGAGTTTAGTTGTTCTTGTTCCATTTCTTCCAGGATGCCATCCGTGCGTCTTAAAAAAAAAAAAAAAATAGTATGACGATTATATATACATAGTAGAGCTTATATTTCTAAACTAGACTCATGCTATAAACGAAAGATGCATGTTAAGTGATGATATAAATAATTGAGCTCTCAAATAATTATAGTCGTTGTTCAATTTGTCTCTGTTTTCTCATGACATATAACACATGGTGTTTGCTTTGTTAGTATGACATTTATGGGGAGTGAAGACTTTTTATGATCATGTAGAACTGAGTTTTTGCAATTTATACTTCAAGGCGGGAAAAGTACAGTTGTCTTCTTGCAAAACAAGATAGTTACTTTACTATTTTGGATGTTTTTGAGCTCGAAACGACCACTTGAGGATCTCCGCGCTAGATTCAAAGTGTCGTTCATAAAGAGGAAGAAGGGAAAGTAGCAGGTGAGGTGGGAAGATGAAGTTGCATATAGAATTTGACTGACAATTCAAAAAAATCTATCAAAGTATCGTACATTTCATTTGTCTACATCGGGAATCTAGAGATGCCTTCAAGTTTCAGGTGACTACTTGAGGCAAATACACCTGGTGGCGGTTTTACCTACATATTCTAATTCAGAAGCTATTGATAGTCGGGAGAGTTTAACTCTCTCTTTGTTTACTAAAGAAAGAACATGGAGAAGCATTCTCGTTGCCCGGGGGAAAATATATATATATAAAAAAACAAGTTGAACTAAAGGGTGCAAATGGTAACGCTTCTTGGTTGGGGAAGAGTTTTTTCGGAAATAGTTCTTTATATTTCTATTATTGGGAATAATTTAAGTAAAAGAACCCGTTTGGTAACTACACAAAATTTCTACTCTTGGAATAGAAAAATAATAGAAATGCGTTTGGTAACGCAACAATTTCTCTTTTGTATTTATTCGTTTTTATTCTTGCCGACGGATCGTTGCCGCCGTCGCTGCCCGCCGTCCGTCGTTGCCGCCACTCGCCGGCCGCCCGTCCGCCGGCCGCCGTCGCCGCCGCCGTCCGCCGGCCGCCGTCGCCGCCGCCCGGCCCATCGCCGCCACCTCCCGCGGCCGATGGGGGCGACGGCTGCGGGCGGCGATGGTGGCAGCCGGCAGACAGCGGTGGCGGCGGACGGCGCGGCAGCAGCAGCGGCGGGCGGCGGCGGGCCCGGCGGCGGCCGGCGGCGCGGGCGGCGAAGGTGGGCGGCGGCGGGCGGCGACGGCGGGCTGTTGGAGGTGGCGCGGCAAGAGAGAAGAATAAAGAAAAATAAAAAAGAAAATTAGCTTATTTCTAGAAATTGTTAGGGAACGAAGCAATTGTTTTTGTTTTCGTTTTGCTTCAAATATATTCGAGCTAACTTTCTATTACGAGGAATAGAAAAACAATTTAGCGTTACCAAACGGGTTTCTGTTCTTTTTTTGTTCTGGGGAACCAAAGAATAGAAATTTTGAGAATGAGAAACGTTCTCATGCAGCACCTTATTGGCCAAAATCGCGTAGCTAAGTTTGGATGCAAGTGAACACGTTGATAACTTAATAATATCACTTAATGCAAACACATGATTGAGCTAGACATAATGGCCAACTTGCATGGCTTTTCAATGATGTTAGGTGCATGTGAAAAAGATTAGCAAGTGGCGAATTGTTTATTTTTTGGGTCACGACACGTAGAGAATAGTTTATTTTTTGTCATATTTTTAAACATTACATATTCCCATTGGCCAAGGAGAAAAAGATAGCAAGTTGAACAAGACTTTGTAGTGGTAAATCCCAATGATAGTTTATATTGTGGGGGCCAAATTGAAAAATCGGCATCATGACATTTAACGCCTACGCATGATTCTTCCAGAAAATTTTCATCGAGTTTAAATCTCACTCAAACCGGCTGGGTAATTTGGGAAACCCATCTCGAGGATTACTACGGCCTACGGGACAATTCATTTTCGTACTTTTTCTTCCTTTTGTTTTTTAATTCTGGCCCAAATGTTCTCAGTTTTATTGGTTTTGAATTTTTTTTTTTAAATTAGACAACTTATTTTAATGATGAGCAGCTAAATTATGAGGCCTCATGTTCCACTCGTCTTTAATTTTTTTGGAGGCGAGATGGGGGATGAAGTGCAAGATAGAGCTTGACTGATAATTCAAAAAAATCTCACAAAATATCCACATTTCATATGTCCACATTGAGAATCTAGAGAAGTCTTAAATTTTCAGGCGACTACCTAGGGCAATTACACCCTGTGGCGGTTCCAACTCCATGTTCTAATTCAAAAGCTGTCGGTAGTTGAGAGAGTTCAACTGCCCCTTTGTTTAATAAATAAAGAACATGGAGAAGTCTTCCCCTTGCCCAACTTGAAAAAATAAACAAGCTGAACTAAACTTCTTGGCGAAGCCACGTAGCTAAGTTTGGACGCAAGTGAACATGTTGATAAATAACTAATACCATTTAACATGAACACATGATTGAACTAGACATATTGGCCAAATTGCATAACTTTCTAAATGATTTTTGGCGCATTTGAAAAAGATAAGCAAGTGGCGAATTGATTATGTTTTGGGCCACCAAATGTAGAGAATAGTTTATTTCTATCATATTCTAAAACATTATATATTCTAGTTGAACTAGCCTTTGTATTGGTAAACCCTAATAATAGTTTATATTGCAGGTGCCGAATTGAAAAATCAGTGTGATGACATTTAACTCGTACGCATGATTCTTCCAGGAAGTTTTCATCTAATTTAAATATCAATCAAAGCAGGTGGGCAGTTTGGGAAAATCCATCTCGAGGATTAGTATGGGACAACTCACTTTCGTACTTCTTTGAAATTTTGGCCCAACGTTCTCAGTTGTATTGGATTTGAAATTTTTTAATATTAGACAACTTATTTTAATGACGAACAGTTTAGTTATGAGACCTCACGATCCACTTGTCTTTAATTTTTCTTGAGCCGATCGGCATTTTCTTGAAAGGAAGCAAACAACACATAAAATATGACATGGTTTGGAAATTTAAAGCAATACAAGGACTGTATCTATTAAAAAATAATATGATGATTACATATACATAGCAGAGCTTATATTTATAAACTAGACTCATGCTATAAACGAAAGATGCGTGTTTAGTGATGGTATAAATAATTGAGCTCTCAAATAATTATAGTCGTTGTTCAATTTGTCCATATTTTCTCATGATATATAATACATGGTGTTTGCTTTGTTAGTATGACATTTATGTGGAGTGAAGACTTTTTATGATCATGTAGAACCGAGTTTTCGCAATTTATACTTCAAGGCAGGGAAAGTACGGTTGTCTTCTTGTAAAACAAGATAGTTACTTGACCATTTTGGATGGTTTTGAGCTCGAAACGACCACTTGAGTATTTTGAAGTGTCGTTTATAAAGGGGAAGAAAGGAAAGTAGGAGGTGAGGTGGAAGGATGAAGTGCATATAGAACTTGACCGATGATTCAAAAAAATCTGTCAAAGTATCGTACATTTCATTTGTCTACATTGGGAATCTAGAGATGCCTTCAAGTTTCAGGTGACTACTTGAGGCAAATGCACCTAGTGGCGGTTTTACCTACATATTCTAATTCAGAAGCTATTGATAGTCGGGAGAGTTTAACTCTCTTTTTGTTTACTAAAGAAAGAACATGGAGAAGCATTCTCGTTGCCCGGGGAGAAAAAAAAAAGTTGAACTATACTTATTGGCCAAAACTGCGTAGCTAAGTTTGGATGCAAGTGAACACATTGATAACTTAAGAATATCACTTAACGCGAACACATGATTGAACTAGACATAATGGCCAACTTGCATGGCTTTTTCAATGATTTTGGGTGCATTTGAAATAGATTAACAAGTGGCGAATTGTTTATTTTTTGGGTCATGACAGGTAGAGAACAGTTTATTTCTGTCATATTTTTAAACATTACATATTCCCATTGGCCGAGGAGAAAAAGATAAGCAAGTTGAACAAGACTTTGTAGTGGCAAATCCCAATAATAGTTTATATTGTGGGGGCCAAATTGAAAAATCGGCATCATGACATTTAACGCGTACGCATGATTCTTCCAGGAAATTTTCATCGAGTTTAAATCTCACTCAAACCGGGTGGGTAATTTGGGAAACCCCATCTCGAGGATTTACTACGGCCTACGAAAAAATTCATTTTCGTACTTTTTCTTCCTTTTGTTTTTTTAATTCTGGCGAAAATGTTCTCAGTTCTATTGGTTTTGAAATTTTTTTAAATTAGACAACTTATTTTAATGACGAACAGCTAAATTATGAGGCCTCATGTTCCACTCGTCTTTAATTTTTTTGGGGCCAATTGGCATTTTTATAAAGGGAAGCAAGCAGCACACAAAATATGACATTGTTTAGACATTTAAAGCAGTACAAGGACTGTATCCACTATTTTCGTGAGTTGCTAGAAGTCGAGGCACACGTTTTGGTGATGAAAATTGACATTTTGATGATTAATGGAAATTAACACGATAACAGGAGAAATTCTGCTGCAGATGCCGAATTGTACACTCGGCTGTAATTTCCTTGGTTTTGTTGGAAATAGATTTTCTGCTTGGTAAAAAATTGGCTCAAAGAATAAAATTGATTGTTCCATGGTATTGCTTTTGCACGGTTGTCCATTTCTCCTTAAACATTTCGCCCGCTTCTTCAACACTGAACCTCTCTCTCTCTCTAAATATATATTAAAAAGTTTAGAATCTTCTATGTCATTTTTCCAAAAATTTCTTTTCTCTTTTTCATTACTAATTTGATCTCCACCTCTCAAACCTGCCTCCCTTTACTGGTCTTGGCAGACCAAATCGATCACAACCCTTCATATTCTAGTGCATTTTGCTGGATCTTCTATGCAAAATGTCATACATCGCAAAGATTTTCCAGGTTTCCAATGAATAGTTTGAGATTTTTTTCTTTTTGCAATCCAACACTCATTGATCCTCCGGGATTTGTAGGAATGCCCCAGAGTGATGGTTAGCTTTTTACTGCTTTTACATAGACTCAGAACATATACTAAATTAAATTTGGATTATAGTAATGTACAAGACTCGCATGAAACCTGTGTGGGTCTCGTCATATCCAACGGTCGGCATTCAAGCAAAGGTGCATGTCTGAATGCTGGGCTCATTGAAAACTCCCGATGGAAAATACTTATAGAGAATGAACGGCAATTCACTCGGCGGCCGTTGGGTCAAAGTGATGGGTGAGGGGGAAAAGAACTCGTGCAGTCGTCGCAACACCGCATGAGTGGGCTGGGGTGCACCACAGTGGAGCGGGAGGCCCAATAAGAACGAAAGTGGGTCTGTGGACCGATCGCATAGCCCCCAAATCATGGCCCAGTTATTAGTGGGCCCATAATACGCAGTGGGTCCCAGAAGATGTTTATATTGACCTCCCCACTGTTGGGGCCATGAGATTGCGCTGGAGGAATAGTAGGATTTATATAAATCATGAAGACCAAACCCCATTTGGACCGTTAATAATGTGGCCCTCGTGGTGAGAACTAAAATATCCACATAAATAAAACTGCCTGGTGGATTTAAAAATAAAAGATTGCTTGCATTTAATCATCGATGGTGAGCTATAATTATCCACATTGATTTATTTTCTCAGAACTAAATGGTCTTTGCAAATTTATCTTAACCTTTAAAATTTTGGTAAATTTATCTCTCCTGAAATTTAATTTCCAGCTATATATTTCCCAGTCCAAGATCAACAAACAACAAGTTTATAATATTTATTGATTCAATTCGATCCATATTTAAAGATATTTCACTTTTCCGGTGGAACGCATCCGTAAAATTTGACAACTCTATTCTTCTATATTCATAAAAAATCATGCATATCATTCGTTTTGGTATAAGGCTGAATAGAAACAAGATTTTCTGGTTGTTATTTCTTCGACAAAGGAGGAAGTGAGGCCTATTGATCTTCTCAATGTAATGCACAGCCTTAAAAAACTCACTAATTAATGTATATAGGCATTTTCTCTAGAAATGCAACTCTCGGTGTATTTATTTCTTTTTCAATGCATGATTTTTATGTAATCCGGACAATCTCTTTTTGTTTCTAAAAAAGACAAATTCAAACGCAACTAGCTAATAAAAGAATAATTGAGAAAAAAAATCTATTTTATAAAAATAGGTTATCAATAAAATAAAAACATCACGGAAAAAACAAACACCCATTACTAATGCACAAAAGCCTATATAAATAGGTTACCCAAATTTACTATTAATCAAGCGCATTAACGATGTGCTTGTATGTTGTCCGGATTAGACAGAGGTTGATAATATTCAAGCTCCGTCAACCAACAATGCCGTGACTATTACAAAGGATTTGTCAATGATCAATTACTCATAACGAGACCTCAAGAGGTTAAGTAAAGAAGGTGAATTATACGAACCTTGCGCACTAATTAAGCCGTGAAATTAACTCACAAAATTCCAGTCATGTTATCAATCGGGCAAAAACATTTAATCTCAGAACTAGACATGAGGCAGGCGGTGTTGCGGCCCTGGGGAAGAAGCTGTGGCAACTCGGTAGAAGAGAACTGAAACTATCCAATCCAGCCGAAGGATGGATTAATGTTTCTTGCAAGAATGAATAATCCGGCAGAGCAAATAATGCTGCGGAAAATGCGAATCCGAGTTCGGCTCTGGTATCTAGTGGTGCTTTCTCTTCTCTAGAAAAAATTCACTTTCTTTTTTAATACATAATGCGATGAAGGATTCTCGATTCATTTGCGGCTCTTTTTTTTTTGTGGTTGATTAATTACTATTGAACATAAGAAAGATCATTATTGAAAATGCCACAGCGCCTCCAACTCTTGAGGTACGGCGAGTATCGTGGGCTTCTCAACGGTGGATGTGCAGCGAGGGGAAAATAATCCAATTAGTCGTAAATATATCGTTAGGATATAATATTAATCATAAAATTTTCGTTTTTTTTCCAATTTAATCTTAATTCTATGCATGAAATTTCAATATAGTCATTCCGATCAATCTTCACCGAAAATCATTAACATGACGATCCAATCGTCCCCAAACATCTTATGCCAGACACCGTCACCACGCTAGTAATTTCTTAGAATTTTGCACAAAAGTTTATATTTATATTGACAAAGAAAAATTTAAAACTGACTTAACATCCATACTATGGATTAAAAACTGACTGGACAATTTTCTTTCCGAGGAAGAGATGCCACGACCGCCTCGATGCTTGCTGCATGGAGCATGACGCTAGGGCTCGAGCCAAAAACAATGAGTTTCGACGTCGATTTATTCAGCTTGTCTTCCGTTGAATCGATCGCTATGACTTGTGGTTGGCCCCCGCGTTTGCATGGACCTTTTATGAGGATGAATGTGGAAAATGTTGCATCGGTGAATGATAGCTTTACACGTCTCTACAAGCATGGATTCCCATTCATGAAAAAGTACATCGCGGAGAAAATGACGTTAAGGGACTAATGGGTCGAATGATAGAAGAGACTCCAAGTGAGGTGATAAAATCTGAGAGTAAATATAAATCTGTTGTTCCCCAATTTCATTAAACCATCTCTTGATCCACAAGCCAACTTCAATTACTGTTCTGGGGTTTCGGGGGACACGACTACGGGGGAGCAAATGCACTCAAGTTGGTCTATAGTATCAACATTTGCTTTTATAACAAAAAGTGCATACCTAGATCGTCTCTTTCTCATAAACCGTGCTGGGACATTAACTTCACAAATATTTTGGCTTGTCGAACGTACGAGGCGACAGCGATCATGGAGAAAGCTTATCATGTGATCATTTAATTTGACCTATTATACATAGATGGGGGACCGGTTTCTATGGTCTCTCGAGGGATCCCTCCCTTCCACCATAAAAATGTTGTATCCCAATGCATTTTGTTATACTTTCTATTTGGAGTGTTGTATCACACAAACATTTTATTATGGAAATCTTATCATGAGATTTGTTCTTGCAATCCAATGATTAGAGATCCTCTGGGATTTGTACCAGTGCCACAGGGTTACAATTCACTTTCTACTCCTTTTACACATAACAAGTTTATATATAAATTGAATCTGAACCACCGACAATAACAAGATCCATGTAAGTCTTGCATAAGTTCCCCTAGATCTAACAGTCCAGACTTGGAGTTAAGGTGGTGCGTTTGTATATGTTGAGTTCGCTGAACGCTAGCGATAGAAAAATGAGTAGGGAATGAATGAAGTGTCACTTGGCCATTGGTCGAAGTTGTAAGGGGAAAAAATCATAATGATAATACAAATAGGGAGGTGCAATGTCATCGTTGATTTTTAATTTATTTAATGTGGGTCCGGTCCTTACTGGCTATCATATATATCATATCGCCAAGTTATAATTTTTGGCGAAAATTGACTAGAATGATTACATTAAAATTTTGCACAAAGATTCATGATTAAATTGGTAAAAATGAAAAGCTTAAGACTAAATTGAAATCTTTAGGATTGATTGGACAATTTTGCCTTCCGGAGGAGAGACCTTATCACCTCGATGCTTGCTGCATGAAGCATGACTCCCCCGTTCAAGCCAAACCAGTCAGTTTCGACGTCAACATATCCAGCTTATTCTGCATCAAATCGCTTGATATGACTAGGCGTTGGCCCTGCATTCGCAAGGACATTTTACGAGGATGAATGAGGGAAAGTTTTTCACTGGTGAACGCTAGCTTTACACGTCTATGGACTATACATGCATGGATTCACATTCATGAAAAAGTATATTGCGGAGTGGATGATGAGAAAATGGCATTACGGACGGCAATGATGCAGAAATCAAATGATGTTTTAATTTGATCTTTTATGCGAACACGGGTCGTACCGCCCACATAAATATATAGGAGCAGTGACATCGAGACCTGGTGGGGGTTGTGCAGATGACCATCTGAGCCAGGAGCGCAGCCAAAACTTACTGAGCTGCATGGCCAACGTCAAGAACTCCGGAGTGCGAACGTTTAAAGGAAGCAAATGCATAAGTCGAGGATGTCGTGGACATCCTCTCTCTTGTCATGAAAGCCGCTTTGCTTGTCGGAAGAAATATCCACAAGCCCTGAATCTCTGTCCTCGTTCAGTGGATTTCTCAACTCAGATCCCTTCACCTCACTTCGCGATCACCCCTTTCTTCTGTGACTTTTTTTTGTTTTCTCTTGCTGTTTGTCTCTGTCTGTTCTCGTTCCGTTGCAACAAATGGGAAAAGAAAAGAGGGTATTGTGAAGTGCCTCTGTTTTTCCTTTCCTATAGATTGGGAGAATAATGGAAAATGACAATGGAATTCAACTATAATTGCAGGAACAAGAACATAAAGCGGCCATAGAGGTTCAAAACCCTAGATCTGCGGACAAATTTAGAACGCTAAGTAATGTGAATCGAACATACTACTCTCTACCTCTATACTTAATTAACTGATGCTAACAATATCATGATTAGGGGAAGCGAACTTGATTTTACCATAAGGATGACGAAGAAAGATATTTGAATCGTTGGCAAACAGCTCATTGGCATCTAGCCAGAAACGTCCTAGCTATAAAAGCACGTTCTCTCTTGAACAAAAGAATATCGCACAGAAATCCTTAGACTCCACATATGCGTCCTCTGTTTCTAATGTTAAAATGTTCAATCTTCAGCATTAGGAATCACACATTTATGATTGATATTTTCCTCAGGTTCATAAGGAAATTGCTGTCAAGTGTTAATCCTTAGACAAATCAGGAGTTAAAGGATATAATTCCAGAGTCTCAGGCTGCCTGAACTGTCAAGAACTATAATTATAAATTGCAACCTTCATAAACCGCATCAATCCAAATAGCTGCTTCAAAAACTAAAAAACCATCCCTAAAAAGGGCATTAACAGCTCCTGCAAATTGGTGCAACATCATGAGATCAATTTGTTATCCGCTGAATCGGTTACTACCAAATCTTTTAGAGTAGTCTTGACACCAAAACTTTCACAAAGCAAGAACGTGTCGAGCTCTGCCCTCATTCCGGTGCCAAAACAAACAATCCATTACACAGTTACTTCATTCTTAATCTCACATCAGAACTACCTCCACGTGTGGTTCTCTTTGGTTTACATGTCCTAGACTAAAAAGACATCGTTTCTTTCATCGTAAATAGCATGCTATTTTATATCTTGCTATTCCGAAGGTCCAGAATAAGCATCAGCGGAACAAATCCACATTTCATAGCATAAAAAATCCCAATGCTTGAATGAATAAAACATAAAATCTGAAGCTCATTTTTCCAAACGGGATGAATATGATCGATATTCAGCCCTCGGTCAAATTCGACACATAAAGCTCATCAAGAATCCAAAATGGCCAGGGAATCTTGTGAAGAGAATATAGCAGTGTATCAAAAACATGTTAATGACTTACCATGAAAAGAATTCTTAAGGGATTGAGATAACTGAAGCCAAGGGTTGCCTTGAAGAGTCTAATACGGCTTAATTGAGGCAAACCGTTCTTCAATTTGAGTATCCTCATGAATAAAATGAAATCGAAAGTATCTGCATAGGCGAATAAGCATAACCAAATAGATGTCAAGGAAGGTAGCAAATCATCTCGAAACGCGGTACTTTGAGAAAATTACAACTCGGATTTGCGGGTGATAGTCATTGATAGGTCATCTAAGATCAGCAATCTTACTTGATGGCTACGACATGTAAAGTTGTTCTTAGAAGGCATTCCGATGACTTTTTGGCATTATCAAGAGAGTGATTTTTCCGAAGCTTCATGCCATCCTCCTCCATTAGCTTCCCTGGCGCTTGAACGTGTAAGAGAAGGAAAAACAATATGCTATCGTCTTGGAAAATGATCAAATTCGACCTCATTATTTTATGCAAAGGGAAAAGAGATAAAAAGAAAATAATCTTGATTAACTATCAAACCTCCTCCTTCATACGTTGCTAATATCAAATGGTTAATACATTAACTATAAACATTTTTAGTTGGGGAAAATCTTTAGTAATAGAAGAAATTTGTAACTTACTGATTTTATTGACATATTTGTAATTCTATTGTAGCGCACGCTTGTATAATTTGAAGGGAAAAAAAAAATTGGTCACTAACTAATTTACGCGTGCGTTGGTAAAATCATTTTTTAGTTGGCGTTTTACTAACCGCACCTGCGTCATGATGCCCGCAGAAGAGATGGCTAAAACCAATCGCCGTAGCCAGAGTCCTCGACTTGAACTTTTCCGGCGGGTGCTTTGGCCTCGCTCGAAACCCCTTCCCCCATCCTCAATGAAGAGCCTGCCGTCGCCGGAGACGATTCCGGCAGCGACTCGACCGAGAGGGGAACTTCACAGCGTCACTCACTGTAACTCTTGGAGACAGCCCATGTAACGGAGGCTTCACCAGATTCAAGTACTTAGTGCAACCCGTCCTTCAAAAGCCCCTTTGAACAAGAATCGCGGATGAATAAGCTCACAGATATTTTCACCACACAAAAAGACTCGCGGTTTGTTCCCGCCTGTCGTGCTTCTTCGAAGCATCATTGCCCACCGGAGGAGCTGGTTCGACTTGTCTGGATTTGACCGCGAATAATGACGTTGCTGCGTGCGCTGTCTTCGAACTCGATCTCCTCTGCTTTCTCAACTTTGACCTCCTGAACAGCAAGACTTGAAAAGTGAGATTGAAGACTGAGGCCGTAAAGTGGTGGTACATGGAGAGAACGACGATGAATAGCGTGATTTGCTTTATTTACCTTCTCTGAAGAAACGTGAATCGTTCCGGACGTTGTGGCCAAATACCTCTGACTCGTCCGATAAGTGGCATCGCTGAACGCCTTTTTAGAGTTTGGACGCCTCGATTCCCGGAGCTCCGCGATATCCGGAAGTTCATGCGAGATTGACCCCCATTACTTCATTGAATCTTTGAATTTGACGGATGTAGAAAATTTACTGAGGCTAGCGCGAATACCGTCCGTTGCCCAAATATTTGGCTCTCCTCACTCCCCGAACATCAGGGATGTTCGAGCGGTCGTCAACAAACACAAATTCCAGGTTATGGAAGCACGAGAGGTCTGGTAATGTATCAATAGATGGGCACCCCACGAGATTTAACGTTGTCAAGTTTTTCAATCTCTCAAGGCCTTTAATTTCGAGTAGATTGCAGCATCCACAAAAATCTAACCACTCTAAATGTGTTAATTGCGAAACGTCCACTCTTACAAGGGACTCACACCGCGCTATAACTAGACTTTCCAAGTTTTTCAAATTTTCAAAACCTCGAACTTGATCATCTTTCAATATTGGACCACTTGTCCATATATGCAACAATCTCAAAGATTCTAGATGTTCAAGGCCGTCAAGGTTGGACAACTTCGAGCATTCAGGAACAATAAGTGTTGCTAAGGATTTTAATCCCTCTAGACCCCTAATCTCTGTAAGCTCTCTGCACGAGTTAAGATATAATTTTGACAATAATTCCAATCTTGACAAACTCGGTAACTCTTTCAACTCAACACAATTGCTGACAGAAAGTTTCAATAGTCTTGAGGGAAGCTCCGGCATGGATTTCAACAATGGGCAATCCTTGACGGTGAGCTTTTTCAGGTGGATTAAATGAGAAAGTTGAGGAAATGTGCTATGTCGACCGCTAACTTTCAAAACTGTTAAAGAGGTACGAAGCTCCGGCAGTGATTGAAGCATCTGGCAATCACCTAATTTAAGTTCCTCAAGACAAGAAACCTTATTGAATGTGCCATGGAAGCCAGAAATAAATACCTGTGGAACTTAATTGAAGGATCTTCAGTGAAGACAACCCATCTACATGAATTTTCCCTCCCAAACTCTCGCAATGTGAGGCATCTAATTCTTCAAGGTTGCCTAACTTGCTAATAGTACTAGGTAAGTTACTCAATTTAATACAACAACAAATTTACAAAAATTTCAAATTTTTCAAATCCCCAATGGATTTGGGTAATTCGCAAATGCCTTCATATGGCCGGTTCAATTTTTCAAACTCTTGCCCCGCCTCTTGTCAAAGGACCAATCGGGTTTATCTCGAGGTCCAAATGACAAGCGCTGCAATTTCACAAGGGATCCAATACTCTCTGAAAGTTTACATAGCCCAGGGCAATCTCTCAAGTCAAGGGTCAACAAATTTACCAGATGGCTAATTGAATCGGAAAGTTCAAATAATGATTTGCAACCAGTGGCATCAAGCACTTTCAGCGTCTTCAAAGAACTTATACATTGAGGAATTTTCCCTATAGCAGTCTTGCCTATGTAAAGTTCCTCCAGTTCTTCCAACTTGCCCATTTCTTGGGGTAGCTCTTGGAGTTGAGAACATTCCTACAAGTTCAAATAAAGGAGGCCCTTGGCTGCTCCAATAGAAGGGTGAATTTGCCCTAGATACCAACATCTCTTAAGCTGAATTATCTCTAAATTTCGGAAGGCTGACAGATCGGGCGTAGCTCTAAACGACCGCAATCTCTAAGATCTAGAACTTTCAACTGCTTTGCCATCTGTGAAACAAAAAGATTGATAAATTTTCGCTAAGAATAAGTCATTAGAAACAAAAAAAACAAAACAAGATGATGTCCTTCTGACCTTAAGATGGCTCCAACCTTTCCATGACTCTGAAATGCTACTTTTTGATAAATCGAGTATGACTAATCCCTCCAAAGAAAAATTGGTGGCCGCGCATGTAGGACGTCTCCACACGAGCCACCGTAAATTATGAAGCAAGTTTTTGGAATCTCCAATCAGTTTTGTACCACCCATTGCAAGGAACCTTAGGTTCGGTAGTGTCTCGAATCGTTCAGTTGTGAATTCCCCATCCGATTCCGACCAAGGAACATAAAGTTTCCCCTTCCTCCAGTCTTCCTCAAGACAGCGGGCATGAATGCTATCTTTTTGAATTCCCTTCACAAATGTTGCATCAAATCAGCTAAAGTGGACCCATATATATCATTTTGCCTTCATTCTATCGTGGTGACGTTGACGCTCAGGTCAGACCACTTTTTTATCATGTAAGTGATTATTTATTTTTCTATGATGAAATTACTCTCCTTTTGCTTATGCCATTTGCTCCTTTTTCTTTTTCCTTCTTTTATCCGATTAGAGGATCAGCACAATACGTCAATTCAAAGGGGAAAAAAAACGACACAGACACCAAGTGCACAAATAACCACTAAGTAGTAGGAAGTTTATTGTTTAAACCTAGTTTTCTTCTTTTTCCTTTTTTTTTAACTCGATAGAGATGTCTACCATGTACATATGCTTCATAATCATATCAAGGAAATAATATACAGAGAGCAATTTCGGCGGTGAGGTATTCATTCAAGTCAAAAGAGAATAAAAGAATGATAAATGTAACAATTACCTTATTTCTCTCAAGTACTTCCAAGGCTTCCTCACACACCCATAACCTACTTCGATTCATAGGCACGTTGCAATCTTCTTGATGAACAATTTCCCTACCAAGGTCTCTTAGTTGGTCATGCATTTGCACCTTTCCATCATCTCCAATTTTTATTAGTGACATAAAACTCAATGTTTCAATCCCCATCGTAGGAGAAAAATCACAGGCATCCCACATGTAGGATGCAAATATCTTAAATCCCCTCCAATGAAGAAGCAAGCAATATCCAAAAATATCTGCTTCTCCTCATTGTCTAATGCATCGTAACTTATCATCAACTTCTCTCGCACTTTCTTATGTGGTACTTTCTGCAACTTCTTTAACGCGTCTTGCCAAAATGCATGTCTTTTACCACACAAAAATGAACCTATAACCTCGAGAGCTAAGGGAAGCCCTCTGGTAAAGGACGTGACATCACGAGAGAGAGATTCAAATTCACACGGAGGAAAGTCCATCCTAAAGGCATGTCTACTAAACAAGGTCAAGGACTTATCGCTAGGAATTTCCTCTAGTTTGTACTTGCAATTGACCCCAACATCATCAAGAACAGACCTGCTTCTTGTGGTGATTATTATCCGACTTCCCGTCTCAAACCAGTCATATTTCCCAATCAAAGCTCTGATCTGTTCGATATCATCCACATCATCTAGAAGAATTAGGACTTTCTTACGTTTAAATCTAGATCCCAATAGGCTGATTCCTTTATCCTTATTAGACGCTTGGTCTTTCTCTTTCAGATCACGTATTAATTGATTCTGCAAATAAAAAATGCCATTGCGTCGCGAGGATTCTCGAATATCTGCAATAAAACTACGATGCTGAAATTGGTTGGAGAGCTTATTGTGGACGACCTTGGCTAAAGTTGTCTTACCGATACCCCCATTCCATAAATACCAACAATTTGGGTAGCACTAGGGTTATCATCCAGCAATCTCAAAATACTCTCCACAGCATTATCGATTCCGACAAGATGTTCGGTCACATCCAGCTGAAAGGCTTTCTTTAACTCGCTCAAAACTTTTCTGACAACCATTTTCACCAGATCTCCTTCGCGGCTGTTTACAAAACATTCGAGTCGAAAAGGATTAGAAGATCATATTCTATTATCTCATTATCACAACACTATAGCATATAAAAGTGAAAGAAAGCAAGCACAACTAGAGGAACACACGAATGTATAGGCTCCTCTACAAGCAAGATCCCGTTGCAAGAAAGTAAACAAGGATTCGATGGAAAATGAAGTACCCGTCAGCAGTTTTCTCCGATTCCCATCCCTTTAAGGAAGCCACTTCTTGAAGTGCTACTTTCCATTTCTCAACATCTTCCGGATACTTCCTACTTAAACAGGAGAAAGCCTCTCCAAAGCTCCCTGTTTGGTTTCGCACATCGGTCGGTTCAACATTATAAAATATGGGCAAGACAACGTGCCCGCTTTTGATGCACTCTGTCATCTCAACGAGCTCTTGAAGGCACCATTTGCTTGAACCATAGTTCTGAGAGAGAATCGGGATCGAGATTTTACTATTTTTAATGGCCTGGAGAAGGTTGGTGCCGATCTTCTCACCTTCGCGAAGCTCATTGTTGTCTCTGAACACGCGGATGCTGGCATCGAAGAGGCCATTGTAGAGATGATCCGCAAAGGTTTTGCGAGTATCCTGACCACTAAAGCTCAAGAACACATCGTAGTTGTCACTACCCGTCAAAGCAGCGGAGGATCTAGACGCACTGGCATCATCAGCTTTTCCACGTGCGCTCTTCTCGTTGCTTTGAACAGAATCGTGTGCGAGCGCTAGATCACGTTTCATTTTTACTCCTTGTATGATTCTTGAACCGATCTCTCTGGTAAAATCAAAGAACGAAATGCCTCTAATCGGGTTGCCCAGAAAGATGACCCTGCAGAGGGTTTTGTTTTTGGAGCTTTACACTACAAGGTGATGATGCACATGGATCGGGAGGGAGCGAGTAGACAGATAAATAGGGACTAAATCCCACGTACCCAGAAGAAAGGGCATGGTTGGTTCGCGAGGACGCCCACTTCACACGCAACGACTAAATCCAGTCTTTCCACCGACAACTAAATCCCACTTTCCCAGAAGAGCGGGCATGGGTGGTTCGCGAGGACGCCCACTTCACACGCAGCGACTAAATCCAGTCTTTCTCTATTAATCTGTCTACTCGTTCCCTCCCGATCCATATGCATCATCATCTTGCAGTGTAAAGCACCAGAAAAAGAACCCTCTGCACGGTCGTCTTGTTGGGCAACCCGTTTTTGAACTAGACGTTCATGCCTTGAATGAATGATCCGTGTTAAAGCGATGATGCTTGATGTAGCGATGGCATAAAATATTGAGCTCGTAATTATGGTCATTGATAAATGTAAATGACAGATTATTGTTTGGGGCAAGCCGCTCTAATTGGCTCTTTGCACTCGTAGGTCCCTAAAAAATTACTGGACGCTGCTCTCGTCGACCAATTTGCACTTGTAGGCAAGGCATCCCAAAAATGACTGGCATCTTGCCTTTTCTCCAATGGAGGACTTTAAGGGTGCATTTGTTTGTGCTCTTTTTTTGTTCCCGAAACACAATTTTTATTATTTTGTTCTAGGAAACAAAACAAGAACAGAAACGCGTTTATTTACATTTTTGTTCAAAATCTATTTTTTTGTTTTCGAAAACAAATTTGAAACAGAAATAAAAACAATAAAAACTTGTTTTCTTGTTAAAACACTTCCAGAGAAACAATTTTTTCTCTCTTATTTTTTTTCTCTTTTTTTCTTCTTCTTTTTCTTTGGTCGGTCGACGCTTGCCTTGGCCATGGGCAGCCAACCTCAGCAATCGAGGGCCGTCAACCTCGCCGGAGCGTTGCTGGCCCCTAGCAAGGTGAGGCCGACCTCAAGTCGGCCGGCAAGCCTCGTCGTGGTTGGGCGAGGCCGCCAGCCCTCATCGGCCGATCACCAACCATGGTCGAGGCCAGCGACCAGCCAAAAGGAAGAAAAAAGGAAAAAATAAAAAATAAAAATAAAAATAAAATATTTAAAACTTAAAAGAAACAAAAATATTATACAAATTTACCAAACGTGTTTATGTTTTTTTTCTATTCCAAGAACAGAAATTTTGTGCAGTTTCCAAACGCGTTCTTCTGTTCAAAAATTGTTTCCTGAAACAGAAATAGTTTTTTCTATTTCTGCTTCCTGGAATAATTTTTGAATAGAAACGTTACCAAATGCACCCTAAGAATCGGCGCTATGGACACAAATATTTTTATTTTTTTTTTATTTTGGGGCTAAATCAGAAGAGTAAGATCAGCAGAGTAAGCAATAGGGGTGGGCTCTCATTCAGTGTTATGGTAGAGATAACAAGCATTGATCTTTTTGTTTCTATGGAATGAGAGGCTTATAAGCAAATCGGCACTTGCCGTGTTTATTAAGTTGCCGATTCTGCACGAATCCAAGGAAAGCTCTGTGAATGGACTGAGGCGGAGATTACCTCTGTAAATTACAGTCCTTTTTTGCCCTGACATTAATATTTACATCTAAAAATTAGAGGTGGCAAATGGGTGGATCGGGTCGGGTATGGGTCGGGTCGGGTATGGGTCGACCCATATTTGACCCATTTAACCCGTTTTGACCCATATTCTCAGTAGTGTAAATCATATGACCCATACCCGACCCGACCCATACCTGACCCATACCCGACCCATATTATCGAAACACATTTATATTTAACTCAATTTAGTTACTTAAATAAAAACTTCACACCAAATTTAAAAAGTAAATAAAATAAAAAATGTGAAAAACCTTTAAATTAAAATACTTTTGAAGAACTCATAATAAGAAAAAGTTTGATAAGCTAATAATTGACATGAAAATAATATTTGTTAAAACAAATATTCTTGAATGCAAGAATGCATAACTTTTTAATTGTAATTGTTTTTAATTTTGGTTGATTCATTGATTTTAGTTTACCAAGTTAAAAATTACATTATGATGTTTTGAATTTCTATTTATCAATCTAAACAGCATCGAGCTTCGTCTAAAAGTACTTTTTCGGTATGGATATCTATCTATCAAATATCATTTAGAAAAATCGACTTTTTATTATTTTAAATTTTTTGAAATTATTATTATTATTTATTTTATTTTCTTCTTTTCTTCTTTTCTTTTTTTCTTTCTTTTTCCTCCTCCTTCTTCTCCATTGTTACTCCGTCGACGATGACCAGCCAAGCCGCAGTTCGGCGAGATCAAGGCTCCGCCCGTCCGGGCGAGCCCGAGCTGCCGAGCTCCGTCGCGGTCGGTGAGCTCGGGGCTCGGCCGATCCAGGCGAGCCCGAGCTCCATCGCGGCCGGCGAGCTGGCGGCTCGCCAGATCCAGGCGACCCCGAGCTTGGCCATGGCCGGCGAGCTCGCGGCTCGCTCGATCCAGGCGAGCCCGAGCTCTGTCGCGGCCGGCGAGCTCGCGGCTCGCCAGATCCAGGCTCGCTCGAGCTCGGCCATGGCCGGCGAGCTCGCGGCTCGCTCAATCCAGGCGAGCTCGAGCTCCGTCGCAGCCGGCGAGCTCGCGGCTTGCCAGATCCAGGCTCGCCCGAGCTCGGCCAAGGCCGGCGAGCTCGCGGTGGCGAGTGGCGGAGGCTAGCAGAGAAGGCGAGCGGCGGAGGTGAGCGGAGGAGGCACTGACGAAGCCGAAGCACAGTTGTCTGTCGAGCGTGGTTGATGTTTTTACTTTTTCGATTTTGAAAATGGGTCGAAAATGGGTCACAACGTGTGACCCATTTTCGACCCATATAGAGTTGAAGTTAAAACACTTTGACCCATTTTAGCTAGGCCTTTACTTCTTCATGACTCATATACGACCCATAAGTGAAAAATATGGGTCTAAAAATGGGTCCATGACCTATTTTGCCACATCTTCTAAAAATAAAGAAAAAGAAAGAAATGAATTTAATAGATGACATTATACTAGCATATAGACCCGTGCTATGCATGAGAAAAGTACTCGTAAAATAGATTACAGTAAATAATTATTCTACAAGTGTTCTTAAAGTTATATGAAAAGTGACTATACGCCCCTTGGACCAAAAGGAAAAGAATGAAATTGGATTAAAGCGAGAGCTTAATCATCACGACGTGTGCTCTTCTTGTTGCTCTTGACAGGATTGCGTGCGAGCACAGAGAAGAATCGACCCAACAACACTGCAAAATAACGGCCAGGCACTAGGTCACGTTTCATTTTTTCTGCTTCAATGACTCACCAACAGAGTCACTCTATCAATACGCAAGCACAAGAAGCCTCTCTATACTCGGGTTGCCCAGCAAGACGAGCCAGGAGACAAACTATCATAGCACGATAAGATGAGCTCTAATGCAAAAGAGTACAATTATTGGAGCGGACATATCAGTACAATTATTGAAGTAGACAGGCTCTTTTTGCTTTTTCACCACTGTCAGTTCCAGACCGTAAAATATCTTTTTGACTAGTGCGTCTGCTTTGTAAAGTGAGTTTCAGCTGTTTTTGTCCGATTCTTCCTGGCCCGGCCGGAGCAAATACGAGGTAGTCCCGAGTTATCATGTCAACGCGGTCCCGCGCTATTCTGTTTCTTCTCTGGCTGCTGTCGTTACTCTCTCTTTCCTCTCACTTCCGTTCTGCGCTTTTGGTCATGGGGTAGGGGCTCAACCTGGACGAAATGTACATTCCACGGCAGAAGACTGAATAAATCACCGGTCGTCTTCCAAATTCACCCATATTTTGAGCAAATGCAACAAACATCCTTTCCCAAATCGACGTTTGAACGATTTTGATCCGCACCCATAAGACCAGAACCTCAATTTCATGCCAAAGCCGGCAACTTCGGGGTGCCGCTAGGCTAACGGTCAGTAACAGAAAACTTTTCCAGCCATGTATCCCAAATTCGGCGCGAGGAGCAACCGAAAGGTCAAGTTTGGTCTTCTTGTCTTATTTTAGCCGTCTTTTTTCGCTTAAAAATTTAATTTAGGTTACGTGCAATCGTTTTGCAACACTCGCATTAAACCAAAAGAAAAAAAAAAGAAAAAAAAGAGAGAAACTCAGACACATTTTGGAAGTGTCAAAATAAGACAGACCCAATTTTTTACTCATACGTCTGGGGTTGGGCTCTTAGGGCCTGTTTGTTTGGGTTTTGTTTCTGTTCCCCATAGCACAATTTTTATTCTTTTGTTGGGAGAACAAAAAGAAAACAGAAACGTGTTTATTTATACTTTTGTTCGTCGGCCGTGGCCGGCCGACGGCTCGCCCGGCCAGCGAGGTCTCGCCGGCAGTGCGAGGTCGGCGACCGGCCAAAAGGAAGAAATAAAAAAAAAGAAAAAAATAAAAAAAATTATATAAATTTACCAAACGTGTTTACATTCTTTTTTTTTTTTTTTTTATTCCGAGAACAAAAATTATAAAATTTTATCAAATGCGTTTTTCTGTTCAAAATTGTTCTCCATAAGTTATTTTTATTATCAAGAATAATTTTTGAACATAAATGTTATCAAACGCAAGCTTAATGAGTTGTTAGACATTTTAATGGTTTGGTGAAAATAGATTTAAAATATTAAAATCTAGCTACGTGCATGATACGCCAGAGGGTGTGAACGGCTGTCACGACTGTCAGAACGGGGGGCCCCACAATAAAATATCTCCGGAAGGCCGTCGTAAAGTCGTATGCTCGCGGCCCTTATCTTCACTTTCACCTTTAAATTTTCTGCTAAAATAGAAATATCATTAAATATAAAAAAAATAGCGAAATTAAACTTTCGGGTGACTTTAGACTCGACTACATATGTCCTCAAGTTTTTTTTTTTTTCAAATAAAATGTTCTTAAGGTTTTGTGGCCACATTTCCATTATAAAAATTCTAAAAAAACTCAACAAAAGTTGAGCTTGATAGATATAATTCATAGCTTTGTAATTCATACCAGACACTCCTTAATTGAATCTTCACCTTTATCCAGCATATCAAATTGAGTAGTTAAAAGATGTTTAATGCTTAATTGTCATGTTATCCATATATATTTGGACAAGATTAAGCTTTGCAAGCGTGTACAAAATAAAAACCATACTTTAGTGGCGAGATATACATTCTCAAACAAACTATTGAGATTAATGTCTCAAATTGAAATGCGATTTATCAAGACCAATCTCAAAGTCGAAACTCATTTAATAATTTATGGATGGCCTACAATACTTTTATATTTAATGCAAAACCAAAGCCGAATTTGTTTAAAGATAGAGCTTGATTGATAATTCAAAAAATCTATTAGAGTACCATACATTTCATATGTCCATATTGGGAATATAGAGACACCTTAAATTTTAGGCAACTACTTTAGGCAAATATACCCAGTAGCGGTTCTAACTCAGAAGGTGATGATAGTTGTACATTTTAACTCTAGTTGAACTAGACTTGTCATAGCGTAGCTCTCTGAATGAGTTTGAATGCATGTGAAAATGTTGATAACTTGCTATAGCATACAATCTGAAGCATGTGAAAATGTTGATAACTTGCTATAGCATACAATATGAACACACGATTGAACTAGACTTCCTGGGCAAAAATTGCATAACTTTCTGAATGAGCTTGGGCGCATCTGAAAAAGTTAAGCAAAGTTGAACTGGACTTTCCGTAAAAAAGGAAAATTATAGTGGCCTTGCTCATTTTTTGGGGGCCAGCGAACGCAGAAGAGTCAATTAGAGTGGGCTGCTTTGATTGACTCTTCACTTGTAGGCCCTGAAGAATGACTGGCATCTTGCTTTTTCCCCCAATGGAGACTTTTAGAATTAGTGCTCCAAACGCATTTTTTATTTTATTTTATATGTTTAGGCTAAATCAAAAGACTAAGATCGGTCGAATTAAGCAATGCAGCATGCTCTTATTGGGTGTTTGGTAGAGATATCAAGCATTGATCTTTTTGTTTATGTGGAATGAGAAGCTTATTCAACAAATTGGCACTTGCAATGTTTGTTCTTTGAATGAGGTACGCTGCTAAGTTGTTGAGCCTACACAAATCGAAGGAATCTTCAAGTGGACCGAGATGGAGGTCCTCCGTTGTGTAAAGAACGGGTCTGTAGGGCTAGTATAATGCGATCTATCACGCTTTACTCTTTCTTTCTTTCTCCTTGGTTTTATAAGACTATTCTCATGCATAGTACGATAATAATTGTTTTTTTTTTCAGAAACAAAAGGCAAAGGAAAGAGAATTTCCTTATGCAACGGAGGATCTACATCTTGGTCCACTCTAAGATCTTCCTTGGATCTGTGGAGGCTCAACAACTTAACAATGTACCCCATTCTAGGAACAAACATTGCAAGCAAAAAGATCGATGCTTGGTATCTCTACCTAACACCCAATAGAAACTTGCCACATTGCTTATGCTACGGAAAAAGCAAGATGATAGTCATTCTTTGGGGGCCGACAAGTGCGAAGGGTCAATTAGAGCAGCCAACTCTAATTGACTCTGTGCGCTTGCTAGCCCTGAAAACATGAGCAGGGCTGCTTTAAATTTTCATTTTTAATGGAAAGTATCGTTCAAATTGCTCAACTTTTTTGAAATGGGCCTAAAGTCATTTAACAAGCTGTGCAATTTGGCTTGTAAGTCTAGTTCAATAATATGTTCGCTTTAGATGCTATAGCAAGTTATCAACATGTTCACATGTGTTCAAACTCATTCATATAGCTACACTATAGTATATCTAGTTCAACTTGCTTTCTTTTTCTTCTCGAGCAACGGGAAGGCTTCTTCATGTTCTTTCTTTATGAGAGAGAGAGAGAGGAATTCTCCAACTACCAATTACTTATGAGAGAGAGAGAGGAACTCTCCAACTACCAATTACTTATGAGTTATAATGTAGAGGTAGAACTATCTAATTATATTGCCTGAAATTTGAAGGCCTCTAGAGTTCTAATATGGACAATTGAAATGTATGATAATTTGAGAACTTTTTTGACTTATCAATCAAGCAAGTTAATAATTATGAACACAGAAAAACCAATTCGAACTTTCCTTCACTACAACGTTAATAATCCAACTGAAATTTGCACTTATGATATTTATCGTCTTTAAATTCCTACATATTATTAATTGATATTGGAACTTTCAGATGTGGCATGTGCACGGTACATGTTAAGGGAAAAGGTTATTGGGGTTAACTAGTGTATAATTATAAGAGTTCAAGTTTAGGGGAGGGGGAATGCAAATTAATGAAGAACTTCAAAGTTATGAGGGTAAAATAACATTTTCCCTAAATGTAAGAATGAGGTTTCACGTTCATGGAACCTTAAGAGTGTCATGATAATTTATCTAATTTAAAGTGATTTTCCTCATTTTTAAACGATGTAGTTGCATTTAATCATAGTTAATATTTTCTTCCGTACTTGGTTAGGAAAATTTCCTCCAATCATATCTTTGATTGGTATCTAAATTATGAATTGTAAACTTAATTAAATTTAAATGTGAGTGGTCTTCATATTTGTAACCCACCAATTAGAGGCATAGCATGTGATAAGGAAAATATGGCCCATTAGATAGTAATCTATGATGTAAGTATTATGGTGGCTGGAGAGAGAACCTCTAAGGAGTTTGTGACAAATTTTAGGATTTTCAGTACACTTGTCATATTATTTCATTAAAAATCATAAGTTAAAGAAAATCAAATTGTTGATGTTCTAGCGTAAGAAAAGAAAGTAATATTTTTTGGAGCTTAGAATTATGCTCATAAAAATCTATTATGTTCGTTGTATAGATCTAAAATAGATATAGTGAATCTAATTTGTTACATAAATGTAAAGTAATGCTTCAAAGCACTTTCAATGAGTGGCCACTATTTTAGATTCACCGCATCTATTTTAGATCATACATTAGACACTATTTATTTTATAAGCTTAATTCTAAGCTCTAAAAAATAATGGTTTCTTTTTCTGCGTGAGCACATCCGCGATTTGCTTTTCATTAACTTATTAATTTTAATAAAAATTAATGAATTTAGGACACCAAAAGTAATAAATTTGATTATCAGACACTAAAATGTTCTTACTTCTTCTTCTTTTTTTCAACTTTTGGCCCAAATGTTATCAATACTATTGGCTTTGCAGGTTTTTTTTTTAAAAAAATATAAGACAACTTATTATAATGATAAATAGTTTAATTATGGGATCTCTTGTTATGCTTGTCTTTAATTTTTCTTGTGGCAATGTGCAATTTTTGAAAGGAAGCAAGCAACACAAAATATGACATAGTTGAGAAATTAAGAAAAAAGGAGAAAACAAAAAGCAAAGTGAGTTAGGTGTTGATAAAGGCACACCAACTCCTCAGAGGCTCCCTCTCCATGCACCAAAATACTTACATTATAGAATATTGTCTAATAGGCCATGTTGTCCTTATTCCACGTCATACTTCTGATTGATGGGTTACAAATATGCAAAACACTCGTCTGTAATTTTAGTTAAGTTTACAGTTCATAACTTGGACACCTATCAAAGTTATGGTTAAGAATCATAAATGAAGAACTAGAGATTTGTTAAAGTGACCATTAAAAGCAAATAGCTGTGTAAAATTTCTATGTGAATGTGCTATGTGACTCAGCCTCATGTGAGGTTTACCCACTTTATATGTTTGTGCGCTTGCGCTTTGACGGCGTCAACGGGTACTTCAGGCAATTACAACGTTTTCTAGCCACAAATGCAGGCTTCTATAGCCTTGCATAGCTCCAGCACATGAGACTTAGCTGGAGTTATTTTCAGGCAATGCATTTTGCACATCTTGTCTGTCAGATGAGATCAATAACCTATGAGGAAATATTGAGATATTAATCCATTTCAGGAAGCATGAGTAATTTGAGCTCTAGGGCGATTTTCGCACAACCTATAGATATATATGTATTATATATATAATACATATATATCTGCTAATAATATTTCTTATATGATTCTTGATGTATTTGATATTTCATATTTATATATTTATTGACTTACATACTGGAGAAGGAAGAAAAGCAAATAAGAAGAAGGGGCTGGTGCCATGAGACAAATTTGACCAGCTTTGAGCAAATTAAATGGTCCTCTGTTGGAACGGTGGAGTTTGAACAGGTAATGCCGTGTCTCCGTCCAATTCTTCTATAATTTCCTGTTTCAATTTTGTTCAACTTGAATTTGTGACCTTTATTCCACGGCAAGTTTAACATAGTTATTGTCTCAAATGGATTACGTCTTCCCAAAAGCACAAGTTCAAGACGTGGAAAAGCTCGAGAAATTCAATGCTTTCAACCACAGGAGATGGAGCACGAAGATGTGCTGCCAATTGATTGTTGCACAATTTGGCTATGCTCTAAGAACTACATGTACGAGATGAATCTTCCAATAGGGAACTCATCGAGGTCCAAAGAAGCGAATGGAAAATGACCGAAACAGCCTATTCATGATCCACGACGCAATGGACAACCCTCTTTTCAACATCCTCACATGAATCGACGGCTAATGATGTTTGGAAAGGCGTCAGATAGAGGCACGTAAATGAGAACACTGGTAACATCTTTCTTGATTAACAAGTACCTCGATTATAAAATGATCATTCTATGCCTATCACCGATCAAGTCAACGAATTGAGAGATATTGTAACTGCGTATGCAGATGCGGATGAATCAATCTCCAAGACCTTTCTCGTTTCTATTATTGTTGGTAAACTTCCATCTCCATGGAAAGACTGCCAAAAGCTTTTAAGCATTAGAAAGAGTCTTTTGAGTTTGGATCGATCGCTTCAATGCATTTAAGTTGAAAGTTAGGCCAGAAATCATGATGTATTTGAAAACCAAGCAAAAAGTGAACAAAGTTCATGATGTTGAGGAACCGGCATCTAGTAATTTTAGGGAATTTTTGAACGAGACTTGTTTTCGGAGTGGCAAAATGGATCATGGGGCTCCCTTCTGCTATGACGAAAGAAGAATGAAGCCAATTTGGCGGAGGACAATGACGTGGTTGCGATGATCATGGGGGTTCTCATGGCGAACGATGATGAAGGTTGGTGGATTGACTCCAGCGAAACTTGCAATGTTATTCCCCACAAGACGAAAAATATTTACGCTCTCTCGGACAACCCTGTCAATGAGTCGCCTGATCCGTCAATGTTACGTTACCAAAAGTTAAGTTTCGTGCGAGTATTCTATCCCAAAGACAATGAAGCAATTCAAGAAGTTTGATACAAGATTACGTGTGCGTGTATGCCCTGTGAAGAGATGACATGTTGTTTCCAGGTTCAAATAATAGCACGAGGGCAACAACTCTATCAATGATTTAGTGCACGGTACCGACTTAAATTGATATCCATTTGTAAGATTTAAGAGGATTTCGCTACTTGCAAATTGAGCTATTTGGTACTGGCAAAGTGAAAGATAGAAAAAAATAAAAATAAAGGACTTAGTTCTATGATTTTCTTTGATACTTAATTTGATAAATTAGTAAATGTAGATTTTTGACATCCCAACACGCTGTTTATTCTGATTTCGCTCAACATAACATCGCCGAATTAATAGGTATAAATTCCCTCTTGAATGTGAAGTAGAACTCATCCATTTCCATGGAATCAAGTGAGAGAAGGGAGAATTGAACTTAATTGATTTGGTATGATATTAAGGAATGAAAAGTCAAAATCATGATAATTGAAGGTACTTTATTAGAGGAGAAAATAGTAATTCCATCAAAAGAGTAATTTCTGATTACAAAATATTTCCTTCAACCCAGTTGGACAAAATTCATTCCACTTATATTGTTGATTGGTGGGTTACAAGCATAGACCTCAAATTCAATTTTGATTAAATTTATATGCAGCTCATGTCCATAACTTATAATCCACCAATTAAAGATATGGTTGAAGAAAATTCTGCCTTTATAAAATTGGCTCGTTGAGTGTATCAAATGTTGCATTGGTCTTTGATGGGTGGTGTTGACACCTAAATTTTGGCGGCCCGTTTATTTATTTATTGCATAGAAAATTAGGGGTTAATTTTATCCCTAAAAAAAATTAATTGCATAGCATATAGACTTATGTGCATTTATTTTTAATTTGCATTTTTTGTGTTTATTTGTTGGACCGGTGGCGGATGGGTTCGAATTAGTGGTTCTGAGCTTTAATTTGGCAGGCCGGACTAAGCCCACAAAGCAAGCAAATTGGCCCGAGCCCGTTTTCTTTTAATGACAAAAATTACATAAATGGAGATTTGAAATAATATTACGGTGGATTTTTGGAATTAAAGAAAATCGGATTGCAATCTTATCTTTAGGCGATAAAATTAGTGGAGAATATTCAGGAGATGTGGAAAATAAAAAGTAATATTACATGCAGAAAAGAAATCTTCACGGATATGAATTTGGAAAAAATTAAAACCCTAATTCATGGCTTATATAAAGAAAAATACGTAGGGTTTTCAAAGGGGGCCACACAATAGAAACACACAGCCACAAAAAAAAAGAGAGAGAACTCACGTTCTCCACGGTGAGGGTCGGCAAAATCAGAAATCTCAAAGCATATTGAGAGAAAATACGTTGAGAAGAGAGAGAGGAGCCTCATGGCCGAACACCCTCGGTTGTGCGACCCTGGTGTCCGAGACTCCCACGGTGTTGGCGCTGCCTCTCAGCTTTGACCAGCTTGCTATCTTCACCAAGCATCACTATATCGCTTTGCGAGTAGCCAACTGAAGTCCAACTTGCTGATACCCTTGCAGGATTCCTCATCATTGTTACTGTTGCCTCTTCATCGTGAGCTCTCGACGATAATCACACGATGGCTAACGAGAGTTCCTTGCACTGCCGTGATCAAGACCGTTCGTGAGCAACCCCTCACCCGTGAATCACCATGCTGCAAGTCACCATCAGGCCATCGCCAATCACCCATAGCAATTCTCGCCATCCACCATCCGTCTGAATTTGGAAATATTAGGGCCTATTGTGACGATCCAACGCTGAAACGCAACACGGTTTTTCAGTCCCAAGCATCATCGTGCGTAGCTGTCGAAGGCCACGCGAGGAAGGTCAGATCTTTAGTCGAAAGAAAAATCCAAGCGGTGGTCAAAGAGCCTTGGTGGAAATTTGAAAAAGTAAGAGAGGGGGTAAAGCGATGGTGGTTTTCCTTTAGCGGTCAAAGGGTGATTCAGCTAAGATTTCCCTGTCCCGTGCACATTGAGGAAAGGAGAATCTTTGGTCTATTCTCGTGGAATTTAGGGACAATCAAAGAAAGTCCGTTAGCTTCAAAGTTTTGCTTTGTTCGTGCCTTGCAGTACGCTTTGTTCTTTCTTGCAGATTCATGGACGTTCGTCAAGCGCCGTTGGCACCAATGCCCATCATCATCCGAGCTCGCTGTTTGCGGATTTCAATTTGGGAAATTTATTCGCGCGATAATTTGAATTAGGTAATTATCTTGTTTGCCATCAATTTGAATATTTTGTGATTCAATTTAATTGAGAATATTACACGATTCCTAAATTTGAGCGATAAGTGCACTCCCGATTAGGATTTATTTCCTAATTCGCAACCGCATACGAATTTTTATTCTATCTATAAGGCTTTAGATGGAATAATTATTCACGCGGGAGTAAAATTGATATCTTGATCTTTAAGGCTTAAGATCGATTTATCGATTGTATTAGCGAAATAATCAAATTTGAATTTCAATTGGAGTGGTGGATAACATTTTTGATGGCCATGGATGATTTAGTGTTTATCTTTTAATTGTTCTATTTATCCCGAAAATACAAAAAAATTGCATTTGCATCCCATGTAGATTAGAACTGATTGCATGATAGGTTAGTTAGATTTTTAAAAAAATAATAATAAATGCATATTTAGAATTGGGATTTTATTTCGAATTTAGAAAAATCATAAAATAAAAAAATGCATTAATTAAGTGTCTTAGTTTTTTTAAAAAATTGAATTGCACGTTTAATTATTTAGCAATTTTAATTTCGAATTTCATAATAGAAAAGAAAAAAATTAGAATTAGGGCACTCTCTGCACATCATTGCATATTAGGATAGATTGCATGCTTGTTAAGAAAATAAAAAAATCATGTGCATGTCATATAGAATTAGGTTCATGAAAAGCACGTCATATAGCGATTGTTGTTAGGTTCATTTAATTAAAAAATGCCCGTCATTAGAATTAGGTCATTTTGGTTAATTTAGATTGCATATTTAATTATTGCATGTTCATTAAGAAATCACAAAAATTTTACTCATTCATATAGTTTAGGTCGTATTGCCATGTCATATCATTTCATGTTACATTAGTAACATTGCATTGCATATAGATTAGATTCTCATTTAAAAAGTGAAAACAAAAAAAAATTGCGTGTTAATTAGAAATCATATCTAGGGTTGATGATGTGAATTCTGATCTAACAACGTAGATGTTTTCGTTGTTGCTATGAGGTAAGTCTTGCAATTTATTCATTGCTTTTATCTAGGTGTTAAATTGGTGGTTTACGCACCCGCATGATAACCTCACATGTTAGGGAAGTGAATTAAAATCAATTCAAGCTGCATGTCAAACATTTTTCAAAATAAAAGAGAAAGGTACCGAAAGGGCGTTAGAGAAATCTAACGTAATCAAGTCCCCGAACTCATAAATCTCTGGTTCGTAGAAATAAAATAATTCTCTCATTATTTTACTTAGGTGTCTAATCGACCTACCGTAAACTGATTAGTGGCGACTCCCTTTTGCATGCTAGATACTTGAGCTAAGTTAAACTTAGCAATCCATTAGCCTAATTTTAGGTGGTGCACCCGAAATTTAGGTCGCGACAGGTGGGCTTAAACGACCAACAAAAATTTGATAAATGCAAACTTTGCAAATCAATTTTGCTGACTACCCTTTGGGATCAATAATCATAACATCATCTCTTTGACGTAGACGAACTTAGAAACGACGGCATGGCAAAAAAGCTGCTGCTATATGGGAATGCTGTACAATATTGTGTAGACCGAAAGAGAACTTCCCACGCAGGAACCTTATAAGCAGCCGTTGCTGCCTGCTATCCATTATGTTGAGTATGGTCGACTGATTCGGTTTTGGAGTTTTTGGTGGTGCTGTTGCAACCTGATGACAGTGGCCGAGGAGGAGCGGAGCAAAGTCAGCTGCTATGGAGTGCGGAAGAAGAAGAAAGACCAAAGCGCAAAAAGGAACAAATATGTGACAGGCTGAGTTTGAAAAGAATGATGCGACATTTTCACCTAGTTAGACTTGTAATGCATTGCTAATAATTTTGTGACATGGTGCAGAAATCTCTCATAGAGCGAAATTTAATATGTTGAGGTACTTATTAGGTAAAGATAAGTTTAGGTATCTAATGAATAAAAGTCCAAGCATTTGCAACATCATTATCTGAAAAATGACAGCAAGCGTACATGTTGTCCATCATAAACGAAATCAAGCTCACGAAGTTACCTTTTCTATTTCTTACATATGAAAAATCAAGCTCACCAAATTTTTCAATGAATGGATCATAAGAAAGTCCTTTTATTGGTCGAGTCATTAACATATGAACCAGTAATAGCAAATATGTCCAGAAGGGTGATGGATAGAGGTCCCCGGGGTGGGTTTTTTTTTTTTTTTTTTTTCCGCGGGGGGGAAGAAAAACGCAGTTAGGAGAGGAAGACCAGAAGGTAAAAGGAAAACCTAACAAGCCAGGTTCTACGAGTAAGTCGGATTAAGAAAATTTCGAAAGCTAAGTTAATTCGGGCTTGTTCCCAGAGATGTACCAAGTGATGTTTTAGCCTCAGGTACCACTGATATAATTTAGTACCCAAAACTGGAAAAAGTCCTAAATCTACGGCTTCTCTTCGACCAAACGTATACTAGAATGAAATCCTGGTGAATGAGAAGGATCTCTTGAGACGACTGGGAAAGCACTGATCATAAGATGAGGAACATGAAGAGATTTCAGGTAAGGAAGAAGAATAACCCTATCAGAGCCATCCTCGGGGTTGTCCAAAAATTGAAGAGAGAGCTTGCCTTGCTCTTCCAACTCCTGAAGACCATCGAAGCCAACAATGTACGGCACTGGACGAGAGTTGAAGAAACTGAGAGCTTTGACAGTAGGTACTGTTGGAGTTGGAGGAAAAGAGAGAGCTATGGCTGAAATCTGGAATTTGAAACGAGAAAAATTTGGGAGAAGAGGTTGAAGACGATGGAGTAAGCAAAAGATGAAGATGGAAAGGTGAAATCTATGCTCTGATGTCGAGGATGCGATCAACGTCCTCTTCTTTGTCATGGAAGCTGCTTTGCTTGCCGAACTATATTACCTAGGATCCCTTCACTCATTTCATGATCACCCCTTTCTTCTTTTATTTTTTTTTTTCTTCCTGCTGTTTGTCTTTGTCTGTTCTTGTTCCGTTGCAACAAATGGGAAAAAGAAAAGAGAATACTGTAAAGCGCCCCTGTTTTCCTTTTCTGCAGAATTGGAAGAGTAATGGACACTGACAATGGAATTCCATTTTAATTCCAAAAACAAGAACCTATATTGGCCATGGACGTCAAAATTCAAGAACCGTGTACAAGTTTAGAATGCCAAATAATGTAAATTAAACAAACTACGCTGTACTTCGGTACTTAATTAACTAATGCTAACAATCTCACAATGTGGACGAACGAATTTGATTTTAGGGAAAAAGCCACCAAAAACCCCCAACTTTGTCCTGGGTGAGATTTACCCCAAACTTTGTTTTGTGACGTGAAAAACCCCGAACTTTCAAACCGTGACACATTTACCCCATTAAGGGTATTTTCGTCTCATTCTTTCTGTTTTTTCTTTTTCTTTTTTCTTTTTTATTTTTTTCTTCTTCTCCCTTCCCTCCGCCGGCCATGGCGAAGCCGGCGCAGGGAAGCCGGCGTCCGGCGAGGGCTGCCCTCGCCGGCGTCAGCGAGGGCGGCCCCTCGGCCGGGTCGGGCGAGGGCCTCCCCGCCCGACGCCGGCGGGTGCCCTCGCCAGATCTGGTGAGGGCTTGGCCGGGGGTGCCCGACACCGGCGAGGGCCGGCGAGGGAGGCCCTCGTCCGACGCCGACGAGGGCCGCCCTTGCCTACGTCGGGCGAGGGCTGGCGAGGGGTGCCCTCGCCGGATCCGGCGAGGGAGGCCCCGGCCGGACGCCGGCTTCCCTCCGCCATGGCCGGCGGAGGGAAGAAAGAAGAAGAAGAAAAAAAAAAAAAGAAAAAAAGTTTTTAAAAGTAAAAAGATCAAAATGCCCCTATGATTTAGGGTAAATGTGTCACACAAATGAAAGTTCGGGGTTTTTTGTGTCACAAATAAAAGTTTGGCGTAAATGTGTCACGTTAGCAAACTTCGGGGTTTTTCACGTTATAAAACAAAGTTTGGGGTAAATCACCTCGGCAAAGTTGGGGGTTTTTGGTGGCTTTTTCCCTTTAGAAATTAAAGCAAAAAGGGGAAGCGGAAAAATAATTAAAAATCAAAAAATTATGAAAATATAATTAAAAATTGTTCACGTTAGCGCCAACGCCGCCACATAAGCCAACCAGTGTTTACGTCATTAAAACCCGGCAAAATTAGTCAGAATGACTGAATTGGTACCAAATGAAAATTTTATAACTAAATTGGCACTACTTCAAAAAGTTTAGGACTTAATTAACAACATTAAAATGCTTAGGACTAAAATGACACCAATGTGGTAGGTTTAGGACTTTTCTGACACTTTCCCCAAGAACTTTATATTAAATGTGTTGAAGTGCACTTCTGAAGGTGTTAACAAAAGAAAGTTTTAGATTGGAAATGTTGTGTAATGTGAAGTAGTTAATATATATTAATGGACTCGTATTTGAGCCGTCACTTGGTGATCTCATCAAACTAGTCTTCTGCTGCACATTCCTAACAGCATATGTTTGAATTGGATAAAATTGTGACAATATTTTAGATCGGAAATGTTATGTAATGTGAAGTAGTTAATATATATTAATGGACTCGTATTTGAGCCGTCACTTGGTGATCTCATCAAACTAGCCTTCTGCTGCACATTCCTAACAGCATATGTTTAAATTGGATAAAATTGTGACAATATTTTACCTGATGAAGAATTTTAAGAAAATACAAGGTATGGTACGTGAAACCTGTAGGACAGACTGTTTCGGATGCCATGATAGTTTCAAGAGCCTATGGGTGGTTGGTTTCAATAAACCGCTAACACACTATGCGCGAAACCATGCACACCCCTTCAGTGTCTATGCGGTCTTGAAGATGATGTCTGCAAGAGAAAGCGTGACCAGCTTGGACAATGTATTGATGCCTCGGTACTGGGGTTATGTCTAGTTTACGGGAAAAATGTGAAGATGGGTCCGAGAAGAAAAATAAGTTGAACCTGACTCAGCACATGTTACTGGGCAAAGTGCGCAGTTTTCGAAATGAGTCGGATGCATGCAAATAAGAAATCTATATTAAGTTGACTAATACTTAATCAGTAATTAACTAACAGTTCAATGACCCGGAGCAGTTATCACAAGCTCAGGTGATGCCTTCACTATTTTGAATTGCTAGCCTTCATCTAGAGAATTACTAATCTTTCCCAATCCACATTATTCCTTCCAACAATGAATATTTACATATATATAGCAAAATACAGGTGTGTCACATGGATCTAAAATTATATTTGTTATAATATTTTATGCGTTGATGTCAATATGAACTTTCGCAAGAAAAACAACATGTAAAAAAACTATGCCACATAAAATTTTACAATAATTGAATTCTCCATTGATGCTTAAGTGGAGTTTTATTAAAAGCGCTTCTCAAAACCATCACATAAATTTATTTGCCTAATAAAAAGAAAGCATAAGATATTGTATTATAACATTTGTTGAATTATAACACACGGTTTTGATATAGAGCTCAGTGTTACATGATTATACTATCGATGAGTTATCAATAGCTGAAACGCTTGTCAATGACTTTGATTATTGATGACCATGAAATAGCTATCAACATACGAAGGCAGTAAGTTGACAATTATTACCTAACGAATCTAGATAAGTTGTGAATACATAAATTGAAGTCAAAGTGAACATGCTAAGATGAAGATGTCGGTTGATGACTATATCTAGAGGCAACTAAGGGGTTATAACCATTTATAAATAAGATTGACGTGTGATCATGGAGCTTAAAGTCATGGAGATGTGGTTGCGACCATTAATTTGAATGTTAATTGCTTATGAGCAATTACACTTTATAATTTGCTATATAAAGCCATGTTGAATAGTTGTAAGAGGGAATGCAATTATCAACACAAACACTTACATGTTTCTTCAGTTTATCAATTTATCTTTTCAATACTTGCATGTACTTCCAAGGATTCTCCAATAGATTGACCCGCAATAATATCTCCAGCTTCTTCCAATTCGACCACATCGCCGTGAGTAGGACTCCTGCCATAACATAATCGACAGATTCAACATATGCTCCTACAAGTAAAGGGGATTCGAATCGATATTGGTTGTGTTGGAAGTGTTAAGTTTAATTAGTTCATGTTTCACAATCTATTTCCTATCCAAATTGCCATTAAACTCAATTCAATAAAAACCAAAAATCAACTTTTGGTGGAAGGTGTTTTATTGTGTGGGTCAATTCCCCAACCAAACGATTATGCAATATTTTGAGCGCATAAAATGAAGAATATAAATTGCCTTCTATTAATAGTTTCCTCCGTTTATTGAAATCTTCAACTTTGGGCCGTCAACTTCGCGTGGGAAAAGGCGTGCAAGATATCTGCGTTAAATTTTCTGGAGAGTAATGATTTCTTCTCTCCTCCCTTTGCTCTGTTTATAGGAAGGTAGAGGTAATTTCTTCAAAATCCTTTTCTATATTCCATATATTTCAGTTTCCTTTTTTATATGAAAATTCTCACTTTTCTTTTTGGTAACCATTTGATATCTGTCTTTTTTATTTAGCAAGAGCTGATGGATATCTCATTATCCATGACAATATATCACAGAGAATCATCATATATATTACCGAGGCATGCAATATTTACTTTGCATTTGTAAATTCGCAATTTTTGTTTGCCTAAGAATGCATATTCAGAATTCCATTATTTAATTTAGAATAAGAACATTCACAAAAACATTAATTCCAAACACATATACCTTTATTAAACCAAAAGTGTAATTTGTCTCACTTCTAGTTTTCCAAACTATCATTGCAATATATGGCTGCACTTGGCAACACATTTGCAAAGCCCTTTGGACTTGAAAAGGCCATTGGGCAGATACAAATGTGTTTGACAAGTGTTTTGAGAAGCTCATTTGGGAAATACTTGCTCATTGAACGATTTACCACTTTCTTTTTGTGCATAACCAACACACAATAGGCACACACTTGAGCCCTAGTACTTATTCGACAATTCTTAGTGAAACTGTTATAAAAATTTACAACATCAGCATTATCAAATGTAGCTAAGTTGATCGGATGTCAATCTAACCTACTTATCTCATCTTTCCTGATGAAGAAACAATTTGAAATCCCTAGTAACTTTGTAGATTTGCTTATATCCATTTTTATTATTTTATAAATTTTGGCTTTTAATATTTTCTAATGATGGATAATTTTTCTTTTTTATTGATAGTATAGGTTGTTTGGTAGAGCCTCTCTCCACAGCCTCACCTATGAAAAATGAAAGTTGAAGCTTTTATAAGGTGTTTGTCAAGAACTTTACAACTGCAACACTTCCAAAGTTCCAACAGCTTTTAGTTTTAGAAAGTTATCTCACTGAGCTTTGAGATACTGTAACTTTGAGCATGTACTAGTAAACACAAAAATTACCGCACAACATAGTTAGAGTTCAGCTATAGCTACACCAAACAGGTCATGCATTTGTGAAGTGTACACTTTATTCTAAGAATTTTTTCAACACTTATTGGGAAAAGAAATTGAAACTCCTTCAAAACTTCATTAAATAACATGTTGCGATTCTTAATTCATCGGCTTGCCCACCCGGGGTTCTTTCTCTCTGGTTTTCAACTTGCTTTCCCTTCATTCCCCGCGAAGCCAGGGGCCTGGGTTTGGCTATAGCCCATTTCCCCTTATTAGAAAATTCTTTAGTAAGATGTAATCATTTAACAGAAAGAAAAGGGACGCCTAGAGAGGTTCCTTCATTTAGTGGAATTAAACTAAAGAAAATCATTTTTTATTTATAGGAATTATCATCGTGTACATTTTTTATAATTCATTTAGTCATATATGAATATAACGTAACAAGCCCCTAATATTATATTACGTGTGTTCACGTGCAATTAACAAATGTGAATTTTTAAAAGGATGTCTTATTAGAGTTGTCTATAATTACGCATTTAATTTTAAGAATTGTCACTGATTATGCATTTGATCATTTGTATTTATCAAATATGGCAATTATGTAATATATTTAATTTTTTTTTATCTATAAACGTAATTTAATGATGGTTTTTATATTTGCTAATATCTATCTATTGATTTTCAAATATTTATTTGCAAAAAACTACGCATAGTTTTCTATAATCCTCCAAAATCATTTGTTTGTCGATTATGGGCTATCAGGTAGTATATACATTTTTCAGTGATTGTCCAATATCATTTATTTGTAAAATAACTTTTGTTATATCATGTAGCTGGAAATTACACATTTATAATTGTCTAAACTGCATAGTGATAAAGAGTTATCTCTAATTACTCGTTCAACCGTTGGGGTCATTTATTTTTAGTTATATTTATTCACTAAATGGGCACAATCATGTAATATGACTTTTCACCAATATACTCTAAAATTTTTGTAATGGATGGGTTCTCATATATCTTATTAGTTTTATAATATTGATTTATCTGTAAGACGTGCAATAATTCTTTAGTTGTGGATTGTTCTTATCGATCATCTAATATATTTAATGTTTATAGATAGAATATTTCATGTTATCAAAAATATCAGTAATTTTTTTATATCTTATACTTGATTAGAGATTTATTACCAAAATATTGCATAAGAATTAGACATGACTAATTAGAAATTTGTTAGGATTAGAGATTTGTTAAAGTGGCCATCAAAAGCAAATAGCTGTGTAAAACTCCGAGTAAACGTGTTAGATGGCTCAACCTTGTTTGAGGTTTATCCACTTTATATGAGTGTGCAAGTGTGCTTTAATGGCCTAGACAACTACTTCAGGCAATTATGGTCTTTTACGGATTTAATGAGAATAAGAACTATAACTCACGACATTCACCTAAATGTTATAATTTTTTTTTTGGCTCATTTTAATACCACATTTTTAAAAAATCGTTCACTTGAATATCATCGGCTATCTGTCTCACTGGAAAACCTAATGTGGCATTAATTTATAATATAATATTCGACATAGCTTGTCAATAAGATGATATCAGCAAGTGAGAAGTTAAATGACTTTATTTAGAGATCTATTTGAAGAACCCTAACTCTATATAAAGAAATTAGGGGAAATTTTTGTCAAAGTTGAAAAGGTAGGTGATGAACCCTAACTCTGAAATTGGGGCAAAGTTCTGTCAAAGTCGAAATTGGGGCTCTCATGGCAAGCGGGGGAGGGGGAGAGGGTTCGTTAGATCCATTGGTGAAGAACCCCAACTCAAAAAGTGATTCTCCTACGCGCTCTCTCTCAGGAAGTCCCATCACAATTTATTTGTTTCATCCACCAACGAATCTTGGGCTCTTAGAGCAAGTGTAGGCATAGAGAAGAGAGAATGACAATGGACAACGGAGGAGGAGTGGCGCCGTTGCCGTGGTCGAAGACACAGTACTAGTCTTCCAAGCAGAGAGAGGGAGAGGGTGAGGGCGAGGGGGGAATTACCAAAAAAATCCTAAACCTATTGTAATGTGTCAATTTAATTCTAAACTTTTTTTAGGCCAAATAAATCATAAACTTTTATATTTGTATGCCAATTCAATTCATCTAGTCATTTTCGACACGCCGGTGCTAATATAGATGCCGGCCATCCTACACGACATCACATGTGTCGACATAGATAATTTATAATATAGTTAATAATTTTCAAATTATTTATTTATTTTTCTTTTCTTTTTTTTTTTTTTTCTTTTCTATCTCTTTCTCTCTTTTTTCTTCCCTTCCATCTTCCTCCAGTCGATTGCCGACTCAATGATCGGCCTGAGGCAAGGCCGAGAAGGGACATTGCCAACCTCGGGCAAGCCTCATCAAATCTAGAGAGATCATACCTCCCCCAAGCTACGCATTGGCTCAAGCCTCGCTAGGGCCTGGGCAAGGCGCGACCTCATCGGGAGAGGCTTGCCTACTTGGCCGGCCTTATCTCTAGCTAATCACCGAACCGGCACCAGCCGGTGGAAAAAAGAAGGGGAAGGGGAAGAGAGAGAGAGAAGAAAAAATAAAAAATAAATCAGTAATTTGAAAAATATTAAAGTGTTATTAAAAATTTATCGTATCAATGCTAATAATACTGCATAGCACGGCTGGTATCCATGTTAGCACTGGCTGGTGAAAATTAGCCGAATGGACAAACAAAATAAAAGTCTTTTTGAGTCCGGATCAATTGCTTCCACACATTCAAATTGAAAGTGAGGTTAGAATTCGTGATGTATGTAAAAACCAAGCAAAGAATGGACATGTCCTTAAATATTGAGGAGACGGCATCTTGCTTTTTAAAACCCATTTTGAAGTTCTCTAAGGGAAAGAAAGCCTCTTTCAATGAAAAAGAGAACGAGATGAGTAGGGATGCTATAAGAAGGAAAAGAGATGTCCTTATGGGTCTTGTGGCTCCCTTTTGCACGTTTTCACAAAGGACAAAAAGAAGAGTGAAGCCCGTCTGGTGGAGGATGACGACGTGGCTGGCAATGCTCGACGAGGTTCTCGTGGCGAACGACGATGAACGTCGGTGAATCGACTCCAGCGGAACTTGCCATGTTGCTCCCCCACGAGAACGTGCCTGAGGCAAGAAACAGAAGAATACAAGGACCGTTTCCACCATTTTCGTGAGTTGCTAGAAGTTGAGGGAGGCTGTTCCGGCGACGAGAATTGACATTTTGATGATACATGGGTTGTAACTTTCTTAGTTTTATAGGAAATTAACATAATCTCTCCTCTCTGACCCGTCTCCCTTTACCGGGGTCTTGACAGAGCAGATCAATTGCTCCCCTTCAGCTGATGGGATTCTATGATCTCTTAAGTTAATGATGCACCATCCTAAAAATATCATGTTCTAGTGTATCTATACAAAATGTCGTACTTCACAAACATTTTGAAGGTTTCAAACGAATGATTGACATTAATTATTTTGCAATATGACGCTCACCGATCCTTCAAGATCTGTAAAGGCAACTCAAGGTGACGATTCGCTTTTAACTCCTTTTACACATGCTGAGTACATATGCTGGACTAATTCTGAACTACCGATAACCACAAGATTCATGTGAGTCTTGTACATAGGTCGCACCATATCTAACGGTCTAAGGACATGGAGTTAAGGCTGTGTGTCCTGATCCCGGATTCACCCGACACACTTGTGGAAGAGCTGGTAGGGAACGAATGACGTGTCGCTCGGCCATTGGTCAAAGTAACTGGGAAGAGGCGGAAAAGGGTTATGATGTTGCCGTACCACAACAGTGGGCTTGACATGCAGGGGTGTCCCGCAATCGATCACGAGGCCCACTGAGAAGGCAAGTGGGCCTTTGGGACGAATGCGTGACCCCCGAATCGTGGCCCACTAGCTCACCTCCTTCATGGGTTGGTCCACCCACACGCAACCTCAGCATCCTGGTGGGTCCATCTTATTAGATGAAGTCTGACAGAGAGTGGGCCATAACCAGTTGGGCCCATCAGATGTCCATATTGAACTCCCGATTGTTGGGGCCGGCCATCGCGGACTGTGCCAGAGGGAAAAGAAATGCCTGGTCTATAGACTATGGATTCATCTGAAGCGTTCTTCACGGTAGGGCCTACATAACCAACGGCCTCGATGATATCAATCTACATAATCCGTAGGCGATGCGATGACTTTTCATGCGAGAGATGTTTATATATTATGCTGGGGGAACCAGACCCATTTGTGCCATTGATAATGCCGCCCTCATTGTGAGGCCTACAAAATCAATGATTCAAATGATATCAATCCACGTGATCTATACATCGTGTGATGACTTCTAGTGCAAGAAGTTTGGCAAGAGCATGGAAGGTATTTACCATCTCTCGAAGCACTTCCTTAGTAAGTCATGTGATCCATCGACGTCGGTCACCAAATGGCAAGGGTGGCGTGGGTGTGCCATGTCCCAAAGAGAATGAAGGAACTCAAGAGGCTTGCCATGAGATTACCAGTGCGGGTTAAACCTTGAGAATGGATGACATGTTGTTTCGGAATCACATAATAGCACAAGGATTTCGGTAGCTGCAAATTGAGTTCTATGGTACTGGCAAAGAAACAATTTTCTTTGGATAATTTACTTAATCTTAGGGTTAAAAATCGGTCAATGTAAATATCTGGACATTCCCAACACGTTGTTTATTCTGAACCCACTCTACCTAATATGGCCAAATTAGTAGGTGTAAATTCCCTCTCGAATGTGATGTGGAACCCATCCATTTCAAATGAAATGAAGCGAGAGAGGGAGAATATACTCAATTGATTCGGTTGTGGCCTACAAAGTCTCCATAAAATTGGGTCCACCATGTGAAAGGTCAACATCATTGTAAGCGAAGGTTATTTTATTATAGTAAAGAATAGACTTCTCATCAAACAGTAATTTCATCATTACAAAATAGGCCGTTGGTTTTCTTACAACTATATCGGAGAAATTTTCCTCTAATCGCACGTCTGATTAGTGGGTCATAAAGCATACACATTATACGGTATGTAATTTTGATTAAGTTTGCATGTGGGTAATGTTCTTAGATTATAACTTACCAATCAAAAGTATAGTTGGAGAAAAGAATAGGCTTTGCAAATTTGATCTATAGAGTGGCGTCTCACATTGTGCATTGGTCCTTGAAGAAGGGGCTTGAACGACGGATAAAGATGTGATCGCACAACTTTACAAATCAACTTTGCTAACTACTCTTTGAGATTAATAATTCCAAAGACGCCCCTTTCGTGTTTGACAAACTTAGAGACGACAACATGGCGACCAAGTTGTTGCTATTTGCGAATGCTGCACGACTTTGCGCGGACAAAAAGGCGACGTCCCATCACATCAAACCTTATAAGAAGGAGAGATATTATATAAATTTTCCATTTTTCTTTTGTTCTTTTCCAGATCATACAAATTTCACGGCAAATTGTCCCACATGCAGCATCGTTTTCCATGGGGACCTATTTAGGTTTAGAATGCATCTGTGTTGAAAATTGGAATACCGTAGGTTAGTCTTGAATATGTCTTGAATCCCGTTTCAAATATTCGACCCAAATTAAAATTTATGGCAACCCAACTTGAGAAAAAAAAAATGCATATTTAGTATTGGCAGTGAAGGGCTTGGGCTTAGCGCAACGACTAGTAGTGCGTTGGGTAACGTTTCAAGAAATACTTATTTCCGTTTTTTTGTTTTCGGGAACTGAAATAAAACAGAAACGCGTTTGATAAATTTTTTGTTCCATGAAATAGATTTGGAACAGAAACAAAAAATAAAAAAAAGTTGCTTCTTTGTTCCTGAGAACAACTCACAAGACAAGCCTTTTCTTTTTTCCTTTTTTTCTTTTTTTTTCCTTCTTTTTCTCTTCCTCTCTTCTTTCCTTTAGTTGGTCGTTGTCCTTGGCAATGGCTGGTGTCCGACGATTGGTCGAATGAGGCCCGACGATCTCGTTGTGGCTAGGCGAGACTCGACCTCCCCCAGATCTGGTGAGGCCAAGCCTCAATTAGCCATCGCATGGTCAAGGCCGACCACCCAGGTGACGCCGACCTCACGGTAGTCGGGCAAGGTCGAGCCCCACTCAACCACAGCAAGGCCAGCGTCGCTAGGTGAGCGAGATCAAGCCTCCTCAGTGGCCAGACGAGGCTTGGCCTTGCCAAATCTAGTCGTGGTCACCTCGCCAAGCCATGGCAAGGCATAAGGGGACCTTGCTGGTGGTCGGCGAGGCTCCCCCTAGGGCGGCAACCTTGCCAACCCTCATCTAGTTGGTCACTAGCCAACTATGGCCAAAGCCGACGAATAGCTAGAGAAAGGAGAAGAAAAAGAAAAAGAAAAAGAAAAAAATGTAATAAAATTATTAATAAATTAAAAGAGAGTCTAAGTCACAAAAATATTTGGAGTAGTACCAAATACATTACTATACCGAAAATATAAATTTTGTGCAGTTATCAAACACTTTAAAATGCTCAGAAAGTATTCCCAAGAACAAAAATAGAAAAAAAATGTTTCTGAAAAGAAATTGTTTCCATGAATAAAAATGCTACCAAATGCACTATAATCCTCGGCGAGAGTGCGGGGGCACAACGCCTACCATATAAAGTAGTATAAAAATTGTTTTTCTCAAACCATTTGATTTTAAGAAAAGACAGAAAGAATTTTAAGGTTTTTTGAGCCATTTTTTTGCAATCCTTGAATTTTCATAGGTTTTTGTTTTTCCCCATAGTTGTTCCCATAAAAGTTTTCCACGCAAATTTGTGTGTGATTATTTTAATTATTCTCTGTTTTAATTTTATTGTAGCTTTGGCATTCATCGTAACAGTTAAGTCATTTCAAATTTTCATGGTTCTAAACAGCCAAGTTTCTGAAATTAATTCTCCTTTGCTGTATTTACTTCCTCAAGGGCATTACCTCAAACTTTATCAAGATCAATCACATTCATAATCTCCAGACCAATCATGCCACCGTGAAGGCGCCTTTGCTGCCTCCAAACTAAGCGCTGATACCACGCCGTCATCCCGTCCTCCATATTGAGTTTATTACATGCTAGGATTCATTTCTTTTTTCCTTTTCCATATATGTTGGAATTTAAATTAATGCACGCAAGGATAAAATAGATTGTGAAATTTTATGGGACCACTACTACCAAGTGTACTAAAAACTTAAGTAGAGAGATGTAGACGTGGTTTAATATCTAAATATTCCAACACTTCCTTTTACGCATAAACTAGTCTTTTGCCTAGGTCAAAAAGGTGGGAGTACGATCTAAAAAGATTTGAACTTAGAATCTACTGTTCGATATCATGTGATATTATGTAGAATAATTGCTAACTGTTTTAAAAACTTAAAGTGATTTAATATTTAAATATTCTAATATGAATGTAGAATTCTCACCCTATCTCCCTTGCAACGTGAACTTATATGAATATGACGCATTGCTCGAAACGTGAGGTTGGGATGTCTAAAACTCCCAAATTCACTGACCATGTTGACCACATTAGTATAGATGATCGTGAAATTAGAGGTCGGAAATGGATCATGGAGCCCTTCTTAAAAATTTAAAATTTAACGGGTCAGGCCACGTATAGATCAAGTGACCTTTATAAAATGAGTTGAAATAAAATTTACGAAAGCAAAGTTAAAATACGAGTCGTTTATGGAAGAGGAACTCTTTTCATTTTTGGCCCACTCTCACGAAAGACGGAGAATTAACGAAAGAAATCTATCATGAAATTTGAAAGAATTCCCTAATTAAAAAGGTTTGAGCTAGTCTCACCTTCTCCTTTCTCTTTTGTTGATTTTGTCTACGTTTTCTTGTTCTTTTCTTGCTTTTTCTTCACTCATGATTTAGAATTGGGAGTTCATGTCTTCCAATCTAGTTCTCGATATGAGAGTTCGAACTCTCCAATCTAATTCTAGGTTTGCATGTTATCATTTCTCGATCTAGATCTGGGAGTTTAATAAATATACTTTTGGCAATTCAATGCCCCTCTACTATGTTCATGTACAAGTTTTCTGCCACCAGCCTTAATGATGATCACATGATTTTTGGCATCCCATTGAATTATGAAGATTTACTCATCAACATATTAGATCAGTGTTTGTTTAACCAATTCCGGTTGTCCCGGTATGATGATAGTGTAGAGGAAGTTAAGCCTAGGCACACACCACCAAATAGCAACGTCGTAATTAATGGAAAATGAATTTTTAACGTGTGCTCATCATTAAAAAAGACACGAGATCCAGTGATTGGCCGCTAATTTGATTTGATAGATTTGTTCTTGTGAAACAAGTTTGTGCTAAACTTTTTGGATGCTCCGATAATCCTCATTGTTTTCTGGATTTGACTTTATTTTTCAGTATCTAAGCTCTATTTTGATTTGCTTTATCATGAAAATTATGTACTTCTATATCATTTTGAGCAATGAATAAAATTCTTTCTTGATCAAAAAATAAAGAGATGTACAACAATAATAGAGCTCGGTGTCTGGTAACGGTAACGGCAACGATTATCATCTTGCGGTGGTCATCGTAAGTTGGGAATTGTAGGGTGGTGGCCTTTCTTCTCGGATGAGGAATTTCAGCGAAGAGCGAGAGAGAAAGTGAGAGAAGCCTGAAACCACACTTCCCGATTGTCGCCGAGGAGTGCAACCGCCACAAGGCGGTTGCCTAAGTGGAGCTTCCACCTCGTGGTGGTCACCGGCGACACCAATCACTATTTCGTTGTCTTAAAAACATTTTGAGAGAGCTTCAGACGACTGTCTCGTGATGGTCACAATCCTCAACGACTACCAAAAGAGAGAGAGAGAGAGGTCGTTACGCCACGGTTGGTGATGGTCGACAAGGATTGCGACAGCCACAAGTTTTTCGCCATTTTCAGCTACCTCCGTGACATTGTCGATCGTGGCCGGGCCATTAGGCCAAGCATATGGTCGACGGGGATTGCAACGACCACGAGCGTTCCAGCATTTCCGATCCTCGTAATCCCCAACAAAACAGATGGTAATTGCTTTTTGCTTTTTGTTTTTTGTTTTATGAACTTTCAAATTTATTGTAAGATTTGCTAAATTTCTTCTTTAAATTTGCCAATTTTTTTATATGCAATATTTTCCTCAATTTGCTAAATTATTTGTTGGAACCAAGGAACGAGAAGCCAACAGTTAAGGTTGATTCGTTCCTAAAATGGATAAGGAACTTATCTTGTTGGAATCGATTCTTGTTTTTTAAATTAGGAATTGAACCGGTCTCTGTGAAACTGAATAAGACGATTATGGAAACTGACGACTTTTTCTTTCGCTTTATTTATTTATTGTGGATCAAGAATATTTATTTACTACTTATAATCTAAAAATTGCTCATAAAACAAATAAACATAAGACCAAATAAGAAAGCGAGAAGAAAACCGTTCCGTGGATATCTTTGCTTTGGAACAAAGCTGCTCTCCGGGGACGTATCGATTGGTTGAAAGGCCTAAATAAAAAAAAAAAAAAAAAAAAAGATGAAATGGGCTTTTATTTCAACTTTAGCATAAGATTATCTTGAGTTACACATACATTACCTTGGGCTAAACTAAAAAATGACTATTTTGAAAACGAGTCAATGATGACCGACTCTGTAGTAATAAGATCCGCCAAGCCTTATTTGGCCACTCCAGGAGCAACTGTTCATGGTCATTATGGAGAAATCCTTTATGAAGGAGGAGTTAGCTGCACCCACGAATGATATAAATACTACCGTTGCTTTAGCTTTACTCACGTCAATAGCATATTTCTATGCAGGTCTTACCAAAAAATGATTCTTGGATTCCAGTTAGTAAGAGGGATCTTGAACTAAGAAATAGATTCTAGAAGCTAAAAAAGGGCATCCTGAGCAATTGCAATAATTTTTTACTTTCATATCCCTTTCCCTTATAACTTCTCTTGTTCGGAAAAAAATACAATCGGACCCGCTTTTTAAATATCTCTCCTTATTTGGGACCCTATTCAACTCTTTTAGCTTCTGTTGAATCGAGAAATGGGTTTGATTGTCCATCTTTTTGACTTTTTGATTTGATATAACATTAATATATATAAGGCATCCTCTGGAGTAATCCAGGAACTTGCTCAGAAATACTGTAATGAAATGAACATAGGAGTTTGTCGCTAGGATTCAAAACAACCCTTGAAACCCTATCAAAACTAGTTTTATACAAGAACCGGCCTTAGTAGGCTTGTTCTCGATAGACCCAACGTTTCTTGATTTCAACCGAACTGTTTCCTATATGAACCAACTGGGAATCAATTGGGTTACGTTGGTTCAGTTCAATTCCCAAGTTGAATCGCTTGATTGCTCACCCTAGCAACAATGAAGCAGAACCACCAGGCCAATTGCCACATACCACAAAAAATCCTCTTATAGTACATATGTCCATCTAGTGGATGTAACTTGACACATGATTGGTAGATGACGTAGAAAATATGAGTTTGATATTCACCTTATATGTGCGAATCCACTCCAGTCGATGGTTGAGATGTAATGCATTCAGTACATGCAGGCCCGCTTCATCACAATCATCAGATCCTATAAGGGGTCCATATTATTTGAAGCAGAGATAGGGCACACGCAATTCTCCAAAAGTGAATGTAATATTCCCTGGAAAATAATTATGTAATAGCACCGTTATTTTTCTCTTAGATAAAGGGGTGCTTTGCACCACAAAATTTAAATGGGCTAGCGGGATGACTGCTTCGGTCGGTACTGGGGCAAGAATTCTGATTTACTTGTCCACGGTATACTTAGCTTTATACGTATGGGAACATATATGGCAAAGTATATTGCATAAAGTGTAGTCTACAATAGAAAAATAAGAAAAGAACGGTACTGTTAATCTTAAAAATGTTCGACCAAAAAAAATATCCTTAAAAAGTGACGGATCGATTTTAGCCACAAAAGTTATTCCTCAAAATCAGATGACCTTTTTATCCAGTTACAGAGTAAATTGAGGGCGGGGCGGCTACGGCTTTCAAGGAAACGCGTATTAACACAAAAGAGAAAGGATTAGAGATCAAAAAGAAGAAAGGAAATAAAAGCTAAATAACCTTAAATGAAGAGCAATCGGTTATATATAAATGTAATTTTGATAGTTTTTTCTTTATAAAAAGGGCTTGAATTGGGTTGTGACCTCCCCCCCCCCAAAAAAAAAAATCCGCTATAACATTAATAATTTGTTGATTGAAAAATAATCAACTGTAATAGTACTTTATGGGAAATTTATTTTTCTGTTGTCTGGATTGTGATTGCCAAGTTTGTCGACCTTGGACCTTCGCAATCTACCCGACGATATTTTCGACTCAAGTTGAAATTTTTTATGTGGAAGACTAATGGTAATCCCCATGGAAGGTACTCACGTTTGTCTCCGTTTCCATCCTTTTATTCATAAAAAGAACTCAAACAAGTATCTTTTCTAAGGCACATGTAATTTCTCCAGTACAATAAGCATATATTATGGGCTTCAAAATTAATTTAACGTTCTATCACATTTTCGTGCCATTTATATAAGGTCTAAATAAAATAAAAGGCAAAAGAGATGGGAAATCAAAGATTGACTTGTATTTTAATTTGCCATGCTAAAGAGATAATGAAGATGAACTTACGTGAATCACAGGGCCGTCACTCTATGCACAAGGGAGGAATATTGACCGTAAAAAGGGTCGCTTGGAACCTTATGACCTACTTGTTGGATTCCTATAATATTGCCTTCTAGTTTCAGATTCAATCCAAGAAACAAGATCAAGAAAATTGTGAAATAATAGTAATAACAACAATTAAATTTCTAGATAAAAATTTTCTATTTACAGTTTCCACTTATAACTTAGATAATCCATATTTTCACGTTCTCATCCTTTCTCTCTAAAAGAAATTAAACGTGTTCCTTTTCCGAGAAACATTATTTCTTTAATGCGATAAGCATGTCTTATTAGGTTAAAATTAATTTACAATTTGTGTCAATTATGTAAGTTCAAATCAAAAGTAAAAAGGGGTAAAAAAAATATGGGAACTCAAAAATTAGCTTGTATTTCAATCCGTCATATTAGATAAATACTGCCACGTATATTGATCTAATTATTTCATAAACTCTTGAAATTTGAACAGCATTTTCTTATTTCACGAAAAACTGAAAACAAAATAATTTCTTTGACTTTTGATAAATGTATGCGATCAACCCCTAATTCAAATCAACACATAAGTTAACTCATGCAATTTAAATTTTAATATGAACTGCATCATGCATGGTTTCTTATCTACAGCTTCCATCATTGAATTAATTAAGGTAAGCAAACTTTATAGAATATACATATTCTTGCTAAAGGAATTTGTGGTCAACAGGTCCCCGTTCTTATAAGCAAAGCTCCCTCCTCTCCTTTTTCCATCTTCCACTTTTCCGTTTCTTTTCTTCACCACTTTCTCAGCTCCAGACATGGAAACGACCCGGAAGCACCAGATGGACGAGCGCGAGGAAGACGACGTCCACGACGGCGCGACGACCCTCGAATTGAGAATCGACGGTGGAGGCCATTTCGCTGCCGATGATCAGCCCCAAGAACACGACTCATCCGCTGCCGCCGTCTCCTCGACTCTTACGCTCAAAGAAGAGCCCGGGAAAGAAGAAACCCCTCAGCAACTGCGCGCGATGCCGGCGGCGGCGTTGCCCTCGAAGCGGTCGACCAAGGACCGCCACACGAAGGTGGAGGGCCGGGGACGGAGGGTCCGGATGCCGGCCGCCTGCGCCGCCCGGATCTTCCAGCTGACCCGGGAGCTTGGCCACAGGTCCGACGGCGAGACCATCCGGTGGCTGCTCGAGCGCGCCGAGCCCGCCATCATCGCCGCCACCGGCACCGGCACCGTCCCCGCCATCGCCATGTCCGTCGACGGCACTTTCAAGATTCCCACCTCCGCCGCGGCCGCGAAAGACCCGGAACCAGGAGACCCGCCCGGGAAGAAGAAGCCAAAGCGACCCGCGAACGGCGACTACGTCGACGTCGGCGAGCACATGACCTCGCCGAGCTCAACGATCCTCGCACCATCAACGCAAAATCATCAGCAAAACCACCCCCACCACTACCACCACCACCTATTCCCTCAAGGCTTAGTCCCCATGTGGGCCATACCCTCGAGCGCCGTCGCTTCCGGCGCCTATTTCGTGATCCCACAAGTGGCCTCCGTCCCAGCGCCGGCGGCGAGCCCGATATCCTCGTTCGCGGCCGCCCTCCAGCAGTACGAGGAGACCGCGGCCGCGAAGCGCGCCGAAACCCAAGGGAGCGATTCGGCATCCCCGGAGATGTGCGGCGCCAACATGAGGTCGGACACCTCGGGGCCGAAACCGGCGAGGGCGGCGTCGGTGATGGCGCCGAGCTCGGTGGCGACGGCGAGCGCGCCTCACGTGCTCCGGGATTTCTCTCTGGAGATCCGCGACGGCCGAGAGCTCAAGGAGCCGGACCGCAGCAGCGACGACGCGCGGGGGAGATGATGGAGACAAGGTCGGGGTGATTTGGGGGCGGCGCCGCCGTTGACGACCTCGCCGGAGCATCGGGGGAGCGACGGCATTGACCGGGCGCGACGTCGGAAGGGGCGCTCGCTCGCTCGCTCGCGCTCTTTCTCATCGGGTTTCGGGAAAGGAGCACGTGGTCACGTGAAGGGCGCTACGAAAGGGGTTTGCACGTGTAAGTTCTGTGTGGGGCCCCCCTACATCCTAGTGGGGTCAACTTTGATGTTTACTTTCATGGCGGGCCGCGATACTCGCGCGAAATTGGTCAATGAAAGTTTAAATTCCACAATTTTTTTTCCTGCGATCGATGCATATTTTCTCGTGAATTGCCTACGTGGCGGATATGCGCGTGGTTTTCCGAATGCCACGTCATCGCCATCGGATTCGATGTTAGCATTTTATTTCCCCGAATAGAAAATAAGAAATAGGACAACGATTGACAATCCCGTTGGTTTGGCGATTATATTAAAGTTTATACCAATTTATATTATAAATCTGGCTAAAGTTTAGTGGCCACTAACCGACCTTATCCAACAATATCACCTTCGATGATGATGGGGTAGATTGACCCCATAACATTACAATAGAATATAGATAGTTCCGCACGACATATCTCCATTGTACACATCAAATAAAGTAACAAATAGCTTGCCTAAGTTATTTTTCGAGTCAAAATTATTATGAATTTTGCGATTAAAATATTTCAAACATAAAGTATAACAAAGCAGGTTGTGATCAAGTTTCTCGAGCGAATAAGTCGCACGTCATTACCGAGAATATGTATGCAATTGAAATTGACTATATTATAAGCTCTTAAAAGAATTGAATTAATATATTTGGATACTTTCCGATTATTTCTTTTCGGGGTTAGGTTGAATTGAAAAAAAAAAAAAAAAAAAGGGGAATCAGGGCAGCATGTATTTCATAAGAATAAAACATTTTGAATTATTACAATCTTTTTCTGAAAAGTGGTGGGGGGCCACCTAGAAAAAATCTGGCGCTCATGTCATGTGATGACGGGCGGGGGCCCCAAGAGGACGTCGCAGGTGGGGCCCGCAGGAGGGGCCGCCTTGCACCGTTCACAAGGCCAGCGGCGTGGTCCCCTACCGCCCGCCCCCCGCGTGGGGGCCCGCTTCTTGGGGGGTGGGGTTGATGGTCCGACCCGGATTACCAAAATTATATTATTAAAGAAAATTCATATAAAAATAAGTTTTATGACGATGCCTAGCTTAACCAAATTATATGTAAATATCTCAAAGTAGATGCATGATAAATCAATCACCTCGATTTAGCGAACGCGAGGAGTTTCTTTTTGAAAAAAAAAAAAATCACGCATCAAATCTCGATAATATTTAAGTTTACTAATTATAAAAGTAATAAATTTAGCAAACCTAAAATGAGAGTCGGGCTTAAGAGGCGGCTGTTATTAAAGATGCTTGCTTTATTGATTAGTTTTGCTTTGGGAGTTCACGGTAGCAATGTTTATTTGATGAATTATATAAGCATTGTGAATGAATTTTAGGTCTTTTTAATAATTAATATGCACTGGATTCAGGAATCGAGTTTTCAGGCTATAATGCCTTAGAATTCATAGGTTTTCGAGCAATTGATTCTAAATTCGCCGTAACCAAAATCAGAAACTCATTCACGTCCCATTAGGGTACGAGAGGGTCGGGAACGCTATCATAGCCATCTCATTATATCCCTTTAAAATTGCCTCTCTACCATTTTATTCTCGAAATGACTCTTCTACTTATTAAAGAGGATCACTATAGTCCCTCTGTTAATTCGATCGAGACGCTAAGTTGGGCATCGAGATACAAAGTGTCGGATGAAGATTCACACATTTCTTGTATGGCATCCGGGTATGCGATACAATACATACTTCAAAGTGGTTGTCATTTTTTTAGTGTATAATAAGTAGATGAATCTATATTTGTCACCTATTCCAATCAAGATAGTGGAGAACTAAACTCTTGTATTTATTCAAGCGAACTTTCCATAAATGAATTGTTAATCTTTAGTACATTAACAAATAAATGTACATACGGTCTCCATATCCATAATTTCCTTTCCTTTCCTGTATCTTCTTCCCCACACGCCTTCGATTTTCCGTTTTTCAGTCCATCCCGAGTCGAACCGGTTCGCCATCGAACCGGATGCCGTTAATCACGATCGGACTCCTCACGACGCGATGCGGGCCTTTCCACGCGAGCGAACCGGACACGACCTGGTTGTCCAGCGTCGGCTCCGCCTCCACCACGACCTTGAAGCTTCTCTTCTGCATCGCACGAGTGAAGGACAGGCTCATGGGACTGACGGCGATCTTCACGCCCTTTGGAGCTCTAACCGTGGCGTTGTACACGGACCGAGCGGGACCGACGTTCGTGACCGTCCTTACAAAGACTCCGACCGTCGGTTGTCGTGCGTTTCTTAGCGCGAGCTGCATGGTGGGGTAGTTGAGCGAATCGTATCCGACTCCAGGAACCAATGAGGAGCAGTTCACAGGCCGGTCCGTGCCGAGCAGGACCCGCAATGAGGACCCGGGATAGCCCTCGCTGCAGAGGAACTGAATATAGGACATCTCGCCCATGTCGTACACTAAGCCCGGGTTGAGAGCTCGGGTTGGGTTGAGCTGGCCGGCGCCGTATGCAAACTCGCCGTCGGGGTTCGTCCTCTGGCTCATCGGTTTCGCTTATCGATGAGGGATTTTGAGACAGTTAGCAAGCGTGAGCCATGATGGAATCAAGTAGCATACAGACAGAAAAACCTATAATCTTCAACATTAAGCTCATTGTACTTTGCTTTATACGTTGTAATCGTTATAATCCTCCATTTGATTTATTCATTTCCAAGATGATTGTTTTAAATTCAACTATATGCAGGTCATCATCTAAGCTAGCGCTCGTCGAAACAAATAATTTTGCTGATCTGTGTATCGAATAAAAAGTCGAGTAAGATACTAATTCGTCCCATATACCTGTGGTCATGATGGCAGATTTGATAGCAGCAGGAGTCCAGGATGGGTGGAAAGACTTGACATAAGCGGCTATGCCGGCGACATGAGGGCATGCCATGGATGTCCCGGACATGAGGTTGAACTTCGAGTACTGGGTGTCGCCTATTAGCCCGGTCAGCGACCTCATCGGCGTGTACGATGCCAATATGTTGATCCCCGGTGCTGCAATATCAGGCTGCGTTTCCATAGCTCATGTCAATTGCATTCAGAAGTCAAGTCACATTAAGCTTCATAGGATCCGAATTCGGCATTCGTTGTTGTTCTTTTCCAGCGAAATGAAAAAGTAGTTTACAGGTCGAACAAATCGGACCTTGAGAATGCGCTGAGACCCCGGATTTGGACCCCGAGAAGAGAACGACGCGATGAACGGCGCCGGTATTTTCACTTCCTCTGTTCTGTGTATTACTGCTGATGGCGATCTTAAACACCAGACCACAAGCCACATGAATGTGATGAGCTAATCATAGGCAGATTTAGGTATGATTTATTAGAAAGTGCGAATCCAATGTGATCGCATGACACGAAGCTTATATGATGTCAATGTTAGTGTGCGTATTTTTAATCAGATGATTCGCTTGAAAGCTACAGTACGATTACGGCATTGTCGTGATGATACAACTACAGCGGTGATCAGAAATTTGCTAAAGACTTAACCTAGAGCACTTTGTAAATCTGTTCAGGACTTGCCTGGTAGAGTGAATGTACTCATCGATCGCCTCGCCGAGAGTACCGTTCACCATGGTTGACGGGGCCATGAATATCCGCGCAGTGTCGAGGAACTGCAGGCTCTCGATGATGGCGCCGATCCCTCCGCTCCCTTTGACGACAGAGTCGCCACCCGGCATCGAAAACTTGCAGTACACGAGCTTCCCTTTCACCTTGACCCGATCCAGCGAGTTGTCCATGCAGTAACTCGCGCTCCAGTTGCTCGAGTTCGCCCCCGCGTCCGCCCCGCTCACCAGCGGGTAGAGCTTCTCCTTCGGATCGAACATGTTCACTCCCACTCCCTGCGGTACGCCCGGAATAAGAGTTTGTTTTTTGTCAGAAATAAGAAAAGTTGATTATTTGAACAAAAATCAAATAAACTCAAATAAAAGCTGGCAAGCAATATAGTTTAGTAACCTGAACAATGAAAAGTTTTTATCGCTCCATTTTATTGAGTAAAACTCCCTATATATTTTGAATGAACTAATAAATGTTTTTGAGTGTGCAAACGACATATTCTCTACATACAAGAGTTCAAATGCAAATGATGTAATGATAGGACGTGATTTCTATTGGAGAGCTTCTCTACTTTGCAAAAAAGATAACAAGATATCGAGTGGAAAGTGTCAAGAGTTAGAAAGACTTTTGGATTTTGATTAATAAGCGAGAGGACTTGTGATAGTCAATGTATATTAAATAGAAAGAGAATGACTTTCATAATATCAAGTATATTAATATGCTTGGAACGATCTAAGTATAGAAGGTGAACAGATTTGGATTGGGTGAAATTGTCAAGTCTGGATAGATTGCGTGATAGAAAAAGTTCAGGCTATAAATGTGCAAATGAAAACAGGAAACTAGCTCTAATTTGATCTGATCCAAATGCAAATTGGGGTTTGGAGCGAACTTCAAGCCCTGGGATCGATAGAGAGGGTTTAATAGAAATCAAAATTGGGTTTGCCAATTTCGGCTAAGCAGAGGAAGTGTCGGGCAGGAAGTATGGATAGTTTTATGTATTTTAGGTGAAATCCATTTGTTAGCTGCATTAAGACAGTTTTGAGCTATGGAATTTAATCCCTATTTGAAGTCTCTAACGTGCTGAGAGAATTTCCAACATTATATTTCCGTGTCAAAGTCGGAGTTGAACGTGACCGAGGAAATTATAATGCTCTGAAAGTTGTTTATACTTCTTGTACATATTCGTTGAGAAAAATCTTGTAAAATCTGAGTGCATTTTCTAGGAGAGTGATAGTGTACTTTGCTCATTGTGAAAGAGTGCTTTGAGCATAAAGTGAATTGTGTGCAGAGTAAGTTACGGTCCCTCGTATGGAGACAACTTCTTTTGTAGTGTTGTTAAAGGCATTGCCTTATTATTAGGTTGTTAAAGTTGGAAGAGTAGAATAGGTCAAGTGAAAAGGTTGGACTATTTGTATAACTTATTTTGTCTACAGACACCACTCCATCCTCTACCCGACGTTTGCTATATGAAAAATGTCAAAACCTACAACAACCAGTTCACCCCCTGCCCCCCAGGGTCATTAAGTCCACTCCACTTCATAATTGCGGTCGCTAATTTCTAAAAAGAGCTGGTTACTTAAAAAGTTGGTAAATAATGCTAATAAAAGTGGTATCTCACTAGAACATTGGTGGAGTTAAAGAAAAAAGAAATTACCATTGGCAAAGCAACTCAAATGACCAAATGATAACTTATTCAATGTATAGTTGGTAACTCACACATATAAAGGTTGAAAATTTCATCTAATAGTTGATAAATTTCAGTTATTGATAACAGAAGTAAATGAAAGTTGGTAAATAAAAAGAAAAGGTATTTTTGTCAGAAATAAGATAAGTTGGTAAATTTACAAAACAACAAAATAATATTGGCAGCTAATTTAAATAAAAGTTGTTTACTTATTTGGAGATAAATTGGTAAATCCCTATAATTGAGAGAGGTAGTTTTCAAAAAGAGAGTTGGGAAACTTAAAAATTTAGTAAGGCAAATAAAAATAGAGTTAATACTCCGAAAAACTCCAAACCGGTACACCTATGACAAATCTACCTCAAACTCTTTTTTTGACCACCAACAACCCCAAACTGGTATACCTTTGACAAATTTACCCTAAACCGGTACACTTGTGACAAATTTACCCTCTGTTAGTTTTAGTTAAATTTTCTTGTTAAATTATAAAGTTAAATGACACGTGACAATTGACCGGTATACCAATTTGAGATTTTACACTGTTTGTCACAGTTTACAATTTTTGTATTTTTTGTGGTATTAATCTAATTTAGCATAAGGTATATTAGTCACAAATTTACTAGTTTGAGGTTTTTTGTGGTCGAATAAATTAGTTTGGGGTAAATTTGTCATAAATGTACCAGTTTAGGGTTTTTTATAGTTAGTCGAGGTAAATTTATCACAGGTGTACCAGTTTTGAGTTTTTCATGATCAAAAAAATAGTTTGGGGTAAATTTGTCCCAAGTGTACCAATTTAGGGTTTTTCAAGGTATTAACCCATAAAAATAGTAACTCAATTGTTAACTTGGTAACATTTTAAAAAATTAACAAATAAATGTGGCTAAGCAAATCAAATTGGAGTTTGTAACCACAACTAATTAGCATTAGTCAGAGAAAAATTAGTAATTACTCTTGGTGAGTTTAGAAAATTGGTAAGTAGGACAAAGAAAAGTGATAACTCATTTAGGAAAATTTGGCAAATTTAAGAACATTAAAATGAAAGTTGTTAAACAACTCAAATAGGAATCGGTAACTGAATGAGAATAAAGTTGGTAAGGCATTGAAATAGGACCGATAGATTCTGTAAAAGTTGATGCAAGATATTAGTAATTCCCAAAATGTTAAAAAGTGTCAATAAGTTATCAATAATGGCTTTAATTTCTTTTACATAAGTTATTTTTCGAAACTTATAAATTTTTTTCTTTTTTTTTTTTCTTTTTGGCAGAAATCTATTGATATGGTCAATGAATCTATTGATTATAAAGCTAAAGCACTCCAATGACCTAGAGATTGGCATGATTAACCTCCAAAGATGTTTAATGAGGCCCGAGTATGTCCATGGTAGGAGACATTCCCATGACTATAAAAACAAAAAACAATTAAAATTAGGGACTATTTAAAAAAATAAAAATGAATCTTGATACTTACCCAAAGGGTCCTTCCATCCTCTAGCTGGACTTTGCTCCGGAACTGCCTGTCGATGCCACTGGCCGCCACCGTAACGAGCCACGGCGCGTGGTTTGCGACGCTGGCCAAGCTTGGCCCGTTGTTCCCGGCGGAAGTCACGGTCAGGATCCCTCTCCTCATGGCATGGAACGCGCCGATCGCTATGCTGTCCTTGGTGTAGTTGGGCATCGTGCCGCCGATGGAGATGGAGATGACGTCAACGCCCTCGTGAATGGCCGCGTCAAACGCCGCAAGCAAGTCCATATCCGAGCAGCCGTCGCCGACCCAGCACACCTTGTACATGGCCACCCGAGCCCACGGCACCGCGCCCCGCGCAGCCCCGCCGGCAAGGCCGAAGAGGTTCGCATTTGGCACGAGGTTGCCAGCCAGGGTGGACGAGGTATGGGTCCCGTGGCCTTGCACGTCGACCGGAGATAGGATGTCGCTCGGGTTGTGCGTGCCATCGAGCTTGAAGTACTTGGCTCCTATAAGTTTGCTGATAGAAAAAAAGAACCAAATTAAACAAACACAGCCACCAAAATAAGAAACTACATATTTGCATTGGTATGGATAAATGTCAAAAAAGTAAGATTTCATAATTTTTTTTTTTTTGGGTAAGAAGCATAGAGAAAATTAATTACTTGTTGCATCCTGAAAAATTAGCATAGTGACCACAACTTCCTTTCCATTTGGGCGGTGGAGGACCAAACCCTTTATCAGCAAAGCTCTCAGATTGAGGCGTGATCCCTGCAATGTCACGACGTAAGTTTTTATAAATTGAATGATGGAGCAAATTCGAAATATGAACTCAATTTGACAAAATTACAACCTGTGTCGAACAGGGCCACGACGATGTCGCTCTCCATCTTGGGTTCCTTCTCGCCGTCTGAGGAAACCCGATGAAGTCCCACGATTTGGTCGTGTGGAGCTCGTGGTATCGGTTGGGGAAGACAGAGACCACCTCTTCTAGGCCTGTCAAGCATGCATGCAAGATAAATATTTTTTGTCCATGAAATTAATGGAGTCCTAATATTGAGCACCATTTGAAAAGTTCAGGTACTCGATTGAATGAAAAGCAAAAATTTAAGTACTTGATTGAAAAATGAGACAAAATTCAGATTCTTGGGATGTCAATTACCACTATAGTTTACAATGCGATTATGCAAACTGTTTCTATGAGTAGTAGGAGGCTTACTTGATAACTCTTCAGCCTCATCTTGGGATAGCTTGGCAGCGAACGCGTTGAAGCTTTTGGTGTAGCTGTAGACCAACGACTCTTTTGCCTCATTGTCACTGTGCAAAAAGAGATGTGGAGTCAGTATTAGAGGGTGTACACAAAGTAACTTGTTCTTTTTTTCTCCTTAATCTCATGTATTATAGGAGCTGGTAAAGTTCTTTATGCAATCAATTTAATGACTATAGTCCATAACCAGTCCAAATCCGGGGTTGTTCATAGAACCATTAGCTTCATTTATCAAATTAGTACAATCAATAGTTCTCTTGGAGTGTTGTATTGGTTGAGAGAGAGAGAGAGTGAGACCTTCCCTTGAGAGATGAAAGGAGTTGCAGGTGTGACTGAGCTGCAAGATCTTCATTTTCGTGACTATCTCCCAAGTAAACGATGTAAAACTCCTGCACGCATGTATTGATCACCTATCTTTGGATTGCAAGTAAAAATCAACGACAAAAGACAAATGAAAAACCATAAGAAAGGGCAAGCACACCTTATTTTTGTTGCCATCAGCCGCAGCCGCAGAGCCTCTCAAAATTTGAAGAGAAACGAAAGAGCAGAGAAGAAACCAGACACCAGCCTTTCCTCTTGACATCTCTCTCTCTCTCTCTCTCTTTCTCTCATGCAGGGACTCTTTCTCTGCACTTATAGGTCACAACCCAAATAGGAGGAGCCACGTTACAGGATGATGTTCACGTTCTTTTTCGGTGACGATTACGTACGCTTGTTTAGCCTTAAAGGAAAGGTCATACAAAAGCAAAACCGGTTGGGGTTTCACTACTGGTCACTGTCATTTGCGACTGAGATTGCTTCTCTTGGAGAAACTTGTGATTATGAACGTTGCTGTTCGTTGGTTGCTTCTCTCCCTACTGTTCCGACGTCATTGCTTTGTTTGTGAGGGATAAAACTATTGAAGTAACAAATCAAAAGGGAAAAAAATCAGAAGGTTTGCATTGCAGAATCTTCTATAAATCAGTATGAAAATAACAAATCAAGAAGAGTATCAACGAGTTAATCATTTGGAGATCATGCAAAATTTTCTATAAATAATAAAAAAAATTGAGTAGAGTACTGATGAGTTGATCTTTTGAAGATCTTTCATGATTTGTTTTATCCTAACCATCTTTCGTGATTCGTTTTATCCTAACCATGTTTGCTTACTTCGACATGCGCTCCATGGTCTCAAACAAGCTCCAAGGGCATGGTTCAACAAGTTCAGTAATTTTCTTTTGAATATGGATTTTTCTGTAAACTGCTGATCCATCATTATTTGTTTATTGTCATCATGATCATACTATTATTCTATTGCTCTTCGTGGATGATATAATCCTCATTGGTGATTCTCCGAAATTACTTAGCCATCTTTTGCAGCCCTTAGTCAAGCATTTTCCAGATCTCGATGCTCTTTGCTATATCTTGGGCATTGAAGTCAATCGCTCCACTGATGGAATCTTTCTCTCACAACATGAATATGCATTAGATCTTTTGAGTCGAGCATCAATGGCGCAATGTAAGCCAATTGCTACTCCAATAGCTACTCCAATAGCTACCAAGCAATCACCCCTCAAAAACGGTGGTAAGCCTTTCAATGATCTATCCCATTTTCGAAGTATCGTAGGTGCTCTTCAATACCTTACCCTCACTCATCCAGATCTCTCACTTGTAATCAACATAGTTGGCCAACATATGCATGCCCCAACTGTTGCTCACTTTCAGATAGTAAAAAATCAGAATGTTTGCAGTGCAAAATCTTCTACAAATCAATATGAAGATAACAAATAAACAAGAGTATCAATGAGTTGATCATTTGGAGATCGTGCAGAATTTTCTACAAATCACTATAAAGATAACAAATCGAGTAGAGTATTAATGAGTTGATCTTTTGGAGATCTTTTATGATTTGTCTTTTATTCAATTTCCTTGTAGATGAATTTGTTATCTTTTATGTTTAACTTTCATCTGTTAATGTCTCTATATATATTGTACAATATATCAACGAAATGCAACACTTCATCGACTCAATTTTTCAGTTTTTTCAAAAACTTCAGTCAATGACGATGATTAGCTTAGCTGGTCGGAGTCAGATATGCTTCGTCGGAGAAAGAGTACGTTGTGCATCGGATATATACCACGCAGACATAGACAGAGAAATATTTTCCTCAACGCTTCTCCCGATCCGCATCGTTTATGATAGAAATGTCGTCCATGTTCGTCCAAATCGGTTTTCATTAAATGTGGTGTGTTAGGCGCGGCGTGCTAGCATCATCATTCATTAAAGAGCTCAGAGGAAGGTACATAAATTTGATCACTTCAATTCATGTTCCTTCTATTGCTGTAAAAGCCCCATGAAGAAGGCATCAACCGGAACCCGAGGAGCTTCAAGTTTATTTTCATTTTCTCTTATTCACTTCAGACTATTTGAGGAAGTTGCTTTGAAATAAAGACACCATGTTTGAAGGGAAGAAACAAAGAGCCCCTTTTTGATCAATCGCTTCCCTTTGCCTTAGATTTCAATTCAAGCAAACGAATTTTGAAAGCAGGATAGACCGTATCATTGTTTAAGTGCTGCTGACCAGGGTTAAATTTGATGCAAATCACTTTGCTTTTACTTTGCTTCCTCTTATCTCAAGAAACCTTTCCTTACAAGGAAGGTGCATGTCATGACGACATGATCTCAAATAGGGTTGACGCTCTATACTATCGTATAATCTTCATGTCGGTTATTCATGTTTTCATGAGTACAAAGTTTTTTCCCTTTAAAATGAGTGAAAACCAATCAATTCGTATCGAGTTCTTGCGAAATGTTGTGGATTATTATCCCTGGTCTCAAAAGATTCAAGTCAATATAACAACTATTACCTTACGACTCTTGGTGAAAAAAGTCATTTCACGTAAGATGTTTTCTCAGGAATTTGTAGTTTGTGAGTCGGTTAATATATATGTGTGTGTGTGTGAACGACTTTGTTATGTAACTGTGTGATTGATGTAAACGTGAGGCGATGTAACTTAGATTTACGAGGCTAATACTTCCTTTTTAGCCATGATTTTGCATAGAAGCATTTCGGCCCTAGAAAACTAGTTATTGCTGTACAGCCCGGCATGATAGATGGTGGGATGAAACAGGCCCATGGATGAAGATGGGTTCAACTAATCCAACTTTTAATCCTATCCAGAGAGTCCACATGCCTGTGCAAATTGCACCTCAACAAGGTCTAAGGAAACCACAATTTGCATGATTTATTGCTGACCAGGGGAATTGTAAATTGAGTCCTAAATTTGAACATTTGTATCAATTTACCACCTACACTTTTGCGGCCCGTGTCAGTTTACTGCCGGTGAATGATATGCATGGTTAATTGAATATTTATGCTGTCGGTAAAGAAATATTTTCCTGTCAATTTCTACCTTCTTTTTTAGGTCACGTTCTTAATGAACAGATTTTGGAAAGAAAAAGAATAAGCGTAAGAATTTGAGGCAAATTACTGTATATTTTGGAAGTGTAGGGGACAAAGTGAAACAGAAATCAATTGCGAAACTAATTGAAATGGAGAACAAACTTTGGGGCTAAAGTTTAGGGCCTATTTGATTAGAATTTTTAAGTATGAAAAGTTACTGATTCACATTAGCACCAAAAATGAAAAGATCGTCTTAGCCTTAAGATGTGCAAAAAAAAAAATTATTTGACTTTAATGATCTTAAATGTCCTCACATATATAATGTATAGTTTACTTTAAAAAGTAAAAGTCATTCCAAACTCACTGTGTTTCTTTTTACAGCATAAATAATTTAATAATTTTGGAATTTGCAAAGATTGCATTTCACAGCTCTTTTGTTGGTACCATTATATGTTCTTTATATGGATGTGCAATTGCTACCCACGCCTATAAATTCTTAAACACATAAAGAGAGTTCTGTTCCGTAATAGAAATGTAAAGGGCCAAATGACATGATAATATCCCAAATCCTTTACCATCGTATTAGAGGTGAAAAATTGACCAAAAATAGAAATTAGATGTGAAATATTCCGTTACAATTCCAAAACAATATATTGCAATTCATAGTTTTTGTAAATTTTCTCTCATTTGCAATAGCATAACAATAACTTTCAAAAGCATAACTGCTTGCTTAGTTGAGGAATTGGGCAGATCAATGATAACATGTTAATCAAAAGGCCATGATGGACGACACTAACCCTGTTCTACTCAGAGATGTCAGAAGACTATTGAGTTTCAACCCTTTTTTTTTTTTTTTTTTGGGGGGGGGAGATTGAGTTTAACTTTTAGTTCAAAGAGCAACATAATTTTTGGAGAGGAAATTGTCTTGTTGAGGGACTTGCCAATCTTTGATTAGAGAAGCATTTGGACACTATGTTCTGCTCACTTTTAGGGTATGGTTCATATTCTCCATTGACAAGAAGGCATAGGAATCCCGCTTCACGATGAGTGAGGGTATGGAGGATATCCCGATGAGGGTTGCGGGGATAGTGCCCCCAAATTATCAGAGGGTTTTTATAATTTGAGCTCATAATTCATTAGTAATTTGGGTTTGAATCTATAAATAGCTACTAAGTATATATAATCTCTTTGTGTTGTAATCAAAGATGAAACAGAAAAGTGCGATGTGCTAATTATTGTGGAATCATCTATTAATTGTAACCCTAATTTATGGGTGAACAAAGGAAGAAGCTTGAGTCTCCGAATTATTTCTCTGGCTTTAACTCTTTATTTTCTTGCGATTCTACTCTAAACCCTAATGCTCATAGCCTCCTACAGAGTTATTTCATACTTTGTTTGGTGATATAATGAGGACATTTGATTTTAGGAAATAATTTGTATTTCATTTCCTTCTGTATACCAAAAGAAACAAAATGCTTCCGCTGCAATTGTTTTGACACTCCATTTCTTATGATTGTGCTCCCATTCCAAATAGTCACAGCCTCTTATGGAGTTATTTCATACTTTGTTTGGCGATATAATAGGGACGGTTGATTTAGAAATAATTTGTATTTCATTGCCTTCTGTATAACAAAAAAAAAACAAAAACAAAAACAAAATGCTTTCGCTGTAATCTCTCGTCCTGTCCATGTTTCATGTGTAAAAAAAGGTTTTCGTTGCCTGGAAACATCATGTTTCCGCATACGATGGTTACGTGCCCAAGATTCTCATTCAAAAGAGAGAAATAAAGTTAAATACATAGATGCACGTACATTAGGAAAACGACGTATGGAAAGGAAAAGTAGACATTTATTCTCGCCGTCCTATTGCCGACCTTCAATTGTCTTTTTCTTTTCTTCTATGTTTAATAATTGAGATGTTACTGCTTGAATACTAAGAACTTTGCATAATTCTTTTCATAATTAGAGTACTTGGAAATGATCTCACACGCTTTTTTTCAGTGAAATTATTGACAAAAAAAAAAAAAAATTGAAAATGAGTAACATCATGCAAGAAAAGCGATGTAATTTATGTGAATGTTAATGATTTGAATCAGGATCTTGTAGCTAGCATCCATATTCTTGTATTATAAGATAAACGAGCAAAATGATCTTGTTAGAGAAGACTTTAATCATTAAAAATTGATGACCGTGGGTATGGAGAACTTAGATTTAAGCAAGAAGTAATGAAAGTAAGTTGTTGTACTAGTATTCCTTCATGTAATCGATTAACTAAAAACATTCCCTTGAGTGTAAAAAAAGGAAAAAGTGGGAAAGAAGTATATTTGATTACTAAGGATGTGTTTGTTTCATGACAAATCCAACAGTTAAAAAATGTTTTATTGAAAAATGATTGGTTATATCATTTAGAAAAATTAGTTATTAGAAAATGATTTGCTTATCATCAGCAATTTATACCTAACTATTTTCGTGAATAATAATAATAATATTTTGTATTCATTCATTTGTGTAGATGATTTAAATGATTATTTTTTAGAAAATGTTTTTCAAATCTCGAGTTTCATATAATAAATATACCCTAAACTTATTTAGAACCCTCATAGAATTAAAAGAGATTTACAAGGTTTCGTAATAACAACATCAACATCAATATGACGCTTACTATTTATAGGAACTATACTCAAATAATTTCCCTTCGTGGAATTTTCCTACAAAAGATTAAGGTTGGAAGAGGTGGGTCTTTTCTCAGAAAAGAAAGGGAGGGGAAAATGTTGGAATTTAAGTGGAATTTAAGGTTCACCAAATCCAAGAGAATCTTTTCTTTTTTGCCCTACAAAAATGTCCTATGAGAGACGGACCCCATTAAGGGAAGATCCTCTCGTCACATGATCAATCCAATTCCTGCTGCATCTCTTTCTCTGGACCACTTTTGCAACTTGGACCTCATTTACCCAGTGGTCCAAAGTTTGGTATTCCTCATTTGTCATCCTCCCCTTTATTTAAACCGAAAGCACTTAAAAAAAAAAAACAATTAAGTACACATCCCACCTCCCCCAAAAACCCCCTTCTAATAAACCCTCTTTTCGATAATTTATGCAAAGCGATAGATCAGGTACCGATTTACAACGAATATCTCGTCTCGTTCCGCATGTCGATACGTCAGAGTCAAGCAGCCAGTCACAGAAAAGGAACGTTCGATTTACGAATCTTACCCTTTATCGACGTCTCCTTTTCCTTTTTCTTGTCAAACCCGCGATTTGCGATAATTTATTTTACCACCCTAAATCCTTAAAAAAAATCCAAAATTTCTTTTCCAAAGAAATAACAAAAGGAGAAATACACAAACAAGCCGGAGGGAAAATGGAAATGCTGATGGCAGCAGAATAAGTTTCTTGGGAATGACGTGGGGCCAGGAGATGCATAAATTTTTTTTCTGGACATAAAGCCTGCGAATTCCGAGATTTAACGTGGGTCGTAGGATCTGAACCCCATGAACAGATGTCGAGAGGGAGCAGGCGCACGCGCTGTGGTCCCCGGTTGTACCGGAACGTGGCCCCCTTCGCTTCTCCAACCGCCTCGGGGGACCAAAACCTTAGCCAATGTACATAAACGGCATGGACTTCACAAGCTTGCCGACAGGTGTCGCGACAAAAGCCTTGTTGAAAGCGGAGCTTAAGGAATAAAATATTGAAAAAAAAAAAAAAAGGATGGCCCTCTTCTTTATTGGGAAAGGTTTTTACGTCTCGTTCGAAGAGTATTTATCCATGATTTTTGAAATTGCCCTATTTTAGAAAAAAAAATTATTTTTTTGAATGCTTGCAAAAAAAATAAAATCAACGTATCGATAAAACTATCTTTTCGATCTTTTTCTGATTAATTTTTATAGGCAATATGGGTGATCGTTTTATGGTATTTGCTTTTTAAGTCATTGGTTTTTCCGGAATTTATTATATCATTGGTTCGGGAATATGTCGGTTTTCATCAAAGTGGGAATTACCATGATGTGGACACAGCTGGTTCGCAGCTGGTTTGTTAAAGATGCAGGATATCCCTCATTAGTCGATTAAAAGGTGCTGGGAATATAATTTTTATCAAAATCCATACCAATGACTTTCATCCAAGGCACCTGTTCCATGGAAATTTAATTTAAGAACGTTCTAAACTAAGCATTGATTTTTGTTTTTCGACTTTTTTGTTTTGCTCGTCCCACATGATTAGTTATATCTATACTTTTCCTCCCAAATAAATGAAAATAATATAACGATTTCGTTTTAGTAAAAAGAGCCACGAAACACCTTTCGGGCAATTATATAAGAAAATATTATAATTTTCAATGACTTTTCTTGCTGTATAAGTACTCATACTTTCACTTTTTTGGTAAGAAATTTTAATAAATGCCCAAATGATATTAGGTAAGGTAACCTCTAATAACCCATCAAACATATAGCCCAATGGTAGAAGCAATGCATAGTTTTACAATGTAAGAAGTCTAGCCATCTCGTGATTGGACCTACGACCATCAAACGGCTTGGGCCTGAGGCACTTTGTTACTTTTTGTGCATCAATGTCTTCACTATAGTGACGAGTTAATCAACATCGGACCTTCATATTTTGAATAGACTTTACTAATAGCCATGGCTCTAATCAAATTTTTCTCTAATAACAAGTACAAGACATTTTTATGGTAGCATTGCATTAATTGCCCTTTCCATCACTTTTACTTACATTAAAACACAACCTAATTTTGAATTTGAATGGACTTGTTTCTAAGAACGTTGCCAAAAAAAAACCTAAACCTTTCAAGATAGATTGGAGAGAGAGCCTACAGGTGTGCACTTAAAGGGGGATTTTATGTCATATGCCGCTCGAAAGCGAAAAAAAGTTTCGTCGAATGCTCCTTGTCTTGAATGTGCTTTGCAAAAAAAAAAAGTCCACTCCTTTTGGGAAAAAGAAATGCTATTCTTGAGAATCCTCACCTCAGTATGTACTGGCCACACTGCTCTATGGATAGTACAAAAGAATGCTAAAATTCCTAATTTAATAAATAGAGGCAGGTGAGATTGCATTTAATTTCTGCTAATCATATTTATGTAATGGTTCATGTAATTATCTCAACGGTTAAAATTTCCATCCTAAGTGATAAAAAGGCTCATTTTAATCGTAAAAAGAAAGTTAAAATACGTCAAGTCGTGTAATTGTTCTCGATGCGAGTCACGTCTCGACTAATTAAGAGATACTTCATCGATATTAGTCAGAGAAGAAACCTTTTGCTTTCGGTAGGATAGTAGCTAAAGTTTAAATTAGTTTTGATAAGACAGTTAATTCATTTTTTAACAAGAGATAAATTAATGGGTCGATGATATATTTAGCTAACCAAATAAACAAAAAAGACATGAGCTAAAATTAATGCATGGATGAAGTCAAGCGTACTTTCATTAAGGAATTCACGCTTCTAATTTGCAGAAAAACATTTGTCCATGACCATTTAATCAAATTCATCGAGGAATTAACATCGTGAATCCTATGCTCGTGAAATATCATCACATCATTGTTAAAGAGAAACAAGTATAGTTTCTGATGTCAATAATTTTCTAGATCTAGAGAAATGTGGATAAAGCGACCACATGGAAATGACATGGCATTTAAAGTTGGTGTTTGTCGAGTCAACATCTGTCAAAAAATACTAGTTGAGTTCCAGTTCAAGCGCGTTGATAACGTGAAAATTGAAAATTTGGCTATGAAAATAAAAGTTTCAGTGAACTAATTAAAGATCTACTAAATTCAATGGCCACGGATGAAATTATCCGAAGAATGAAAAAAGAAGCACTATATGTCACGTCAATAGATAGCATGATGTATAGCTTAGCTATCGATAACAAGTTGAAACATTTACTAGTCGTCTCGACTAAGCTTATTCTAATGATTCTCACACATGTGGATCTAGGGCTCTACCTAGTCTGCCGATTCCAACGTCCTAATTCCGAAATATATATATGCAATATCACTCTAATTATAACCATTTGTCCATCTTAACCTGACTACACACAACAAAAAAGGTTGACCATAAAAGATGGCATTCTCACGAGATAAACTGGGCAAGCCTCTCTTAGATACATTCTCCTTCTAAATTGTCTCAGGTAACCATTAAAATAATTTACAAGTCACCTGTAAATTTCTAATCATGTAAGCTTCACATGTACAAATTTTAAATAAATTCCAACCATGACATAACCCTACAAGATGTACGCTCGAGCATAATATGGCTCTGATACTATTCTTAATTGCTTTGATGAAATTTTTTGTGAATAAATCTAAAAAAGAAATTACGTGACAAAATAGTGGTATAATTTGATTGATATTCTTTCTAAAAAGTCGTCGTGAAGACATCGATAGACGATGATGCATACTGCTAATTGTAGAAATATAACTCCAAACTTCTTGTGACGGTAACTGGTCATGACTAATGTGAACACCAACTTGATCTTTTGTTTATGCATTTGATATTTATTTTTTTTGGCAACAAGCATGATCATTATTCTTTTTAAAAAAAAAGTCAAATCAAAAGAAGTCATTCTCGTCCATCTCAAACAATTTCATTGGTTGCAAAGTCTACGATTGAACCTCATTAATTAGAATAATGACACGGTCAGTCGATTCAACCAACTAACTTTTTTTTTTCCTAAATGGAATAGTTTCCTGAAATTACAGAAGGTGAAAATTGCATAAATGTACTGCAAAATCAAGAAGAGAGGGGAGAAAAAGGAAGTAAAGAATAATGGGTGGATGCATAGTTGGTGGGAAGTGCTCTCTTTGGAATTTTGGAGTAAGTGAGAGTGGAAGCGGTGTTCGCTTTTCGTTCTTTCTCAATTTCTTATTTTTAATTCTTTAAATTGGAAAATATGACGAAAAATACTACAAAATTCTAGATTATGTCCATCGCGATGCCAAGATCATAAATATTCGCTACTTCAGCAGAACCTCTAAACTTATATCGATTTGACAAAATTAAGGCAAATTTTATCCACTGTGGCATCCTAATCTTTTTTCATATCATTAATACCTAAAAAGTTTGGGGGGTGCCGGTGGATAATAAATGTGGGGTATTGCATTTTTTTTTCTTTTGGGTCAAAAGGGTATTGATTTCGCAAGTGGGATATTTTTAAGGTTTTTCCGGCATTAAATCGGGAATATAATGAAAACTTAAAAAGGGGGAGAAGAAGAAGAAGAAAAGGGCAGTTTGGCAGGCCGAGGGGGGTAGGCCCCGCCGTGTGTTTTCGACTCCTGATTTGCTCGCCCACGTACGGAAATGTACGGACGATGTGGACATCTTTCAACATTGTCCTGTTTCTTGCCATTTCCATCTCGCCCCATTGGCCACCTTTTCCATCTCTCTCTCTCTCTCTCTCTTCTACATTAGAAATTAGAAAAGCAAGCCCGCCCGCCCCTCTCTCACTAGACTCTCTCTCTCTCTGGACTCTCTCTCTTCATTATCAGGAGAGACTTTTCCTTTTTGTATGATGGATGCTTTTGGGGTTTTGCATCGTGAGTTTTACCAAAACAAGCAAAAAGGCGAGGTGGGGAGTCCTCATTTTTATCCCTTTTGCAATGCCAACCAAAACATAATTTGATTTCTTCTTTTAGAGAGAGAGAGAGGGAGGGAGGGAAAGAGAAGAGGGGCAATATGAAAATGGAAAGGTGGGTGCGTGAGACTCTGCGTGCTTCCCCATTTGGTGACTGTCAATGAACTGAGAGAATCCATCAATCGCCCACCTAACAACCCCCCCTCCAAAAAGAAGCTTTTTTTTTTTTCCCCATAAATTAGCTCCCTCTTTTATCCTTAATTATCCTGGGGGCTCCTTCATCGTTTCTTTGGGTGATACTGATCACACAATCCTCAGGACTTTCCCCCATACTTTTCCTTCTTCCTCCCTCTCCTTTCTTTAGCTTTCCCATTTCCGGCCTCTTTCCGTGCCCTCCATGTTCGTCCGAAAGCATTCTTGGTTTTTGCCTCTTTGGTGAAAACGAGTTTGGGGTCGATTCTTCTCGACTTTTATCCGCTTCTGGGTTACCCTTTTGTCTTGTTCTTCTTTGGAGGAGCATTTCAACTGGAGAAAAGCTTCTTCTTGAATCGAATCGAATCAAAGCCCACACCTCGAGCTCACCTGGGTCTTTTGCTCGCTTCTTGAACCCTTCTTTGTCCCTCGATCTCTGTTGGGAAATCCTTAATTCGCTGCATCAAATATCAGGTAAATAGTTTCCCTCCAAGTTTCTTGGCCAATTTGCTGTTAGCAAGAGCTCACTCTTTTTGATCTTTGAAGATTTCGGATTTCACCCTGTTCTTTTTGAGAACCAGCGCTTAAATTTGAGCATTTCAGTTCGAATGGCGTTCTGTGTGTCGGTCTTTTTTGTCTCTCTCCCTTCTTTTTTCACTCCAGGATCAGTCAGTTTCCCACAGCCGCCTGTGTAGATTTTTCAGTCAGTCAATTTTGACCCCTTTTCACAGATACCCTTTTTTTCGTTACTCACGTTCTTGCCATTCCTCTCTGAAAAAGCACATCCATTAGGGAAATAAGGACAAGAAGCTGTTTTTTGGTTCATGTCCTTACTGGTGCCCTCATCATTTTTTGCCTTGCCTAATTGATGCGTTTGTGCGTCGTTTCTTTTTTGAATTAGTGAGGGCGATTGTTGTGTAAAGATGGTGAGAGGGAAGACCCTGATGAGGCGCATAGAGAATGCGACGAGCCGGCAAGTGACCTTCTCGAAGAGGCGGAATGGGCTGCTCAAGAAGGCCTTTGAGCTCTCCGTGCTTTGCGACGCCGAGGTCGCGCTAATCATCTTCTCACCGCGAGGGAAGCTGTATGAGTTCGCAAGTTCCAGGCATGGAAAAACTCTCACCCTTCTTTTTTCTCTTAATAATAGTCTCAATAATTATTACGTATTCATGTAGTATTTGCTCATATTGCTCTTGCTTTCTTCGCCTATCATTACCACCTAATTTAAGTATGGTTAGCATTTAATAGTGGGTGTTCCTCCAATTGCATAATGTGTGTGATGATTCTCTTTCTGCTTGCTTAGGGTTACCATGCTCTCTCTCTCTCTCTCTCTCTCTCTCTCTCTCTCTCCCCCTCCCTCCCTCCGTCACTCCCTCTCATATTAAGTCTATGATGTCCTTTTGGGAAAGGAAAGACATAAAGATATGTTTATCCAGCTTATTGGGGAAGACAATCCACAAAACAAGCCTGAGAACGCAGTTTCCTGTGTTTGTTTAGCTCATCTTCTTGGTGTGAATTTCACTACCTTGAGTTTTGGTCGTCATCATCAAACATTATTGAACTGGAAATTGTTAAAAATTTTGGATGTGTGCGCTGCGGAAGTATGGTTTTGGTATTGATGATAGTTTTTTATTAGTGATGTTGTGTGCAAGTGTATGATATAATTTGGCGTCTGCCCTTGGGCGATACCAAATGCCTATAAATAGGAGTCGTGGGGTCTGTTCTAGGTGGTAGAAAAACTACAAACACTCCCTCCTTTGTAATAAAAACTTTCATAATAAAAGTTTTTTTTTACCCATTCTCCCTTTGCCATTGTAGTCCATTTATATCCATCCATATTTCACACATAACACTTGCACACACACACGCTTCCACAAAAACATCCAACAGAAATGTTATTGACCAACTAATTAACCATATGAAGATGTTTCAGAAATGAAAAGAGCGTTCCCAAGCAAACTTACTAACATAGAGTCATTCCTCTTATCAGCACATTGACAATAGTACACGCTTTTGTGTCCTCTTTGTTGGTAAAATTGAAACAGAAGCGTCTTGTACATTATCTATATATAGCGGAACAGTGAAATCGTACCAAGTCATGTACTACGATGGGCATTAATTTATGGGAAAAAATGGGTTGACACAGTTCTCGTGGCCAAGTGCTTTATGTTATGGGGGGATGAGTTGGGAGTACCTACTTGTGTTCCTACGATCTTTGCAGTGGAATAACATGTCAAATTTATTAAAAAGGAAACATATAAAAGGGTTTCAAGTGTATCCAAGTAAAAAAGAAGACGCAAAATCCAAATCCACTCAAACTGACCCAACTTTAGCAGACTACTAGGGTTACCATAACGAGGGCAATACATGCAAAGTACCTATTGATAAAATCCATTTCCACTCATACTGACCCAACTTTAGCAGACTGCTAGGGTTAGCATCACGAGTGCAATACATGCAAAGCACTCATTGATTCCTGACAACCTAAAGTGAGATTGGACCGTTTGTATCATGGCTTTTCAACTCCTTTTTTCTAGGTGGGTATTATCGAAAAGCCTTGTGTGGCTGTAACTTAAATCAATGGTCTTTGTCAGTACTATAAAGTTCTATATTTTCCTAAAATTCTTTGAGGAGATTAAGATTAGTAGCCACCGCCAAAGCACCAGTAGCTTCATCACTCGACTGATGCCTTTAATGATTTCTCTCTTTTCTTAATTATATACTAATTAATCCTTTTTTCTTCCTTATAGTGCCATACTCCTTTGTTGTTTGCACAAAACACCGAAAGAACTTAACAACCATAACTCTTTCTCTTTTTGCTCGTTACTCCTTCATTTCTCGCTTCTTCGTTGGTCATATATTATCTCTTGGCCGTAACATTTACTCCAGAGATCATACTGCGTAAAGCGCTGGACTTTGATAGACATTGAGATGATTTCATATTTCACTTGAGTTTCACTCATGTCCTTTGACCATTCATGGCTGATCTGTTCAATATAGTCCACTGTGATTAGCGAGACAATGTCAAGCAAATTTTTCTTTGAGTTCACTAGCATATTTGGATCTCATCCATGTTCTCTTCTCTCCGCTTTTATTATCTCCATATCTTTTCTCTACTTTCCTGATAATGGCAAAAAAAAATCTCATACAATTACCATGTAATTAATAACTGGAATTGTGGAAAATGATTGATATTGCGAAAATAAGAGTGACGAGTCCAGATATGATTCGGTACAAAGATGCTCCTCATGTTTGTTTGTGTTTATTACAAACATGCGATCATGTCTTATTTGGGGGATTTCAGACCGCCCTTTCCAGAATCTGTAATGATGCTTATAACAATGTTTGTGTCTATAGAATTATTAGTTTTGGTTAGACACAATAATATTCCTCAGGTAATCAAGTCAGTGACCTAACGTCCGTATTTGCAACATTGACATGATGCTAAGAAAGTTCACTTTCTCTTTAGGAAAGTGTCATGTTGGCTTAGCCATCTTAACTCTTCTAATTGAGCACCTTTCTTAGTCAAAGAATTAACCTAGACTCAATAAATATTGCTATGGCTCAATATCTCGAGTTTGAGCTACAAACAACTTAATCATATACTTTGATCCATAAGTTTAAACTATTAGATGAATCCAAGGTGGCGTCTAGTGATGAATTAGAACAAGTAGTGCCAACAAAATTGGAGAGTCGCTAACTTTACATGTCAGTGTAATCCTATCGAGTGGTATTTCACAGCTTGAGTGAAGGCAACTCAGGCGTTCGACGCTTTGCTTGGTGAGCTTCAGACTTTTTAAACCTTAGTTTTTTCCTCTGGGTAAGCATTCTTCTAAGGCCCACAGCGGCTAGTCGTTTCTGTATTGGGTATGCCAAGTCGTCCTATGTTCAACTCTCAGATCCTTCATTCCTCTCCGAGCCTAGAAATTGATTTAGTATACACATATTTTATGCGTTTGATGGATGTCGCAACAAACATGTTCCCATCTTCACTTAGCAGTTTAGGCTTTTAGTGTGGAGTCTTTTAACATGGAATCCACTTAAGCCTTCATTTAATGACAGTCACATTGTTCTTTCAGTCAACCATTCCAAGTAGGATTCATAGCTATCATCTTCCTTGTCCTATTAGCATTCCTTAATAGTCTTTAACTCTTTTTTCTATCTTCTTTCTTTAACTCGTTTTCTTTTCTTCTCCCTTGGGAAATATTAAGTTCTTGCACCAACGAAAATGTAGCATGTTCGTTAGGTATTTGACAGTGTTTGGATGATATTCACACCAAGAAAGAAGAGCCTATCAATGTTCAGATACAGAGAAAGAAAAAGTTGAAACTTAATCCCCTCCTTCAACTTATTTCTGAAATTTGGTTGCTTTTGTTTCAAATCTTCTTATGAAGGAACACTGAAATTCATTTGTCAGTGGAGTTGAGAGAAATAGCTTTTAGCTCTTGTTCTCTCCTATTCCGAAAATTTCTCATTGTACTTGTAGTTTCTCTATGCGCCAATTTAGCGAATAATAATAGTAATTGTCCTCTCAAAATCCTCCTTTTCCCTTCAATCCTTTGCCTAGCATAGTGTAGGTCTTGCATGGACATTGAGTAAGCAAGTTGTGATGACTTCTAATAGCTATGGCATAAACTTCTTTTCCAAGGTGTGATTCATATGATTTTGAATAGAGTCGTAACAGTATGTCTTTCTTTAAAAGATAAGATATTGTTTTAATGGCAGTCCTTAGATGCGGAAAAAAGTATATTAAGTGACTCCTACATAGCATGGTATCAATTGATTCTTGATTTTGTATTGTATCGTATGATTTAAATCAACTCAAGATTGAAATTTTATGAAATTTATAGATGAATCTATCCATTCATCAATTCACCATTGAATCTATCGATTACTACACTGTTTATTACATTCATTCTTGATTAAATTTTACTGACGATATAATTCCCTTGGGTTTATAGTGTTTTGCAACGATAATTTTTTTTTATAAAAGGTCAAAATAACTCCAAACAGAATGTAAGTTTATAAAGTTTCCAATGCCTTTTTCGGCTTATTAGTTTAGAATGCCCTTCCCTTTGTATCTCTCTAGCTAACTACGGAATGTCCTTCCTTTGTTGGTAGGACCAAGTCAACTAACAAATACTAGGAAGTGTAGATTCCATGAGAATTTTTATGGAAACCAACTGGTGGAGGAAAATTAAAAAATGTCAGGAAGGAATTGTTAGAAATCGAATGTAGGATATCATTTGACCATGAAACCATATTTAATTGAGCATGTAATCATTTATTAATAGATTATTGTATCATGTATTTCATGATTTTCTATATTATGTTTTGCAGCCTCTATCATAAATATTTGTAGACACATAAAAAAGTTGGTTTTTGATATTGTTACAAAATAAAATTGCATTGACTTATATTTATCATGTCCATAGAAAATGTAAAAGTCACGTCTCTCCCATTATTTTTTTCTTATTCGTATAGTTTTAGCTTGGAGTACAGGAAGACTTAGGTTCATTTTTCTTTCGAATCTTTTATGTAATTATTTATAACATGCTGGACCATTTGATATATTGAAGTAATAGGAAATTTACTTTTTGCAGTATTTCCATTTTTTTTTTTGGTAATAGCTTCATTTTCTTTTTGGTAGGGGAAGGGTGCTTAGCTATGTAAGGTAAATACACTATAACGGTATCTCCCAAGCCTTGGACCCAACTGAATTGAAGTCTTCATTTTATCAATTTGATTTGAAAGACACTAAGACTGGTAAACTCGGTTTGGTTTTATCTCGACATTTTTTTAAAACCAAATTACTAAGATAATGTTTCAATATATATATATATATGTATGTATGTATTTTTTTTTTGGGGGGGGGGTTATAGAAGGAAGTCACCAGCATTTTCCTTTGTTTCTAAACTACAAACAAAATTTTACTTAATATTAAGTTTAAACTACATAATCATTTTTCCTTGTCTAGGTTTGAAATATTTGTTTGACGATACAAAAGAAGAACCGATTAATTTCACTTTACCCCATATTTTGGCCATTTTATCTTTTTTCCTGACCTTATTACGGATGATTGGATGATTAGACCAATTTGAATTTTGTATTGTGGATGTTTTCTTTTTAATGGTTGAGAATGAATAATGAGCTTCTTATTTGTGTATGGACTTGGTATACATACATATATGTACATATATACGTGTGTGTATGTAAACCAAACTGAAAACAAGGGGAGTTATTGATTTTGTTGTGGTTTTTGTTGATTTCCTTTTTTCAGTTTTTGTTTCAATTGTCCCCAAATAAATCATTTTGGTTTTGAGTTATATCATAGCCCAAGAAGAATCTTGAAAACTTCTTGCGTTGTGCTCAAAACTCGAAAACGGTTTTAAGAACTTGACCGTTCTTGTCTTTTCTTAATTCAACTGGATTGACAATATGAATTCAGTCTTTCCACATAGGGCTGATAATGATAATGACATTTTGATGTCACCAGAATGAAGTGCATCTTATCCGTATTTAGAAATGATGAAATACATGGTAATGACAAATGTCACATTAGAGCGAAACATACGATTCGAATAACCTTGCAACCACCCAATCGAATCATCTTGTATTCATCGTATTTGTGGGTGTCAACTTCAATGTCAGAAAGGCAATTTCTAATGGAAATAGACAGATGACGTCAGTCCATCAGATGTTTTGCAATCCAGAGTCTAAGAACCAGAAGAGATTTGTGAACGCAGAGTTCTGAAGCCTAAGAATACTTTGTTTGTTGCTTGTCCTCATCAAATGTCATTTTTTTTTCATCTGAATCAACTGAAAATGGTTGATGCGGCAAAGAATTGAGAAAACTGTTGATCGGGTAGGAAACCCCACTTCAGATAGCTAAACTTTAGGCCGAGAAACACAGCAATTATATATCATAGATCTGGTGTGCGCAAGAGTTCGAGTAGATGATCCAAACATGAGATTGTATTTGAAAGGGGAGAATTCTAAATTTTGTTCTAAACCTATTAATAAATCAATATAGTCCTAAACTAAACCTTGAGGGGAGATGCAATCAAGTCCTCTCGGCCAAGTCTTGCCTGAAACGGATAATGTGGCAATCCAATCATTGCTACTGTCCTATGTGTCACAACCGGCAATCTAATAAGGACATTTTTAGACAAAACGATGCCATTTTTTTTTTTAATTTCTTGTTTTTGCTTTTTCCTTTTCTTTCCTTCTTTTCTGGTTATTGTCAGTCTTCTTGTTTTCCTTCTTTGGTGTTCATCGTCTTTGTTATTGCTCATCATCTTTGGTACTAGTCAACCCCTACTCTATCAAATCTGATCACAAGGTCGGTCTGTGATCTCGGATTCAAGGTTGTGGACCTCCAAATCAGCGACAAGCTATTCCAATTGAGGAATGTCGTCAGAAAATTCGGGCGATGCTTGACCAGAAGGACTTGATTGCATTTTTACTCTAAGGTTTATGACTGCATTGGTTCAATTAAAAGGTTTTAAACCGAACTTGAATCTTTACAATAAGTTTAAGACTGAATTTGCAATTCTCCCTATTTGAAACTATAGAATACAAACGTTTGCCTTGCACCTAATCTACACAAACATCCAATTCTCAACCGTTAAGTCAATCGCTTTGGTTGATTTAAGCTCTTTATTGCCATTGATCCATGACTCGCAATGTGAATTTGGCTAAGCAACCCACTTATAACCAAGTCCTTCACTACGTAAATGAAAGCTTCAAATCTGACTTCATTGGGGGGGCGCCAAACACAAAGACCTGGTGATCTATTAAGACTATAGAGGAAGAGATCTGATCAGGATTTCGATATGCAGCTTTGAAATTTTCCGAAGAAAATGAGATTGACAAAGCAAATAAAAGAAGAGAAAGAAATGCAACTGGTTATTATAGCGAGTTACAATATGGAGATGTTCTTAGTCAAATTTATGAGATTAAATTAGAGATTCCCTAATGCAATGTAATTAAGTTTCCTTCTGAAAGAAGAACTTATGACTAGAAATACCTTGATGAAGCTAACTTTAGGATTACCATAGACATCAAAACCAGTCCCTTAAATATGTCTGCAGTTCCAGTATCTCCTGGTCTAGTACATGTCATGCTCAATCTGAATTCTGATGCGCGCCATAATCCCACTTGAACTGTAAGTCCAAAGCTTTTCCGTGAGAATATAAAAAGACTGGGCCATGGATGAGCTAATTTTGGTAGAATAGCGCCCATCTTGCATAATTTAGAGACTTTGCCTTACCTGTATTAACATGGTTATGACCAATGTACATACTGATCTTGTATGTATGTGCCTGATGACATCACATTAGACTCTCATCAGTACAATTATCTAAGATTTTTATCCCATTTTTATGTAGGCTCGCTTAGTGTTTGAGTTGTTTGATACTAGGAGTCTAATTAGGGTTTGTCAATTATTGGCTTCTTCCCTCTTTTACTTGGTCTTGGCTCTTTTTCATCTCTCATTTCTTGCATAATGGAAAGATGCACTTTTCAAAACCAAAGAATGTAGCGACTGAAGTTCAGTTTTAACCCCCAGTTTGAGGAATCTAATAGCTTGAGAGATTGTTTTAACTCCATTCACTTGTCAATTTTTCCAGTAGAACTTGGTTAAGGTGAAGTTGCTGGTGTATGTACAGATTCCCAGTCCTCAATGATGAACCTACGACTTCATAATTCACCAAAGTCTCTGTGAGTGCTAGGAACGAACAAGTATCTAACAGGATCCACCTGTTTCCAAATGATAGGAGTCATGTCCAGTGGAGAGATAATGCAAATCTACTTATTACTAATTGTCAGCTAACAAATCTTACTATAAACATCCATACCTCGCTGTATTCGGCTCTAAAAATTGGATCATAGAATAAAGAGTGGGAAGACAAACCATAGAATCTCAACAGGATGTAGAATGTACATCATCAAAGCCTTCCACTTACCTTCACCAATATCAAGCTGCATACAATGCAGCTTGATATTGGGCTTTATACTCGAGAAATATCTTGAAGATACTTTTTTACTTCTTTTACTTGCTTGTGAAGTGCCTACCAACCCATTCCTTATATCAGTTCTCTTAGATCAGCAACCTAACGAGTGGGAAGAAACCCTAGAATCTCAACAGGACCTAGGATGTACATCATCAAAGCCTTCCATTTACCATCACCGCATGCAGCTTGATATCGGGTTTTTATGCCCGAGAAATATCTTGAAGATACTTCTTGACTTCTGTTGCTTGTGAAATGCCTACCAATCCATTCCTTATATCAGTTCTCTTAAATCAGCAACCTAATTGTTCCCTGTTCTTGTCTGTGCATAGCCAAGCTTATTTGATATCTTACACTCTCTTGTTAGCTAGTATGAACTGCAAGGTGTTCCACATAGGAAATAAAGAGAGTTTAAAAAATATATTAGAACCTTCATCTGTAAAACTAAGAACCCCATATTTTGGTATTTGAGCAGTTTTGAGCTAATTACCTTCATTTAAGGTAAGGGACTACCCTAAACTAATAAGAGAAGTTATCTTTAACTCTGCACTTATAGAGATTATCGATTGTTTCCTAGTCATGTTAATTGTGACTTGGATTTTTGAGAGTCTACCTCATTTGTTAACCCTGCCCAACGAACTTTGATGTGACCAGAGGGGGGATTTTTTAAGTTAAATTACTTTTTTTCTGGAGGCTCATGGTGGAAACGGAGTGCTTGTGATTAGGTGTGAGGGGCATGAACCATTTGCGATTTCAAAAAGTTCCCTAGTAGGGTTTTGTGTTTGTCTTCTTTGTACTCGGGGCTCTATTTTAAGAGAGTTTTCTTCTAATTTTGTTTGGACGATTCACTTGACTTCTGTCGAGTTTGTTACTTTCCGGTCATTATGCCGTTCTTGCTCAACAGTTTGTAGTGCCCTAACAATGTTTTTCTGGCACAAATTTGGAGCATGTGGGAATCTTCCATGCAGACTTTTGGATGTGCTATAAGAAGTTCAGCTAACATTTTAAGGACCAAACTAAGGAGGATTTCCTCCATTGTGCAATAATATAAGTTGGAGGGTTCTATCTAAGTGTTACAGTTGAAACTTTGATGGGGTGTGGCGTAAGAAAATATTATTAGGCTTCTCCCGTCACCTGTTAGTCTCCTGTTAGGTTTCTGCTGCTATTCCTTGAATTCTGTCCAGCATACAGCCATTCTCACTGGAAACTTGGAAACATCGGTCTCAAATCTTGCTCATCCATGTCTGTAGTTAAGCTGTCGACTGAGTGACCCCGATTCGAGGTTCCTTGTCCCCTAAGTACACTCATCTCCCTCACCAACATGGTTAGTTAGTGAATTTGCCAACTCACAGTACTTGAGCAGCTAAGTATATTTACCAATATGGCTTTTTAAGAGAACCTTATGAGGCACAATCCAACAAAAAGTACTCTTATGGAGGTCATGTATTGTCGCTTTCCTGCACCGACATGGTGTGTTTAGACTGCATGAGCAATGTAGGATTAGGGTTTTACATAGAACTTAGAAGAATATGTACAATAATTAATGGAAACTATACCAAGCACCTTGCAGATAGCATGCAAAGGACCACTGCGATAGCGCCCTGAAAACCATCCCAATAATGAAGTGAAAATTAAGTACAAGAGAAATGCAATGATTCCATTAAGTAATCTACTATAAAATATAGTTGGCCGTTTCTTAACAGTTTAAACTTGCAGGGAAGTATGTTTCTCTAATATTGCACTAGAGCATAGGTTAAGGATTCCATTTTCCTGTCTTGTTGTTTCTGCTTGTTTTCCTGTTTTGTCCATAATTTTGTTAATGTGATTCTGTCCACAATTCGACTTGCACTTGTAAGATCTACTTGCATGTGAGGGGGTTGCTAAGTAATGTACTATGGATACACGATCGATTTGTTTCCTAACAACTTAAGCTTTTTTTAAGGAAAAAGTAGTTTGTCTAACAGGTTCCAATTTAAAATATCTTCCTTCTAATACTATCACAAACTTGAGTACGCTGCGACAATCTCCGAAAGCTTAAGCTATTGGATATATTGATGTGAAATATACTTACGCTTTAAATATAACTCCAGAAAAGTTGGAAGGATGAAAGACTCAAAGCTTCATTCCGTTACATTTTTTAGTAGTTAGTTTAGGATGCCAAATCTCTAATGGAGGCTTTTCCAGCATCGTCTTGTGTGAGGTGACGAACACAGCAACCAAGCTTGCCCTAGGTCTCTCCCGCCAAATCAAACCATGGAAGGCTAAGGCTGCTACAAAGTCATGTTGATCATGTTGTTCCTTCGTTCATATCCACCGCACACCGCACATATTTGATCAATTACTCTGGTATCAGTGGAACATGCACAGCAGAAGCCTCATATTTGCACTTGGAGAGAATGCTAAGAGAGAGTTCCAACCTGAACACGATATTTTATGAACCAATTAAGATACATATTGATTGTTATCACACACCAAATTTTGGACATGGGATTTTACAAATATTCATCAGCCACTCACCTTAACACCTTTTCTCAACTAAAAATACTATTGAAGCCTCTTCTTTGAGAATTTTAGTGGAAGCCATTAGGTGGAGGGCTATGTAGAAATTGCAAGAAGAACGTATTAGAAATTCAAGTATGATTCCAGATATTGAGTGTGCAGCTTTATTTAAGAGATTCAAATTATCAAAGAGTCACTCGCATTATGTTGTATGCTAATGTTCGCTTTAATATGCTTCAAATTCCTATTTTAGAAATACTAACACAATACAAGTAGGTTCAAGAAAAATTCATAATTAATACAATTGAATAGAATTGGACCAAATTGAGTTGGAGTCTTTGATCGTCAATTTGATTTGAAAGTTATTGAGACAAATAAATTTGGTTTTGTTTTGCATCGAGATTATCTAAACTGAATTACTGGATAATTTTTCATGGTTTTTTAATTGCCACAAATAATTTCACTAACATGTTCCTCCTTTTATGATTTTCTTTAATGTTTTACACATGCTTCGACATTTTCTTCACCATACTTCGTAAGAAATACAGCTAAATCACATAACTGTATCAATTTTTGCAAAGCTCAATTAGAGACTTGTAAAAGCAAAATATTGAAGACTAAGAATACTATGTTGTTTATCATCAAACAAAATGCCATCAAAGAATTTATCAGAATCATCAAGAGATTATTGATGCAACACCCCATCCGAACCAAGCTAGCTTGAACAATTTTTTTTAGCAATTATGCCCTTCAAGCATCTCCTAGCTCGCAAAGATTCATCTTCCTAGCCTTTGACATGATGAGAAATGATAGAGCTCAAGAGCTCTACTCCATATGAATAGGGAAGATTGCTTCTAGTTTCTGTAAGATTTTGTGGGACTATTGCTAACTGTTTTAAAAGTTTAAGCTATTAGCTGAAGGTGTAATTTGATATTTAAATATTCTAATAGTCTTCCATGGTTAGACTAAAGTTTGGCCTAGTGCTAAGTGTAGAGATATATAATGGGGAGGTAAATAACGGATTTGTAAAGATTTGAATTATGTAAGATTTAATGAGATCACTATCAACTATTCTAAAAGATTAAGCTATTAGATGAAAATATGGTTTGATAGTTAATATTTTAATAATTTCATTAAAGAAAGATTCCGTGTACGATTAATTAAATCTTCCACTTAGAATAACCTCACCGGTCACTTCCGCTAGGCTAGGAGTAGAGCCTTACTTGATGTTGGTAGAAAGGCCGGTTTGCATATACTGATGGAGATCAGTTTAGCTAGGATTTTGAGTATCCCTACTACAGAAGAGAAAACAGAAAGAATCCCCACTGAACACTCACTGAAGCTACCTTTCTTGAGTAGGAAGCTCACTAAGAATGATTAACCATGTGATAAAGCCATGGCAAGTAATTTTTGAATGGGGCTCTATTAGAGCTCGTCTGTTACAGCTACAAAAAATTGCCATGAAATGTTGTAACTTGTATTTTGGATATGCATGTTTTGAAACTGCAGCACCTAAAAGCTAGGTGAGCCACCTTAAGAAATATTGTAAGCTACTGCAATTCTGGTGGTATTGCAACTATGATCTGATTTGAGCAGAATTTCGAGTAGGTAATCTAAACATGAGATTGCTGGTATTTTGAAGAGATGAAATCTAACGTTTGCCTTTAGCATAATCTACAGAGTGTGTATTTCTTACATATCAAGTCAATATCATATAATTGATTTAAACTCTTTTATGTTCGTGGCTGGAATATGAATTTGGCTAAGGCACATAGTTATAATCAAGGCATCCACTGTGTAAAAGAAGGCCATTGATCTAACTTCATTGAGGAGACAACAAATTTATGGACCTGGTGACATTCTCAGCCAAAATGACAAGATCAAGTTAGAGATTCCTGATGCAATGTAATTGGCTTTCCTTTTGGACAGCAAATGCACCTTATGACTAGAAATACATTGATGAAGCTACCTGTATTAGTACCGAACCTAATCATCCAAAACCTGTCCCTATGTCTGCAGTACCAGTATCTCCTGAATCAGTGCTTGTCACGCTTAATCTGAACCGTAATGCACCACTATCCCATTCGAGCTGTAAATATGGAGCTTTTGCATGAGGAAAATATTCTCTGTCGATGAGCTAATTTTGGTGGCCAAAGCACCCATATTCCACGATTTGAGAGTTTCCCATACCCATATGCACATGTTCATATTGGATCTACATACTGATCCTGTAAATATGCGTCAGATCACTTCACATTAGACTCTTATCAGCAGTCGTCTAAGATTTTAACCTTGTGTATGGGTAGGTTATACAGTTATTTTAGAGTTGCTTGATACAAGAAGTCTAATTAGGGTTTGTCAATTATTGTCATCTTCCCTCTTCTCCTTGTCTTGACTCTTATTCCCATCTCCTTCCCTGCTATCCCATTTTGTTTGTCAATCTGATGAGGGTTTTTCTAAGCCCAACAGTCCTCAATCAAGAACCAAAGTTCTGGATTTTGGTGTTACTATTTGGTTTAGATTTTACTAGAAAGGGTGTGTATGTGAGGACTTTTCAGCAAAGGAGCAACAATGGAACAAGGTAAATGGAATTTTTATTGAATAGTTTATCTAATACAAGTGGTAGAGTGCATGAGCTTTTTCAGCTGGTCTGTACCCGTCAAGACCGAAGAAGTCTTGCTGCTCATTTTAACCAGACATACTCATGTAACAATGGTACAAACATAAGCTATGCGTATCGAAGTTAACCTTAGACTTATTGACCTTATCCAAGCTTTACTTGTTTCCTAAGTAGAGAAAGATCTGTGTGCTTTTAGAGGTTTGCATAGTCTTGAAAATTGAATAAATGGATAACCAATTTTAACACAAAGTAATAGATTGCATACAAGGAGAGATGCATCTTTTGAAACCAAAGTATATGGTTATTTGGTTTTGCCCCCAAGTTGAAGAATCTAGTAACTGCTCTCACAAAATCCTAAAGAACTTAAGACCTCTCCCAATGTACCATCCCCTCCACATATTCAAATCTATCATTAGAAAAATACTTATTTATCATCAAACTTCCTCTTCCAGAAAGGCCTCAAAAGCATTGAATAAGCTATAAATCCTTGTTTCTTGAAGATGTGTTGTTTGTCTGAAAAATTGGAACTGGTGATGGTGAAAATCAATGTCTAGGTTGGTATTTGAGAGATTTTCTAACTCCATTGAATTGTCATTAGAAATTAATTAAGATGAAGTTGCTGGTGCAAGTACAGATTGCCTCCTCGGTGATAAACCTGCAGCTTCATATAGTGCATCAAGTGTCTGTGAGTGCTAGAGACAAACAAGTACCTGACAGGATCCACATGTTTCCGAATGACGTGAACTATGCCCACTGTGAGAGATAATGCCCATTTAGTTGTTAAAAATGTCAGCTAAAATATGTTTCCCCCAGACATCAAGACCCTTAATTATTGAGCTCTTAAAATCACATCATAAAATTAAAGAGTAGGAAGAAAAGCCCTTATACCCCGACTGGGTGTAGGATTTACATCATCATATCCTTCCACTTACCCAATAGCGAGCTGCATATGCGCTTGATATTCAGTTCTATACTCGAGAAGTATGAACAAATGCATCTCGAGATACTTGTAGACTTCTGTTACTTTTTGTGATGCCTACGAACATATTCTAATGTTAATACTATTAAATCACCAACCCAGTTGTTTCTTGTTTTTGACGATGCTGAGTGCGAAGTGAAAACAAACAATATCTTTCTTTTGCACACACAAAATCTTACTTGTACACTTGTCTCGAATATACAAGCCCAGATTTCTTGGAGCCCTATCTCTCCATTTCTATCAAATGTACTCATTCTGACATTGGTGCTCTCTGTCGCCAAAGCACAATCTCTCAGATGCCCTATTTTTTCCCTCTAATACAAATGGTCCATCTTAGAAATCTCCTCAACTGACTCAAATGCCCAAGAAATCTGCTGCCAAAGTGCTTTTCCATCTTGCCGAGTTGCTCAACTTTCCTTCATTATTAAGTATTTATTTCTTAGTCAATTTGTCTCTATCTCATGTTTTTCTGTTGGCACCTCCAGCTTACACTAATCGGAGTCATCTTGGACTTTGCTTCCTTTTTAACCTTATGCACAAATTCTCCACCTCCATGCAGATGTTCTTTCCTTTGTACTTAGTAATTAAGTAACCCACAAAAATGATCAATCTCTAACAGTCTATGCAAAGATATCTTCCGCCCTTATGTGTCAAAGGACCACTCTCTTCTTCCCAGGAAACTAATATTGGATTGTTATGCTGCATATGTTAGCTAGTATGGACCGTAAGGAGTAACACACATATAGGACATAAAGAGGGTTTTAATGTATCAAGATCTCTTGAAGGTCTACATGTTTGACACTTGGACTGCAAAAATTTCATCCATAATACTGAGAACCCTCTACTTTGGTATTTGAGCAGTTTTAATCTGATGACATCATTTAAGGATAGGGACTATTCAAAATAATAACAGAAATTCTCTTCAACCTGCACTTACAGGATTACAAATTTTTCTCCTAGTTTATGTTAATTGTGACTTTGATTTTTGCAAGTTTACCTTTGATTGTTAACCCTGCCCAATGGACTTTGAGGTGACCAGAATGGGGATTTTTTAAGATAAATTCTTTTTCTGGATGTCCATTTGTGATTTTGAAAGTTCCCTAGTAAGGTTTTGTATGTATCTTCTTTGTTTTCAACCGGCTGAAATTGAGGAAAAGTAGTACTTAAGGGTGTGTTTAACTGAGTTTTCTTCTGATTTTGTTTGGGTGATTCCTGTAAATTCTGTGTGGTTTCTCACTGTTTGTAGCACCATTCTTGCTCAACAGCTTGTAGTGCTTTAAGTTTGTTTTTGTGGCACAAATTTGGAGCATGTTTGACTTTTTTTAATACGGAGTTGTTACGTTGCTATTAGAAGTTCAGCTAACATTTTGAGTTTTAAAGACCAAATAAGGAGGATTTCCATTGTGGAATAATATAAGTCCGAGGGGTCTATCTAAGTGTTACAGTTGAAACTTTGATGGGCATGGTCTAAGCCGTAAGTTTTCCAGAAAAGGTTTAGGTGTTCTCAATGTACTTTAAACTAAATATACAGTGACAAAGACTTAATGACATGAATGACTAGTGCACTCATAACTCAATGAGCGAATGGAATGACTATTGTAAGGAGAAATATTAGTAGGCTGCCTATGATCTCCTATCATGACCTATTAGGTTTCTCCTGCAATTCCTTGAATTCTGTCCAGTAGACAGCCACTCTCATCAGATCCTTAGAAACATTGGTCTCGCACCTTGCATATTTATGTCTGTAGTTAAAGTGCTGTCAACCGAGTGAACTCATATTCAAGGTTCCTTGTCTTCCAAGTGTACTTATCTCCACCAATTGATACATCATTAGCTTGAAATTAATTAAAACACTCACAGTACTAGAGCAGCTAAGTATATTTATCAATTAGAAGGATTTTAACCATAACCTAATGAGGCACAATGCAACAAAAGTTCTCTATAGAGGTCATGTACTGTCACTTTCTTGCACTGGCAATATATGTTTAGACTACATGAGCACTGTAGGACTAGGATTGAAGAAACTAGGTCTGTTGAAGTTTGCCTCTCTTTCCCATAATAAGCTAAGAAGAATCTCATGAATTGAATAAAAGTAAATTTTTCGGCTTGTGAGGTTCTCTGTGTACCATAGGACCTTGCTATAATTACTTAATCTGATGTTCATAAAGAGTAATTGAAGATTTTACAAAGTGAATTTGCTTCTTTCTAGGACCTTAATGGACGAAAACGCTTTCTACTTTCCCTTATATACTTTCATCAAAATGACTAGCCCTGCTTTGTTTGTTTTGCACCTTAATGATACTGATCTTACAATTGTCGCCACTGTAATCTTATGACAATGATTTGCCTCCAAGCAACAGAAAAGTTAAACCTGAATGCTTAAAGAGTGCAAAAATGGCCTGAACACCCTCCAATCATCCAAATTTACCAAAATTAATAACCCAAAACTTTGTTCCAAAGTAACAGGTTTTTCGTTTCAATCTCCACAGGATAAGTTATTAATGGTGTGATCTGTATAATCTCAAAATGAAAGCTTGATATCATTACAAGTGTTGGCGGCATCGAGACTGTTGGAGAGTTGTTTCTCCTAAAAGGTCAGCTGTAAGAAGCTTAATTAAAACATAGTTTAGATCAACCACACTGTGGGACACTCTTTGTCATGCACGGACATGAGATGTGCATGCAATCGAAGCGAACCAACAATCCAAGAGTAAATAGCAGAAGCAATACTTAAAAAGAAGATGGACTGTGAGGGTTTGAGCTCTTAGAATAAACATCCAACCATGTTGCCTTCTTTCCGATTCCATTAGTATTTGTTTTTTCCAATTCAAGACTGCAATAACTGTCCAGGGTAAATGATCATGATAGGAATTGTCTTAAACTAAGTATCACTGCACTGAGCTAAAGTTAAACAAGCCCCATAAGGGTTTCTTGGTTATCGTCGTTGATAACTTCCCCAGTACTGAAGGTTTCTTCTTCTTCTTCTTCTTTTTCAAATCCCGTGCAAATTTCAGTAACGTGAAGGTGACTTTCAAAGCCTTATAAAATCTTGTGCCAAGAAGAGTGGAAAACAATGAATATGCACAGAAGAAGCTTCTTATTGTCACAATAATGGCGAAATTAGTGAAAAATCATGGGGATTAACTGAGATTGATCAATGAGATATGATCCCCACGAGTCAAAGTTTCCAACTCAATCTATAAAACGTGAAGGTCAAGCAAAGTCAGTCAATACAAGTGAATAAGAAGAACACAAGTCCTCTTCAAGGAGATCTGATTAACTCCACATCCATAGAACATAACAGTTGCTTCATAGTTTCATCAACCGCCTGATAGCCTGCTTTCTTAGGTAGTCATAGGCTAATTGAGCCGATTTCATCCACAGTTTTGGTCTTCTCTCTTTGCATTATCAACTGTAGAACATAGATTTCTGTGCTTTTGTAGGAGAAGAAATTAATTGTGTTTTACTAATGATGGTATTTGACAATCATGCAGCATGAACGAAACCATAGAGCGGTACCACAGGCACACAAAGGACACAAGAACAGGCAACAAATCAGTGGAAGAAAATATGCAGGTTCTTTCCTTTTTCTATGCATATGATCATATTATTAATCCTGTAAGATTTATCCATGTTTCATCTCAACTTTACAATTATTGCATCTATTAAGGTGGTTTAGGTTTTCATATTATCTCACAATGTTCAACAAATTAAGGAGGAAGACCGATAACTTAGTTTGGCTAATCTAGTTCTATATTTAACAGTTGTAGTTGCATGATGATGAAAGAGTTCAAGAACAAATTACGAAAACTTCAGACGAGGGAGAAATAGATAAGTTAGCTTATGCTAAGGCACTTTAATCCCTCTGGTTATATTGAGGAGATGGCGTTTTTGTTGTTTTTTTCCTTTCGCATTTGTAATTATCATCTTAAAAGTGATCCTACTTTGCACATGTTTCATTTCAAGGATTGGCGTTCACAATGTCATTGTCGATGATGATACCAATGATTTTCTGGCTAAAACCATGAATTAGTTTGACAATACCTTCTTTAAATTGAGTTTCTCATGGTGATCAAATCATTTTTCCATAATTTACAGTCCATTTGATATATCTGTGGCTAAATTGTGGCTGAGTTGTGTTGCAACTATGTTGTTTAGTGTTTTAATTGCATGTTTGGTAATACATGTTTTGAAGCTGCATCACGTCACAACTGGGTGAGACAGCTCCTTAAAAGCTGCCATAGGGTACTGTGGCTTTGGAGGTGCTGCAACTGTCGAGATATTTCAAATACCTTTATAAACGACAACATTTGTTTTCGCAGATGAAACTATTGCAGGAAAGCTGTACTAAACAACCTCTAAATTTTATGTCCAGGCCACAATGTGGTCAACTTAATTTGAAACGCACTGTACTCGTCTCCATCCTGGTTTTTTATTGGTGGATGCACTTTAAATCATACACCTAGGCAATTGGGAGGCAAGTTTTTCAAAAGACGAAAAACCCTAGTCATCCCTCTCCTCTTAGTTCTCTCAGCCTGGCCTCGCTGGCACCGGCATAGCCCTGCTGTCAAAGGCTCTTCCTCTGACCAACAACATCAGTGAAACAAAGTCGACCCCCACAAAGATCAGTCTCATGAAACCTTGGCATTGACCACAGAAGTTGTGAATTAACGCTAGGGTTTCTTGTGTTTGATTTTTAAGCTAATGCCAGGGTCCTCATAAATGACTGATACGTGCTGAATTGAAGGCATAATTGGAAGTAATGAAAAAGAAAAGAGTTACCATTCACCCTCCGTAAAAGATTTTCTGATGGCAATATAAGACTGCATATTAAGTACATGATAAGTATTTTGCGTATTTCCAGAGATTGATCCATAAAGTCAGTATACTAAGTGAAGGGAGAGTGTAAGCAGGAGTATTAAAAATTCAAACAAGAGTCAGCTATATCATTTAGAAAATCAATTCTGTAGTTTGGTCTTACTATAGCTAGCATTTCTCTAGGTGTATTTACCGTAGCAATGTTGTATCATTAGAAAGAGTCTTGTATATAAATACGTATTTTCTGATATAGAGTAACATTTTGTCTGCTTCAACATTTGAAGCAATTGATAATCTGACTTGGGTTAAAACAAAATGTTTCTTGGATATAGTATCTTGCTTTGCTATTTCCATTATACTATCTAGATATTGTGAAAGTCGCATGTGCTACACTTTTTTAATATTATCAATCTGCACTCGCAAGCTCTCGATTATCTGGTAAACTGTCATGCTCCAATAACGTGACCTTGCAAAGAGATTGCTTGCACAATCTTTAACAAGGTGCGAAACTATCCAGCTCATGCAAACCCTAATTAGGAACTTTTAAACCAAAAGACAGGAGTGTGAACACAAAGAACCTTTGCAGATATTGATGTTCAAATAGCAATGAGAACTACAATCCCTACTGCAAGAATGATTAAGATTCAAGTCTTGGACAAAGTTGATAGTTATGCAGATTTGTCTGGGACATATCTGCATGTCATTCAGTGCCCAAGCCCTCTAAAGGCAAAGAGCAATTAATAATGTGTTGCCCCTAGCTTAACCTAGTTCTTGAGTTGATGTATATTGACCGGTTGAATTGTATGTGGATTTCTCCGTAGCCCTCACAAAAACAACCCACCATCGTTTGCTATCTGGATACTCTTCATCTGCACGGCTGCTTCCTTGATGGTTCTTCACTTTTGTCGCTGCCGGACATGTGTGTTGATTGCGGTTCATCTGGCCTTTCGTGGCCTCCCACTGCTTTCCGTCTCCTCTTGCCTTTATTTGGCTGTTTTGCTTCCTTAGGCCCGCTCTTGCGGTCCTCTTTTGTATTCGGCTCCCTTCCACTCACTCTGACTTGTTGTCTTGTTGAGTGCAAGTTTTGTGGCTCCGGATCTTTTGTAATTATTGGTTAAAGCTCAATATATTCTTACCCTTCACCGAAAAAAAAAAACAACCCACCATCGTTTCTTACGTGCAACTGTGCATAACTTGAAACACAGCATTTGAAGGACGAAGCTGCGAACATGATGAAGAAGATCGAGCTCCTGGAAGATTCAAGAAGGTCAAACAATATTAACAATAGTGTACATCGCACCAGTTTCTACATTTTGTAAGCACTGTTCTCATGAGTGTCTACATTACCTTCTCAGGAAGCTCCTTGGTGAAGGTCTAGGATCATGCTCGATAGAGGAACTGCAACAGATAGAACAGCAGCTAGAACGGAGTGTTATCAGCATTCGTGCTAGAAAGGTTTGCCCAAAAACAAAAAGATTCTGTTTTAGCATGTAAACCTCAACTACAATTCAATCTTGTTTGTTGTGCTTCAGACTCAGGTCTTCAAGGAGCAGATTGACAAGCTTAAAGAGAAGGTATTCTACTGTCGTATCATTGGACATTCAATTAGTTGATTTGCCCCTCCTCTCGTGTTTTTTTTTTTTTTCTTTCTTTTGTTGGCGGGAAAAGAGAATTCAAGTAATGATATGATTTCCTGGGAAAGAATGTAGTGAATTCTTCAGCATCATCGGCAAGCAGCATAAAATTTGCTAATCAGTTGATTTCTCATCTTCCGTTAACTTGTTTGTGCTTAAATGTGGCTCAGGAGAAGATGTTGACAGCTGAGAATGCAATCTTAACTGAGAAGGTAAATCTCCTATTTCATCCCGTAGGCTATGCCAGGTCTTCTCTTTTTCTTCTTTTTATCTTTTGTTCAATTATTGGCTATAGAAAATCATGGAATTAAACAGCTATATAGGCTTTTCCATAGTCTGATGAAGGTGACATCTAATTCTGTATTCAAACTGACAATGATCCTTCCCGAGTTTCACATGCATCACCGATATGTCATGCATAAACGGGACTACTGGTGAACATTATAGCAGCATAACTCGATGTGTGACCATGAGATCCAATCTTCAAAAATGCATCGTTTGATAGAGAAAATCAAGTGGGACACCTTGTCGTCGCTTGAGTACCAGCCATCATCATGAAGTTGTGGTTCTTTTCTTGTTTTAATCAAAGAAGGGGGAAGAAAAAATACTGTCGTATCTTCATTGGAGAATCTCCTTTCTGCTGATAACTTTTTCGTTTCCATTTTGCTACTAATTGATTAGGGGAAGCAATCTCTCGGATATTGCTTTCCAGTGGTTTTTTTTTTTTATTTTCTCATCAACAGACTACTCACTGAATGATCTGTCTTGACAGTGTGGAATCAAGGCCCCACAAAGAGCAATTGAGTGCAGGGAAAGTCCACTGCTCAGAGAGAGCAGCCCGAGTTCGGAGGTGGAGACCGGTCTGTTCATCGGACCACCGGAGACCAGATCGAGGCGCCTGCCGTTTCAGAATTAAAAATATAGCCCTAGCCTCTCAAAGTTTCAAAATGTCGCAAGGCAGGCAGGCTTTCTCTCTTCTCTCCATCCCTCCCTCACATCTTTTTCTCAAAAAATTTCAACTGCCACTGAAATAAATTAGAGCAATATCAATATGACCATGTATCGATTCTGTTTCATCAACCTGCGATGAAAGGATGACAGAGAATTCGATGTTTAAAGTATTCAGATATCACGAATTTGTATGCGTTTTTGTGCCAAGAAAGACTGAAGAATCCAAATATAAGAACGCATAATGATAAGTGACGATGTTAGGTGCTTCTTTGTATTGCAGTATCTTTGATCTTCATGATAACTACTAATAATGTAATCTGAAGCAAATATTGTGTCTTATAGGAAGCTTAGAGAGTTTGGGCATGGCTTGTTCATTCCACAGTGAAGCGTGCAATTTAATTTACCCCAGCGGGAGTTAAACAGATATTTTCGCTTGTCAAGTAATAATTTCCCTAGCTTCAATACATGTCAAAATACAGACTGCAATGGATTGTCGTTAACACAAAATAGCGCGGTGTGGCAACAGAATACTATCATAGAAGCAAAATACATTGTGCCAGAAGAAGAGGGATGGGTGCTGTGACAAACAGTGCCTCACATGGAGAATTTAATTGAAAATTTTACACACTTGACATCAGAATCATACGCTTACATGAGGAATTTCTACAGAGAAAACTAGTGGGAATATACAGCGAACACCCGAAATGAGTACACCAGAGTGAGATGTAAGATTTGAATATGTTAGGAACGTACTTAAAGGGTAACATGACACAACTCAAACTAAATTCTTCATCATTCATCAATGACCGGTGTAATTAAAGGTTCATTTGAGAAGAAGGCTTCCAAATTTGCAATCATAAGTTCAGCCAAATCCTGAAAAGATTCCTTGGTGAAGACAGCTACATGCGGCGATAGGATGACATTATCCAGCGAGAGCAGTTCTTCAGGAACATTGGGCTCATTCTCAAACACATCTAAACCAGCACCTCTGATTTCTCCCCGAACCAAACTCTGAACCAATTCTTTCTCATCAATAATGGCACCACGGCCAACATTGATGAGAATTCCATCTTTCCCAAGAGCCAAAAGGACCGATTTATCAATCATATGGCGAGTCTGCTCAGTTAGGGCACAGCAGATAATGAAAATATCACTGTTTGCTGCGAGTTCATAAACATTTGCATAAAAGGGATATGAAACAGATGGCTTCTTTGTCCTAGAGTTGTATGATATAGGACATCCAAAAGCCTCAAGCCTTTTTGCAACTCGTAACCCGATACTGCCAAGTCCAACAATACCAACTTGCTTGCCTGCCAACTGATGCCACAATTAATCGAAGTTAAATGAGAATCCTTAAAATATAAGGTTCTGTGATTTGAGGAAACAACAAAAATGATGAAATATAAACTCTTTTTTGAATCTTTTTTTCCATCCCGAGAAGGTATCAAGTGACGATAAATCCAAAAATAGCTCCAATCCATAATTCACATAACATATAAATGCAATTTAGTCCATCAACAGTTCTTTTGTTAGTGGCAAAGAGAGAAGCAAAAAAGAAGTGGGATCCTGGTCCAGAAAACAACTCTGTGCTCTCACATTTCTTTTGTTCCTCGGCATTCAAGTCTTTTAATTTAAGAACCCACACTAATCTCATCAAGTGACGGAAGTCCTCCATCTCACTGAAACCAGCCAATTACCAGGGCAGAAGTAGAGGTAACTACATCCCTATAGAGATGTTTTTGCCAGAACTGGACTCTATGATACGCACAAGGTCTAATCTATCAAGCATTGACCAACCTGGCCAATTAACCTCACCTGGATTCTAAACCATACGAATTACTTTTCCGAAAACCACACAATGAAAGCACTACATTCTGCCAAAATGGCATCAAAAAATGTGAAAACCATATGAACTACATTACCTACTCTTAACAGTCAAAGCGAACCCTTTCATTCTGAATTATTTAATTCGAAATGACTTTAATCCAGATGAATCAAATCTCCCCAAGTAGGATTTGAACCTACGACCAGTCAGTTGACAATCGACCGCTCTACCACTGAGCTAATGAGGAACAATGGGAGATTAGATTTGAGTTCCAAGTCCATAAATAAGGATAATTTGCCATCTAAGCGCCTACTTCCCAATTCTGGTCTAGCTCACCGCTTCGAGGCTATGATTCCTCTTTGCTGAACATCCAAAGATGTATCTCACTTATAGTTTTTCTATTATCATAAGCCTACCCCAGGCTATGTAAGAAGTGGAAGGAGCACAGCTGATTCGGAAATATTATCCGATTCATCAGAAACTGACTGAGCAACAACAACAACAAGCGGTCAGACTAGATTCTACTTCTAGAGCCGATTACCCATACCCATTGGAGACATCTACAAGAGACCTCCTCCGAAGTTGTCACCTATGTACAGATCAGAAAAAACCCCACAACGAAAGCACTGCGATTCTGCAAAGATGGCATCTTGAAACGTGATTGGTTCCGTCTACGGCGATTGATTTGTTCCCAGTACTTACTCCTACACTCTTTTTAGTCATTTTCGAGAACGAATGGTTCTCCGAATCTTCCTGTTACCTCATCTCTATCGCCCAATTTCCTACCAAAACAAGAGAGGACAAGCATACGGAAGCAACGGAGAAGGATAAAATTCGACCTTCGACCCGAGAGCGAAGTCCCCCTCCTCAGCCCAGAGCCCCCGCCGCACGAACCGATCGGCGGCCGAGACCCTCCGGAGCACGGCGAGCGCCAGCCCGACGGCCGCGTCGGCGACGTCGTCAGAGAAGACCTCGCCGGCGTTGGCGACGGCGATCCCCGGCGGCGGCACTCGGGGAGGTCGATGTGGTTGAGGCCGGCGCTGGTGGTGACGACGACGCGGAGGGGGGAGGAGATCGAGGAGGGCGGCGGTGACGCGGGTGGCGGCGGAGCAAAGGAGTGCCCGGGCGGACGAGGCGTGGGCGGAGAGGAAGCCGGGGAGCGGGAGGGGGGATTCCCAGGCGCGGAGGACGGCGAACCTGGCGGCGAACGGCTCGCCGTAGTTGAAGAGCGCCGGCGGTTTGATGACGAGGAGCTGAGGGAGGTCGCGGCGGGGCGGCTCCATCGCCGTCGATTGTCGGGTGCGCGCGATGGGGGAGTTCGGTGGTGATGGAGTTCAGGCAGTGATGACGACAGCGATGACGACAGCGATGATTTCGAAACTGTACGGACTACCGACCGTTCCCGTTTTACCCTCCGTCGGAATTACTTTCGATCTGGCCGTTAATAAATGTTCCGATGTTTTGTCGGGTTTGGGGGGCGGGGTCGGTTAACATGGCAAGACCCGATGGATGTCGCATGAGACGACCAAATTGGGATGAATTGTGATGGAAACTGGAAAGTAAAATTGGGATAGCGCTATCGATTTGGGAAATTTTGATACTTGAATTGAGCCTAGCCTAATTTCGAAAGAGAATTGAGCAGCTGAACAGAGACCATGCTTCTACTTTCTTACTAGGCTAAGAGTAGTCATTATTTTCATGACATTCTCCTATGCGTCTAAAGTAAAGGATGGAGAATAGCCCTAGCTAGCCCGTCACCACTAACTCGGGCTGTTCCTTTTAGCGTGGCTAAGATGGATTTCCAGGCGACAGATGCCTCGGATGTGGGTTCAGCTTCGAAAGGGCTATTGGATGGGAAATATTTGGCCTTTATGACCTGACACCACAAGGAGTCTGGCCGTGCCATAAAATGTTGAAAGTAGGTATACCGGATCTATTGGTTAGACAATTCTTGCCTTTACACCCCCCCGACCCGGACTCCCCGGTAACGGAACCCACTGCCCTGGAAGAATTATGACCGAAAAGGAAACTCAAGCCTCGGAGTCTAAAGAGGAAGCCCTATAGCCCGAGAAGAGGGGGTTTAACAAATGGTGGGCCACAAAGGTTTCTTCGTCCTTCTTGACTCCCTTGACAAGCTGCAAGGCGGATAAAGTGGGAACACTAGTCTTCACATTAAGACTTGGAATCATGCCTGGTCTTCCTTCATCCATGATGCCTAAGGTGCCTAAGTATGGCGTAGGGACGGCTTTGGTTTGGTATCCAAGAACTCTATCCCTAAGACGACCTTGAAATCGTCTAGGGGCGCCACAGTGAAATTAGTCGTATCTTTCCATCCTCCTATTTGTGGCTCCATCTGGAAAACTGGAGCTTCTATGGGTGCTTCAGGTAAACTAAATCAACTGAAACTCCAACCGGCTGAAGAAGAAATCGCAATAAAGCGTTTATTCATTTTTTTTTCTATACTCGCTACGTAAACTCCACTACTCGGATTTAGTCTCGTATATATTCCTGCCGAGGAAGGGTCTCTAAGGCCGTTTATTAGCGTGAGAAGGCGGTTCAGGCGACTTTGAAAAGACACTCTCTCCGGTAGCGGGTTGTAATTAATCTCAGCTTCCGTTGAGATGAGAACAGCTTTCGCTCTCTTGCTTTCCAGCGCCCCTCACCCGCAAGCAGAGGCTCTCACTCCACTGAAAGAAAACCATAGCTTAAAGTGAAGTTTTCCGTGAAAAACATAAAACTGTCCAAAAAATTCTAAATATATTATATTTTTCTTATTTAGCTTTGAAATTTTCAATTTTGCTAATTAAATCATAAATATTTTCACTTTTTGCAAATTAGATCCATCCGATCAATTTTTTTCTAGAAATTGCTAACTTGGATGATTATGTGACACGCCCGGCGTCGAAATTTTTAATAATATTTTCATATTTTTTTTTCAGAATTTTATCAATTTTTTTTCCTTTTTTCTTCTTACTTTTTCCCTCTATCTCTCTGTCCGCCACCGCCAAGCCTCATCAATGGCCGACGGAGGTCACCAGCTTCAGGCAAGGGCTGCCCTAGCTTGGCCAAGTGTGGGCCGCCATCACCCTATTTGGTGAGGGTGGCCCTTGACAACTTAGGTAAAGGTAGTCCCATTGGCCGAGGCTTGGCAATGGCTTGTGGAGAAAAGGGAGAAAAAGGAAAAAGAAAAGAAGGAAAAGAGGAGAAAATAAAAAAAAGAAGAAAAATTAACAAAATATTATAATTTTACAAAATTTGTCCATGTTAGCGATAATCGTGCCACATAGAATGATTGGAATTTACGTCAGCAATTTTCAATCAAAATTAATCAAATGGAAAATGTTTAGAATTCAATTGATAAAATTAAAAAAATTATAACTGAATTGACAAAAAGGTATAATAAGTTTATGGTTTTTGGATAATTTTCTGGAAGATTTGGCAACCCTATTTTGACTATTAGCATTTGATATTTTCTTTACCAAAGGTTTCTAGTGAATAGTTAGAAAATGCACATAGACACCTCTTTAATAGGTGAAAAAGGACTATCTTTGCTGGTGGGCATCTCTAATAATATATCACTATCATGTTGGCACACTCTCGTGTGGGAAAATTGTCTAAAAAGTTTTAAATATATTACACTTTTATCAATTTAGTCATAAACCTTTTAATTTTGCCAAATTAAATTATAAATCTTTTCACTTCTTGTCAATTGAATCCATTCGGTCAATTTTGACCGAAATTTATTGACATGAACGATGGTCATTTTACATAGCACAAGCAACCGATGTGGACAAAATTTATTATTTTTTATATAATTTTCGAATTTTTTAAAATATATTTTTAATTTTTTTTTCCTCTCGATTGCCCAGCTTCCCTTCGACGATTGGCGATAGTTTGCAATTGGGGAGGGTTAGTCTCTCTAAGAATTGGCGAGGGGCGACCTCGCTGGCCTCGAGCAAGGCTCGCCCTCGTTGGTATATGGTGAGGGACGATCTCACGGGCCTTGAGCAAGGTTGCCCCCGCTTGCTTCAAGTGAGGGCGAGGGTTGGCCTCGCCCCCCTGGTGAGGCCAAGCCTTGCCTAAGGCTGGTGAGGTCGTCCCTTGCAGATCTCGACAAGGGCGACCTTGCGTGAGGTCAGCGAGGCCAACCCTAGGCTCGCCTCTCCCGAGGTTGGTGAAGTCATCTCTCGCCAGATCTCGGCAAGGGTAACCTTGTGTGACACCGATGAGGCCGATCCTTGCTGCTCGTAGCCTCTAGCCAATTGCCAAAGGCCAAGTGATTGGCAAAGGAACAAGAGAGGGAAAAAAAAAGAAAAAAAATTAAAATATACTTTAGAAAATAATAAATTTTGCCCACATTAGCATCAGCAAAATTAGTCGAATGAACTCAATTGACAAGTGAAAAGATTTAAGACTTAATTCTAAAATTAAAAAATTTAGGACTGAATTAGTAAAAGTGCAATGACTTTAAAATTTTTTTGGACAATTTTCCCTCTCATGATAACACTGAGAAAATTGAGATAAAAATAACTTTTATTTGCCATAGAAAATAAGTAAGATGACGATAAAGATCATTCTAAAGGGCTTTTTATGTAGACAAGTCTTTTGAATATTACAATTGACACACAACCCATAAAACCTTGATGTAGAAGTCCACGAGCAAAAACTAAAAAGGCAATCATACTTTGAACACAGACTATGAACAAAGGCAAGGTCCCAATCAAAATCTAAAAAGAGAGGGCTTTTTACAGGTTAGATAAGATGCATGAGATTTACAAATCAACCTGGCTTATAAATTAAGCATCGCGTTTATGAGGCAATGTATGGTTTGAACAGCGTCACGCAGGGGTTCGGATCGTACTGCATGATCTCAGCAGCACGTTCAAACTCTTCCCTCAGTACTTTAATGCTGAACTTGTCCACCACTCTTCCCAGGTCATGCGAGATGTCAAACGGATCTTCTATGCAGATCAGATGCCGATCATTCCCGATTCTCCTTGTCCAGTCCTTAGTCCGCTTGCTGCACAAATTAGGCATGATACATGATAATTCCGCTAACTGTGACCAGATTCATCAGAACCCAAGTATCTAAATCTCACCTGAGCAAGCTTCCAGTGCGAACGGATATGACGGTATTTGTGTAATCGTGACAATATGCCCAATAGTGAAAAAATGCCCACACCAACTGCGCAATGGTTTCCCTGTTACGTGATCCAAAGTCACGGAGCTTCTCCACTTTATCAAAGAAAGCGCATTCTATATTATCAACAGTGACAGCGTAGGTTGCCTCCATCTCCTGCATTAGCAGAAAGACATGACATCATGAAATCCAATTGCACAACTAAGATGTTTAACAATGGAATTGCAACTTCATTCACACAGGTAGAATAAGCTGATAAATATGTAATCCAGTACCATCTCCCAAATAAAAACAATCAACTCTCCATCTAGAAGGCAAAAATTCAAAAGTTCGGACAGCAAAACATTGCAAAGAAGGTAGAAGGACTCAAGAAAGGATGATTGAACAAAACAGAATTTATTGAAGAGAACACGAATGAGTGGTCAAGGAATACTGCATTCTTTTAAAAAAGAAAACTGCTGCCTAGCAACATTACATCAACCCTACATCAGAATTGAATGAAAATCATGTGCTATTTCAGCTATTTCACCATCTCATCCACTGTCAATGTGCCATTCACATATAAGGAAAACAGTTGGATAGGATTCAACAGCTTACAGCATTAAACATAAGTGATAAAAAAAATGTTGACAGTAAAAGTGATGACACCGAACAAGGAAGAATTTTGTCCATTTATATCGCTTCAATATGCCACAAACTCCTCATTAATAAATGAGTCAGAGATATTTCGAGATTTTGGGAAACATGGGACAGCATTAGTAGAACAATTCTAGAAAGGAGAACTTATGAAGAGAGACAGAGGATATAAGTCAAGCAAGAAAGTTCTAAGAAACAACATCCGCCATAACACAAGGAGAGAATCATATTCATCAAAGCGTGGAAACAAATACAGTCCATACCTGTAAGCATGGAAGAATAGCGGGTCTACGCTGTTGCAAGAAGTGAATGCACATCAGCACATACCTGCATGAGTAACATGTCAATTGGCTAGCAAAAAACATAAGTGAGGAAATATAATCTAAAGCTCATTCTCATTAGTTGCTAAACCATAGAGTTTCCTCGGATTCTACTCAAAAAGCCCTGTTCCCCAAAACACATGGCAAGGCTGCTGAGTCTCATAACAGCCATAGCCTAGATGTTTTCGTAATTGTCGTATTAGTAAATTGAAACAAGAAAAAAAACACAAACTGCTGACTCACGCATAGCTGGATAATGTGCCTTGATAAGTTTCATTTACTCCTCTGGATTTCGCCCAATGTTTCACAATAAATGCCAACTGCCGCAATCTCGCATCTATTTGGGCATAATCTCGCAGAAGCTTTGTATTAACAACCGCCAAGACATTGTTAATGCATATATCACAAGATATTCCTGTAGCTGGATCCATAAGCTTTACTATGGGGACCCTAGCACGGGTTAGTGCCTGTAAGAAATTACAAGTTGAGGAATTAAAATGTGTCAGCAAGTAGACCTGAAAGCAAGTCAAACATATCACTGTACCATGTCTAAAATGATAAAATTAATCTGAGTGATATGTACACTGAAGCATGCTGGCGGTAGAACTAGTAATCATTCAGGACGCCTGAGGGAATTAATATTTAGGTGTCATCTTCCAGCTAATTAAACCTAGCGTGGGTGTAAAGTTTCACTCCAGCATAACAAGACGAGGTAGTGTGTCAGATGGCAAGACCTTTACTGTCCATGCAGACAACTTCTATGCAGAAGTGCTACTGCTAAAAAACAACAAAAAACTGTATCACCCATCCGCTGGCCACCAAAAGAAAACTGTATCAACCAATCACATTTAAGAAGAACAAAGTGGCAAGAGAGATTATGAGAATATTCTTCAGGTCCATTTAACAGGTCCACAGACACAACAAAACATAAGATAAGCAAAAGGGGGATATATGAGATACCAAGCACAAAAAGAAAATGCAAAACAATGTTGGCATATGTAATAAAATTGGTTAAGGGACTCCATATTCTTCCCTAAGCAAACACTTGAGCATCTTTTCAAACAAATTACTTAACATGACAACTTTAAAGTCATTTTCGCATAAAATACTCGCTTGTGAAAGAATCAAAATTTTCTCCTGCAATTTGAATATCAGAAAGGCAGATATTCCATTTTCCCCTAGCATCACAAAAATGGGGACATTACAATACAAGGAAGCAATTTAATTCACCTGCACATCTTGTAAATTATCTGATTCCAATATGTCTGCTAATTTCAGTATAACCTCTGATTTATCAATGTTGGCATCCTGAATAGCAAGGCACACATCAATATCACTCTTGCAAACTCCAAAAGAGTTGGCACATGATCCATACAGGTATAACCGAGCTTCTGGCCACTCTTTGTTGACTAACTTCTCCAACATTGTCAACAACTGCTTCTGCTTAGCCTTTTCTTCTTCAGGTGGGATCAAGGAATCATAAATTGCAAGAAAGGGAACATTCAGCCTGTCTATGTCCCAGCGACACTCCATTGAACTTTTAAAGTTCCTCATTCGCTGTGTAAGTAGCCTTTGTCCTCTGGAGTCTGACCTGAAATCCTGGTAATAGCATGTGCAAATTTAAGTGAACCCAAAATTCTTCCTGATATATATTCGAGAGAAGTATGTAGCCTGTACGATGGATGAATAAAAGCTACCTCATCAATTCACAAAGCCTACAGTTTGCCATCCTATATAATTGTTTAATACACTATTGAGTTCTATGAATAAAAAAACCATTCCAATGCCTAACGCAGTGATTCAAAATGCATGTGTTATTCTATTAAATATGCATTTAAAAACATAAAAATTGAGAGAAAACCCTGATAGGGAGAAAATATATAATAATAAGGGGAAAAGGAAGAACTGGGATTTCAATAAAATTCAGTCTGTATCCTGCATAAAGGAAATTATATCAGAAGCAAAGACCGAATTACACAAAAATACAAGGTACATAGAAAAATACTTCTTCAAAACAGGAAGGTATGATAAAGAATGAGAAAAGTCGGAAAAAAACAAGGACCTCTCCTAACCACTGTTAATAAAATATGTGGACTTTTACAATAAATATACTTACATGTATGAAACTTATGAAAACACAGGTTCTGGTCTCACAAAACGGCTTATACGCATATAAGTCACATAATCATGTAAGATGTCAATTTTTACTTATATATGGAAAATTTAATAATATCATAACTAAATTTGTAAAAATCAACTGAATATATAAAATGCCCTTGATTTCTCACTAGATATAAAAGCCCACAAACAGCATTACTAGATATTCATTTTTCACAAGATTATTTAGTTCAAGAATCAAAATTCAATTTGCAAGTTTCTCAATCAAAACGTGTTTGAGGAAAACTCATGATGACATCAATTGTAGATCCTATCACAATCATGCCAAGTTACTTATTGAAACAAAAGATGACCTATACTCATCAACATCCGACACCACTCTTCCCACATATACGAATATCAAAACTCCTTATCTAATTTCTCTAAATAGTAAAGCCACTGATGTAATTAAACCCATCATTCCACTTGAGAACTCGTGATGATGTCATTTATCGATCCTATCACAATCATGCCAGTTTTTCACATTGAATTTCCAGCTGACATAATCCACCTCTGGCATCATGCTCTTCCCTTTCCATATAACTATCAAACCCCCCGATCTTTTTTCTTGTTTTTTGGAACAGTAAAGGCCCCCCACCAAAAAATCCTCCATTCTGCCTGAGCAGTAATCACATATGACCTTTTCTTTACTTTTTAAGCAGATAAAATCATTCTAATTCATCAGAAGAACAATTTAATTTATTTAAATATCTTCACCAGAAGTAATATAAATGAAGTGGCACCAAATAGGCGTAATGACGCACTCTACTGCTCACCCACAACGGCAAGGCCCGCAAGAAATTTGAATCATGCCCCATATGGACAAAATTAATTCTAGTTATGCCATTAAAGCAAACGTAAAGGAAGCGGAAAAAGAAATATGCCTCAGACTATCCAGTTATAAAAGCTTCCTCAACTAAAATCACAGCTGTCGACTGACAACAAGTTCAGCACACATTATTTAGGAAAGAATCACAAAAGCTCTTCACTCAAGTTAACTTTATTTACGGAAATTAAAAAAAAAATAAATAAATGCTTCAATTTCAGTTTAAATACAAGATTGATCTGCACCACATTCAACTCAGAAGCCCTCCCCACACACTAAAACATACTCCACCAGAAACACACTAAAACATATTAAATGAGAATTACAAAGAGTGTCACCTTTTCTCGTTGACTTCGTTGCTGCCTTCTCTCATTTTTCTCATCAAGTTCGTCCTCAAGCAAATCATCAGGTTCATTAGCACCTAACTTACCAGCTCTCTTCACCGCAGCCCCCTCTCCTTCCTCTTCTCCTTTACTGTCGTTCTCAACAACCTCACGGTGCAGAGCAGCAGACTCCTCTATGTCCGAGGCAGAAACTGAATAAAGGTTACTCCCAGTCGGTGGACCAGGGCGATCAAGCTGCTCGCTCAGCTGCGTCACCCCTGAATTTCTGCTAGGCATTCTATGATCATCGAAGTGAAATTTCCTCCCTATCACATCCCCGTCATTAGAACTTGCGCTCTTATGATTCCACTCGTTCTGATTATTCCTTTCCCCATCCACATTACGCTCAAAATCCGTCCTCCTGTTACCAAAACCCGAATTCCCTCTTCCAGCCGGCTTCGCTGGAAACCCTGGCGGCATAGGCCTATCATTCCCCACGTGGTTCTGCTTTCCCCGCCCGACTGCTCGCCTCTCCCCATCACCAAGCTCGTTATTCCCACGCCAAGCAGCATTGATATTGGCGCCCGAATTCCCCCGCGGACTAAATTGCCGATTTTTCTCAAACCTATCGCTGCCTCTACTGCCGGAACCCATGTTAGGCTCTCTTGCAGAGTCAAAAACTGAATTTTCAACCGAAACAACCTCGGAAGGTATGATTTTAGGAGGGAAAGAGCCGAACCGCAGGCTTTGCTCTTGCTGCTGACGCTGCAGCTGCAGCAGCTGCTGGTGGTGGTGGTGCAGTTGCAGTTGCTTCAACTGCTGAGCGAGATTGTGAGGCGCCACCCCTCTCTCGTCAAACCCTCCCAGCCCCAGCCTCCGAAATCATCGGCCGGCGGCCCCTGATTGTGATGATTCGCGGGCAATTGGTTCCCTCCGGGAGCGACCCCGAACAAGCTGTGCGGGTAGACAGGTGGAGGGGCGGCGGCGGCGGCGGCGTGGTGGTGGTGGGGGCCCACGGCGGGGGAGAAGTCGCGGCCGTTGGGCGGCGGGCCGGGGAAGCCGATCGTGGGGCCCACGGCGGCGACGGCCGGGTCGATGGTCAACGGCTGCGGCGGGTGGTGGCGCTGCTGCTGCGGCGGCGGCTGGGGCTGGGGCTGGGGCTGGGGGTGGGGGGACGCCGGAGGAGGGAGAGGAGGAACTCGCCGCCGTTCGCGGAGCTCCCCGGAGGAGGCTCGTCGCCTCCGCCGCCGCCCATGGTGGTGGTGGGATGGCCGGAGGTTTTCACTGTGACTTTTGGCTACTCTCTGTCCGCGCTGAAGTCCGAGATGCGAAACGAGCCAACGAGGGGTGGCGCTGGGAAAAAGAGGAGAAATTAAAAGACGGAAAGTTAGAAAAAAGATAAAAAAAAAAAAAAAAAAAACGATTTTTTTAGTTTGTCTTTTTCCTCTCGTTTTTCCTTATTTTGAATAATTTAAAATCGAGAGATTGCGTAAGGGAGAAGGTGTTGCTGTTGCAAGCCGTACTCCTCCCTCTTTCTTAGCCGCCGGGCTAAGATTATCATCGTCACTCAGGAAAAGTAAAGATCGAGATTCTAATTCCCTCTTAATTCTAATTCCTATTGAATTCTTGAAAAATTAGATCATCTAACAAGGAGGTAATGCGTTACGGAACTGATCACTGCGGTGATCAGTCATTTGATGATCGAGTATGTAGCATCGACACTGATACGCGACTCGATTCGATATGACACAATACGCTGATGCGTCGTTTTTCAAAAAATAGAGAACTCCGATACACTGTACATTAAATGTATATTTTAATATCATCATTTTTATGATTTTTTTTAAATTAAATTAATTTGATTCAAATTCACAAATAAATAAATAATAGTAAAATAACATATAATGAATTTACACTAAAAATATTAATCCGCTATTTATTAATATCATTCATTGTTTCAATTTTATAAATTCAATTTTGTTTTAATAATGAGAAAAAAAAAAGCAAACACTTCACATTTTGGAGACATGTGTTAGAGCACATCGGAAGAGAAGAAAAAACAAACTTTGGGATAAATTATGTGTCATGGGAAGTAAGAATCGGGAAAAAAAGAGAAAAATAGAATTTTTTTCTTGACCCCTCATTTATTGAAAATTTTTAAAATTGATTTCGCTTGTATTGGAATTACTTGCCGGAATTCCGAACTCGCATATTGGAATTCCGAACTCGAGCATCAGAGAATGTAAGAGAGTGTCGGACACGTGTCAGAGTATTCGACATGACATGAATGCTCTAGGAGAGTATTGCTGTTTCATAGATGATTGGGTCCCGAAAAACAGGACAAGTGCAGCTGGCTTTCTCAAGGTGCTACTCAATTGTGAAATTGCGACTCGTGGTTGCAATTTATTTACTTTCCTTTTTATGTAGTGTAGTAATCCGAGAAAAAGCTTCGTTCATATGCTAATGTGTTCTTTTTTTAGTTGAAAGAAAATTATATTTATTACTCAAATATATACATGAAAAGTACATAAACTTTTATGACAAAACAAATCGAAATAAATGATCAACAAAGCACCGGCAAGCCTGCAGGTTTACGAATATATTCGTTCCATAAAAACAAATATGCCAAGTAAAATAATTGGCCCCTCAAAATAGTTTAAATCCTCTTCTGTCATCGAATCTTGTATCATTGTTAGGGTACCACACGCGGGAAGGAAGGAAGAAAGAATCATCATTAGTGATGAGCATATGCTAAAAATTCCTTTTCTAATACCTACGACATTGTTAATTGGTGGTGTGCACCTAAATTCAACTTCCTCTACACTATCACTCTACATAGACAATTGGAATAGGTGGAATAAACGAGAATCTAAATTTTGAAAGAGCAAAATCTTTATAGTTCAGCAAGACATCAGAGCTCCTACAACCGTCATTAAAACTGGATGCGAAGGAGAGCACAAGTTAGATCTAAATCTGGAGAGAAGAACTCCTAAATCTAAAACTAGATTAGGAGAGTTCAAACTCTTAGATCTAGAACTAAATCGGGAGAAAAGAGATATCACATCTAGATCGAGAAAGAAAGAAGAAGAAGAAGAAGATAAAAACAAGAAAAATCAATTACGAATGGAGGGGAGAGTGAGATTAACTCAAACCCTCCGCACCGCTCAAAGTTGAATAAGATGATGGAGACAAAAGAGAGAGGGAGAGAAAGCTAACAGTATGATAGTGTCTTGATAAACTCACTTTTTGATGATAGTAAAGTAACAGTCATTCTTTTTTTCTTTCATCTCTATTGTCAATGATTGTAATCACAAGGCATCATAATATATTAGGTATGATTTGATCCTTTCGACTACAGACGAAGATCTTTTTAGTCGGAACATCCAGAAATCTTCAAGAAATGATTGAACCAACGGTTGAGGTGAAAACTTACATGATCTCTCTCTCAAAAAAAAAAAAAAAAAACTCCGATCAAAGTGATTCTCGAGGCATTAGAGAACTTATAGCCAGATCTTCGTGTCTCGTAAACTAAAATTTTAAAATCGTAATTTTCCCGACACCTATGAGATCAGACGGCCGTCGGATACTTCTTTAGTTTTGCCATATCTCTTCAACAATAATTGAGTTAGAAACTCAATTTCTACGAATTTCCGTGCTTCAAAGAACAGTGATGAGAACGTCTTCTTCTTCGTCAAACAGTCGTTCGATTTCCTTTCTTTCTTCCGGTAGATACTCAAGAATGGAAAATTGCGAACATGGTACAACTGAACTTTTTCGTTCTCCCTTTGATCCTCCGTAGGGTAGAGAGAAAGGAAAAGCAAAATATAAAAGCCACCATAGCCTGACTAAACGGCAAGTTAATGGCGCTGGAGAAACCTAACTCTTTTACCGGGTTTTACCCAAATTTTCCCAGAAAATCGACTTCGTCGAGATTTCGATGGAAGGGTACAATTGAACCATGCTCTATGTGAGTTTTTTGAAAATTAGTAATGTCAATGGTTTGGTCCGGGTGTGCATTAGCTTTGAATCAATTTGCGCTCCTCGGTTCAGTTTATATCGGATTGGTTTTTCAATTTTCCTTTAGAAATATTAAAAAGAGATTGAGTGGAAAAAGGAGAGAGATTATATAAATTGCTGTATTAAGAATAAGGGCGATTTTCAATTCGGTTTAATTAATTGAACCGAAATGAGCCTATCTGAACTAGAATAAAAAAATGATTATTTTTATATATCCTAACCAAATCTCAAACCGAACAAAAAAATGTACAAAAATTCAGTTTGGTTCGGATTGGTTCCGGTTTCGATTTGGTTTTCAGTTCTCTGATGCCCCAACCAACAATACCAAATCTGACCAAATTGGACAGGCTAATGACCAGAAATTGCAACTTTAAGCCATAGCCATCTGATCTCACAATTGTCGGGAACATTATGATTATAAAAAATCAGGTTACGGGACATGAAGATATGGATATAAGGTCATAAGCTTTCTATCCAGCACCTCGAGAATCACTTTGATTAGTTTTTTTTTTTTTAAGGGATACATCTTAGTTTGTGTCTATTTCGATTATTTCACGAAGAATTGCAATCTGACAACTTTGTTTTTTTTAAAACGGATCGTATCTTTTCGAAAAACAGGTGTCTATTTCGATCATCAAATGAGTTTGCTCAGCATTCATGTTTCTCTCTCGTTCTTGCTTGGTGTTCCCCATGGAGGTGGCTACTTTGCTTCTAATAAATCTTGTGTTTTAACTTTTCATCCATGTTTATGTTACGAAAACAAGAACCAACACCACCATTTCTTCATTACTAGCAGCAGGCCACCACCGTTAGTTTCCCTTAGTTGCAGCAGCAACCTTCGGAATCAGGATTGAAGAATTTCCATATGATTTTGGTCACTTAGAAACTCCACTCAAGGGCAGTCATGCATTGTTGTCTGGATGAGTTAGCGCTGGAGTTACCTAATCTTCTTGTTCATCTCAGAGAAATACCAACAGGCCACGACATTTCTTCCGTTCAAGTGCGCTCATTTCGTCCTTGAGATATAATCGTTTCAGTGAAGATTCAAGATTATTCTCCTAGAAACTGGAATGGAATATTGAGCTATATATGCTTAGTTATATACTTTTGAAGTACATATAAGCCTGCTCTGCTGCATTGTTTTGTAGTCACTGTCGAAACTCATTATATGTACCCAGCTTTATGTTATTTATTGTCCTTGGTTGTTTCCCAAGAAATAAATCGTTTATCTACTCAGAATCTATTCCTTTAACGAGCTTTTCATCGCTCCAATTCCTTGAAAGATATCGTTGTGAACCATGAACTTAGGAACGCATTCAACTCAGGAAGGAGTGAGACGTGGAGCGGCATGTCTGTAGTTTGTCATGAAAAAGACAAAGCTGGTATCCTAGCCTGAACTAGAGTGCAGCGTAACTGAAGTTCTGCTGCCCATGAAAGGAAGAAGTTTTTTCGTTGTTTTTTGTTTCCTTCAAGCTCAAAAAGATCGCAATACTGGTGTGGTGATAGAAACAAAACAAGAAGCATGAGTATCTTACTCGTCTCTCATACTATTTTCAAGTGCTGATCCTCAAGCCTTCGTTTATCGTTCCTCTTTCTCATGATCGTTGATTCCGACTTTAGATTGCTTTTTTGGAGATTAAAATGACTTCTCATGGCATCAATTTTCAAAGTGCTTTGAACAGTGAAGGTAGCAGCATAGGTCTCCTTTGGAACTGTAGGCTCCGTTTGTTGGTAGTTTGTTTATAAAACAAATTAAGAGGTACCTTATCCCACATCGAAAAAATGTGAGTGCGCACGTAGATGAAATTTGGTACTAACCGACGATCATTCATTTTTTTTATTTATTGAAAATTTGGATTTATTTTTATAAAAATTAACTATAAATTTTGTTGAAACAGTGCGATTGTTCACGAAAAGTTATAGTTATTTTTTATTTTTTATTTATTTAATTTCGAATTTTTAATGTCTTTTCAACGTTACCTTTGAGACATACTTTTTTTTTTTTTTTTGGCAACCAAAAGGTTGCCTTTGTTCTTTTTTGCAACCTTTGGAAGAGTTGCCTCTATTCGAAAGACAAAATAAGTACATTTGTTTTGAGATCAAACATACATCTTCTTTTCATTTTTTTTTTAGTTTTTTTTGAAAGAAATTACAGCCATTATTTCCAATTGTTTCCCATGAGAGGCCTTGGAGAAATACTAAAATTGCTATCTAGTATTTTCATTTGAGATTTGTTGTATCCTAGAGGAAATTTGCTGGTGACCATTAGCAACTTTATGGGACAAATAAATTTTTAAAGAAAGTGATATTACGTCATACAAAGTCCCAACTTCGATTTTTACTTTTAAAGATCCGATTTGAATTCTCTACCCAAAGTGCTTTGAACAGTGAAGCCATAAATTACCAACACCGTTGGTCCTTCGGAAGTTGCTGCTCATTATGGCACCACAAGCCCAACTTAGGTAGTCGAATGGTTTCACATGTCTAGATCACGGCTCTTTTGCTGAGTCTCAGCTATGATGTGTTAATAATTTTCCTTTCTGATGTTGATGGACGAATGCAGCTTTAAGATCATTCCCTGATGGGATGTGTAGAGTCTAGTTGCTAATGCTTCAGAGTTCAGAACCCAACAAATTGTTGCTTGCTCTAGCCCACCCTCAGAAATAGTAAACAAAAATAACCAAAATAGCAGTAGTACTTGTGTCAGCTGTGCATAGCACAGGGTGCTTTATTTATCACTATTGATTATCCTTATGGCGTTTATGCTTGAAACGACGCGTGGATATTTCAAAAACTGTAAAATTTCTTGTGATGGTATTTTTCAAAAAAGAGCTAACAAGGTATGATGGAGAGAACAGAAGTTTCCATTTCAGTCTGCAGCTTGGAAATATGAAAATTCAGGTTACATATCGACTTATTGAGAGCATACAAAGAAAACTTTAAGATAGCACGTGACATGTACTACTTAGAATACGCTTCCATCTGATTAACCGGAAAAAAAGATTTGCGCTGCCATCTGTTTCCCGGTCAGTTGGCACCTCCTAATGCTAAGTCAGATCCGAAGCACAAAGCCATTCAATGATTTAGCTGTAGATGCAGAATCATTAGAGAGAGAGGGCATCGCTGGAGTGGTTCCAACTCTCTGAACTTTATTTGCAAGAACACTTGGAAGTTGTCATCGATAATCGATGTTTGCTTGTCAGATTTTCTTTGGATATTGCTGAGCATTCACAATTTATTCAGATGTTCAAGTTGGAGTTTTTGTTTTAAAAAACAAAAATAATAACATAAGCAATGCCCTAAATAAACATGATATCTGCTGAGACGTTTTCTCTATATTGACCCACCCTATGCAAGAGAGTCATTTGAGGAGTCAAATTACCAAGCTCACAGCATGATGATGATCTGGTTTCATATTTAGCGAAAGTTACAAAAAACTTTTAAACCATAAGCGACTACACCAAACTTCTACGTAAGTTTTTGGTATTTTCTAATCAAATTACTTCTACTCTATCACAACATAAACAAGACCAAGTAGAAGTCACTTCTTTTTAACCAAACAAAAGTACAGGGTACATGGACAACTACCTTATGCACAACAGGGATGATTCAATGCAAGTTGTTGTAACTAGATATATACATGAGAGTAAATCTATACAAACAGAACTTCATTTGATACACTGCTAGGCATTACTTCCAACAAGGAGGAAGATCGCTTCTCTTCTTGGCTGCCGTCTCGACTGATTTAATGTCCCAAGCACCATTTCTCCAGTAGCCATAACTAAGCTCTGGAATATGTGTGACTTTCCCATATTCTTCATCTTGTTCTTCTGGTTTAAGTTTCTTAATTAGTTCATCAGGCACGTCGAAAAGCTCCAGCACTTTGAGCTTGCTGAGATACTCGATTCCTGACGGGATATTTTTCAAACACTTGCATCGCTGGATGCTCCACTTTTCAAGGCAAGGCATTGCTCCTTCCTCTACCTGTATGAATGTAAGCTCTTCAAAAAAATCAAGACCTAATATCTTGAGCTTCTTAAACCCTTCAGCCTTGAAGCATAGTTTATGCCAATCATAGGCTTGAAGTAACTCGAGGTGTATGAGACTGGGCAAACTTTGGAGGATTAACATTGGATCTTCCTCGAGGTGGCTCCATTTCAGTTTAAGCTTGGCAAGATTATGGAGCTTGGCAATCCAAAGTGGCAACTTCTGCAATTTTCCTGTTAAGAACACTCTTTGGAGAAACTGTGGAGGAGAAAAAAGGTTTTGCAGATCAATTTCAGCATCTTTAAAAGAAGAAACTGATAGTGCTCGGAGATTTGTCAACTTGGCAATTGATAGGCATAGCTTCCTTCCATCTTCTTTCTTCAGCTTCAGAATGCACAACCTTCTCAGTTGGATCAACTTCCCGATCTCTCTGATCAAGAGGCGACTTTTTTGATCATCTACTTCTACATAGCATAGCTTCTGTAAACATTGAAGGACCCCAATTTCTCCAAGGGTCTCAAAGCCGTACTTACTGTGCGAATAAGCAATATTTTCATAACGATATACCAGTAAATGGCAAAGCCTGTGGAGCTTTGTGATTTCCGCTGGCAATACAGTAATAAACGTGTGTTTGAGATCCAGGGTCTCTAAGTTCTGAAGCATTCCTATGAACATGGAAGTGTGTGGAGTTTGGTGCACCTAAGATTTAGATAACGGAGAAGATGCAAGTCGATCACTTGTGTTGGAAACCTTTTCAAAGGGGTACCTTGCAAGTCTAGAATTCTGAGTAGTTTGAGACCAGAAGAGAAAACTCTATTTAAGGATGATTTGTTTACCCCAAACATGAACAGAGAGCGAAGTTGCCATAGTGGCTCATTTTGCTGTGCAGATTGAAGTATTTTGTGAACTGAAAGGCGGCGAACTCTATCCATCCATCCTGCATGTTGTTCATCAACTACAGTTGCAAAGTTTTGATCTTTAGACTTCATACTGCTAATTTCCCACAAGAGGTCATGTACTCAATACATCTTGACCCTTCCATCGCTAGTTAGCTCAGCCGCTTGAATGAGGCTCCTGCTTAGGAGATCCTTAAGGTACTCTTCTGCAACTTCTTCTGGTGTCTTACCCTCTTTTGTTTCAACAAGTCCTTCTGCCACCCATAATTGGATTAACCGCATATGCTCAATCTGTTTATCCCTAGGGAATACACTCAAGTGCAAGAAACAAGGTTTTAGGTGGTAAGGCAAGGCGTTGAAACTAAGAGAAAGTACCTTCTTCAAGTTCTTCAGTTTATCATTGCCATCAATTTCAGAACGGATGCTTCGATGTACTAGATGCCATTCATCTATTTTGTCACTGTCCTTTGTGGCCAAGATGCCACTAATGGCAACAACTGCCAAGGGTAACCCCTCAGACTTCCGCGAGATGCTTTCACATATTTCCTTCAAATTTGAAGGACATGAGTCGCCCTTGAATGTCTTCATGCAGAAAAGCTTCCATGATTGTTCAGCACGCAAAGGCTTCATGAAGTAGACCTCTCCAGCAAATTCCTTGCATGAAGATGATGCTATCTTGACATCCCTTGTTGTCATCATTATTCGACTACCATTTTTGTTGTTGGGAAATGCATATTTGACAGCATCCCAATCATCAACACGCCACACATCATCGAGAATGATCAAGTACCTCGATCTTCCTTGCAGCAAGCTCCTGATCATCATTTTTAGTAGATCAGAACTTGAAGTCTCTGTTCCACTGTGGACAGATTCCATGATGCTGCTAGCGATTTGCTGAAGCATGTCCCTGAGGACTTCTTCTGTCCTTGAAGATGGAGAAAGAGTGACCCAAGAACAGATTGTGAAGTGTTTCTTCACGGATGGATTGTCGAAGACTTGCTTTATGAGAGTAGTCTTTCCCGAACCTCCCATCCCCACGACTGGAATTATTTCTTTCTCAGAAGGACCCTTCACCAACCGCTTCACCAGTTGCTCTTGGGGCTCTTCAATACCCACTAGATCCGCTTTTTCCAATAGAAGGGCATCTCCACGCTGGTCGTGCCATGTGCTGGATGTAGAGGTGGAGCTCGAACCTTGTTCTGCACCTTGCTGGAACTGGTAACAAAACTTTTGATGTTCTTCACAGATACTTTTGACTTTGGAACTTATGTCTCTCATACAAAGCATGATCCTTCTGCAAGCTTTCCAGTTCTTTACATAGCTATGTGACAACTGTAGAAATTCAAGAACTCCATGGCCTTGATGTTGTGCCTTCAGTAGCTTATACTCATCAAGAGCATCTTCGATGTCATCTGCAAGATTTCTTAGTTTCCTGATCGATTCTTTCATGAATTGGCTCCCTCTTCTAGTGAATCTGCATCACGTAGGATGGCTTTAATGAGGTCAAAATCTTCCTTCACAGCATTCACTTCTTGCCAACCGTCTCTTACCTTCAGCACCTCATTCTCGATGAAGTTCATGGCCTTTGTAGCAAAAAAGGTTAGGGAAACAAATGCCATTTTCAAGGTTGGCAGTCTCAATTTGTGGTTATTACATTGGTATGCTGATGCTTTACTGCCAAGCACCAGATTTTCTTGGTTTATTCCTTTGTTTTCTCGGGATACAGTATGTTTCAATCTGTTAACAATTAGACTGGCTTTCTTGTCTAGATGCGCATGTTCTTGAACAGGTCATGAAAATGATACAACCTTTGAATATGCAAATCTATACACATCATCTTGAATTACTTTCTTGCGCATGGCCTCTTACTCAGATATCGGAAAGGAACAGAAAGGAAAAAAAAGAAACATGATTTAGAAGAGTTGGCCAAGGGGGCAACATGCTTGTATGAGTGATTACAATGCCGTAGAATATGTAGTGTGATTGTTCAAGATCAGAAGCAACATGTCCCATTCCGGTGCTTTTCTGAGAAGATCATTACACAAAATAAGCACCTTTCATTGATCAAGCAAATTATTTCTGATTATTTTAGTGTCCGTCTTATTAGAGTGAGTCCATTTTATCAACATGTCGCATTCCTGCACTTTTCCGAGAAGATCATTACATGAAATAGGCACCTTTCATTGATGTGGAAGCAACTCATTTCTGATTATTTTAGCTTCTTGTCTTATCCGAATTGTTCAATTTAATACCATGTCGCATTCTGGCACTTTTCTGGGAAGATCATGAAACAAAATAGGTACCTTTCCTTGACGTGGAAGTGACTCATTCCGGATTATTTTAACATGCATCTTAGCTAAGTGACTTCATTCTCTCATGGTCAGAGTCGAGTTGTGTTTCAAAAGAAACTTAAGGACGAGACTAAAGTCGAAGCTAGTTTTCCTATCAACAACACAGTTTCAAGTTGACGACGGACGTTCACGGAACATACCTCCTTCCTACTGCAACTATTTCTGCGCCACTCCAGTTTGTTTTTTATGTTCTTATTGGATAGATGACTCCATCAGTTCCTAGTTTGATGTCTCTTGCCTGGACCTTAGCGCACATAATGAAACGTCGAACGCCTTCAGCTTTGCTTTTTAGCCATCGATTTACAGTCACTCGACTAAGCTCTTGGGCTGATAGAGGATGCAAGTGCAGTCTTCAGCAAGAAAGGCTGACAGGTTTACCAATTACTGCTTGAGCCTCGGTTTTTAAGGCAGCGAAAATCAGGATCGACTTGACGATGAGAGTTCTTGATCGGGCTAAAAGAAAGAGGATGGTGGTCAGCAGACGATGAATATTTGCATGCACGAGTTATGATTTATTACTGCGGATTCAGTTTGGTTAACGCTCTGTATTCTTCACATGTTGGGATAGTTCATTTTTCTATTCAATCTTATTGTACCTAACCTTAGCTTAGATTAAGATTCCGTTTTTTTTTTTTTTTTTTGTGAAAAATAAATTATTTGAAAAATATTTTCATACAAATAAATGTTTATATCGCTTGAAATAGTCAATAAAAAATATTTTCATTAACGATAATAATTTATATTTAAACATTTTTTTGGACGATGAAAATATTATTTGTTCATTCATTTTTGGGAAAATCCCAAATAAGGACCCAAAATGCCTTCATTTTTTCAAAAGAGACTTGGAAAGTAAAGTCTGTTTCAAATAAGAACCCAAAGTGATCATTTAATCTCAAAGAAGGACCTTACTCGTTGGCCGGTGAACAGATGCATTTCCGATTCATATTCCGTTGGCTTCATCGGGGTATTTTTGTCCATTTCTTTTAAAAAATTTCGGTTGTCTTGTTTTTTTTTTTTTTTTTGGTCAGTGGTTGCACTGTTCATCTCTCTCGCGATCCAAAGCCAATCATGGAGAGAGAAAGAGAGAGAGAGTTAGAGAGAGAAAGGAAGCAGCGAAGAGGGAGCCAGCATGTTCTCTCTCTTCTTCCTCCTCCACCCTCTCCTCGCCGCTTCCGCTCTGCATCCGTACAGCAATGTCTCGTACCACATCGACTGCGGCGGCCACGCCCCCGCCGTCGACTCCTTCAACACCACGTGGCTCCCCGACCGCTACTTCACCGGCGGCGGCGGCGCCGTCGTCTCGGAGCACCTCCGCTTCCACCAGCCCCATGAGAAGACGCTCCGCTACTTCCCCCTCTCCTCTGACAAAAAGAACTGCTACGTCCTCCCCGGCCTTCCCTCCGGCCGCTACTACCTCCGCACCTTCACCGTCTACGACAACTACAATGGCAAGTCCCACCCCTCGAGCTTCGACGCCTCCGTCGAGGGCACCCTTGTCTTCAGCTGGCGCTCCCCCTGACCCTCCCCTGACCTCGCCGGCGTCGCCGGCACCTACTCCGACCTCTTCGCCTTCGTCCGTGACGGCGAGGCCGACGTCTGCTTCTACAGCATTGCTACCGACCCCCCGGTGGTCGGATCCCTGTCGCTCGTCCAGGTAGATTTGCTGTCTTATCCGCGTCCGTGGGCAGCGATTTCATCCTCGTCAACTACGGGAGACTGGACTGCGGCGCCAGTCAGTGGGGGCCGGGTTTCAGTGACGACGCCGACTACTTCGGCCGATCCTGGCAGTCGGATCACAACGCCCGGACCGCTGCCACGCGTAAAATCATCGACGCCATCTCAACCGCGAGCAGCATCGCGGGGACCAATCAGCAGCCCAATTATTTCCCCATGAAATTGTACCAGAGCGCGGTGACGGCCGGTCAAATGGGGGCCCTGGAGTATGAATTGGAGGTGGACGCCAAGCTGGATTACCTACTGTGGTTCCACTTCGCGGAGATCGATCCACGGGTGAACAAGGAGGGCCAAAGGGTGTTCGATGTCCTGGTGAACAGAGCGAACGCGACCAGGATCAATATCTATAAGGAGGTCGGGCGATTCGCGGCTTTCGATTGGCATTACACCGTGAAGAATTTGAGCAGTACTATTTTGAATGTGAAGCTGGTGCATGTTGTTGGTGCCCCATTACTTAGCGGAATTGAAAACTACGCGCTGGTCCCTGCCTCCGCCGAGGCCACCCTCGCCAGATCTGGCGAGGGTCGGCTTGCAAGCCCTCGCCCGCGATCGGCGAGGGCTTGGAGGCCCTCGTCCACTGCCGGCGATGGGTGTCCAGCCCTCGTTGGCCCTCACTAACGACTGGCGCTCGCCGGCCCTTCCCAAGTTCGATGGTCTTGAGAAGAAGACGAACATGGGATGAAGAAGATGATGAATAGTGCAACCATCAACCCAAAAAAAAAAAAACAAGACAACCGAAAATTTTTAAAAGAAATGGACAAAAATACCCCTGATCAAGCCACCAGAATATGAATTGAAAATGCAATTGTTCATAGGCCGGCGAATGCGCCCTTTTTCGGACTAAATGACCACTTTTACCCTTATTGGCATGTACTTCACTACTGCGCCCTCTTTTGAGAAAAGAAGGCACTTTTGGTCCTTATTTGGGATTTTCCCTTCATTCTTATATGCAATAAAAATGATTTTTTTTTAAGACCATTTTTCAAATCATTCTTTTTTCACGAAAAAAATGAAATCTAAGAATACGAAAAAGCAAAATTTTCATCATTAGGTTTGGTAGTACTTGGCCAACTCCATCAATCTCATAAATTTAGGATAATAGTCAAATCAATCTCATACTAGTTAGTCTTAGAACTTTCTAACAATCGTTATGTGGTTCTAAACCTTAGCGCAAAATTTCAACTTTCCCCCAATTGCCGCCGAAAATTGCTAACATGGCATCGCGTCCAATCATGTTCTAGTCAGGGAACTGATGAAATTAATTAAAAATTTTACTTTTGTTAAAGAATGATTTATGGAAACTGTGCATATGTAGTTCATCCTTCGGAACCATATCACATCCCGGATTTGATGAAATAGGATGAATTGATACGAAAAATTGTATCCATTTTTCATGATATTATGCATGGATCAGATATATCGTGGCAAATTCTCCTGTCCTCCACAATGGAATCTAATAAGTGAGATTTCAAGTAAGTGTTTACATAATCTTCTTCAGTCTGAAGAAATGATTCATCGAAATAATGAGTCACCATTGATATCGACCCATTTGAGATCTCCAAATGTTGCGTGCCACGTGTTCAACCTTTCTCGAATTTTTGTCTTATAAGTTAGCGATTCCTAACGACAATTAGTTAGAAAGATTATATTTGAATTTTGCACGAAGATTTAGGATTCCATAATAGTTGTCTGCCTTCTCTTCGTTAATATAGATGAACACCTAACACATGATCTTAAAAAGATTGATAAGACCATTGCTAATAAGAATCCAAAATGGAGTTATTTTCTCAAATAAGGTCTGAAGTGGATATTGTTTTAAATAAGAACTCGAAGTAGCTAGATTAATCTCAAATAAGGGCCTGAGCTTGCCAATTGGCCAAATGTGCTATGACTGGTGAGTAAGAGGCATTTTCGACGATCGAAATAGGGACATTTTTGTCAAAAAAAAAAGTTGTAAATTGGCAGTGATATAAAAAGCCACCAGTTCTGACGACCAGCCACATTTTCGAGTTTTCGCAAGCTCAAATTAGCATGTTCCGATGAAAAGCTTCATGCACCACCACACAACGCAAATACGCACCAAGAAACTGTAATCCGCCATGGAAGGCAGAGGAGCTTCTTGCTGTTGTAATGCGCAATAAGTCCGTCAAAGCACTAGACCGTTCGTCGACACTATCTTCTACTTTCTTCCTCCCCGCTTGAGAAATCAAAGATGCCTCTATACCGGCAATATCAATCTACTACCACCATCGACTGCCATTGATGATCGCACCGACTGTCTAAATTTGTCAAATGCTGGCTTGCTTCACTGATTGTTATCGAGATTTGGTGGAGATTCGTTTGTTCTGTCCTAAGCTCACATGTATGATATAATGAATTTGCTATATCCAAATTATAGTTATCAGTGCACATTTTTGAAAAAGAAAAAGAAAACCGGCAGCACTAATTCGGTTAGGGAAAAAGGAATAACATATGCAATCTCACGAACAAAATTCATTGATTGTCTTCTTCTAATTAAGAGTCGATCATTCATCTTCTCTTGACCCAACGAAAGATTATCTACGTAGCCTTCCTTCTAAAATGCGGGACCTTGTCCGTATTCCACAATTTGGCCGGAGAAAGCAAACTCACGGTGATGCTGCCGCCTATAAATCCGGCCTGCCACGTGCCGCTCCCCTCGTCGGTGGCCAGATCATAGCTCACGACGCTGTCCATCAACTTGAGCACCATCTTCCAGCCACTGCAAATAAGAAACTCATCGTATAGGAGGCTATTGTAAGAGTACTATATTAATTAAGATTGTAATTTACAGTTTTACGGGTTTAGTCTAATAAAATAATATGTAAGTTCCTTAATAGTCGAATATGAGCCTGATTTATGTGGGCTGAGTTGAACCCGTTCTGTGATGAGAGAGCCTAGCTAAAAACTTTATAAATAGTGGTAAAGTCCCTCCTTTAACCCTTCTCTCCACGAACACACTATCACCTCACATAAGGAAAGTTGTGAGGGCATTCTCATCAAGCCAGGATCCAAGAGCAATAGAGGAGAAGAACCTAAGCGTTGGATCATCGTCATTTCGCATAAAGAACGAAAGAGTCCAAATCGGGTACGCAAATCTCTTTCTTCTTCTTCCTTATGTTCGAGTATCTAGCTATGTTGATCCTCGAATGTTGTTTCGACAGCTTACATTTAGTATCAGAGCCCTTCATTGCCAAGAACTCAGACATTAGGAATTTGGCCTGTTTTGAAAATCTTATCCGATGAAAATTGATTTTGGACTCATCTTGGTGAGACGAGCGTTTTGGTGGCTGGCGTGCTTGTGGCAAAGGTTGCATGAGCCTCCTTGAGCATTTCGAATTTGGCCCGTTTTTGTACTATTTTTTCCTATTTTCTCGATTTTTCGTCCGGAAAAAATCAATTTTGATCATGTATTTGGACTTGTCTCGTCTCAACGAGAATTTTGGTGGGTAGTGTGCCTCCGGCAGAGGCCAAACATGCCCCCACATCAGAAACTAATGAGGGATAAATTTATCGCGAATGTTCCAATTTGAGATTATTCATAGTATTAACCCATAGATTTACAAGTGGACTTGCCACGTTAACTACCATGTGTCATCCAATTCAACAATATAATGATAAAATTTGATGGAAATTAATAAATGATAAATTTATTATAAATGTACTAATTTAGTGTTTTCGGTGATTCAAGAAGTAGTTTTTGATAGATTTATCATGGATGTATTAATTTTGAGTTATCGTGGTATTTACCTTTAGAAAAAGAAAATAAATCAATAGTGCTTAGGCTCAATCAATCCACAATTGCCACGTGGCAATTGCCAATGCAACCTTAGGTAGTGTGAGGTAGGCCTTATACAAAGTCGATGGAGCCCTGTGCAAGACGACCCAAGCCACTTGAAGGGCCGTCTTACCCCTTTAGAGGGATTTCGTGCCCTGCGGTTTCCCTCAAATCATAAAAATCCCTTGCAAATGGGAGTTCATTTTACCCATTTTTCTTCAAGGTCAGGGTTTTTTTCTCAACTCATCCTTAGAAAAGTTACCCAGAGCCTTTTGTTTTTCCTTCAAACCAAAAGGGTGTCTATCTTATGGAAAATTCATCAGTCGATCCATGTTAATCTATTCTACATAAGCCGTTAAAAACGAAAATTTTCCAACATTCAATCTTACTGAAAATATACAATCTTTTGATGGCATAGTTTGGTGAGTTTACAGATAAAATCTTTTCAAAATTAATATCTACCATCACATGCACTAGGGGTGAGCGCGGTTCCCGGTTACGGGGAACCGGAGAACCGAACCGGAGGTTCCGGTTCGGTTCTCGGTTCTTAAAGGACCAGTTCCGGTTCCCGGTTCCCGGTTCCCGGTTCCATTTTTCCGGGAACCGGCAATCCCGGTTCCGGTTCCGATTCCAAGCGGAACCGGTCGCGGTTAGGGTTCCAAAAGGAACCCCCCTCCCCCGCTCGGCGCAGCCCAGTCCCTACCCTTTCACTTTCAGTTGTGAGTAAAGACAGCACACGTTCCCCTTTTGTTCTAAAATAGAATTCATGTACTCAAGTCGCATTTTTGGTTGCCTCTCTCTCACTCGATCAATCGATCGATCGTGCAACGAAAGCAAAAATTGACAGCGCACGTAACTTCTTACAATGAATCTTTAGTTTGTATCCAAGGGAATTTTAGACTTATAGGCTGAGGGCGCTGCTTTCCCTCTGAGGAGGAGGATCCTTTTAAAGTGAATTGGCTTCAAGTTTGGTCTAAGGACTTTGCATTCATGATAAAAACTTTATTTTAAAGAGTTTTCATGAAAAAGTAGTGTTTGGTAAACTTTTCGCTTCACTTTTGGTGTCACTTTTCCCGAACAAAAAACAAAACGTGTCATCCCCTCCAATCATAGAACGAATAAGCTTAGGTTACGTAGCACAACTTAAGAGACTGTTTATCAAGGTTGCGTGACCCTAAGTGAGGCGACAACTTAAGAGACTGTTTATCAAGGTTGTGTGACCCTAAGTGAGGCGACACCGAGGTCACGCAACCTCAAGCGAGCTAGATTTGGAGACCAAATGCCAACATTTACCCTTGGCGAAGCTTGCTAGCATTGAACGACCCTTGGTAAGTTAAATTTGGAACTCGGCAAGTGTCGACTAGAGGTCAATGACCTGGTGAATGATCGTCTGCATCTGAGAAAGACGATGAACAATACGAAAGTAAGGAGAGGTGAAACAGGAATGTACATATATCTATAAGAGCAATTCTGGTTTTTCATCTCCTTAGTATATTTTGCTTTATCATTTTCATTTGACTCAGCTGATAAGGCATATGACATGTGGTAAATGTGACAATTTAAGCTTTAGTGCACATATATTGACATATGTGGGCACAATAATTATAGTTAATCAAGCATCTCATTTCCTCTTTGGAAACTTCTTATTAGTTTTGATTATGTATGTCCAAATTTTTGGCAGTTGGCATTGGTATGTTTGCTAAGATGTGGGAAGTTATCGTAGAGTATGCGCGTACGTTATAGTTCAAATCTAAAAATAACAAAAAAAAAAAAAAAACCTGTTGGAACCTGGAACCGACCCCGGAACCCGTGACGGGGGTAGGTTCCGTGTTCTCGCTCTCGACGGATAGATTCCAGGTTCCAAAAAATGAGGAACCTGTACCCGAGGGCAGATTCCAGGTTCCAGACGGAACCGAACCGGAACTTGAAACCGCTCACCCCTAACATGCACGCAACAAAAGAAAACAGAGGGAGAGGGAGGGAGAATGTCTTGTCCGGTCTCAGGTTCACAGATTCAAGAGGATCATGGCCGTTGATCAAATGGATTTCGCGTGTAGAGTTTACATAATCAACAGTCATGATAGGTTCGACCCATGTTGATCGGATCCAGGCAGGTAATTGCCAAGGGAGGATTTGCGCTCTGGCAAAGGTTAGCAATCATCGCTTTAAGAATCGTAATTAATGGGAAAAAATCCTTCCATAATGCCAAAACCCCACCATTCATCCATGATAATTTAAATTATAATTATCAATCACTCACGCGACAAATGGGGTAAACTAAAATTTGGCTAAAGACATTTGTACTACTTTATCCATCAAAGTCCAAATTGACATTTAGAGTTTTGATGTCATTAAAAATGCAAATATCCTGACTAAGAAAGCAACATTACTCCTTAGAATAATTGGTAAAAAACTCAGAAGTCAAATTACTTTCACACACAAATTAACAGTAAAATTTTTTAACTGTGAAGATGATTCTATGAAATCCCATTAATTTGACGATAGAAGAAATTCTTGCCTTTTTTTTTTCCTTTTCCTTGAACACAGATGTGAAAAAACAATATAAAAACTTGATCCGATGGAAAATTTGCAGATATTTAAAACAATTCGAGGAAAATGTGTTATTTTGTGGCAAATTTGTGAAGTGAACATACTGTACTTAATACCTATAATCTGACTAATGGAAAGAATACGGTAAACATACAGATAAATCCCATCAAAGCACGTATAAAAATTATCGATGGCTATATTTATGTAGAAATAGCATTTCCCCGAGAAAATCTACAAAAGAAAAGATATGATTCTCATCGCATAAACATTTAGTTAATTGAACCCACCCTGCGGTGGACGAGTTGGTTCACCCTTTGACCCCTCATCCGGGAGGGTAGAGGTTCAAAACTTCTCGCCCCCATTGCGCCACTTAAGTGGGGTGCCGTGGGAGGTGGGTCCCTGCGCTAGTGCCCCAGGGTTTACGTCGCCAACTGCCGGCTGTACGGCGGTTCCCGGGTTATAAAAAAAAAAACATTTAGTCAATTGAAATTATCATAGAGGGCAACTCATTAAGGTGAAAAGACCAAAACAAAATGCTCCATGATCAGTAATAAATATATCCTTAGATAAAAAACCAAGAAAATCATCGCCAATTAATAAGTGACAAGCGCTTGCGATACTATATATGTATATATAACAATGAACATTATATTTGAAATCTGCATATGTTAAGTAGGGTAATGAACCAAATATTGAAACTGAGCATGGTGCACTTCTCCTGTTCAAACCGGGTTTGAAATCAAATCTCTCCTCAGGAGGATAGATTTGACGATTTAGATAAGATCTAATATAGATTCAACTTTCTATTCACTTGTGGGATTTGGGTTCAGAGAGACTCCCGTGGCTCCTCTCTTCTCCGTCACTATGGTAATGCATCTCAACTCTTGAATATGAGGACCGAAAGAAATAGCATTTGAAAGGTTCCCATGCATTGACGGTATTAGTCGTGGAGCATCTTTAAAAAAAAAAAAAAAACTCTCGTACACACGCCATGACGAAAGTCCACTTCATCCAAAATTCCATCGACGGGTAAAGTTGTTGCTTGTAAAGCGCACATAGGCGGATGCTGCTTATAAGGCTCGGATCTATGAACAAGTTTTCGTCCCGGGGGAATTACCAAAATAGTCCCAAACCTATTGTAATTAGTCAATTTAGTTCTAAACTTTTTGTACTTGTGCCAATTTAATCAATTAACTAATTTTGGCCAGCCAGCATTGACGTAGATGCCGGTGGTGCTGACGTGGCCGTAGACCAATGCTAATGGGGTAGTTTTTGAATTTTTTTTATTGTTTTTTAATTGTTTTAATTTTTTTCCTTTTTTTTGTTTTCTTTCCTTCTAACGAGGTCAAAAAAGGAAAAAAAAAATTGCCACGTCATTGTTGACTAGATGACTAACGTCCATGTCAGTGCCAACTAGTCAAAATTGACCAGATGAACTGAATTGACACAAATGTAAAAGGTTTAGGACTGAATTAACACAATTGAAATAAGTTTAAGATTGTTTTGATAATTTTCCCCCAATTTAGTGATGTCGCACTTCAAAATTATTATCATTTACTATAATTTATTGCTCCTTGAAAGAATGAGTTTGTGGATGTAATTTCCGGAGGATTTGCTCCAGTGTTTATCACCCTTTTGCTTCAACTATTTCTTAGATGACTACTTCGAGCATCTTCCTACATAGCTACCACCGTCTAGAGATATGGAAGACGTTCCCGAGGAAAGCTTTGACCCGTCCGGTTCGAGGAATCATACCATAGTTCAAGAAAGCGATGGACACTGTTCCTTGCTGTCGTTGTTCCGGTTGAACCACGCTGATAGGGAGATCTGTTACAGTCAATGCACCCAACGACCACCTCGGCCACGGCCCATGATCAGTAGGGGTGTCAGGAACCAAACTGAACCGAAAAATTCGATTTTTTTGGTTAGTATTCGGTTCGATTCTCATTAAAAAATAATTTTTTTTATTGGTTTGGTTTTTATCGGTTAACCAAACCGAAGCACAAACCGATAAAATCAAACCATTAACCAAACGGTTTGGTTATTCTCTCTTGTCTCCTTTGAGAGAACAACGATTCGATTCTATTTGACTCCGGCTCTTGCATCATCCATTGATCGATCGATCGAATCGCTCCGAGCGGGTCGAGATGTTGGATGCAAATTACGCAATCCCAAGATCTCCATAATCAGAACAAGAACATGTGTAATTGAGCAGAAAAATTAACGCATTTGTTTTGGGATCCTTCGTTCTTGAAGCGGAAGCAGAAAACCGATGTTCCACGTGCAAGTCCTTCTACTCTATTGCCCGATGTTTCACGCGCAAGTCCTTCTACTCTATTGCCCTCCGTATCACTGGCTCAATGAGACGGCCACTTCACCCTTTAGCGCTAGGTTAACGCTCCTTATGTGAGGATACATGTAAGAATTCAGGTTAGAGGAGAGACTTGAGCACTATTTATAGAGTTTCCAGCCAGGCCCCCTCATTACAGGCCATGCTCAACTCAGCCCACACTAGCCAGCCCCATATTAGACTAATTAAGAAATCTTCTATCTCACCTTAGACCAAATCCCGCAAAACGGTAAATTATAATATCAATTAATGTAGTCAATATTAAGAAAACTCTTACATTCTCCCACTTGGATTATATTAATTGAAATTGTACTATATGTGCGAACATTGGTCCAGAGATAATTCTTAATAGTCAATCCTATCCCATAAAATCTGAAACACCGAATCATGATGGTAACTGCATGTATACACATAGAGCCTTCCATGGTCACGAGTGCTTTCAACTTTATTGATATTGATTCATTATGGTAGTGTGTCGAATGGATAACATTTCTCATAGAGAGATCCCATTAGTCAATCACAATTCTCTTATCTTAAGCGTCGCAAAAAACTTATGCCACTAGAGAATGTCTTTATGGTTCTAATAAAACCACATATGCCTTGTCATTACGGTTAACCTTTCTTTATATATAACAAGACATATGCATAAGGCTAATAACCGGACGCCCCTAGCCTTCACTCAAGGTTTATACAATACCTTGAGACTTTATCAATATATATTTAATATAATAATAATACATTCAAAAATATTTTATTGAATGCAAGAGTTGACATATATATATATATATATATATATATATATATATATCAAAGTGTTACTAAATTGTAACAAATACAGATGTAAACTTTATTCAAGAAAAAATAAAACATAGCTCCCACTAAATAATAGCATCCCAAGATGCTCCTAGGCCCATGCTAATGACATGTCACTCAAATACACACAAGCATAAGCCTTTAGTTAGTGGATCTACAACCATATCATCTGTAGGAATATGATCTACTGCAACGTCACCATTCTGCACTGATTCATTTATGGTAAAAAACTTAACCTCCATGTGTTTAGACCCCTTGAGACTTCTGTTGTTAATACTACAAATTTATTGTCTCAATACAACCGTATGGGTCAATTCATAAAATTAAAAACGATCAACTCCTTAATGAGGTTCTGGAGCCTAATAGCCCAAGTAACAGTACAAAAGAATGTTACTAACTTTACTTACATAGTAGAAGATGCCATAGAACTTTATTTACTGCATTTCATGCTAATATAAGGGTCCATTTGTTTCGCGAAAAATATCATGTTTACGGAAAACATTTTCTTGAAAGTCATTTTCCAGGAAAATGACTCTATTTTCCGGTGTTCGGCCAAAACCTAAAATTTGAGTGGAAAATATTTTACACCGTTCGTTAGCTCATTTAATTGTTTGGGAAAAATTATCAAAAATCGAATTTTAATATTTTTAATTGACTAAAAATTAATTTTATATTTTTATATTTTTAAAAAATGAATTTTTAATTATTTATATTTTTAAAAATCGAAATTTGTATTTATTTTTATTTCTTTATTTTCTTTATTTTTTTTTTTTCTTTTCCTTCCTCCTTCCTCCTTCCTCCTTCCTCCTTCCTCCTCCTTCGCCGTCGCTCGCCTCCTTCCCGCCTAACGATGGCCGGCCGCCCGGCGGCCGACCAAGACCCGGGTGGCCGATCCAGCGAGCTCGAGGCTCGGCCGATCTCGCCCGAGCTCGCCACGAGCTTCACGGGGCTCGGCAAGCCGCGAGCTCGCCGGATTTGGCGGCGGAGCTCGGGCTCGCCCGGATGGGACCCCGAGCTCCGCCGCCAGATCCGGTGAGCTCGCGGCTCGCCGAGTCCGGCGGCTTCGCAGCGAGCTCGGGCGAGGCCCGAGCCCCGCCCAACTCACGGATCCGGCGAGCCGCGAGCCGCCCAAGCCGGCGAGAGCTCCGCCTCGCCCGATCTAGCGAGGCCCGATCTCGGCTTCGCCAAATCGGGCTAGGCGGAGCCTCACCGGCAGGGGCGAGGCCGGCGAGGTCGCCGGCCGCGGCCGGTCACCGAACGTCGCCATGGCCGGTCGGGCCAAAGAAGAAGATGAATAGGAAAGAAAGAAAAGAAAAAGAAAAGAAAAGAAATTAAAAACTCTATTTAAAAAAAAAAAAAAAAAAAGAAAGCATAAAAATAAAATGAAAATGTATTAATAGAAAAAGTAAGAGGGAAGAAGTCATGGAAAACGTTTTCCACTTTTCAAAAGTGAAAAACGTTTTCCTCACTTTAAAGGTTGTTTTTTCCAATGATGGAAAACATTTTCCTTGACTAGTTCATTTTCCATAAAACGAACACGGGAAAATCCGGAAAACATTTTCTCGGAAGTCATTTTCCGCAAAACGAACGAACCCTAAATATGTATTTCATTATTGATCACATGTCATCCTAACAGCTAGAAGATGACATAAGGTATAAGAAAAATAAATTTCCTCCCACTGACCTCGTAGTATATAGAGAAAAATAAATTTCCTCCGGTTGCCATGTTCACTCTGAAAGAATCTTTAAAAATGCTAGAAAAAAATATTTATTTCTTAATATTTATTAACTGTTAACCCCTCTTTCAGAGTGAAAAATTTATCGTCTTTTATGGCATCTTTTGTAGTGCAGTCGATAGATAAGCCGGTTTTCAAGTGATCTTGAATGGAACGCTTCATATATAGTAAGCAAATTTTATTGCTCTTTTTCCAAGCAGCAAATCATATGTCCACCACTTAAAATTCGAACCAATAAAAAACTTTAATAATAGTGGAGTTATTAATTACAGAAAAGGTAACTGAAAATCAAGCAATGTATATAATTAGTATCATGTGAGCATTGTGTAACTCGATGTACAAGTACATATCCAGAGAGTTACATGCATAATCATATAATCACCTTTGGGCAGAATACATGACATTCGGTTGTATACTCCCCACATGATAGCAGTTATGAGAATATATATTCTAATCTTCGTGAATTCATCACCTTTGGGCATATGAACTACTAGGATCAGTCACTATTCCACCACACCATCATGTATCCCTCCATGAACTAATACACAATCACCTCCTTTGGGAGTATGACTACGCATTAGATCATGAGACATCCCAATCATTATATGAGACCGATATTTCTCAAACCCAATTAAGCGTGCCACTTTGGCGGTCACTACTCAATTGAATTCTTGAAATTCTCTCATACCATAAATATAAACTTTATATCTCACATACACCATACATATGTGATTTTAACTTTAGTGATAGGGACAGTAAATCACTAAAATCACATATTATGCTAATTACACTGCTTTATTCATCAATAAAAATTAATCATACATACATAAAATATATATATATATATATATATATATATATATATAGATACATATAAATGACTTAAAAGACAGATTGCAATGAGATCATCGATCACAACAACACAAGAAACTTCTCATAACATAAAAGAAAGCATCTCTTGTGCAACCCGATTACAGATTACCAGAATAACATAAAAAGAATGCCGATCTTGAAGATCTCTCACAAGTTAACATCAATAGCAATACATGGTACTCTAGATTGACAAGCCTGATAGCTGATCAACTATTGCTTATGAGTTTCATAAAATAAACAATGTCTCCAAGGTTAATAGCTAATTTAATAGCCAATTTTTAAGTAACAGATTATCATTGTAGCCATTAACAAAAATGTTCAACTTGACAGATATTAACCAGTGACCATATGAGTTTAGGAACATCATCTAATAATTTAACTGACATGCATTACTCACATTCAGCAAATGTGTTGAGTAGTATAATCAGTTTGGTCACGAGTTCTTAAGACGTCCATCATTCAAAGGTTATCACAAAGAAACAAAAATGCATCAAGATGCGTGTAAAGGAGTATGCTTGAGCAGCAAAAGTTTCATAATCTTTTACTGTTTCTCACCATCTCAATACATAGTTCTTAAGACGTCCATAATGATTGTATCTCATTAAGCCAGCTTCAATTCACAATAAAGTTTAATTTTTATTAATGAATCATACTTTTATAATGTTTATGTGATAACATACCAGTAACCCAATACTTGTATTTCTAAAATCACAGAAAAATACAAGAAAAATACGCAAAAATACACTAAAAATACACGTATTTAGGGCTCAGTATGTATTTTCACATCCATAAAATCATCAAATATGTAAAATAAATACACCACAAGATAGAAAATGGCCATACGAATCCACTACCGCCGACCACGCGTTGATTGGCCACTCCACACGCCCGCACGTGTCGCTTGAGTGCGCGGCACGTGGAGCTCACGCGCATGAGAATCCGCCGGTCCCGGCTCGACCGCTTGGTCCGACTGACCGATCTGGTCCACCGTTGACCGGGTGGGGTCGGGTCAGGTAAGGTCAACGGTCGACGGGTCGGGTCGAGCCCCCGGTTGCTGACGTCACGATGACGTTGGCCTCCGCGCGTGGGGGCACGTGAGGTGCGTGCTCGATGCCTTGGCGGCGCGTGGCCGCGTGTGGGGGCGTGTGCGGCCCTCTCCGGCGACGCACCGCCCACGAATCTACTCGTCTCGTCAAGCCCAGTCCGAATTTGTGATTTAATTTTATTTTTATTGATAAAAAAATCACAAAAATCACAAAATAAGGGCAAAATTTTATGCGTTCGAGTTCTAGGGTTATTGAAGCTCTGATACCACATGTTGGATGCAAATTACACAATCTCAAGATCTCCATAACCAGAACAAGAACATGAATAATTAAGCAGAAAGATTAACGCACCTATTTTGGGATCCATCGTTCTTGAAGAGGAAGCGGAAAACCGATGTTCCACGAGCAAATCCTTCTTCTCTATTGCCCTCCATATCACTGGCTCAATGAGATGGCCACCTCACTCTTTAGCGCTAGGTTAACACTCCTTATGTGAGGATACATGTGAGAATTCATGTTAGAGGAGAGATTTGAGCACTATTTATAGAGTTTCCAGCCAGGCTCAACTCGGCCCACACTAACCAGCCCCATGTTAGACTAATTAAGAAATATTCTATCTCACCTTAGACTAAACCCCGTTCAACGATAATCATAAAACGGTAAATTACAATATCAATTAATGTAGTCCACATTAGGAAAACTCTTACACGAGATTCCATGGCTGATCGGGGCTTGCAGGAGGTGGAGAGAGCTCGGTATCTGAGCTTGGCTCCCGAGCTCGGATGCTGATGTTGGTGGTGTTCGTGGTGCTGGTGATGGTGGTCAACACCCAGAAGAGAGAGAGAGACCCAAATCTTATCTCCACCCTAACCCCAAGTGTCTCCGTAGCCTTCTTCTTCAAGTCTTTTCTTCTGAACCAGAGTTAAACGGAACAGCCCCAATGGGAGAGGTCTTCTTCTTCGCTTTCAAAGCGCTGTCTTCGCTTTGCTTTGTGGGTTTAGTGCGCTGGTTCCTTTTTGGTCTGTGTGGATTTGTGCAGGAGGAGAAGAAGCCAAAGGCTCAGGAGGAGGTCAAGAAGGCGGAGGAAGCGAAACCGGAGAAGAAGCCCGAGAAAGCGGCCGATGAAGAGAAGAAGGGAGAGAAGAAGGCGAAGGAATCCAAGGACCTACCTCCTCCTCCGCCTGAGATAGTGCTCAAAGTCTACATGCATTGCGAGGGCTGTGCTCGCAAGGTCCGCCGGAGCCTCAACGGCTTCGATGGTCAGTCCTCTGAAGCTGCTGAATCTGTGATTTCGACCAATGCTCTGCTTCTGAGATTCGAATGTTTCCTTCTTTCCGTTCGACTATTTTAAGGGGGTGGTCTTTTTGGTTTTGATTGATCTTTCTGTAGGAGTGGAAGAGGTGAAGACGGACTGCAGGAAGCACACGGTGGTGGTGAAGGGAGAGAAAGCAGATCCGCTCAAAGTGTTGGAGAGAGTGCAGAAGAAGAGCCACCGATAAGTGGAGCTTCTCTCCCTTATTCCGAAGCCACCTGCTCCAGAAGAGAAGAAGCATGAGGAGAAAGAAGCCCCCAAGCCGGAAGAGAAGAAAGAAGAGGTCTGTCTCAAAAAAACCGAACAGAAAAACGAAACCAAAAAACGAAAAAGAAAAAACCGAAAACCAAAAACTGAAAATCAAAAACTGAACCGAACTGAAATTTCGGTTCGGTTCGGAAGTTTTTCTAACGGTTCGATTTTTTAGAAAAACCAAACCGAACCGAACGGTTGACACCCGTAGCTAGCCATCACCTGAGACAAGCCACTAATAAAAAGGTAATAAAAAATAGAAAACAAAAAATAGAAAAAGAGAAAAAATACAGAAAACTTTTAAAAAGTTATCCATGTCAACGCAAATATATTGCATTGGATGATTGGAGGCGCTAACTAAATCGCCGTAAAAATTGACTGGATAGACTCAATTGACAAAATATGAAAATATTTATAATTTAATAGGCACAATTAAAAGACTTAGGATTGAATTGACATGAATATATTAGATATATGACTTTTTTTTTTATACCTCGACAAGATGAGTGACACTTCTTCATGGTAATAGCTAGTATCCACCTAAATCTCATCTTATTGGAGGAGGCAAGATGTTACCACTATCTAAAAATCAAGCGCCCGATGGCCTTTAAGAACGGTTTGATCGCCACTTTTCAAAAACAAGTTACACTAGTTGTGACATATGGCCACTTACCGTAATTAGCTTATACTTGTGACGACTAGGCCCCCACCTATCGACAATCATCCTTGGTGACAAAATGGAATTACTTACTTATAATAGGTTCACACGCTTAGATTTTACTTAAAAGGTTAAGGAGCTTTGTCGAATTCCTCAAGACCAGATCGTGCATCAATCAATATTGCCAAAGTTCTTGCTTGAGATGTAACAAAAAACCTTAAGGAGATTTTACTATTCCATTCTTAAGGCCCAAAAATAACGAAGAATGGAGCTATAAGGACGGATGCTGTTGCATGTAGCAAGTTGAGCTGTAGATGATGAGCCATAAAAACGACGAATAAGTAAATCTCCCAAATGCCAATCACATGCCTAGTTCAATCACATTCGAATTCAAGACTAAAAGTCTGATCACCTGAACCTAAATGAAAAATAGAGGAACAACTTGATTGTAAAGATGCAAGGGTCGCCGGACCACAACAAAAAAAAGAGATCATAAAAAATTATGAAATTTGTCCATGTTATTACCAATTGTGCCACAAAAGATGGCTGACGTTCACATTGGCGATTTTTTACTACATTGATAAATCATTAAAGGGTATAGGACTCATGGATAAGAAAACGTGTCTCGAGGAGGTCTTCAATGGAGTCAAGCTTCCGAGAGAGGCCATCTTGGAATGGCATATACTTCTTATATTATGCCTGTGGGCGGAAATAGGAATGGATAAAACCAAGTACTCGTTGTGATTTGGGGGCCTAACGGCGTCCGGCGCCAGCCACCTATTCATTACTTGGTTACTTAACACTTTCTTGGCTTCTTTGGGGGATGAAATGACTACGGTGGTGATGCTCCCTAGCTCTAGGGTCATTATGGATCCATATGTTTTGGAGAGTTCAGGGAGGGCATTATGGTGATCTTCACCAAGCTCGAAGACGGTTCCGATGACCAGAAGAGGACGATATCAGAAGGGAGGCAACGAAGATTATCACTCTTGAAGATAAATGGCTTCATGAGGTGGAAGAAATTTGAATGCATTTCAACACAACAATAAGCAAAAGAATCTTTCTGAGGCAATTCATCCAAATTCGCTTTGACCAAAAAGGACTTGGAATCTTTACCACCACAACATATAAAAGGACACACAGTAAAACGTTTGTCATTGGTACTTGAAGTTGAAAACTCTCTTCGCTTCCCAGGGCCCATCCAAGGAAAAGACGAGACAAAAACAAGACAATGAGATTGAAGCTTTTTGCCCTTTTCAGGTATGTTTGACATTTGGCCATAGGACATGTATTCTTCTGTTTTTATCCAATGAAGAGTGAAATTCGGTGAAGGCATTGAAGGCTGGAATTATTGCCCCTTTCAGGCAATCTTGCCATTTGGCCAAGGGGACAAAGTGTTACTTTTACCCAGATAATATGGAGTCTTGGCATCTTCAGCTTGACTTTCCTTTCTATGCACGCAAACCACCTCGCCGCACATACAGATGGAGGGCATGGCCTCCAAGGTTATGAGACACCAATGTCCCAACACGAGATCTGTCGCATCTAGTTTAAGCGCTTGATCACTCAGTCAACACTCGGACGTCAGGGGACAAAGTATTTCGCTTTAACCAAACCATTCGGTTGGAGTCATTGCACTTTTCGGGAATTTTTGACATTTGGATTAGTGGTGCAAGTGGCCCTTTGATCCACTCAAAAGGAGTTAAATGAACCTTTTGGCATGTTTTTCTTTTGGTTTAGAAGGCAAGCATCTGCTTTTTTAAACAATTGTAGCTTCTCTGCATTATTTGTTGTTCTTGGTCATTTCATATTCCTGTTTGTATCGTGGTAGCTCAACTTGCCAAGGAAAGTCTTGTTTCACCTGGAAATATCAGGGGAGTTGTCCTCTGCAACACACTATCCGAAAGTGCAGTGTTTTGCCACTGAGTTACTGACGAATATACCAATCGATTCTTCCGTGAAGGGCTTACGCCTTCCCTTTTAACATCGAACTCAGTATTCACCTGTGACTATGAGACAATAATGAAGTGAAAGACCCAGAAAATGGACAGAGACTACACAATTGATCGGTTGATCTCCATTTATACAGCTCAAACTGAATTCGTCACAAGCAACTGTCTATACATTAAAACTTCTTAAACCACCAAATTCAGGATGTCTTCAAGCAAGCATATACTGATAAGCATCCTAGGGATTCTTCAAACTTAAGCCGAAAATATTTAGATCAATAGATGGAAGGAACGTAACATTTTCGGCAATTACTCGAATCAGATAGTAGGTACGGAGAACATTTTGTCCGAGGGAATATATTGCTTTTATGGGCAAGCATTGTCACTGAGAAAGAAGACTGCAGAATTGTAGAGGTACAGAAGGCCTGCATGATCTGATGACGATTTTTCATTTTTATTTTGGGCTCTTCTACCACTTTATTAACATATGCAGCATAAACAGATTGGCGAACTTAACTCTCGTATCTGCAGGTGACGGAAACATGGAGACCTCCATCGATGTGAAGAGTGATCATCGTTCTGTAGTTGACAGGTTTCTTTTCATCAGCTAATTTGAACGTAAAGCAGCTCAGCAGCACAGCAGAGAATATCTTCATCTGCCAATACGCGAATTCTTTACCGAGACAAATCCTCGGTCCAGCCTCCAAAGCAAAAATAGACGAAAAGATAAACAAAATTTTAAGGGGGAAAAAAAAAACAACTGGGCTGCTACTTGCCATAGGTTGATATAAAAATAGTGTGTTTCCTTGATCTAAGAGAACTTGAATGTAGGTATTAATAATGGAATGAAGACCGTATATGGAGAAGAAATGAACGAGATGATGCAAGTAATCTTGTTCCCATTCAGATTACTTGACTCTGGCAATCCACCAGGTTACCAACATAAAGGTCAAACTGAAGGTGCATGAAGCGAATGAAGGTCCGGCCCAGGTCAATGCCAATGAATTTAAGTGCATTCTTTTCTGACCTGAAAGGCTGTAAACTTGAAAGGGCTTTCGGGCTGGAATACTCCATTCGAATCTAGCCATCTCTCAGGACGAAAATCTTCCGCATCATCGCCCCATATGAATTTCATCCTGCCCATCGCATATGGCTGAAAGGATACCGAATCTCCTTTCCTTACACTGAACCCATCTGGGAAAACATCATCAGAAAAGCAGATTTTTGCGTCCTCATTGAACAATAATTTCAAAAATGATTGGAAAAGCCAATAGATATGTCTAAATTGAAAAGCGAATTGATAGCAACTGTAACAAAATTAAAGAATAAGATCACAAGAGCTTAAGAAAAAGAATTCTAACTGATCATCTCTGTTATCATTTTCCATGTGAAAAAATAAGGGGTTTGAACGCATTTTGTGCAAGCTAAGATGATGGAAGGGTTGAGGCTTGAGCATGGTTCTACTTCCCGAAGAAAAATGACCTTTACCTTGTAGGCCAACCCTTAAAAGTTCAAAGCTAACGTGACTAAGAGAATCAAATAACTCAATAATGCAAACTTATATATCTTTTACGAATAAATTTAGGATCACAAGCTTTCCATGGACTGTGCAGGAAGAAAAACTAGAGATATTCCTCACCACTGGAAGTGCAGGATAGAGCCGGAGAGTTTCTGTTATCGTTGCATGGAGGTAGTGCATCTTTTCTAGAGCCTCTTCACTCATACTCGCAGCAAAACTGGCAAAGTCTGAAATCTCTTTGACATTGCTCATTTGTTTCACTTCTCGTGCAACCTTCTCTTGTATCGTTGGATGTTTGCAGAGCATGTAGATGAACCAGGAAAGCGTGGCTGCAGTTGTGTCTTTGCCAGCAATAATGAAGTTGAGTATTATATCCCGCAAGTATGTCTGGTCAGTCTCTGTCACTTGGAGAAACCTAGACAATATGTCTTCTTTCTTCATCTGCAAGATTTAGGCAACCTTTCGTCAGGATATTTCCATTAAAAAATGGAGCTAGAGGATTGTTAACTTACAGAAGGATCGTCTGTCGAATTGTGCATTTGCTCAACCTTCCTCCTAATGAGCTTATACACAAAATTGTCAATTATCCTGATGTTTTTCTTCAGCGCTGCTTCTGATCCAATATTCAGAAATTTCTTAATCTTCCAGGAGATGTCAATATATCGCCATAGGGTGATTGCACTTGCATCATCAAAAGCACGACTGAATTCAGCGCCCTCTTCATTTGTTCCACACATGCTATCCAATTTGACTCCAAATGCAACTTTAAATATGGAATCCAGAGTTGACTTCATAAATAAATCCTGCATAAAGGGTCTGGTTATATATACGATGAGGAAATTACAGCAAGATTAGCTAAGTCATATCTGATAATGCAAAATTTACCTGCATGTCTACAATTTGGTTAGTACTTGCTGCTTCAGACAATATGTTTGCTAATTTAGCAGCATTTCTTCGGAAGACCGCACTGCTGAAGTCTCTCAACACTTTTGTGGAGAACTCATAGCTTGACACTTTCCTCTGTTGGCGCCACTTATCGCCATCGACTGCGAAAATTCTGTCCCGTAATAGATCCTTTAGAAGGCTGTAGTTGTACCATCCCTGTGCAAAGGTTTTTACTTTAAAGTCATACCATGCAATCCTCAAGCTTGTGCTTCTGCACTAAAATCTCCATGAATAACCAGCTATTTTTCTTCTGACTCTCTCACAGCTCCTTTAATATCCAGGAATGAAATCCAGGAATGCTTCACCTTGTTATGACAATTCCAAATTTAAAATCATAACTATTAAGTAGATTCTTGCGTGAATGAAATCAACAAAATCTTAGAACCTCATTAACCAGTGTAATCTCATACTCTTTTAAACTAGTAAATTGAACACTAATTGACTCTTGCTTGGCAAATGTCACTAGTATTAGCTAGGGTCATCAAATGGGTGGGCCAGGTCGGGTTGGGTCGAGTTTGGATTGGGTTGAAAATGGTCTGACCCATATTGACCCATATTGATCCATTTAAACCATTTTAACCTATTTTAACCATTTTTCATGCAATGTAAATTTGATGACTCATATTCGACTCGACCTGACCCATACCCGACCCGACCCATATTACTGGAATACATTAATATTCAACTCAATTTAGGTCAATACACTCTCACTCATTTAATTCACTTTAAGCTCTTCACCTATATGTTACTTAAATAAAACCTTCACATCAAATTTAGAAAGTAAATTAAACAATAACAAAATAATAAATAATATAAAAAATGCGAAAAACCTTTAATTAAATCTAAAAAAAATAATATTGCTAAAACACTTTCATGTAATACAAATTTAATGGACAACTTTTATATTTTTTTTAAAAAAATTATTTTTAGAAAATCCAAAATTTAATTATTTTTTCTCTTTTTTTTTTTCTTTTTCTTCAGCCGACTGCCAGCCACGATGAAGGTGAGCTTAAGGCTCACCAGATCAGCAAGATCAAGCTCGGTCAATGCCGGCGAGCTTGAGTCTCACCAAATCAGTGAGGCTCGAGCCTCGCCAGTCGTTTAGCTACCTCGAGCTCGCTTGATCTCGGTGAGCTCGAGCCTCGCCTAGCCGATCACCAGCCATCGCTGTGCTGGCCATTAGCTAAAGAAGGAGGAAAAAGTCAAAAAAAAAAAAAAAAGAAAAAAGAAATATTAAAAAATAATTGTAATTTCATATTTTATAAAATAATTATAAAGTTAAAGAGGGAAAGAGAGAATGTGTGGCTTGGGTTGAAAATGGATCTTAAGTCCAACCCATTTAAGACTTATTTATCTTAAGTTTTCAATTTTTAAATCCATTTAACTAGTCTCTTCAACATGTAAGTGACCCATGTATGATTCATTCATGGTTCAAGACCCATTTTGACACCTCTAGTATTAGTTAACAAACAACAACCATAACTAGCTGCCTACCTAGCATGCCACAAACATCGGTAGTCCTCACATTTCACCAAGGCCACTGGCTCTAAAGGGAACCGGCCCACCCACCCCATTAAAAGAACTAAGGGTGCATTTGGTCACGATTCTGTTCCAGGAAATAATTTTTATCGAAATGATTTTTTCTAATTTTGTTCTCAAGAATAATTTCTAAGCAAAAGAACGTTTTTGGTAACTTCCCAAAATTTTTAGTCCCGGAATAGAAATACGTTTGGTAAGATTCTTGAATTTTTTTATTTCTTTTAATTTTTAATTCTTTTATTATATTTTCTTTTTTTTTCCTTTTTTTCTTTTTCTCTTTGGCTGGTCGCTGACCACCGCTGTGGCCGGCGATCGGCTGGGCGAGGCCCGGCGATCTTGCTGAAGGCTAGTCTGGCCACATCGAGCCTCGGCCTTGCCCAGGCGACGCAAGGTTGGCCTCGCCCTGGCTTGGCGAGGCCCAGCCTCGCGCTGGCTAGGGACTTGGCGTCTCCGGGGGCCAGCGACACTCCGACGAGGTCGCCGACCCTCGTCTGGCCAGTCGCCGACACCGGCCATGGCCAAGGCCGGCCAAAAGGAAGAAGAAGAAGAAAAGAAAGAGAAGAAGAGAGAAAAAAATGGATTCTGGAAATTGTTTTTTTTTTTGGTGACCCAGGAAACCCCGAAAGCCGACAGCCGGCGGGAAGAACATGGGGGCAACATGGGGAAACCACCACCCCATGCCACCGGGTAAGTCACCAAGTAACTCCACCAGCCCCCTTGCGTTGCAAGGGCTTCGAACCTCTCACCTCTCTCTCAAAGGATTTTTGAAGCCTACCCAGATGAGCCACCACGGCCGGTGGTTGGATTTTGGAAATTGTTCCCGGCAACATGAAGCTACTTTTTTCTACTTCTTGTTTCTGTTCCAAATTTATTTCCGAGAACAAAAAATAGATTTTTTTCCCGAAAATAAAATTTTTACCAAACAAGTTTCTATTCTTTTTTCGTTCCCTGAAACAAAAGAACAGAAATAGTTGTTTTGGGGAACAGAAACAAAATTTACCAAACAGGGCCTAAGGGCGCGCATGACAAAATTTCTATTCCAGAAATCAATTGATTTCTAGCCAGAAATTGATTTCTCAATTTCTATTCCCGGATAAGTTTCGAGCAAAGAAACCCGTTTGATAACGACTCAAAATTTCTATTTTCGGAACAGTAAATCCGTTTGATAAATGAATAAAATTTCTATTTCTAGGAATATAAATTGATTAGATAACAACATAAGAAATCCTCAAATACAAAATAATAGTCGAAATAATACTAAAACAACATAGGAAATCCTCAAATACAAAATAATAGTTGAAATAATACTAATACATTACAAAATTTGAAAATACAATTTCATAGAATTTCCGACATATTATTATCCCTTGCCATTTTATTGGCAATGGTTTTCCTAAACATATTTATTTGGTTTCCCTCTTCGGTCAATGTATCGTTTGCAAGCCTATCCTGCGTAGGTTCAGACAAGTACTACGGATCTCTATATAGGGAAAAGTTCTTATCCATCTTGTCCTGATCACAGATGTAATTATGGATGGCACAACATGCAATTACAATATGAGCTTGCTTTCGAATTGCAAATGAGGGCATGTGCCTCAATATGAAAAAATGATTCTTCAATGCCGCAAATGATCTTTCAATGACATTCCTTTCCTACCTCTAAATGGGATTTGCTTCGACACAGGTACAGAAGCATGAATATGGGTGCCATCAAAGGCGCCTATATAGCCCTGTCATTTTATCAAATACTAGTATTATACAAGATTATCAACAAAATAAAATTGATGGTGTAAAGGAATATATGAGAATTCTACCTTGAAATAACATTTATGGTTAGGAACCAATCGGGGGAAAGTCGGTTTATTTTGATTCTCGAATTGAATCAATCCAGTTGCTCATCTCTAATTTCTTTATTGTTGCTCAATGAACCTTTAATGGCCCTTGCATAGCAAAGAGAGAGATTCTCTTGAATCTCTTGCCTTCGAATTAAAATTCAAGATTGTGTAACAACCTAATTATTTTGATTTTGCAAGAATTTTGAATTCGTAAAGAAACAAGGTTAAATTTCTAGGCACGTGTTTTATTCATCTATTGCGTAAGAACTTTTTCTTCAACTGGCCATGCGCGTGCCCTTTCTAGGAGAAAAGAGCCCCATTGTTTTTAAGTAAGTATTTAAGAACTTTGGTCATTTTTTAAAATTGGGGACCCATTCGATTGCCTTTCATCCTAAAGAGGAAGTTATAAAAAAAATGAAAAAAAAAAAAAAAAAAAAACACGAGCAAACTAAGAAAATGAAAATTAGCAATAATTTGTGAAGTTATGGTTATGAGTGAATTAAGTTAGCAAGAAAGCCCAAGGTTCTTTTATATGGTTTGATTTCAGCTTCGATTTCTATTTTAAACCGAGAAGTTAAAAATTTCAGCTTCTGATTTCTTCGATTTCTCTAATTCTGGAATAGAAATCTGTTTCAGAAATAGAGAAATCAAATTGCGTTACCAAACGGATTTCTGTTCCAAACCTGTTCCGGGGAACAGAGAAACAGAGAAATCGAGAAATAGAAATTTTATCATGCACGCCCTGCAAAAAAATAGGATCACCAACATCGCAAAGGGATAACCAGTCACCGGCCCATCAACACCAAATAGCAAGAATTTTAAGGTAACCATGTGTGAGACACTACCAAATATTTGAAATGCACACCCCTTCGTATTTTGGAAGAGATATGATAGAATTATTAAACATTAAATCACGTTTTTCAATCTAACAATTTAAGTTTTTAAAATACTTGACGGTCGTCCCACAGAATCTTATATGATATCTGAACACAAGGTCATAAGTTCAAGGCATACATGTCCATTGACGTAGGCACTTTGACTGTAGTCACCCAGTTGTTTGGATCAATAGATGTGAAGCATCATATAATCAATCTTTCCACTGAGCGAACTTTCTTCCCCCCAAGGGAAAGGGAGCCCCGGTACGTCCTCTCCCATAGGCACTAACAAACAACAAACTATTTATGGGCACTTCATAATATCCATCAACAACCCTGCACCCCAACGTACCTTGCCGTAATTCTCAAAGTTGGTCTTGAGCATGTACTCCACGTTGGCCGGGTCGGAGTTGTAGACCTCGCTCCTGAAAGGGCGGAGCAACCTGTAGGTCCTGTGCTTGCCCGCGAGGTCGGTCATGTAGTGGTGCATGCGGCCGAAGTTCAGGAGCTGGTTCAAGACTGTCCCAGCAACGGGGTGGTACTTCTTGGCCGTCGCCGCTGCTGCTGTCTTGCTGCAGTGATGCTTCCATGTCTTGGTGAAGAGATGGGCGAAAGCTAGAGCGCTAGAGCCAAGACCAGGGCCGAAGCTGTGAAGAAGGTTGGGTCGGAGATGAAACCCGGGGCCATGTTTAGAGCGGGCAGCGGAGGGGAAGTGATCGTGGTCAGTGGGATTCGTGCTTTCTTATTGGCGGGTTTCTTGTTCTGCTTGACGAGGGAGTACGAGAAGCCACGTCGCGAGAAAAAGAAGTCATTGTCATGACGTGAGAGGCACCCGATATCTTCTCTGATTAAAAAGTGCAATAACTCCAACCGAAAAATTTGGTGAAATGCTTGAATCGGATGTGATAGATCAGGTTGCCCTGGAGGCGGTGCCTTCTGTTCTATACGTGCAGCGAGGCGATTTGTGTGTATACGAAGGAAAGTCAAGCCGAATATTCCGAGACTCCACATTACCTGGGTAAAAACAGTACTTAGTCCCCTTGGCCAAATGGGATATATGCCTGGAAAGAGCAATAATTTCAGCCTTCTATGCCTCCACCGAATTCTCTCTTCAACGGGTAAAACAGAAGAATGCATGTCCGGGGGAAATCCAGCCGATGCTACGTATGCAGTGGCAAAAGCCATTTTTGCATGAGGTTGCATGCAAGCCTGGAAAAAATGGAATTCGCATGGTTCAACAAATTGTGTACCATATGAGCGTTGCGCCTCAAGAAGATGATCTTGAGTCAATCTTCTCCCTAAAAGATAAGACCAACTCCAAAATCAGTCTGTGATCTCCAAGCGTTACTTGATACCGGCAACAATGATTAGACGAGTGACAGTATATTTATCATCACCCCTATAACCCAAACCCTTGGATATCTAGAGCAAACAAGCATCTCCTCATGTTCCAATCTATGTCTTCCCTGCCAAGTATGATAAGCCCATCCCATTCAAGAATACTAAGATAGCAGCAATAACGACTGATGTAAATTCTTCCTGAGAAATTTTTATCAATTTTTACTTTTTAATTTTTTAATTTTTTCTTTCTCTTTCTTTCTGTTTTTTCTTTCCATCTAACGAGGTCAAAAAAAAAAAAAAAAAAAAAATTGCCACGACCAACGTTTATGTCGCTAACTAGTCAAAATTGATCAGATTGACTAAATTGGCATAAATATAAAAAGTTTAGGACTGAATAAGCACAATTATAATAAGTTTAAGACTGTTTTGATAATTTTCCCTCAACTCACTTCAAATTTTTATCATTTGCTATAACTGCCTTGAAAGAATGAGTTTGTGGATGTAATTTCCGGAGGATTTGCTCCAGTGTTTATCTCCCTTTTGCTTCGAATATTTCTTAGATGATGACTACTTCGAGCATCTTTCTACATAGCTACCACCGTCTAGAGATATGGAAGACGTTCCCGAGGGAAGCTTCGACCCGTCCGGTTCGAGGAATCATACCACAGTTCAAGAAAGCGATGGACACTGTTCCTTGCTGTCGTTGTTCCGGTTGAACCACGCTGATAGGGAGATCTGTTACAGTCAATGCACCCAACGACCACCTCGTCCACGGCCATGATCAGTACTAGAAATTTGAATGACACGTCGCCGGCACGATGGCCTTTGACATGAGAGTAAATGATTAATAGGAACCATTAGGGGCATTCGTATTTTATAATCAGAGGTGAAATCTTGAATTTTACTAAAGACGAGCAATTATAAAAGTGTTTTACCGATAGTGCCGCGCCGCCGACTAGGGGTTAGTGGATATTGCTCATAGGGCTCGGATCCATGAGTCGTTTTTGTAACTTTACACTTGGAAATATCATCATTTATCATAACTTAGTGCTTATTGATGAATCGGTTTCGGAGTGTATATCCAGAAGTTTGCTCCAAGGCTTACCTCCCTTGAGTATCCTCCAAGGAAGTTTTGGTTTAAAGTAGACCCATTAAAATGGATCGTTAATCTATTTCTTAACGCATGTAAGTATTAAATGGGTCATAAATAAATGGAGAAATTCTATATAAAAAAAAAAAAGGCTTGAAGTACATTTATTTTTTCAAATAAGGACCTTAAGTGGACCTTGTTTCAAACAAAAACCTTAAGTATTATTATTTTCTTAAATAAGGGCTTGAAATAATTATATCTATTTCAAATAAGGGCTTAACTTTCCAATTGGTCAAAGGCATTTTACTCATTTACCTTTTTTTTTTTTTGAAATTTTCCTTTTTTTCTTTATTTTTTTCCTTTTTCTGGTTTTTTTTCTTCGTCGCCGCTGATGGTCGGAAAGGACTGGGTGAGGGTTGCCCTCGCCTGATCCATTAAGGGCCACCCTCGCCAACCATGGGCGAGGGTTGCCCCACCTTGGGGAGGTTGCCTTGAGGCCATCAACAAGGTCGGCCCTCACCAATTCAGGCAAGGCTCACATCGCCAACGACCGAGGAGGGTCACCGAGCTCTTGTTGGCCCCAAGCGAGGCCAACCCTCACTAGACTAGCGAGAGTAGCCTTGCCTGTAGTCAGCGAGAGCTAGCAACCCCTTATCGGGCCTTACTAGTGGCCAGTGAGGCTAGCAGAGCCCTTGTCGACCCTTACCAACGGCCGGCAAGGCTGGCCGAGCCCTCACCAGCCCGCCGCCCAAAAAAAAAAAAAAAGAAATAGAAAAGTGAAAAAAGGAAAGAAAAGAAAAGAATAAAAAATAATTTAAAATTAAAGATGTAATTGGATGAAAACGTCTTTGACCGATTGGAATGTTTAGCCGGCTGGTGACCGACAAGGTTAAATCCTTATTTAAAACAACCACAACCACTTCAAGCTCTTATTTGACATAAACTCAATTGCGGACCCTTATTTGAGAAAATAAGGACACTTCGAACCTTTATTTGAAATTTTTCCTAAATTAAATAAATGAATTTAAATATAATATGGATGTTAAATAGGTCATAAACGGATTTAGAACTTTTGGGTATGAGTTTTCATAGATTCGATCAAATATGTAAGTATTTTAACAATACAAGTAGATCAAATACGGATTATTAAAATGAGAATTGTTCATAACGGGTTAAATGAATCTATTTAAATATGATAATTTTCGACCCAATCCAATTGGATCCATTCGTTTGACGACTTTGTTTAGAGGTAAATGAATTCGTTAGCGTAGTCGCCTTCTCGTCGTCATCGCTGATGTATTCCCACTGTCACGATCCCTCGTGATTCAAAGGATGAGAAAAATACTCATCCATGAGAAGGTGGCGTGGAGACTTCCCCAGGTTTTCATCTTTTATTTCTAAAGTTGGAAACGACCCACGTGGACCTCGTAAAGCATTAGCATGGAGAAAATGGAACTCCGTTTCGGAGGAAGGCTCGAACTAGTCCGGTCGATGCTGTTCCTAGTCGACATCGTTTCGGTTGAACGACGCGGACAGTCGATCCCCGTCATCCTTTTGTCAAACTCATGAGATGTCCCAATGTACCATGCAGCTGTATCTCTTCTTATAATCCCCAAAATAGGGTATAAGAATTTAAAAATAAAACACACTATAAGTGTCACAACTTTCATGCGGTACTGTCATAAATTTTTTCTTAACCACTTAAGTGGCATAATTTTTTCAAAACATTCACTTGCAATATTTGCTTAAATGACGTCCATCCAAGTATTGAAAATTTGACGTGGCATGGCACTTAATGAACATTTTTAAAATGTTATAATATTGAAGTGATCGGAGAAAAAGTTATGACATTTAATCGAGTGTCCTAAGAAATTATGACATTTGTGATATCATTTTCCTGAAAAATTCGAGTAAACTCCAAGACTCATGATGACGTCGTCTTTCTTCTTCGTCAAACTATCTCTTCTAATAAAGACATGGGAGATTCATAAACAAGTCGTTTTCTTGATGGAAAATCATGAATCTTGCAAAGGACTTTCTATCTAACACGTTTCTATCTCTCTCGCCCTAGAGCAAAGTAAAAATGAACTTTTTCCTCTCCTTAAATCATGGATTGGGTTGTAGCAAAGAAGGGGGGAAAAAGCATAAGCTCAGAAAAAAATAATTTTTTTTTTTAAAAAACGACCATGACTGACTAAACAGCAAGTTAATGGGGTAGTAGACACCAATTTTTTTTATCAGGATTTTATCGAATCTTTAACCAAAAGTCAACTTCATCAAAATTTCCATCGAATAGAAAATTTAATAGTGCTCTGTATAAGCTTTCCCACTGTGCCTAATTTGACCAAAATCCAACAGCCGGAGCATAAAAAATCGCAACTTTGACCATATGATGTCATAAGTGTCGAAAGAATTAAAATTATCACAAATCAGGCTAAAAAACATAAAGATCTGATTATAAACATTCCAATATATGAAGAATCACTTCTACCAAAATCTTTTTCTTGGGGAGATATCGCAAATCTTTTTCTTGGGGAGATATCGCAATTTTTTTCATATCGACAGTCTGTTCTCCCATTAGTTTAATGATAGAAGAAATTCTTGTTTTTTTTTTTTTTCCTAGAACACAGATGTGGAAAAACAATATAAAAAGTTGATCCGTTGGAAAATGTGCAGAGATTTAAAACAATAGAGGAAAATGTGTAGCCATAATTATGAGAAAATATTTTAAAAGTCCTAAATTTATTACAATTTTTGTTAATTTAATCTCAAATCTTTTAATTTTATCAATTTAATCATAAACCATTTCACGTTTAATCAATTTAAGATATATGACGTAAATAATTTTAAATAATATTGTAATCCTTTTTTTTTCCTTTTTTCCCTTCTTCCTCCTTTATCTCGATCTTGCTTGCCTTTTATGGAGTTCATTTTGAATGGTTTCAACACGCCATAGGCTACTGGCGAGCCTCGCCTAGCGTGGCCAGCGGGGGCAATGTTAACAAACCATATATATAAATATGACGATGAACATTATATCAAAATCTGCATATGTAAACTATGGCAATGAACCAGATATTAAATTGGAGATTTAATAGCATGGAGAGATGGCAATGCATCTTAACTCTCGGACCCAAAGACAAGAAGAATTGGAAGATTCACATACACCTAGAACATCGGTCGCCGGAGCATCTAAAAGTCACGACTCTCGTGCACGCGCCGCGGCGGCCGCACGGTTCCTCGATTCACATCGTGGATTTAACCGAGTCGACCTTCACGAAATCCCTTATGATCTCTACCAATGCCTGGGCCTTGGCCGGGTCGAACAGCTCCACCCCGTGGCACCCGCCCTCGTCGAAACGGGTCGTCACCGGCGCCCCACGCGCCTCCAGCATCTTCGCGAACATCTTCTGCCGGTCCACGAGCGGGTCCCCGGCGTGGCCCCTCACCAGGCACCTCGGGAGCCGCCCGGCTTTCTCGCGCCCCTCCGCGCCGTCGGCCGTCGGGTCGCAGTACTCGTGGGACCGGTCCGCGCCCGCGGGCAGCGCCAGGGACCACATGAGGTCGTTCGCGGGCAGGGGCAGAATCCGGTCGTTGTCCGACCGCAGCTCGGACTCGGTCCTCTGGACCCCGCCGAAGTAGGGCTGGTTGAATATCAGCCCTCGGATCTTGACCGGCGCCAGATCGACGTCCAGCGACCGGAGGGCCGCGTGGTAGACGATGTTCGCCCCCGCGCTGCTGCCCATCAGGTAGCACCGCTCGAAGTCGGCGCGCTCCCTCAGCCACAGCTCCCCGCCGGCGGCGTCGAGCGCCTGCGACCGGAGCCACGCGAGGGCCGCCGCGGCGTCGTCGTAGGCGGCGGGGAGGCGGTGCTCGGGGGCGAGGCGGTACTCGACGGAGACGACGACGGCGCCGAGGGCGGACGCGGTGCGGCAGCAGGAGTCGTGGAACATGCGCGAGGTGGCGCTGAAGAGGACGAACCCGCCGCCGTGGAAGTAGAGGATGACGGGGAGACGGGCGGGGGCGGCGGGGGCCGGCGCGGGGGAGGAAGATACGGAGGAACGTGGAGCGGGCGGGGTCGAGGGGGACGTCCTTGGAGAGGGCGGGGTCGGGGGAGTCGGGGGCGGCGGAGGCGGGAGCGGTCGGCGGGGAGGAGAGGCGGGTGACGGAGCCGTCGGGGTTGGGGGAGAGCTTGAGGAACGCGTAAGGGTCCATGCCGATTGCCGACCGACGATCACCAAACGCAGATGAAGGAGAAGGTCGGAGAAGGAGGAGGAAGAGGAGAAGGAGAAGGAGGAGTATTATGAGTGAGGTTAGGTGGAGCGAGGAACTACTTTTTTCTCGCGGGTTTAAATGACTTTAAATTGATTACTTTTTGTTCTTTTTCTTCTTCTTCTTTTGGTGGGGATGGAGATTGGAAAATAGGCGAATTTTTTAGGACTAATGATGAATTAATTTAAAAGATATTCAGCTATGCTATTCCAATGGCAGTAATCGCGAGTTATTATATGAAATCAGAGGTCAACAAATTTGACAATAAATTGTTTAAAAAATCCTGCAAGAGAGGCCCCCCCTATATTTATTGACAATGAGCTTATAGCTCAATAACTTCTATCACGGGCGTTGCATGTTTATGCCGCACAGGGGCGTCGACGAACCACGGTTGGGTCTCGTTGGAGAAGTATTGATGATGACGATGATGGCTCACCAACCGCATTAATTATGGTTTTAGCAAGACTATGGGCCAAAAGAGGGGAAAAAAGGAACACCGTGCGGAAAAAGAAGCTCAGAATCGGAAATGAAGAATAGGGTTGGGGTTGTTGAGGAAATATATATTGAGCGACGCGAAGAAGAATCGAACGTTTGAGCGAGGGCCACTAAATAAGGAACGCCCGCGATGATGAATTCGTTGGCGTGATTCTATACGATATGAGAAGTCGAAAAATGTGATGATCTCTAATAGATTGCGCACGGAATGCTTAATCTATTAAATTCGTAATCGTTTCATTGTAGTGCGATTTGCTTTTGGATGGGCGTTTGCTTGGCGTCGCTTTAAGTAGTGCACTGCTCCGTCCCCAGAAGGAGAGGAGGAAATATAACCTCTAAATCGCGATTTGTCGAAGGACAACGCCGATGTGCACAGTTTAAAGAGAAAAATTAACCAAAGCTTGCTCGCCCATGTGCACAGTTTAAAGCCCAGCGTGAATATTAAATCTAACACAAGGAATGATATTGAATCTGACAAGTGCTTTTCTTGAGCTTGAAGTTACTTATGACAGAAGCTACGAGACAGCAGGATGATACAGCTTAACTAGAATAAGCAACCGCAATTACTCTGCAACCAAATTCCAACAGAAGCAGATGGAACAGCAGAAAAGAGAAGATGAACGATCCTAATCAGCGGGAAGAGAAAAAGATGCCGTCAATTCACAAAGACAGCATGTATATAGAAGCTACCGTGGCTTTGCACCACCATTTTCTTGGGAGCTGTTAACTGGGGTAGAAGCGCCGCTCTTCTTGGAGTTGCCGGATTGTCCTGTGATGGTCCGTCCCATGAATTTCCCAGCTTTACTCAAGCCACTTCCCACAGCTCCGAAGCCGCTCCCGACTATCCCAGCTCCAGCACCGAGCCCGCTTCCAACAACCCCAACCCCCGCACCTATGCCGGTTCCGACGAGTCCAACCCCAGCACCTATACCTGTTCCCACTAATCCGACGCCAGAACCCACCAATCCAACGGCTCCATCAAGTGCATCCATGGTACTTCCTATTACTCCTGCTTCCTTCAGTTTCTTTCTCTCCTCCAAGATCCTCTTCTCTTCTTCTAGGGCAGCTAACTGCTCCTCCTTGTTAAATTGGTAGTACAAAGCCTGAAAGTTGAAACATGACAAGAATATAATAAACGAGCTTTTGTAGAAGTTTAAAAAAAAAGAAAGAAAGAACACCGACAAAGTAGTTTCTAGCATTATGGGGAGAATCACTTTGATTTTAGGCTATCAAGAGAGTGCACTAAATATCAGGGTCCATGAGTTAAAAGTCGCATTCCAAATGACCATGGAAAATCAGTCTACCTTGATGGTTACTGTTCCTCTGTCCTTCTTGTCCTTTATCTTCAGCATATCAAGTGATGGAAGCAACCTCAGCTCAAATTCCTTCTCTACACCAGGTGCCAGATCGACCAAAGGTAATTTGGCAATTCCCAGCCGCTTGTCTTGACCAATGTCTTTGTCAAAAACCTGTCCAGGAAGCACTCTAAGCAAACAGCATATTGATAAACCAATAATTGGTGCATAAGAGTAGAAACGTGTGGATGTATAAGGAAGCATGCCCACACACACACAGAGAAGGGAGGAGGCTGGGGGAAGGGACAAATGGCAGAACCTAAACAAAAAACAGCATGATCAAGATTGCCAAACAAGCAGACTATAATGAATTCTTAGTAGATAAAACTAATCCATTCATCGCAGTCACACCAAACCTCAGGGCACGGTCATCTGCCTTTCTTTAACAAGAAGAAGAAAACCACAAAAGAAAGAGAAGCATCTACAGGAAATATAGCCTGGATAACACATTTAGAAGCCTCACTTGTGAAGAATGATGTAGAATTGTAACTTACCACATGCTATTACTAACATTTTCATTTGCAGCAGCGATCTTAGATTAGTGAATAGCATCTTAAAATTGTTGTTAAATAACATGCTATACATATATAGTGGACTCATCATTTCCAGTCAGCTTAAATTTCCTCAAGAAAATGGTCATCTCATATGGTACCAGAGAGTACACATCAAGAATATCCATATAGACAATCTCTTTTAATTACCCACCTATTTCCTAAGTTATTCCATGTTTTTTAATGTCTGTTCGTACCTTCTATAGTCCGTTTGATGTAGTTACCTCCCCGGGACCCATTTCCTGAAGGCTGACAACTTAAATTTTGGAAAGGATATTGGCCCAACAATACTAAGCTTTACACAGATATTGAATCCTTCAAGTAAAATGAAATGACAGGCAAAAATAATTCTGAAAGGGATCAATACAGAAACCAAAGATCTCGTCAAGCATCAAGACCATCTAAATCATGCAAAAGATGTTACTTTCAGAAATAGTATCATATTATGTACTGAGATTCATTGCTCCACAGCACAAGTTCTTGATTTTGGGAAAAAAGAAATTCTACTTAGTTCGCATCAACCTAGTGAAACTTTCCCCATTTGGAACTGTGATGTATTGGACTCTGCCAGCCATGCAGCTATACCTTCCAAAAATTAAAACTTCAACTTGATTTTCAGAGTTATGGACAATAGAAATTCATAAAATACAGGAAAATACCCTAAAGTCCTATTGAAGCTTAACATTTCAAGGAACTGGGGACAGATCTAGCTCATGAGGTTCCTCAACTTCTTAGCCAAAACTCTACTGTAGCTAAAAACTTGATCTCATTGATGTTCTTTTCATGTAGAAACAAACAATGGTGTTATATAGATAGCCACAGAAAGGAAGAAATCGTGCTGACAAAACAAATAACCCATTGTGAGCTTCTGATTAGTTAATATTAACTAATATTCAAAGACCGGCAAATGAAACCACACAGAAGTCCAACAACAAGGAAACTTTCCAGCACACGCGCTCTCGCACAGACGCAAACAAAGAGAACAAGGACAACTGTGAAGATAAAATTTAAGCTTAAATTACAATAACAACTAGAAGACACGGTATAAAATGAAGAGAGAAATACAATGACACATAGTGAGGAAAAAATAAAAAAATAAAAGAGGAGAAGAGGATTTGGTGCAGAACCTCAACAGTAAGAAACTGAGTCTCCTTGTCTTCTGCAATAAGCTCAAATGGTTGGTTCCAAACAGGATTAAGGTTGTTATCTACAACCTTTGTTTTAACTTTAAACATAGGTCGTATATACACAACGGCATATGGATCGGACTTTCCAATCATTTCCATGTTCTTCAGATCATTGGCTTTAACTACCGTGACATTTATCTTTCCCTGTGGTTTAAGTTCTAAATCACTGCATAAACAGAGAGAGTGTCATATACAAGCCAAGACCTAGAACCAAGAGAGAACCCAACAAGAGAGAATTAGAGCTTTTATGAGATGAATACTAATAAGTAATAGAGTACCACCAGCATGAGATACACACTTGACGATGCAATGCTGCCATAATGGATTATGAAAAAAACATTCACCACAATCAGTAATTACCACCATTTATATACCACCATCGGCATGAGGCAACATAAGTATAGGTAAAACTTGCTATCAACCAATTTACAAACTTGAGCTGACTGATGAGTACATTGGTAAAAAAGAAACAACATACTATCATAAGAAGAGAGAAATACCCTCCCTCACCAATGAGGAATATTAGTAACACCAGAGAAAACAACCTAGCAAATTCTTGCTTTTATGAGATTGAAACTTTCAATTGCACACATAATTCAAATTTCCAGTCAAACGCATAAGTCCAAATACTTTAAATTCTGCACACTGCCAAGAATTAGGTTTGTCCTGAGTACATGGCAGAAAACATCACTTCTGATGAAGATCGACATTTGGAGAACTTTGAGTGAATAAAGGGGAAAAGACCAAGAATTGTCTACTCACCTCGTGTCTACTGGAATACCCCCAATTGGAACAACAATTCTGTGAGGCCATTGAAGCATATCTGTGACAATTGAATTTACAGTATCCTGCCAAATTTAGAGATAAACAAAAGAATGACTCAAACTCATTGCTTTTAATGAAATCATCAGTGAGAAGGAAGACAAGTTTGGGCGATGAGTTAGTTAAAACTTACATCAATCATGTCAGAAAGTCCTGGAATGGCTGTTAAGCTTCCACCAACAGCTTTAAGAGTGTAATCAATCCTAGGCTTGGGCTATTGGCACGAAAGTATCAGTGATGTCATGGAAACTACCTCTTGTAAGTCCAACTAAATATATATAGCTGAATGAGATCTCATCTTTCCAGGGAACATATTGAACATTGGAATTCATAATGAAGGCACCAGAAATAGGATTGGCTTAATTAGTTATTAGAAAAATTAGTCATTCCCAGAACAACTATAGGAAACAATAATTGCCACAGAAATAGGCAACCTCCAGTCAGCTATATAAGGCACCAACACAAATACATCATGGGCCATGTCATAAACGGGACAAAAACAAGATCACGATAGTTTTAACTTTCAGAAATTCATATGCTAAAAAAAAGGGGAAAGTTTAGGCCCTCTTTGTTTTAAGCGAATTCTCAAACATGTTTCAGCAAAACATATTCTTCTCTTTGTTGTGAACCTGAAGGATTTTTTTGTTTGAACCTTCTATGAGGGTTCATGAAGCTTCCTTAAAATGTCATGTGAAAGAAAAAAGAAAAAGAAAAAGAAAGGAGCAAAAGATGTCGGTCATGCAATTGAATTGACTTATGAGAGCTTTTTCTACATGTTTACCGACAATTGACATTATTAAATCTAACTCTATAACGTCAGCACTAAAAAAATAAAATGTAAAGACATCACCAAACATGTTTTCCAATTTTCTTTTCTATTGACTATCCTCGTATTCATTAATCAAATGCCTTTTCAAATTAACACAAAAGTGAAAATTGAAGACCGTTTTCATTATCATTAAAACTGAAAAATACAGTTAGTTTCCTTCTCAAACTTAACTGTCACAAATATGAAGTTCAGCTTTCAGTACTAAGTCAAGGGTATAAAAAAAAATTAATAAAAAATTAATAAGAAAGGGTCCTACAATCATGCACTAAAGGTGCATTCTGAAATACCAACAGTAAGCCTATACTAACCTCAGAAAGCAAGGCAACAACAACTGCTGAAATGCAGGGGATCTCTTCAGCAAGTTGGAAGATGACACGAACTACAGTAAAAACTTGAAGGTCTTTCAACTGTCAAAAAGCAGAAATGGTGAGAAAGCATTATTAGAATTGCATGTCTCCGACCTATAAATTAACTCGAATACACGCAAGTCTAGAACTGATGGTATGATAAACTTCAATAAAATGCGCAAGCCAATACACCACACCAACCTGAATGGGTATTGAAGCAACAAGTGCAGCTTCGACTCCTAGAATGATGCTTGGATCACCTCCCCATCGGAAATCAATGTCCATTGTGATCTGACCTTTCTTAAGACTCTGAACACGAATACCTAAGTAATTACACAGCAGATATACTTCAGAAAGGATGTTCAAAATACAAATCAAAGAGGACAGAGGGCAAACATTACTGGTAATAAACAAGGCTGAAAACATAAACATATAAAGGAATAACCAGTTAAAGGATAATAGATCATTATTTAGAAAGGCTTCAACTGACTGTATAACGACTTCAGACCAGCAAAATGAACAATAAACATCATAATTAGCCTCTCAGACCAAAAAAATGCTGAACTCAGAGGACACAATTACAACAGCGATGAAGAAGAGTATGATAGAGGGAAGTAATAATTATTTTAATACCTTTTTGGAAAAAAAAAATACAACAAAAATTTGAGTTTTAAACGGAGTATCTTTCGGGAACTATAGTAAGAAAAAGAAAATACAATCCAGTAAAGCTCAAAACCCATTATCAGATTCAGCTTGATGATCGACACTAAAACTAACTACAAGTAAGCAAGGGAGACATATGGCACATTTACTCAGTACCTTCAATTTTCGGTGCCACAGTTCCTAGGGAAAGCTTGTTGAATTTTAATGAAGTAATTCCCGGAGGTCTGTAATCTTCCAACAATGGCTCCACAGACTCCCTAATTATCACCGTAGCTGCCTGAGGAAGAGAAATCAAACGTTTTACTTGAGCTGAGATAAAGTAAACTTGCAGTATGAACCACTAGCATATTTCATCTTTTGACAAACCATTCCTCTCTTGGTTCATTTCATTCAGTCAAAGATACGAACTACCATATATAAAGCAAAATTTTCAAGTTAAAAAAAAAAAAAAAAAAAAGTCAACGTAACAAAGAACAAAGTAATCCAAATCTGATACACTTTGGGGGCATCAAAACCAACTGCAAATCTCCAAACCATGTATGCCGTGGATTCTATATTTTAAGTCAATGTGTGTGCATGAAAGCTTCAGAACCTAGTGCCTGTCAGCACGTTCTATTGCCAGAAAAGGTACTCCATCAAAATTCATAAGTAAAAGATGCAGCTTAAAATGCAACAACTCATTTGTGCATATAGAAACATGGATAAAGTATGTTACCTCAGCAATGAAGGGCCACAATTTGCTCAGTTGCTTGTTCAGCCATTTCACCTGTGAGACAGTAGGCACACAGAACAATGTCACAACAGAAGCATTACAAACCATATCCTGAGGAAATATAAAATCACAGGACAAGCCTTTCTAATCACTAGTCACAAAGTTGTCTTAAAACTCCACATAAGGATATTCAAGGATTATCATTATCACTAAAGAAAATGCCATCTCGAATTTATCATACCAAATGATTTACAACTGTTAGGCAAAGGAAAGAATTATATCTCTATTGCCGAACCAAAAAAAAAAAAAAAAAAAGACAGAATAGGCCATGTAATACACATTCAAGATTATATCCAATCTTCAATATTTAAAGAGAAAATTCCCAGAAAAAGAAGTCAACCTGCTCAAAAACTGGAAAAGATATCCATTCTGGAAAGTTTTCACCACAAATCTTCTTCAAGTCATCTCTATTGAGGGACCCCAGTACTTTGATGTCGACAGCCTACAAGACAAATAAAAATTGCTACACTTTCCCAGAAACATTGATATAGTGTTGGAAAGCACCGTGCATTCATGTTACTAGAATGCACAAAATGATACTCAAGAATATTCATATACTAACTGAAGATCTTATAGAAGCATCTTCCAGGGCAAGATCCACACTGTAAAATACGAATGCACTATAGAGGGGAGAGACCAGCTATGAAAGGATAGTTCAATATAGAAGAAAAATCATTGAGACGAGATGAAAATGAGTAAAGAGCCTCAAGAAAGCTGTCCAAGCTTTCTAAGCTAGCTTATCTAAGCCACATATGACCCAATATCTAAAAGCTGATGTCTTCATTTGATAAGTGAAGTTGGTGTATCTTGTTCGTTGAAAATTTATCTCATTCATTAGGGCATCAAAAAGGACTTGCCATGTCATCTATCAATTTTACATGTCATTTCAAACAGAAGACTTTGGTATTAGCAGAAGAAGATAGTACTCAACTTCAGCTTGAATTGAAGAATAGTTTATGTGATTTCTCTAGAAACTATTCAATACATTGACCCATATTTTACATAACTTCTGTGTTTTAGGTAACTTTTAAAGTAACTGTGTGCATCTCATCAACAAACAGAGTCCTTGTATTTTATGCATTGATGGAAAGACTCATTGTCCAATTTCTGTAGGATTTTAGCAGAAATATTCAAATTCCTAAGCCGACCAAATCCAGTCGTAAAGCTTAACAGATGTTGGTAGAGCCATGTTGACCGAAATCTCTAGAGTCCTCCAATGGTACACACGCACGATCCAGGGCATTCAATAATCACAACCCTGGAACATCTTGTTTGTTTTGTCGCTGTAACACATTTAGCCCATCAAGAAATTTCTAAGAAATACAGCTTTATCGAAACAAAGACAGGCTAAAAGGGTTCACTTTTTGGATAAAAAGATGGGGAAGGGATCGGTTTTCCTAACAAACAACTCCGAACTTCGGTGCCGCCGGATACCAACAAGTCTGGTTTCTATGTCCCTGAAAACTACCGGAGATTCAAAAGAAACATCCACGATCCATATAATTCTCAGAGACAGATATGATAATTCAGTCATGAACTAAGCCAAAGCTGGTGATGAGTCTTCATAGCTCTCCTAGTACTGAAGAAGTCAGAAACTAAATCTCGGAAAAGGACGCCGCGATTTCAAACGGCTCACCTAACTTTCCACGCCGAAAAGGAAACTGAAAAGCGACAGAAGCAAACTCCACTCTACAGAGCTCGTCGTCATCATCATTTCCCCCCACCCCGCCTAACATTTCAACCAGTCAAACGACGAACGAAACGAACATTTCTCACCTTAGCGGTGCGCTTGGAGCTGCGGTACCTCATCATGTGGCGCCACCCGGCCATGATCGCGATGCCGACGATCGTCCCCATCAGAATCCCCGAAATCAGCCCCATTCCTTCCCAGCCTCCTAAAACCGCCAAAAAAGAAAAGAAAAAAAAAAAAACTCCGAAATCATCACCACCGCCGACGGAAAAATCAAACCGCCGCAGAATTCCCGCTCGGCGCGCGTCCGTCCAACGGAAGCCGAACCGAGCGCCGGAATCCCCCCACCGCAGCAACGCAGAACCACGCGTCCCTCGAGCTCTAGAGAGAGAGACTTACAGTGAGAGAAACGCCGAGGAGTGGCGAATTCAGATCCGGAAGGAGGAGAAGGAAAAACGGAAGCGATCAGCCGGCCAGCTAACGGAAACTCATCACCAGGCAATAACTCTCTCTCTCTCTCTCTCCACTTTCTCTCTCTAGAAGGAGGCGCAGTGAAGAAGAAGAAGAAGATGGAGAAGGTGAAAGAGGAAGAAGCGTCGGTTTCACCGCGTGGGGTGGTGATGATGATGAGGCGAGAGGAGGAGGAGGAGGAGCATCGGCCGGGTCGGGAAAGACATTAATGGCGCTCCCATATGAATGAACGAACTGAAATGAAACGAAATTTAGAAAGGAGAAAATTGGAAAAGTCTTCTTTGTCACGCGTCGGCCAGGGGCAGCCTCCTTTTCAATTCCCAATTCCTCTCGCTTTGGATTTCTTTGATTTTCAATGTTTCATTTCCTCTCTCTCTCTCTCTCTTGCTTTTGACATTTCCAATTTTTCTCCCCCCTCCTCCTGCTTCTTCCTCTTTTGCACGTTGGTCCTCCATCTATGGATTAATTGCCAATACCACTTAATGCTTTATCTCTTTACGATATCAAAATTGGTTGTCCTTATAAGAAAACAGCACGAATGATCCTGAACTTTAGTTTAATGTGTTATGTAGTCTTTGAAAATTTTTAGTATATTACTTTTAATACATGTCCAACTTAGTAGATGAATTCATTAATTTGAGTTTAAAGACTAAATTGCATATGTACGAAAGTCCACAAAATGATAAAAGTGTAATGTCTGAACTTTCTAATTATTTAATGTGATTCCTGAATTGTAGTTTAATATATAATGAATTAGAAATGTGACTAGAGAGAATTCATTTGGATAAGGAAATGGGTGAATTCACGAGCCCTACCAAAGTTTTGGCTCAACAAGTTCTATGAAATCACGTCACCTGCACGTAATGGGAAAAGTTGTACGAGAGGATGACGAGCTCAACGCTCTGGAAAACGCTACGATTCAACACTAGTGTTTTAGAATTCGATTCATCGCCTATTCTAGGAGCCGGAAGTGGGGAAATTTTAGTTCCAAGTGTGGGGTGCCTATAAAGAGATAGGATAAAAGTCTGAAAATAGATTGAAAGTTAAGATAGGACAAATAAGAACAAAGAATTATTGGGATTTATGTTATCTCATCAAAACCAAGATATTTCTTGCTAGTGAGGGGTACTTTTGTACTTTCACCCCGGGGAATTTATTCTTAACTTATATCAATTTTCCCCTTTTATATTTATTATTTACTTTTGGTAGAGTAGCTTCAATGATGAGGGCGGGGGAGCTCGTGGGGGTTTTAATATTTGTCTTAATGCGTTACTTTTGCTCTCTGCTTTTCTCGTCCTTTTTTATGTGGTTGTGGATAAGGAATCGTGTCCCGACAGCGAAATAACATGCAACCGTCGCGAGAGAATCGCCCCGGTTTAGGAAAGTCAAGATTACGAAACTCCGATTAATTAATTAATCAATCAATCACTCACTCAGATAGTGAAATATCTCGAAGGAAAAGGATTAATAATTAAATGAACTGTAGATATAGGGATATGCGCAGGTAAACTGCTCACGTGTAATAGGAATAAGCCTGAATTTGTTTTCCCCTTTTTCTTTTTCTATTCCTTTTTTCTTACTTAAGAATAGTTAGAGGCTCATGACAAATGCGAATGCCTCTCTTTCCTTCTTGTCCTTCTTCTTCTTCTGCCGAACTCCAGAAGAGCCAATTGGAGAAGAGCAAGAGCTCGTCTGGCATCGCCACTGGCCTTTCTTTGAGCCACATGACACCACCGCTCGCGTCGCCCTAACCCCAACCCCCCATCTCTCTTCTCGATTTGGGTTCACAGTGTTGAATCTAAGATTGCAAATAATATAGCTAGCCTCAAATCCAGATTCAATGTTATGATTCCTAATCTGTCACTCGCAATAAATACAACCACACCTACATCCACACACACATTGCGTGCACATGAGTGGATTAATATTTGGGTTTTGGTAATTTAGGTAAATTCCTAAAAGGAAAAAAAAAAAGTGAGATGATTTGGTCATTTTTTGGTAATTATACGTGGTGATGAAGTCAACCTATGATACTCACTAGGCAGGCGGCCCAATAGTAACGAAATTAGAGGATGAAGGTGCTAGTGTTATAGGCGCAAGGTTCAACTCCTCTGCTAGGCAGAGAAAAGTCTGAGCGAAAAAGCAAGAGTTAGAGACCAACTCAAAAAAAAATAAAAAATCCATGTTTGCAAAGTGCCCATGTCCTTAACAGTTGAGCCCATTATGATGATCCCACATCGCATTTTAGAAACCGACCAACTTTATGAATCCACGTCCCTACTAAAATAACTATCACCAACGTACAATACTATCTCTCAAGTTTATGTAGGTATTTGGGATTACTATTTCAGTTTTTCAATTTTGTCCTTCATATATGTTATATATTTAAAATTTAGAAAATATGCTAATATTATTTACACCGATAGGCTTTGTTAGATATCAAATGTAGTGCCATGTCGCTCTATCACAACCAAATTAAAGCTAAATTGTATATATCCAACATTTTAGTCCAATACTTAAAATTTTTGAGTTGGACATTCTAACAAATGTCAAAACCAGATTCTCCGATCCCATCATGCCCTAGGTTTATTGCACCTTTGTGGCTCTCTATTCTTCTATAATTTCATGCGTAACACAATCGTGCCCACATTCTTAATTCCAGCTTATAAGCAAGATGGGGTGTTGTTGAATACAATCTCACATCGCTTAAATACATGATTTGAATTCCCCTTTATACAATAGTCTATCTGCTTCTAATAACTTAAATTTTTTGGATCGGACTTTCTAACGGACATTTAAAACATTTTTTTTATCATCTTCACAATTATTAGGGGAGTTGATTTTATGTTAGTACCTCAGGACAATACTCATTCGAGAATATACCTTTCTAGCAAGTGTTATTTCTTTGATTTTGTTTCGTTAGAATATATCACGCACATAACCAAGATGGGGTAAAGCGATTTTTTTTTTTTTAAAGATTTTGCATATATCTCTCATTATGTCCCCATTTCTAAAGAGTAACACATCACACGCATTAAAAAAAAAAAAAAAAAAGAGCAAAATTCCCACCACCAACTCCAAATTTCACCTATAACACGAGAAAATTAAGAAAACTTTCTTCAAATGAAAAATTAGGAGAAAAGGAAAAAAGAAAATTCCGAGAAAGCGAAAATTCACGTTTTTTTAATATTAAATGTATGATCAATTAATGACCAAAATAAACGGGCTGGGTCAATCACTTTGTATGGGGACAATATCGATGCGCTTTCCTGTTCCTGCGGATAATGAACACGGTCATCTCTCATTCGATTCTTGCGTGTGTTGATGTAGAACCCGCGTGAATATAGACGTGAACAAATGCACGATCGACAGGACATGACAAGGCATGATTTGGCTGTGAGACGTGCACAGCTTTGACCTATCAGGATTGAAATCGGTAGAAATCACTAGGACAATTGTCCAAAAAAAGTCTTGAACCGATTATGCAGGTGTCGATTTGATTTCAAACTCACCAATTTGATCAATTTAATCTTAAATTTTTCGTTGAATTGACCAACTTCGACTAGAAATCACTAACACGACGATTTAGTCAATATAGACCATCCCCCAAACAACGTTGTTTGACCATTTTTTTTTTTTAAATTTCTGGATTTTTTTTCCCAATTTTCCTCATTTGATCATGTCATGTAGGACAATCAATATTGACTGGACCACCACGTCAGTAATTTACAGCCAAACTCAATTGGATGGACTAAGTTGAGAAATCGTCAAAAGATCTAAGACTAAACTAACTAAATTGAAAAGTTAATGACTAAATTGAAGGTGGTATAATCGATTTAGAACTTTATGGACAATTCTCCAAAAAGTTATTTGGTGTGCTTAGTACATGCATTAAGGATCCGTTTATTTCACGAAAAATGTATCAATTCTAGAATACATTTTCTAGAAAAATGGCTTTTATGTATTGGTGTTTGGCCAAAATCCTGAAGATCTTAAAAGTTATTTCCATTGTTTGATTAAGAAAATCCGAGGGTCAAAATTAACAAAAAAATTGTATTTATCATTTATCTTCTACATTTATTGTTTTTATATATTCTTTGATCGGTTGACAGCCACGGTGACAACTAGTGAGCGCCCCGGCGACGGCCAGTGAGTTTCGAGCAAGGCCTCTAGTCTCACAAGCGTCCCAACATTCTTCATTCCAATTTACATGCAAAAGGGGGTATCGAATACAATATTGCATCACTTACATACCGGGTTCCAATTCCCCTTCATATAATAAATAATAGTCTTTCTAATGGGGATTTTAATTTTTACAATCGTTTATAAATAGTCTCTTTCATTCTAATAACTTAGACTTTTTTATAAGACTTTCTAACAGGCATTTAAAAAAATTCCATTATTTTCACAATTACTAAGGGGAATTTGATTGATGTTAGTACCTCAGGACAATACTCATTCAAGTACATACCATGTACTTTTCCGGCAAGCGTTATTCTATCGATTTCGTTTCACTAGTATGTTTATACCATGACCATGACCATGACTGGATAAAGCGAAATTTCTCCTCAAATTTTGCATATATCTCTCCTTCTATTCCCATTTCAAATAATTAACACATCACATGCATGAAAAAACAAAATTCCCATCATCAACCCCCATATTTTACCAGTAAAATCGATTTGCCAATCACGGTATTAACATAATAAAATTAAGAAAAGACATTACTTTAGATGAAAAATTAAAAGAAAAGGAAAAAGGGGAAAATTCTAAGAGAGAGAAAAATTCATTTTTATTTTAATTAAATATACGATCGATTAATGACAAATCAAAGGGCTAGGTTCGGCGCTTGGTAAGGCAACCATCCGGCAAAATTCGAATGGCGAAAGACAAATATTGATTGATGCGCTTTCCTGTTGCCGCGGATAATTAACGCGACCATCTCCTTCGATTCTCGGGTGTGTCGGCCCATGTAGAACACGCGTGGTGATGTGAAAACACGGTCAGTCGACAAGGCCAGGGCATGATTGGCTGTGATGAACCTGTAAGGACGTGCACGGCTTTGACCAATCACGATTGAAGTCGGCAGAAATCAATTAGGACAATTGTCCAACGGAGTCCTGATCCTATTGCTTGGGCCTCCATTCTACTCCTGACTTATCAATTTACTAATTTAATTATAAACTTCCTGTTAAAAAAAAATTAATTATAAACTTTTCAATATTTTTCATTATAATCCTTTTGACCAGTTTCAATTAAAAATTATCGACGTGTTGATCCTATTAATTTTCTAATTTTTTTTTTTTTTTTCAACTTTCCTCTCTTCGCTTCATCAGCATGTTACAAGCAAAGGGAAGAGAGCAAAATAAGAAAAAAAAAATCAATTTTTTAAAATTTCAAAACAATGATGTCTCATCCACATTAGTTGTTGGTCGTGCCACATAGGATAGCTGGCAAAGACTAGACTACTGGATTAAATATTTCCGACTAAACTCGACTGGATTGACTAAATTGAGAAATTGTTAAAAGGCCTTGAACTAAATCGACTAAATCAGAAAGTTAATGATTGAATTAAAAGAAGTACAATAAATCTAGGACTTTCTGGACAATTCTTTAGAAAGTAATTCGATGTGCCTAGTTCATTATTAAGGATCCATTTGCTTTGTGGAAAATGTATCATTTCTAGAAAATATTTTCTAGAAAAATGACTTTATATTTTGGTATTTGGCCGAAACTTGAAAAAAGATTTGGAAAGTATTTTTTGTTGTTTGGTAAGGAAAATCTAATGGGAAAAATTATTTAAAAAATTCCTATTTTTTCAATTACTTTTAATTATTATTTTTTATATACTTATTATTTTCTTTTTCTTCTTCCTTAGCCAATTGCCCGCCACAACAATGGTTGGTGATCAACCACAAGCTAGCTTGAGCTTGCCTAAGGTCAACAAGTTTCAAGTAAGGCCTTGAGTCTCATTGGATATGGTGAGGTTTGAGCTCATTAGCCTTGGACAAGCTTGCTCGCTAACCATCGCTGTTAAGACAAAAAAAAAAAAAAAAAAAGGAAAAGAAAAGAATATATATAATTTAAAAATAATTAAAAATTCGATTTTTTGAAATAGAACAAAGTTTCAATAATGAAGGACCCGAGCCCAAGTATGGAGGACCTGTGCATGGCCTTTGTGGACCTAGGCCTAGGGGTGAGCATCGATTAAGGATTAACCTCGAACCGACTCTTGACTAGTCCAACCCTATCGATCCTGATTCGGTTTCCCAAGGGATTGGATTGATCCTTGGTCCTGAGGTCCTTAAATCAACACTATGTGAGTTAGTCATTGATCCTGAGAGTTTAGGGTCGGTCTAATCCGGACCAACCATGATTGTATATATTATTATAATATATTTAATATACAATATATATTATATATCTAATATATTATTTATAATTTATAATATTTTTATATATATTCTAAAGAGAAAACCCTAAGTCAAACGGCATCAACAGTGTTAAACGGCTTCTCACAACGTCCAAAACAGTGTAAACAATATTAAACGGCTCTTGATGATGCCCTCCTCCAGTACTCGTTCTCCTATGTCTTTTTTGTCCTCTTAGTATTCAATTAAAAAGCAACTTCTCCACTTGCCGCTTGATACCTGTCCCGCTTAACTTCCCCGTTTGTTGCTTAATTTTCCATCTTGTCCCATATCTCTATGAGTGGTCTTAATTGTTTTTATGGTTTCTTACTTTTAGCAAGTATGAAATTTCTAGTGTTACCTTATCTTGAATTTATTGAATATGTAGCGGTATTTATATTTTGGTTGCACAACGCGATATTGTTGATGGATATATAATTTGAAATTGTAGGTTACAAAAAAATTATCGGTTGACTTAGGAACCGGACCGAGCCCATTAGATCTTGGGGTGTTAGGAATTGAACCGAACTGAAAAATTCGATTTTTTCGGTTCGATTCGATTTTTGGTTCGGTTCCCATTAAAAATTTAATATTTTTTTATTGATTTGATTTTTATCGGTTAACTGAACCGAACTGAACCACGGATAAAATCAAACCATTAAAAATTCGGTTTTATTCCCTCCCGACTCCCGTCTCCTCTGGCTCTGAGTCCTCTCCTCGAGCAGCTGCAGATCACTCAGGTGCGGCGGAGGGGAAGTTGTTGTGGTGCCGTCGCTCGGAGTGGGGAGCTGCAGGGGACGGGTGAGCGCTGGCACGACTGCAGGCGTCGAGCTCGCAGGTCGCTGGCAGAGCGGCGGTGCAAGCTCGTGGGTGAGGGGTGACCGACTTGGGATCTGCTGGCGTCAGGTTGCAGGCGGAGACGCTCGGAGGCGGCGAGCGGGAGCTCAGCAGCTGCAGGTCGCGGCAGAGACCGGCGGACGAGCAGAGGCAGGGGCGAGCGACGCAGCAGCGGCGGTCGTTGGGGGTTGCAGACAAACGGCTGCAGGTCGCGCAGGTTCAGGAACGGCGGTGGCAGGGGTCAGCGTCCCGACAAGGCTGAGCGAGCAGTGGTGGAGGCGATCGGGCGACAGGGCTGCACGTCGCGGGCGAGACCGGCGGAGCGGCGGTGACCGGCCGCTAGGCCGCCTATGCTGGGCTTGCGAACAGCGGACGTGGGCAGCGAGTGCGGGGGGAAGAAGATGAACAGTGCTCCGCTTTTTCCTTCTGCTGGCCTGTCCTTCACATCCCTTCCCTCTCTGTCTCTTCTCTGCAGTTGCTGCTATATAGCTTTTCCTTTTAACTTTTCCCTCTAAAGCTTTCTCTTCTCTTTCGTTTTTGTGTTGTTTTTTTTAGATGAACGAAGAGAAGCACCCCCCCCGGGGGGGATTTCCCCCTTCTATTCTCTCTAGCTTGTTCTCCCTCAATGGCTGTGTATTTTATCATTATTTGCCCAATGCTTAAAAAAGGGAATGAAGTATATGATCTAAATTGCAAAATCCTCACTTCAGTGACATGTTAAATTTAGATTATTTTGAGTTGAATAGAAAAAAAAAAAACCAAAAACCAAAAGCTGTAACCAAAAACCGAAAAACCGAACCGAACTGAAATTTCGGTTCGGTTCGAAGATTTTTTTAACAGTTTGGTTCGGTTTGATTTGGTTTTTCAAAAAAATCGAATCGAACCAAACCGTCGACACCCCTAATTAGGTCGGTTCGGTCCTTGGTCTCGGGTTCAATAGGGTTTGTTTTCGATCTCAAATTTTGAGGACTAATATTGTGCAAGTTGTTCCTAGAGTTAGGGGATAGACCGGCCTAACTTGGATCATGTTCACCCCTACCTAGGCTAGGCCTGAGGGTTGGGACTAGAGTTTGAGCGTTAAGGACCCAAGCACGACCTTTATGGACCAGAGCTCGAGTGTCGAAGCATCAAGTATGGACACCAAGAGTTTAGGCTTGGCCTCGATGGGCTAGGGTGTGGCCCGAGCACCAAGGTCCTAGGCCCAGTCGTCAAAGACCTAGTCTTGAACACCGGAACTTGGGAATCAACATCGGGGCTTTCGTGTCCAAATGTTGAGTTTTGGGTTTAAGGCTGATATTTAGTCATATTTTGGATAATGTTTTCTGGTTCTTTCAAAGCGATAATCAATTTTAATGATTTTAATTCGGCATGAAATTTTTTTTCCATTGACTTATTTTTATAAACAAACCAAACGCTAGAAAACCATGAAATAAACAAACCCTAAATCGAATTAAAATCGTCAAATTTGAAGGGAGCTATGAGAAGTCCATGTGAAACCTGATAGGTCTCGTTTGAATGTCCGGATTTGGATTGGGATAGAACAGAATAAGCCTCCAAGTTATAAAAATTTCAATCATATGTTTGGTACAGTCCAAGATATGATTAAAAATCTTTGAAAAATCTCATTTGCGTAGGGCAGTCTCTCGTGATATATAGATCTTACCTCTTAAGCTTCCTCATCAGCTCATCAAAACCACTCTCCCTCTGATTTGTCTTCTTCGCCAAATCCATCGATAGGCCATACTCCTTGCTCAACTTCACTACGTCGGAGGCTAATTGAATGCCAGCGAAGACGAGCCTCGAGTCGCCGAGGGCATCATAAAGCGACCAAGGGAGGTGCTGGGCGACCAATTGATAGACGCGGTAGTAGCAGACGAGGCAGAGTTGAAGGGTGGCAATAGGGTGGTATATGCCGCACGCGAAACTCGGACGCCACTTGATGTGGGAGCTAATCTCGGGCTAGTGAGGGGCACCGAATATCTTGAAAAATCTTGATTATTGATCTGTAATTTACCTATGTCAAATATCTTTGATTTGGTTTTAATGGACGGGATTACATATTGGTATAAGATCGTTTTGGCAATTTGGGTATAGAGATAATGCAATTATGATGTGGTTATTCCAGGGGTGTGCATGGTCCGGATTGGGCCGGTCCACCCCCTAACCTTAGGACCAACCCGCACAGTGCTGGTCCTCAATTTTTGGAACCGAGGACCGACCCAATGGGTTCGGTCCGGTTCCAGGGTCAACCCAGGACCAATCGATAATTTTTTATTTCATTTTTTGTATTCCTTAAAAAAGCGATTGAGGACCGACTTGACCCAATGGGTTCGGTCCAGTTTTTTGTACTCTTTAAAAAAGCAATTGATGACCGAACTAACCCAATGGATTCGGTCCAGTTTCAAGGTCAACCCAAGACCAATCAATAATTTTTTTTTGTACTCCTTATAATGGCAATTGAGGACTATACCAACCCAATGGGTTCGATGATGAGCGAGGTCAGCTAAGAAATGCAAGCGGTGAGGGTCAAATGGGGTGAGCATCGAACAAAATGAGCATCGAATGTTGAGCGGAAAGCAACAAACCAAGCGAGTATCGAGCGGTGAGTGGCACGAGTGACCTAAAACGAGCAAGGCGAGTGTCAAGTGGTGAGTGGAGAAGTTGTTTATATTGATTTTGGCAAATTGAAGACTAAGAGGACAAATAAGATAGAAGAGAATGAATACTAGAGGATGATACCATAAGGAGCTGTTTATGCCTTTTTAGATGCCGTGAGGAATCCTCATAAAAACATTTTTCTCATTCGTAAATGATGATTATTGATGCCATAAAAGATATTAAAAATATAAGTTATTAAAAACAATGTAAAATTACTTAAACTAAAGAGCTGTTTATATTGTTGACGCCGTTTATTTTAAGTTTTTCTCTATATAAAAAAATTATAAGTAATATTATATATATAGTCAGGATTGGTTCGGGTTGGACCGACCCGGAACTCTCAAGACCGATGATCAACCCGCACAGTGCTGGTCCAGGAATTCTAGGACCAAGGACCAACCCAATCTCCCTGAGAACCAGACTAGGATTGGCAGGATTGGACCGCTTTAGGGTCGGTCCAGGGTTAACCCTGGACCAATGCTCACCCCTAGTTATTCCTTGTCAAAGACAAAAAGTCACCATTGATGCACCGCCATAGATTACCAACGGCAATGACAATATGTAGTTGTAATATCTGACAGCCAATCTATTTTCATCGTCAGAGCTAGATATTATTTTTTTCAAATTTTATGGGAAAATGTGCATTGTGGACGATGATCAGCGATGTCCTCTCCTTTTCACCTTAGTTGTCGGAACAAGATCGACTGAGAAGACGATCGGCGATGGTCGAAGGCAATGATGATAGGTTGTCATGAAGGTGATCCTTGCGCGGTGGCCGGATGTGTTGCTTTATCATTAGAAGATAAGTGTTGCATTATTTTTTAATTTTTTATCCAATCCAGATTTATACCACCCACTAGCTTGGGTTTTTTATTCGGCATTTTATTGGATGTGTCCGAGTTTATCCGGATCAGAGGACATTGCCAAACACCATATGGGATATTTTGTTATTTTATTCAGACTCAAATTCGGACTACCAAATGTTATTTTGATTTGGATTAGTTCCTACACAGTGCACATGTGATGATACGCCTATGTCATAGTTTGTCACATGGGGGGATATCCCAATCTCTCCAAACTCCGCTTGCATTCATTTTTCCATAAGTGATGTACGGGATGTGCATAGAGCTATAAAACAAAAATAAGAAAGGAAGCTCGCTGTCGATTGTCTTACTTAACCATTCAAATTTAAGGAGAAATATCAAAATAAATACATCAAGTCACCAAGGAAAATATCAAAGACGCGGACGTAATTTTTTTTTTTTTCCAAAATAAAGGTGTAAATTTAAGAAAAAATCTCTCTTTGCCTTCAATATTATTGAGAGAAATAATAGCCTTACAATCCGGTGCGGCATCGGTATTGACTTGTGGACGTTAATTAATTAAATAGTCACTCTCATATGTCGACGTTCTTAATAAATTCCGTGGATTAAGGATCTTGTCGGTTCCTTCTATCTGAATTTTCTCTAGAGCCTTTCTCTACCTTAGCGAAATAATGGCAAAAGAAGACATTATTAGCGAGGTCGACATCAAGTTGCCATTTGCGACCTTGTATATTTGGTTTATGTAATTTGCCACAAAGCAGAAAAGTTGCTAAATGTTAAAATATTTCATCTTTATTTTTCAAATGAAAAAGAATATGGCATAATAAATTCATCACGCAATGTCGAAATATATGCAGCAACTCAGCATTTTGAAAACATAAATTCGCCAATTTGCCGCATCTCATGCTCCCAAAAGTGTTTCCAGTTCTAGGTTTAGGCAATTTATTCGACAATAAGTTTCCAACTAATCAGTCCAGAGTTACAAGCTAACCTACTTGATCCTAAGTCGTTTGAAAACCTAATCTTGGGCATAGAGAGAAAGTGACCTAACCACCTAAATCGAGATGGAAGCAACCGGTGGTATTCATAAAAGCCTAGATTTTTCAGATGTTCGATTGTGTGCAGGAAATAGTAGTAATCCATAATTTTTTTGATACCATAGTTTTTTTCATCAACTAAATATAAAGCCATTAACTAGCTAAGTGCGGATTAACACGTATAGCAGTAAATTTCCATTGTATTAAACACCAGAAAATTGTAAAGACATATCTGACATCAGTTTAGTTTTTTCACAATATTTCAACATCTAAATATACTTCTTCTTATTCTTTTTTTGTGGTAAGATTTCTTTTTTTTTGCTTGATTTAAATAGAACCAAAAGAACAAATATTTTTATGAGTTTATCTATGATAATAACCTAAGAAAATATACTTAAGAGAATCATAAAAGTTATAGAGAACTATTTTTTTTTTTTTTGGTACAATTGGCTTAGTAAAGCATGTGTTTTCTTTCTTTCTTTTTTTTTTTGGAGTTGGCCCTTCTGTCAAAACTAAAATTGGAAATGCAAAATGGACTAACTCGTAATTATCGAGTCAACGCTAACTGGATATATTATTTTTAGGTGTTGACTAGATAAAATATTTGATTTTTTTTTTGTAATAAAAAATAAACTTGGGAGGGGGGGAAGGGGGATATGGGAGGCGATTAGGTGCAGTACTAATGCCAATGACATCCACACATCGACGAGGACCATTAAGCCTAGAACTAATTGGTTTTCGGTTGGTCCGATTCCAAGATGGAATTGGGACTTGATTGTGAGGACCGGTTCCCAAATTCTAGGATCATGAACTAACCAATCGATCCTAAACTGAGAACCGGATCGATCGACCGATTCGGTGGAACCGGTAATTTGTTGTTTGAGGGCAAAAATAATTTGTTGTTTGGATACGATTCATATTTTCTTGTTCTCAGCCGTGCTCTCTTCCATATTGACTACTTAGAGGGCCTTGAGAATGTTTTGGAAGTTTTGATCTCTTCATTAGTTCATAAACATGGAAGAAATTGATCTGCTAAGCGTGACCCAGAACACGAGTGGCATCGTCGAGGTTCCTTGTTAGTTGTTACAGAGGTGACACAAATCTGAATTGCAAGAACCGTGCCATGAAGAAATGGAGACGGCGTGGTGGGTGCGGTCGATAATCTGGATGATGGAGGACTCGAGGTTCTGGAGGAGGCCACCGTTGGGACGAGCCGGATGGGGTTGGACGAGAGGCAAAGCAGAAAGCAAAAAAGGGAAGGTAAAGCAAAAAGCAAAAAGGGAAGGAGGGGAAAGCAAAACCTAAAATGGGCAGAGGGATTTTCTCAGTTTTTTTCTTTTTTTAATATCAACCGATCCAGTTCGGTTGGTTCAGTTTCCACCTTGGAACCAGGAACTGGACTGACAGACCATTGGTTCCAAAAATGGAAATCGGGAACTGAACCACTCTTTCCAAGAATTGCCCAAAACCAATTGGTTCGGTCAGATTCTGTCGGTTCCTGTTGCACACCCCTTATTGAGCCCTTGTTGGCTATCAATAGTTAGAGGACCATAAGGGAGGGGACAGGGTCGCTTGACCCTGGTGAATCGATGATGGCCAGATTTAGTCAAGTCCCACTAGCTTGGGCCAAATTGGGCTGGGGTCATGCGAACCTGCAAGGCCCATGAGGGTTTTTTTTTTTTTTTTTTTTTTTTTTCCTTTTGAGTTTATTTTTTTTTTTTTTAACTAGTTTTTAATAATAATTTAAAGATCCAATTACATAGAAAAAAAAATCAGCAACCCGATTAAACTATTTGAAGAAGTTCGGCCACCTTTTATAAACATCATTCTTATTTCTGTCCCTCTCTTCTCACCTTAATCAACAAAGCGAACATTCATTCACGTACATCATACCTAACAGGGTATGACAACAACAATCCATCACGTCATATCATATATTGAAACGAGTTATTCAACAAAGTGTTTGACACGCGCTATATTTGGCCCCTTTTGACTTTTCTGTTTACCGCATTGCTAGGGACAGAAATGTAGCTGTTAGGCGGTCCACGCTACATCACATTCCTAGAACCTTCGTATGTCATTTTCAATACCATTATTCCAATAACAGCAAACGCAATATAAAACCAAATTGCCGACACCAAGTGAAGAACAGAACGAATTTGAAAATTACCGACCGCACGAAAAGTAAAATAAGAGAAAAGAAAAAAAGAAGAAATACCGTTGTTTTCGAGCTGTCTCTGTAAATTCAATCGAAACATATGACAAAATTCAACGATGTTCAAGCCCCCCAAAAAAAGAAAATGCCCAAAGTATTTCAAACTAAAAAGGACAGGGCCCCGATCGACGCGCATTCGAATTTCCATATAGGCCCTCCAACAACACCGAAATTACCACATGTGCCCCGCCTTTTTGAAAAAGTCGGAAAAAGAAATATTCAGAAAAACAGCGTCGCCACAGCAGAGAGACGCCGCCCCACGCCGCCCCGCGCGCAGGCCCGCGCCCCGCCGGATCCACCGTTCCCCGGCGCGTTCACCGCCGTGACGGGCGGCGATTCCGCCACGCCAGGGCCGGGCGGCGTGGCGTACGGGGGCGGCGGCGGCTGGTTGAGGCTGGCGGCAGGCCGGAGCCGTGCTGGACGTCGATCTGGAACCGCATCCCGCTCTGGCACTGGACGCCGTCGTCGGCGTCGGAGAAGAAGTAGTTCGTGCCCTCCTGGGTCAGCGGGACCGGGACGGTCAGCGCCTCCCCGAAGTGTTCGCTGCCCCCGCCGTACTGGAAGGTGTCGCTGTCGGAGGCGTCGTCGGTGCTGCAGGCCTTGTAGGTCGTGAGGTTGTAGGTCTGGAACACGGTCTGGTTCGAGTTCGTGCTGAATACTGCGCGCACACGGATCACCCAAATCAGGAAGAACAAGAAATCAGATTCGGAAATCGAACCAATCGTGCGAATCGCGACGAATCAGGGCGTCGAAGATTAGCAATAACAATCGACGCGAGCTTTGCCCTAATCGTCACCCTAATTGAGCGAAAATGCATACATTCTCGGATCAATCGGTGCTGTGGATGCACAAGATGGAGTTGAGAAATGGAGGGAGGTGCTTACGGAGGAAGTCGCCGAGGTTGAAGGTCTGGGAAGCGGCCCAGGCGGTGTAGTTGGCGGAGGTGGCGTTGGTGGTCTCGTTGAAGAACCAGCCGGAGTTGCCGCCGACGGTGTAGTTGGCGTACGCGGCGGCGGCGGAGGGGGCGGAGGAGGCGGCGGCGGCGAGCAAGAGGAAGAGCGCGAGGGCCGTCGGATTGGTAGCGGCGGCCATCGCGAGGCGTCTGATCTGGCGACTTTTTTGGGGCCGGTCTTTGTGTGGGTCTCTCTCTGATGCCGCTGATCTCTGGGAGAGGTTTTGAACTGATGACGATTGATTTCGCTTCGAGTTGACTTTTTAAGGAGGAGGAGGAGCAGCTGTTGACTGGCATGATGGGCGTGTTCACACTTCCTTTAGATGTGAAATCGTATTGGCGACGCTGAAGAGGTTGTTAGCTAGCAGTTAGCACATTTTACTTATGAAAAGATATAGGCCTACATCTTTTTTTTTTGGTAAGGAAGAAGCCTATATCTTTTTATCACTTCGATTGTCGTTATCTTACTTTGTGAATCTCATATATGTCTTGGGTGTCGATTTGACATATTATATGATTGTGATGAAATTGGTCTGCTGGACATGAAAGATGAGGTCGTGAGTTCAAAACTTTTAATAGGAGCACTATGCATACGTGTTTTTTGAGAATCGGTTTTTGAATATCTAGCACCTTGATTCGACTGTGTTTATGGATTCTCTAGCCTTAAATTTTTGGGCCATGGGTAGTACCGAGTTGTTATAATTTATCAAGCATGGACACGTTGTCGAAACTTTCATGTCGTATCAGACACATGTCAAACATGTCAGACACTCTTGGACACGCAATCAACACGCGTGTCGGATTTTTCGACATGTGGTCAACTTTTCTCGATACATTCTGGCATGTGTGTCCAAGAGAGAGGATCGTTGAAAAAGACCATGGAGGTGAAGGCGAGGGCAAGGGAGGGGAGGCTAGGCCGCGAGCAACGGCGAGGGAGTGCCACAAGATGAGCAAAAACCGAGTCGCGATTGCGATGGAAGGCCAGCGGTAAGGTTACGGTTGCTAAGGAAGAACGACTAGAGGTCTTGAGGAGAGGCAACAAGCAATTGTAATGAGGCGACCGAGATAGAGTAGAGATCAAGAGGAAGAGGGTCGCGCGAGGAAGAAGAGGCAGTAGTTAGGGTTTGTGAGGGAGGAAACTCGAAAAATTAAAAATGGGATTTGATGGGACTTTGGCGTGATTCTTTCTTTCCTGGAGGGAGGGCAGGTGGGGTGGACGAGAGTGTGTTTAATTTTCAAGAAAGAAGTGACAGGTTAGGGAAGGGGGAGAAGAAATGAGGGAGAGATTGAGAAAAAAAGGAAGTGAAATAAATTTGGGGTTGGGCGTTGGGGTTGGATCTCGGGAGACTTTTTTTATTAGAAAAATAAATAAGGGGAGGCTATGAAACTATTTTGAAAAATAAAAGTACTGAATGTTGAATAATTGTAAAAATTATAGATTTATTTAAATAAGTTAATTTTAATTCCTATTAGTCATTAATTTCATCAATAATTTTTGTTAGAGTTAGAAACATGTGTGGCATCCAAAAAAATGATCCTCAAATCACCGAACTGTGGCTTTGATATTATTTATAGGCATTGATTTGTATTTGTTCATTTGAATTTATATTTATTTTGTTTTTCGAAAGGATGGAATTTCCTATAAATAGAAATTTAAAGAATTAATAGGTTTTTTAGTTATCCTTGTATATATTTAATTATGGGATATTAAAATTAATTTTAGAAACCAAATGATAACTGCAAAAAAAAAAAAAATTTTGGGCTTTATTTTAAGGACTCTTGGGCCCAAAATTTAATAGTGTCGACCGGCCCAAGAGAAAGGGGAGGGGGAACAAGTCATCCAACACTTGTCCTTGGATTGCCCCATTAACCTTCCACTTGTTCTCCTCATGAGAACACTTGTCTCTTACATGCAAAAATAGAGATTATTTGTTAATCAAAGAGCAAAAAGGGAGGGGGTTTCGGAAGTGAGAGGGAGAGAACCGTGAGCGAAGAGAGAGCTTGAGTGAGAGAAAGCGAGAGAGTGAGTCGGCGAGGAAAGAAGAAGGAGATTAGTCCCCGCCGTGCATGTGCGTTGCCGCCGTCAACGCCGTTCAAGCTCGCCGTCGTTGAGCCACGCACTCCTCGCCGTCTCACCACACGCCGTTGAACCATAGGACATCAAGGCAAGTAAAGGTCTACTAACCTATATAATGCGAGACTATTATTGTCTAAAGTAGTGCAAGTAGACCGGAGAAGGTCTGAATTTGATACTGCATGTTGCATTTGAGGCTTGCATGTCTCGAAATCTAATTATGAGTGAGCTGTGATTGTTGAGTGAGGTGTAATGGTGTGTGCCGAGTGAAGAAAAGGTGATGCATGTTGAGTTACATGAGCCAAGATGTGAGTATGTGCTTTGTACCGAGTTGTGACGGATTCTAGGTGAGTGAAAATGTACTATGACTACTCCTAGACGCTGTGTAAGTGTGTTGAGATGCTATATGATGAATTTTTGGTAAAACAAATGGTTTGATTAAGCTGGAAATGAAGAGAAAAGCATTAGATGTTTTCTGTCTTAGAGGAAAATGGATAGAAAGTCGTTTATATTGTGTCACTTTAATTTCTAGAGATGAAGATGAGGAATAGAATCATTTTACTTAAGATAACATCCACTAGATTGAGTTTAACTCATAGTTATAGCTATATGAATACAAGAACGTGTAGATAGAAGCAATTCATTTTAAAACAGAAAAACTGTTCCGTGGGAAAACAGCCTGACCTTTGATGATTCCACGAATTTTCTGTATTTATCTAGTGAGAATTGAACCTTGAATCCTTAATGAAAGTTGTAGATCACATCCTTAGGAATAACATATCAAAATTTGAGAATAAATGGACAAATTTTGGTTAGTAAAACGATTTTCTCCGTAGATACTAAATCCGGACGTCATTAACTGGATGTTAGTAAAGATTATAGCGACTACTACTCTTAATACAGTAAGATATAGACTTAGGTTTCTTCACGGAAAATGTCAATCTGTGTCTCTAATTTAACATACTAAAATTTTAGAATTTTCTGAGTACGTTTAAGGGTTATTCCAAAATTTTTGCTAAAACTGTGCATTCTGGTTTTGAGTTGTCTTTATTCCGAAATTGTTCAATTTATCCCAAAGGTGAATACATCTTGAATTGTTATTTGATATGATGATACTGGCATTGGCATATTATGCAATATCGAGATTTGATGAAGGATTCATGGGACATCTTGTCATTGCATTTGAAAGTATTTTTGAAAATTAAGATGTTAATGTTGCTGTCGGACCTTCGGGTCGACGATGCCCCGGGAGTGTCGGGATGTCCGGTGGTATATCCGTACGTAATTCCGGAGAGTGGGGATAACCATTTTCATGGTGAGCCCTAGAGTTTTCCCGGGAGTGTCGAGATGCCCGGTGGTATACGGTACGTAATTCCGGGGGATGCCCGGTGGTATGTCGGTACGTAATTCCGGAGGGTCGGGGTGACCATTTTAATGGTGAGCGCCGGAGATTCCTCGCGATGCTAGGTGGGATGTGAGATGCTCGGAGGTGTGATGTAACACGCTCTGGATGCCCGGTGGCCCCAGTGGCGTAATTCCGGAGGCTTTCGCGATGCCAGGTTGGGTGCGAATGCCCGGAGGGACGCAAACATTGGTTCTCCGGGAGGTGAAACCTTTTTTATTATTAAAATTGATGATTCTACCAAGTGTGTGTGGTCTTGTTTTAGGAGTAAATTGTGTGGCATGGAATGGGACGTGTCATAACAATTTAGTTCTATAATCAGGACCCGTGTGACTGAAATGGTGCATCTTAGCTTTGAAATTGCACTTGTCATTGCATTGAGAGGTTTTATGAAAAGGATGTACATCACTCATTTCCTTTGATTATACATGTTTTGTCTATCTTGCATGAAATTAGATTGTGATGGCTACACACGATATAGTTTAGTAGATCTTTTACAGCTGAGTGGTTGTGCTCACCTCTTTTTGGGGACTAACATTTCAGACTAGACAAGATACCTCTGCGGCCACCGCCACCAACAGATGGACCGAGTGGTTGAATATGACCGCGAGGAGGAGGACAGTAGAGAAAGGAACTTTTGGACGTCGACACTGATCGATGGACTTTATGTATACGACTGTTGGACAAGATGTCGGTCCTCTTTTGAAGTATAGCCGAGTATAGAAGACTACGGCATTTTGATGTACCGACTAATGATGTCCATCTAGTTTTATGTAAATAAAAGTGTTCGGCTTATTACCTATAAATGTGTTTAGTTGGTGTGCATCGTTTTAAATATCGAAAAGGGAGTTGAATAGATATGCTTCCGCTATATTTATGCGCAGGGACCTATGTAAGAAACATAAACCCCCATGATTCATGGATTTATCAAGTTTCTAATGGTATCAAAGTAACGGATTGGGGGCCGTCAGGGGGTGCCACAACATGTCCCCAAATACGGATATGCATTAACTATGAATGTCTTTCGAATTTCCTATAAATAGATTAAATAATATTATTAATGTAAATTCATTGTGGGCTCTTTTTTATTATTTATTTAATGGTGAATTTGAATCAAAATAATTAAAAATAAAAATATTCATTTAATATACAATGTGTTCCAATATATCGAAATTCTCTATTTTTGAGAAATGACGTGTGGCATGTTATGTCGTGTTGTTTCGCATGTCAGTGCTACTTAGGTTATGATTCCTTTAGCAAGAGAACTATGCATACGTGGTTTTCGAGGATCGCTTTTGAATGTCTAGCACCCTGATACAACTATGATTATGGATTCTCTAGCCTTAAATTACGGGCTGCGGGTAATACCGAGTTGTTATGACTCAAAAGTCAAATTAGACATTCCATAACATGTTTAGTAAGTTGAAGTTAATAATGAAATTTCTAATTACGCGGATCACCTCTTCTCGCTTTTTTTTTTCCATACAAATTATAAAATATCATGCAGGCTAGTTCCATCAGTGACATGTATAGAAATGGTCCTAGAACTCATGGAATTTTTCTTTTTTCTTTTTGTGGGATTCGATTTGGGAGCGCACACATGCGAATGATTAGGCATTGGTAATGATTGATTTGGCTTGCCCCTAGGCAACACCATGTGTCCTCATTAGGAAAAAAATTTAAACATATTGTATTTGTGCCAATTTAATATTAAACCCTATTAATTGTGCCAACTGAATCCTAAATATTTTCACATTTTATTAATTAAGTCAATCTAACCAACTTTGACCCAAAAATTACTGGCACCACCAGCACTGATATGGACATTTTTAGATAATATTTTCATAACCTTTTTATTTTATTTTATTTTATTTTATTTTCTTTAATTTTTTTTATCAAGCGTTGATGAGGGTTTAGCATTGGGTGAGGGTCGTCCTTGCTGGCGAGGGCGACCCTCAGACAGGCGGGACGTCCCTCGCTCGTGGCTAGCGAGGGCAACCTCGCCCAACCCTCTTCAACCATCGCCAATAGCTAGCAATCACCTGAGATAGGCCACCAACAAAAAGTAATAAAAAATAGAAAACAGAAAATAGAAAAAGAGAATAAAATGCGAAATTTTTTTAAAAAGTTATCTATGTCAACGCTGATACATTGCATAGTACGATTGGAGGTGCTAAGCGAACCGCCGTAAAAATTGATTGGATAGACTCAATTGACAAAATATAAAAATATTTATAATTTAATAGGTATAATTAAAAGACTTAAGATTGAATTGACATGAGTATATTAGATATATGACTTTTTTTTATTATACCTTGACAAGACGAGTGACACTTCTTCATGGGTATAGCTAGTCTCCACCTAAATCTCATCTCATTGAAGGAGGAAGATGTTACCACTATCTAAAAACCAAGCGCCCGATGGCCTTTAAGAACGGTTTGATCGCCACTATTAAAAAAAAAGTTACACTAGTTGTGACATATGGCCACTTGCCGTAATTAGCTTATACTTGTGACGACTAGCACCCCCCCCAACCCCTATCGACAATCATCCTTGGTGACAATATGGAATCACTTATAATAGGTTCACACGCTTAGATTTACTAAAAAGGTAAGGAGCTTTGTCGAATTCCTCAAGACCAGATCGTGCATCGATCAATATTGCCAAAGTTCTTGCTTGAGATGTAACAAAAAACCTTAAGGAGATTTTACTATTCCATTCTTAAGGCCCAAAAATAACGAAGAATGGAGCTATAAGGACGGATGCTGGTGCATGTAGCAAGTACTATCTAGGATTTGAGCTGTAGATGATGAGCCACAAAAACGACGAATAAGTAAATCTCCCAAATGCCAATCACATGCCTAGTTCAATCACATTCGAATTCAAGACTAAAAGTCTCGTCACCTGAACCTAAATGAAAAATAAAGGAACAACTTGATTGTAAAAATGCAAGGGTCGCCGGACCCCAACGAAAAAAAGAGATTATAAAAAATTATGAAATTTGTCAATGTTATTACCAATTGTGCCACGAAAGATGGCCGACATTCACGTCGGCGATTTTTGACTACATTGACAAATCATTAAAAGGTTTAGGACTCATGGATAAGAAAACGTGTCTCGAGGAGGTCTTCATTGGAGTCAAGCTTCCGAGAGAGGCCATCTTGGAATAGCATATGCTTCTTATATTATGCCTGTGGGCGGAAATAGAAATGGAAAAAGCCAAGTACTCGTGGTGATTTGGGGGCCAAATGGCGTCCGGCGCCGGCCACCAATTCATTACCTGGTTACTTAACACTTTCCTGGCTTCTTTGGGGGATAAAATGACTATGGTGGTGATGCTCCCTAGCTCTAGGGTCATTATGGATCCATATGTTTTGGATAGTTCAGGGAGGGCATTATGGTGATCTTCACCAAGCTCGAAGACGGTTCCGATGACCGGAAGAGGACGATATCAGAAGGGAGGCAGCGAAGATTATCACTCTTGAAGATGAATGGCTTCATGCGGTGGAAGAGGAATTGAATGCATTTCAACCCAACAATAAGCAAAAGAATCTTTCTGAGGCAATTCATCCAAATTCGCTTTGACCAAAAAGGACTTGGAATCTTTACCAGCACAACATATAAAAGGACACACAGTAAAACGTTTGTCATTGGTACTTGAAGTTGAAAACTCTCTTCGCTCCCCAGGGTCCATCCAAGGAAAAGACGAGACAAAAACAAGACAATGAGATTGAAGCTTCTTGCCCTTTTCAGGTATGTTTGACATTTGGCCATAGGACATGTATTCTTCTGTTTTTGTCCAATGAAGAGTGAAATTCGGTGAAGGCATTGAAGGCTGGAATTATTGCCCTTTTCAGGCATACTTGCCATTTGGCCAAGGGGACAAAGTGTTACTTTTACCCAGATAATATGGAGTCTTGGCATCTTCAGCTTGACTTTCCTTTCTATGCACGCAAACCGCCTCGCCGCACATACAGATGGAGGGCATGGCCTCCAAGGTTATAAGACACCAATGTTTTAACACGAGATCTGTCGCATCTAGTTTAAGCGCTTGATCACTCAGTCAATACTCAGACGTCAGGGGACAAAGTATTTCGCTTTAACCAAACCATTCGGTTGGAGTCATTGCACTTTTCGGGAATTTTTGACATTTGGATTAGTGGTGCAAGTGGCCCTTTGATCCACTCAAAAGGAGTTAAATGAACCTTTTGGCATGTTTTTCATTTGGTTTAGAAGGCAAGCATCTGCTTTTTTAAACAATTGTAGCTTCTCTGCATTATTTATTGTTCTTGGTCACTTCATATTCCTGTTTGTATTGTGATAGCTCAACTTGCCAAGGAAAGCCACTTGTTTCACCTGGAAATATCAGGGGAGTTGTCCTCTGCAACACACCATCCGAAAGTGCAGTGTTTTGCCACTGAGTTACCGAGGAATATACCAATCGATTCTTCCGTGAAGGGCTTATGCCTTCCCTTTTAACATCGAAGTCAGTATTTACCTGTGACTATGAGACAATAATGAAGTGAAAGACCCAGAAAATGGACAGAGACTACACAATTGATCGGTTGATCTCCATTTATCCACCTCGAACTGAATTCGTCACAAGCAACTGTCTATACATTAAAACTTCTTAAACCACCAAATTCAGGATGTCTTCAAGCAAGCATATACTGATAAGCATCCTAGTAAATTCTTCAAACTTAAGCCGAAAATATTTAGATCAACAGATGGAAGGAACATAACACTTTCGGCAATTACTCGAATCAGATAGTAGGTACCGAGAACATTTTGTCCAAGGGAATATATTGTTTTTATGGGTAAGCATTGTCACCGAGAAAGAAGACTGCAGAATTGTAGCGGTACAGAAGGCCTGCATGATCTGATGATGATTTTTCATTTTTGTTTTGGGCTCTTCTACCACTTTATTAACATATGCAGCATAAACAGATTGGCGAATTTAACTCTCGTATCTGCAGGTGACGGAAACATGGAGACCTCCATTGATGTGAAGAGTGATCATCGTTCTGTAGTTGACAGGTTTCTTTTCATCAGCTAATTTGAACGTAAAGCAGCTCAGCAGCACAGCGGAGAATATCTTCATCTGCCAATATGCGAATTCTTTACCGAGACAAATCCTCGGTCCAGCCTGCAAAGCAAAAATAAACGAAAAGATAAACAAACTTTTAAGGGGAAAAAAAAGAACAACTGGGCTGCTACTTGCCATAGGTTGATATAAAAATAGTGTGTTTCCTTGATCTAAGAGAACTTGAATGTAGGTATTAATATTGGAATGAAGACCGTATATGGAGAAGAAATGAACGAGATGATGCACGTAATCTTGTTCCCATTCAGATTACTTGACTCTGGCAATCCACCAGGTTACCAACATAAAGGTCAAACTGAAGGCGCATGAAGCGAATGAAGGTCCGGCCCAGGTCAATGCCAATGAATTTAAGTGCATTCTTTTCTGACCCGAAAGGCTGTAAACTTGAAAGGGCTTTCGGGCTGGAATACTCCATTCGAATCTAGCCATCTCTTGGACGAAAATCTTCCGCATCATCGCCCCATATGAATTTCATCCTGCCCATCGCATATGGCTGAAAGGATACCGAATCTCCTTTCCTTACACTGAACCCATCTGGGAAAACATCATCAGAAAAGCAGATTTTTGCGTCCTGATTGAACAATAATTTAAAAAATTACTGGAAAAGCCAACAGATATGTCTAAATTGAAAAGCGAATCGATAGCAACTGTAACAAAATTAAAGGATAAGATCACAAGAGCTTAAGAAAAAGAATTCTAACTGATCATCTTTGTTATCATTTTCCATGTGAAAAAATAAGGGGTTTAAACCCTTTTTGTGCAAGCTAAGATGATGGAAGGGTTGAGGCTTGAGCATGGTTCTACTTCCCGAAGAAAAATGACCTTTACCTCGTAGGCCAACCCTTAAAAGTTCAAAGCTAACGTGACTAACCACTGGGAATCAAATAACTCTATAATGCAAACTTATATATCTTTTACGAATAAATTTAGGATCACAAGCTTTCCATGGATTGTGCAGAAAGAAAAAATCAAGATATTCCTCACCACTGGAACTGCAGGATAGAGCTGGAGAGTTTCTGTTATCGTTGCATGGAGGTAGTGCTCTTTTCTAGAGCCTCTTCACCCATACTCGCAGCAAAACTAGCAAAATCTGAAATCTCTTTGACATTGCTCATTTGTTTCACTTCTTGTGCAACCTTCTCTTGTATCGTTGGATGTTTGCAGAGCATGTAGATGAACCAGGAAAGCGTGGCTGCAGTTGTGTCTTTGCCAGCAATAATGAAGTTGAGTATTATATCCCGCAAGTATGTCTGGTCAGTCTTTGTCACTTGGAGAAACCTAGACAATATGTCTTCTTTCTTCATCTGCAAGGTCCATGCAACATTCCGTCATGATATTTCCATTAAGAAGTGGAGCTAGAGGATTGTTAACTTATAGAAGGATCGTCTGTCGAATTGTGCATTTGCTCAATCTTCTTCCTAATGAGCTTATACACAAAATTGTCAATTATCTTGATGTTTTCTTCAGTGCTGCTTCTGCTCCAATATTCAGAAATTTCTTAATCTTCAGGAGATGTCAGCATATCGCCATAGGGTGAGTGCACTTGCATCATTAAAAGCACAACTGAATTCAGCGCCCTCTTCATTTGTTCCACACATGCTATTTAGTTCGACTCCAAATGCAACTTTAAATATGGAATCCAGAGTTGACTTCATAAATAAATCCTGCATAAAATATCTGGTTATATATATGATGATGATGAAGAAACTATAGCAAGATTAGCTGAATCCTATTTGATAATGCAAAATTTACCTGTATGTCTACAATTTGGTTAGTACTTGCTGCTTCAGACAATATGTTTGCAAATTTAGCAGTATTTCTTCGGAAGACCACACTGCTGAAGTCTCTCAACACTTTTGTGGAGAACTCATAGCTTGACACTTTCCTCTGTTGGCGCCACTTATCGCCATCAACTGCAAAAATTCCGTCCCCTAATAGATCCTTTAGAAGGCTGTAGTTGTACCATCCCTGCACAAAGGTTTTTACTTTTAAGTCATACCATGCAATCCTCAAGCTTGTGCTTCTGCACTAAAATTCTTATGAATAACCAGCTATTTTTCTTCCGACTCTCTCACAGCTCCTTTAATATCCAGAAATGAAATCCAGGAATGCTTCACCTTGTTATGACAATTCCAGATTTAAAAGCATAACTACTAAGTAGATTTCTTGCGTGAATGAAATCAACAAAATCTTAGAACCCCATTAACCAGTGTAATCTCATACTCTTTTAAACTAGTAAATTGAACACTAATTGACTATCTAGCTCTTGCTTGGCTAATGTCACTGGTATTAGCTAGGGCCATCAAATGATTAGGCTAGGTCAGGTTGGGTCGAGTTTGGATTGGGTCGAAAATGGTCTGACCTATATTGACCCATTTAACCCATTTAAATCTATTTTAACCATTTTTCATGCAATGTAAATTTGATGACTCATATTCGACTCGACCTGACACATACCCAACCCGACCCATATTACCGGAATACATAAATATTCAACTCAATTTAGGTCAGCCCACTCTCACTCATTTAATCCACTTTAGGCTCTTCACATATATGTTACTTAAATAAAACATTCACATCAAATTTAAAAAGTAAATTAAGCAATAAAAAAGTAATAAATAAAATAAAAAATGCGAAAAACCTCTAATTAAATCTAAGAAAGCTTATCTCTTATCAAATTTTTAAAAATAATATTGCTAGAACACTTTCATGTAATAAAAATTTAATGGACAACTTTTATATTTTTTTTAAAAATATTTTTAAAAAAATCCAAATTTTAATTATTTTTTTTTATTTTTTAAAAATACAATTTTCAATTTTTTTTTCTCTCTCTTTTTTCTTTTTCTTTTCTTCAGCCGGTAGCTTGAGGCTCGCCGGATCAGCAAGATCGAGCTCGCTTGACATCGACAAGCTCAAGTCTCATTAGATCTGTGAGGCTTGAGCCTCACCAGTTGTTTGGTGACCTCGAGGTCGCTTGATGCCGGTGAGCTCAAGCCTCTCCTGGCCGGTCACCGGCCATTGCCGTGCCAGCCATTGGCTAAAGAAGGAGGAAGGAAAAAAAATAGAATTAAAAAAATGAAATATAAAAAATAATTGTAATTTCAGTTTTTATAAAAAAAATTATAAAGTTAAAGAGGGAAAGAGAGAGTGTGAGACTTGTGTTGAAAATGGATCTTAAGTCCAACGCATTTAAGACCCATTTATCTTAAATTTTCAAATTTTAAACCCATTTAATTAGTCTGTTCAAAATATAAGTGACCCATATATGAATTATTTATGGTTCAAGACCCATTTTGACACCTCTAGAATTATCTAACAAACAGCCACCACAACTAGCTGCCTACCCAGCATGCCACAATAATTCGTGGTGATGACATTTCACCAAGGCCACTGGCTCTAAAGGGAACCAGCCCACCCACCCCACCAAAAGAAATAAATCTACCACGCTGCCCTGCAAAAATAAGACCACCAGCATCGCAAAAGGATAACCAGTCACTGGCCCATCAACACCAAATGGCAAGAATTTTATGGTAACAAGTTTTAGACATTGCCAAATATTTAAAATGCATGCCCCTTCGTATTTCCAAAAAGATATGATAGAATTATGAAATATTAAATCACGTTTTACAATCTAACAGTTTAAACTTTTAGAACACTTGACGATCGTTCCAAGGAATCTTATATGATATTTGAGCAGAAAGTGATAAGTTCAAGGCATACATATTCATTGACATGGGCACGTTGACTATAGTCACCCAGTTGTTTGGATCAATAAATCATATAATCAATCTTTCAGCTGAGCGAACTTTCTTCGCCCCAAGGGAAAAGTAGCCCCATTACGTCTTCTCCCATAGGCACTAATAAACAACAAACTAATCATGGCCACTTCATAATATCCATCAACAATCCTGCACCCCAACGTACCTTGCCGTAATTCTCAAAGTTGGTCTTGAGCATGTACTCCACGTTGGCCGGGTCGCAGGTGTAGACCTCGCTCCTAGAAGGACGGAGCAACCTGTAGGTCCTGTGCTTGCCCGCGAGGTCAGTCATGTAATCGTGCATGCGGCCGAAGTTCAGGAGCTTGTTCAAGACTGTCCCAGCGACGGGGTGGTACTTCTTGGCGGTCGCCGCTGCCGCCGTCTTGCTGCGGTGATGCTTCCATGTCTTGGCGAAGAGATGGGCCAAAGCTAGAGCCAAGACCAGGGCTGAAGCTGTGAAGAAGGTTGGGCCGGAGATGAAACCCGGGGCCATGTTTAGAGTGGGCAGCGGAGGAGGACGTGGTCGTAGTCGGGGATTCGTGGTTTCTTATAGGCGGGTTTCTTGTTCTGTTTGACGAGGGAGTACCAGAAGCCACGTCGCGAGATAAGAAGTCATGATGACGGAAAGGACGAAGTAGCATGTCTGACACATGGAGAAAATACATGACATGAGAGGCACCCAATGTTCTGTCTGCTTGAAAAGTGTAATAACTCCAACCGAAAAATTTGGTGAGAGTGAAATACTGTCCCCTAACCTCCAACTATCGACCAAGTGATCAAATGCTTGAATCGGATGTGATAGATGTCATGTTCGAATCTCGGTGTCTCACACTCAGGTAACCCTGGAGGCGGTGCCTTCTGTTCTATATTTGCGGCGAGGCGATTTGTATGTATACGAAGGAAAGTCAAGCAGAAAATTCCAAGACTCTATATTACCTGGGTAAAAATAGTACTTAGTACCCTTGGCCAAATGGCATATGTGCCTGGAAAGAGCAATAATTTCAGCCTTCTATGCCTCCACCGAATTCCCTCTTCAATGGGTAAAACAGAAGAATGCATGTTCAGGGGGAAATCCAGCAGATGATACGAATGCAGTGGTAAAAGCCATTTTTGCAAGAGGTTGCGTGCAAGCCAGGAAAAAATGGAATTCGCATGGTTCAACAAATTGAGTACCAAACAAGCATTGCGCTTCGAGAAGATGGTCTTGAGTTAGGCTTCCCCTTAAAAGATAAGACTAACTCCAAAATCAGTCTGTGATCTCCAGGCCTTACTTGATACCAGTAACAATGATTAGACTAGTGAGAGTATATATATTAGCAACTCTATAACCCAAACCCTTAGATATCTAGGGCATCCAAGCATCTCCTCATGTTCCAATCTATGTCTTCCCTACCAAGTATGATAAGCTCATCCCAGTCAGGAATACTAATACGGCAGCATCAACAACTAATGTAAATTCTTCCTGAGAAACTTTAGGAAAACTATGCCCAGTATTTCCAGTCAGGTGGGGGAAAAGCTTTTGCTACTCAATTGAGGGGCAAACTCTTTGAAATACAGTTCGTCATTAGTTGAGATCTCCCAACCAAATTGCCCAGATTAAGATTCTAGCATCGAGCAATTCGATTGAAAAGCCAATTCCAACCTTTTGTTGACATCCACAGGTTACCTAGCCTAATCCTCTCATCTAAAACCAATCATTCAAGCAATAATGGTAGCCTGAACAGATTTGTGCAAATGTTCTCTTCCATATGGAAAAATCTAGAGTTCTTCCTTCGTCTTAATGTTCTCTTCCATATGGAAAAATCTAGAGTTCTTCCTTCGTCTTACTTTCAAGAAAAATGAAGACATTAATTCGACCAACACCAATCATTTGGGGGATCTAGAACATGCAAAGCTAGCCCTACAAGAATGCTATGAATTACTTTCACAAAATTTGATAAGAACCATGGGTTTGTGTAGCATTCTCAGTCCTAAACAAGTCAGTGGAGAGATGAGACTTCTTATCAATTATCAAGCGCTCAACCATTTCTTGTAGGATGATAAGTTTCTTCTACCAAACAGGAACACCTTGTTTCTCAAATCTCCCATGAATGAAAATAATTTCTAGATTTGATATCAAAGCAAGACTTGGCAATGGGAATTCCCCCAGAAGAAAGGTCTACAACAGGATTTGTGAACCAACATTTCCAATGGATGGTGATGTTGTTTGGACTTAAAAGGAGCACCTTCATCTTCACTATTTTCAGAACCTTCATTGTTTCAAGAAGGTTATGTGCAAGATTTTCCAGTCCATTCGCCACGCGCTCTCATCTACATGGATGATATTCTTGGGCATGCATCTTTGAAGATGGAAAGTTCAAGCCATGAGAAGACATTGCAGAGGAACTTTCGAAATTTCCTAATCAATATCTTTCTCAAAAGCAAATTATCTACCTTTGCAGAAGCTGCTACAGACTCATACCAAAGTCATCCAGGTTTGGAAAGAAAAGCTGCCGCACCTTCGCCTCTACAAACCCCTTCTCATGGGAAGAGGATTCTCCACAGTTGCACAGCAGCGTCTCAAAAATTTAAAACATGTAGCCAAAATGGTGCGGTCAATAGGTAAATAGGAAAAGTTATAAAAATTAATTGAAAAATATTTAAATTGAGTGGGGTCCATTTAATGGTACATTCTTATTTGAATAAGGTATAACAATAATGGAATAATTAAATGAGTAAAATAAAGCATGAAGCATAGAATATATACTTCATGATTTAAAAACAATTCAAATACTTTGATTTTGTTTGGTTCGTTAGAATTGCTCTGAGGAATAATCTATGTCTTTTAATTTAGGTTAAAAAACGTTCCCTATATAGTTTAAACTATATGACGATTAAGGCGGAATTTTCTCCACATTTCCTTTTCATTTCATCCTAATTTGTGAGTTATAAAAGTATTTTTCTAATTGGCTGACGATAGTCTATCGATATAAGCCCTAATACATTCATTTCTAATTAGAGATTAGACATGTGATTTCTGAATTACTCACATTAAGCAATAAGTCATTGCCACATTTATATCAGAATTGGTGATAATTTTAAATTACGATTAATTGGAAAATCTTGCCATTAGTAATACTAACAATAATATTTGTAAAGACATAATATGCACATATGTATATGTATGTATATGTACAGTGAAAAGCTGAAGCTATTATATTGGTGAAGTGTCGAGGGATGACTCCTTTATATTTGGAGAAAATTGCAACTTCATTAGAAAGATAAATTGAAAACAAAATAATTACTCCATTCAAAGAGACGCATGTCATAAGAAAATAATGTCTAGATTCATTTTTTAAATGATACGATGAATACATCCAATTCCCTATATGGCAACTTATTAATTTTTTGTGAGATCCAATGAAAGTCCGATTTCTCATTTCTCGACATGTGTATCAATACAATTTCAATCATCTAAGAGCACGCTCGACACAAATGTGCTCGTAATAATCAAACAATTGGGAAAATGGGCGTTAAGGTAGTTAAACGATGTTCGATCAACTCCTCACACTTTATATTGTTTAGTTTGGAGAAATTGGGACTTTTGTAATAATGAATAAGCTTTTCGAACAGTTGCCTTTTCAAGTCTTTATTTGGAAATGGTACTAGGGGCAACTTTTGATATTACACCCAATACTAAGCGCAATTCAAATAAGAGCTTAGTCAACTTTTAACACAATTAGAAATGGAAATGGACTCGTGCGAGAAAATCTCATGCATTAGTAGACAAAATGGGAATTGAAGCGGCCCCCATTATAAAGATGAGCGTATAATGAAGTGATTGGATATATAGGAATCCAAATCTGCCGAATGGTCTACTTCTTCACATCCATCGTGCGAGAATCCCCAAGGAATTCCAAGAATTTTTTTCCCTTATAATTACAACAAGATATATAAAAAAAGGTAAATTAATTAATATGCCAGGAGGTATTATCCCTATTAATTGATCACAATTCTGTATATTCCATTTACTATAGAAGTTCCCAGGGAATTCATTAAAAATTCCTTTCTTGTGTCAAAGAAAACCGGAGCCGGCGGCTCTCTTAGGGTTCCCTCATTTGGGATCCCTGGGGAAGAGGATCAAGTTGGCCCCCTATTATTTGGAGGTCATATCTAGTATTCAGAGTTTGCCTCGATTTGGTACTGCTCTCGCGGCCCGCTAAATACTCCTGGGTGACCCATAGCGAAGTAGTACCGTGAGGAAAGGGTGAAAAGAACCCCCATCGGGGAGTGAAATAGAACATGAAACCGTAAGCTCCCAAGCAGTGGTCCAACTTTCTATTCACTCGTGGGATCCGGGCGGTCCGGGGGGGACCCCCACTTAGCTAGCCCATTTTTTTTTAAGAGGTGGTAGACATCCAGGGGTAGGAATCGCTCCTTATGGATGGTATGAACTACCTAAACAAGAATTTTTGAACAGCGAATAACCAGAGCTATTACTGATAAGAATATTTGTCCATCTATAATGGAAATTACATTAGTAGGAATATAAGCCGAAACATCTTTCGGGTGTCTCTACTGATTTTAGTGCTCTGAAAAAGAAGTGGTTTGATTCAAGAAAAGACCTCATGATAGTCAATATGGGACCTCACCAAACAATTTTTTAAATGAGTCATTTTCCTTTGTCGAGATCCAATACATGAATGAGAGAAGCAATGTTTTACTAACCACTTCTTTTCTGGCGAGGTATCGTCACTCTATATTTCTCTCATCAAGGCAGGAATGATTCAGTGGTTGTTAGAAGTTACTGTCACTTCATGTTCTTTCGTTTTCTCTTTTAAACATGTTTGGCAGTTGGATTAGTGACGCAGTTGTTTCCTTTGATCCACTTAAAAGAAGTTAAATGGTGCATTTACTTTACAGAAAACTCAAGATTTAAAAAACATTTTTTGAAAAATAAATAATTATATCACTTAGAAAAATTAGTCAATGGAAAGCTTTTTCATTATCGACAACAATTTATACCTATCTTCGTGAATGATGAAAATTTATTTCTTTCATTAATTTTTTTTACTAATACAAACGATCATTTTTTCAAAATATTTTTCAAATTTGGAGTTTTTCGTGAAACAAAAGCACCCTATATGAAGTTTCTAGCATGTTTTTCATTTGGTTTAGAAGGCGAGTATCTGCTTTTTATAACATTAGTAGTTTCTTTGCATTATTTGCTGTCTTGGTCATTTCCTATTCTGTTTGTATTGGCAGCTCAACTTGCCAAGTAAAGTCATGTGTTTCACCTGAAAAATCAGATTAGTTATTCACTATGAAACACCATCTGAAGCACAGTGTTCACCACGAATTATCGACGAATTTTACCGATCAACACTTTCTTGAAGTGCTTGCGCCTTCCCTTCAACTTCAAAGTCATCATGCCATCTTCAAGCAAGCACATATTAATAAGAATCCTCTGAATTCTTCAAACTTAACTGGGAGAAATTTAGAGATGGAAGGTCCGCAAGGTCTTTGCAAATACGAATCAGATACAAGTCCGGGGATTATTTTGCCTCTTGAATAGATTGCTTTCATGGACAAGCATTGTCACAGAGAAAGAAGACTGCAGAACTTTAGATGGCACAAAAGGTCTGCATTCTTTGATAATATTTTTCCTTTTTTGTTTGGGTTACCACTTTATTAACACATACAGCATTAACAAATTGGTGAACTTAACTCTCGTATCTGCGGTTAACGGAAACATGGAGACCTCCATCGATGTGAAGAGTGATCATCGTTCTGTAGTTGACAGGTTTCTCTTCATCAGCCAATTTGAACATAAAACAGCTCAGCAACAGGGCGGAGAATATCTTCATCTGCCAATAAGCGAATTCTTTACCGAGACAAATCCTTGGGCCAGCCTGCTAAGCAACAATAGACGATAAGATAAACAAAAAAAGGGGTAAAAAAAGAACTGGGTTGCTACTTTCCATAGGTCGATATTCAAATAGTGTTTTTCCTTGATCTAAGAGAACTTGAATGTAGGTGTTCCAATTGAAATGAAGACCGTATATGGAGAAGAAATGAACGACATGATGCACGTAATCTTGTTCCCGTCCAGATTACTCAACTCTGGCAATATACCAAGTTACCAACATAAAGGTCAAACTGAAGGTGCATGCAGCGAATGAAGGTCCAGCCCAGGTCAATGCCAATGAATTTAAGTGCATTCTTTTCTGACCTGAAAGGCTGTAAACTTGAAAGGGCTTTCGGGCTGGAATACTCCATTCGAATCTAGCCATCTCTCTGGACGAAAGTCTTCCGCATCATCGCCCCATATGAATTTCATCCTGCCCATTGCATATGGCTGAAAGGATACCGATTCTCCTTTCCTTACACTGAACCCATCTGGGAAAACATCATCAGAGGAGCAGATTTTGATGTCCTGATTGAGCAACAATTTCAAAATTTATTGGAAAATCCAACAGATATGTCTAAATTGAAAAGCGAATTGATAGCAACCATAACGGAGTTAAAGAATAAGATCACAAGAGCTTAAGAAAGGAACTCTAACTGATTATCTTTGTTATCATTTTCTATGTGAAAAAACAAGGGGTTTGAATGCATTTTGTGCAAGCTAAGATGAGGGAAGGGTTGAGGCTTGATCATGGGTCTACTTCCCGAAGAAAAGTGGCCTTTACCTAGTGGGCCAACCCTTAAAAGTTCAAAGCTAACGTGACTAAGAGAATCAAATAACTCAATAATGCAAACTTATACATCTTTTGACGAATAAATTTAGGATCACAAGCTTTCAATGGACCGTGCAGAAAGAAAAAATCGAGATATTCCTCACCACTGGAACTGCAGGATAGAGCCGGAGAGTTTCTGTTATCGTTGCATGGAGGTAGTGCATCTTTTCTAGAGCCTCTTCACCCATACTTGCAGCAAAACTGGCAAAATCTGAAATCTCTTTGACATTGCTCATTTGTTTCACTTCTTGTGCAATCTTCTCCTGTATCGTTGGATGTTTGCAGAGCATGTAGATGAACCAGGAAAGCGTGGCTGCAGTTGTGTCTTTGCCAGCAATAATGAAGTTGAGTATTATATCCCGCAAGTATGTCTGGTCTGTCTCTGTCACTTGGAGAAACCTAGACAATATGTCTTCTTTCTTCATCTGCAAGATTTAGGCAACCTTTCATCAGGATATTTCCATTTAAAATTGGAGCCAGAGGATTGTTAACTTACAGAAGGATCATCTGTCGAATTGTGCATTTGCTCAATCTTCCTCCTAATGAGCTTATACACAAAATTGTCAATTATCCTGATGTTTTTCTTCAGTGCGGCTTCGGATCCAATATTAAGAAATTTCTTAATCTCCCAGGAGAAGTCAACATATCGCCATAGGGTCATTGCACTTGCATCATCAAAAGCACGACTGAATTCAACGCCCTCTTCATTTGTTCCACACATGCTATCCAGTTCGACTCCAAATGCAACTTTAAATATGGAATCCAGAGTTGACTTCATAAATAAATCCTGCATAAAACATCTGGTTATATATATGATGAAGAAATTACAGCAAGATTAGCCAAGTCATATCTGATAATGCAAAATTTACCTGCATGTCTACAATTTGGTTAGTACTTGCTGCTTCAGACAATATGTTTGCTAATTTAGCAGCATTTCTTCGGAAGACCACACTGCTGAAGCCTCTCAACACTTTTGTGGAGAACTCATAGCTTGACACTTTCCTCTGTTGGCGCCACTTATTGCCATCGACTGCGAAAATTCCATCCCCGAATAGATCCTTTAGAAGGTTGTAGTTGTACTGTCCCTGTGCACAGTTTTAACTTTTAAGTCACATCATGCAATCCTCAAACTTGGGCTTCTGCACTGAAATCTCCATGAATAACCAGCTATTTATCGTCCGTCTCTCTCACAGCTCATTTTAATATCCAGAAATGATATCCAGGAATACTTCACCTTGTTATGACAATTCCAGATTCTTTTTTTTTTTGGTCATACAATTCCAGATTTAAAAGCATAACTATTAAGTAGATTTTTTGCGTGAATGAAATCAACAAAATCTTAGAACCCCATTAACCAGTGTAATCTCATATTCTTTTAAACTAGTAAATTGAACACTAATTGACTGTCTAGTTTCTGCTTGGCTAACGTCAGTGGTATTAGCTAACAAACAGCAACCACAACTAGCTAGCTGTCCAACATGCCACAAACATCGGTGGTGCCGACATTTCACCGTGGCCACCGGCTCTAAAGGGGACCTGCCAGCCCAATCCCATTAAAAGAACTAAATCGCCCACGCTGCCATGCAAAAAATAGGACCACCAGCATCGCGAATGGACAACCGGTCACTGGCCCATCAAGACTGAATGGGAGGAATTGATGAATTGATGTCGTTTTTAGTTGTAAACACGTTCGAGCCATTATCAAATATTTGAAATGCATGCCTCTCTGTTTTTTCGAAGAGATATTATAGAATATTTAAATATAAAATCATGCCTAATCTAATAGTTTTAAGTTTTTAGAACATTTGATTGTCATCTAACGAAAACCTCGTATGATATTAGAGCGAAAAATTCTGAATTCAAGACATACATGTTCATTGACGAACGTACTTTGACAATGGTCACAACTTCATAAAATCCATTATCAACCCCGAACCCCAACGTACCTTCCTGTAATTCTCAAAGTTGGTCTTGAGCATGTACTCCACGTTGGCCGGGTCAGAGGTGTAGACCTCACTCCAGAAAGGGCCGAGCAGCCTGTAGGTTCCGTGCTTGCCCGCGAGGTCGGTCATGTAGTGGTGCAAGCGGCCGAAGTTCAGGAGCTGGTTCAAGATCGTCCCGGCAACGGGGTGGTACTTCTTGGCTGCCGCTGCCGCCGTCCTGCTCCGGTGACGCTTCCATGTCTTGGCAAAGAGATGGGCGAAAGCCAGAGCCAAGAACAGAGCTAAAGCTGTGGAGAAGGTCAGGTGGGAGACGAAATCCGGGGCCATGTTTGGAGGAGGAAGTGATCGTGGTCGCTGGTCAGTGGGATTCGTGATTTTCTTACAGCCTGGTTCTTGTCTCGTTTTGTTTGTCCACACGTTGCACGAGGGTGCATCCATGCGGCGAGACAAGAAGTCATTGTCATGACGCAAAGATTTGAGGCACGCCTTGATAGTGAGAGAATATTAGGTGACGGCGCCTCTCCTAACAACCATAGAATATTCGTGCTCGGCTGAAATACAAAGTGACGATGCCTCGTGAGAACCGTGGAATCACTCGCGCTCATCTTTTTAATGGATAATCTAAAGTTGAGGGATTTGCTCGTGCTCGGTGACGACACCTCCTAAGAATCATCGAATCACTCATGCTTGACTTTATAATGGATATTTTGAAGTTGTGAGATTTGTCACACCATTTCTGATTATTTGAAAAGCTGACTAAACTGTAATATAAATCGAGCTTAATCCTAGGTGTAACATGCAGGGGCGTATATATATAGGTCAAGGACTAAAGGAGAAACCTATTAAAAGAATATATAGGGTTAATATCATCAAAAATCCAAAATGGTATACCTGTGATAATTTACCCCAAACTAATTTTTTTACCACTAAAAATTCTAAACTGGTACACTTGTGACAAATAAACCCCTTGTTAGTTTTCATTAAACTATTACAGTTTGCTCATTCTAGGTGATGATACATCCTAAGAACCATAGAATCACTCATGCTCGGCTTTATGATGGATATTTTGAAGTTATGAGATTTTGTGGGACAATTTTTTGATTATTTTTAAAACAGGCTAAACTATAATATGAATCGCGCTTAATTCTAGGTGTAATATGCATGTGCGCGTATATATCTATATAGTACAAGGGCTAAAGGAGAAACCTATTAAAAGAATATATAGGGTTAATACTACCAAAAGCCCCAAAATGATATATCCATGATAAATTTACCTCAAATTAATTTTTTTACCACTAAAAATTCCAAGCTAGTATATCTTTGACAAATTTACCCAAAATTGGTACACTTGTGACAATTTTATCTTTTGTTAGTTTTCGTTAAATTTTACAGTTAAATTACTGAATCAGATGACAAGTGATAGTTGGCTAGTGTACCAGTTTGGGATTATACTCTTCATTTGTCATAATTGTATATGCTTTGTGGTTTTTTGTGATATTAATTCAATTTAATAGAGGGTATATTCACCACAATATACCATTTTAGGGTTTTTTCCCGTCAAAAAATTAGTTTGAAAGTAAATTTATCACAAGTATACCAATTTGGGATTTTTCGTGATATTAACCCTATATAATATTGTGTCTTTACAATTATTATTTTTATTATTACTACTATTGTTATTTTGCTTATTATTATTTAAATATAAATTGAAAATTTTAAAGTCATTCAGAAATTTAGTTTAAATAGCATAACTTTAACATCACCGAATTGAACACTCCTAATTGCAAGGTTTTCCAATTAATCCTAATTTAGAATCATCACCAATCAATTTTGATATAAATGTGGTAATGACATATTAATGCAAATAATCGAGAAATCACATATCCAATCTCTAATTAGAAATAAATGTATTAGGGCTTATATCGCTAAACTATTGTCAGCTAATGAGAAGAATATTTTTATAACTCACAATTTAGGATGAAATGAAAAGGAAATGTGGAGAAAATTTTAATTTAATTGTCAGTTTAAACTATAGATGGAATGTTTTTCCAACTTTAAAGGACATAGATCATTCCTCGGAGGAATTCTAATGAACCAACCAAAATCAAAGTTTTTGAGTAGTTATGAAATCATGGAGTATATTTTATGCTTATACATGCTCTATTTTGCTCATATAATTATTCCATTATTGTTATACTTTATTGAAATAAGAATGTACCATTAAATTGACCCCACTCGATGTAAATATTTTTCAATTAATTTTGATGACTTTTGCTAACTATGGACCCCACTATTTTGCTACGTTTTGGAGTTAAGTTTTGAAGTGCTGCCGTGCAACTGTTTAGAGATTCCTCTTTCCATGAGGAGGGATTTGCAGAGGCGGAAGGTGCTGCAACTTTTCTTCCGAACCTGGATGATTTTGGTTTGAGTCTGTATCCATGGCGGTAGATTCTTTTTGAGCAGCTTCTGCAAAGGACTAAGATAGTTGACAATGCAAAGGAATTGCTGGGTTTGCTTTTGAGAAAGATATTTTGATTAGGAAATCTGAAATGCTCCTTCAAGATGTGCTCTCGTGGCTTAAACTTTTTGTCTCCGAGATCCATGTAGATGAGAGCACCGAGGAGAATAGGTGGGAAATTCTTGCACATGGCCCTCTTGAAACAGTGAAGGCTTGGAAAAAAAAATGAAGATGAAGGTTCTCCTTTTAAATCCAAGCAACATCACCGTCCATGGAAAATGTTCAATCTGAATACAAAATCCTATTCTAGACCTTTCTTCTTGGCGAATGCCCAATTGCCAACATCCTGCTTTGATATTGAATCTAGAAACTATTTTGGTTTATGGGATACTTGAGAACTTGTTTGGAAGGGGAAACTAATCATCCTACAAGTGATAATTGATAACAAGTCTCTTACCTCCTATGGCTTGTTTGGTATAAAAAATGCTTCACAAACCCATTGGGCAATTTGATGGTTCTCATCAAATTTTGTGGAAGTAATTCATCACATTCTAGTAGGGCTAGCTTTGCATGTTCTAGATTCATCCCCTAAACAATTTGCCTTGGTTGGATTAATGTCTTCATTTTTCTTGAAAGAAAGACAAAGTAAGAACTCCAGATTCTTCCATAATGGATTAGGACATTTGTGCGAATCTATTCAAGCTATCCTTAGGGTTTCAAAGTGTTGGGGAGAACCCGGGACAACAATTCACCACGAGCTTTATATAATCTAGGATCAATTTCTCCTCCGAAACTAACCCAACCAAAATTTACATACCCCAACAATAACTAGCCAATATAACCTTGGAATAAGCAATATAACACCAACTCGATATGGAAATAAAGTCAACAATAACACTAATGATATTATATGAAAACCCAATGCGGGAAAAATCATGAAACGCCAAAAAACTTTCACTAATCACTAACAATAGTAAGATATATATGAAGTAATTTACTGTATTTACACATTAGAGGCTTCACATAAGCATTACAAGCTCATTTCATCATCACAAAAGTGGATAAACATAAATGGTACTAGAAAATTCTAATCGAAATCAAGGAATTCGGAGACAATTCTTGATGAACGAAAACCCATCAACTCATAGCCCTCGGTTTCACAAATAACATATTAAAATTTGACCCGATTCCGTCAATATTTAGCCTTTAAATGGGGACCATGAAATTGCCACTCTCTTCTTCTTTTTCCTCTGTTTCTTTGGTGCTCTCGGGTGAGGGGGTCACCTTTTTGCTCCTCTCTCCTCTGGTCTCCTGCACGAGGTAGTAACTCGCTTTTTCTTTTTCTTTTTTTCTGTTCTTTTCTTTTCTTTTGACTTTTAGCCCAACCAACACAATGATTAACTCTAGTTGAGAGGATTGGGCTAGGTAAATCTGTGAATGTCAACAAAAGGTTGGAATCAACTTTTCAATCAAATTCCTTGAGGCAAAAGTCTTAATTTTGGCTGGTCAGGAGATCTCAACTAATGACGTATTTCAAAGGGTTTGCTCCTCAATTGAGGAGCCAAAGCTTTCCCCCCGGCTGATTGGAAATACTAGACACGGTTTTCCCATAGTTTTTTAGGAAGAATTTACATTAGTTGCTACTGTTCCAATATCCCTGAATGCCACCAAGAGGATGGGCTTAATATACTTGGCAAGGAAGATATAGATTGGAACATGGGGAGATGCTTGGATGCTCTAGGTATCAAGGATTTGGATTAGGGTTAATATCACGAAAAATTCTAAACTACTATATTTATGATAAATTTATCTAAAACTAATTTTTTGACAAAAAGATTTCACATTAGTATAATTGTGACAATTTACCCTCGGTTAGTTTATGCTAAATTGGATTAATACTACAAAAAATCACAAACCAATACACTTGTGACAAATAGAAGATAAAACCCAAAATCGGTACACTCATCAACTGTCAATTATCATCCAACTCAGCAATTTCATGATAAAATTCAATGACAACTAACAAATGGTGAATTTGTCAAGGTTTACAAGTTTACAGTTTTTTGTGGTTAAAAAATTAGTTTCTAATAAATTTATCACAAGTATAGCAGTTTGATATTTTTCATGTTATTAACCCTCTAGAATATATAAATCTTGTCATTGGATTAATTGTTTTTGCTGGTATCAGGTAAAGCCAGGATAGCAGAGATTGATTTTGGAGTTAAGTCTTATCTTCTAAGGAGAAGACTAACTCAAGATTATCTTCTTAAAGCATGACACCCATTGGTACTCAATTTGTTAAATCATACGGATTCTATTTTTCCCTGGCTTGCATAAAACCTCTTGCAAATTGGCCTTTCCCATCGCATATGTAGCATCTGCTGGATTTCCCCCTTGACATATCCAATGAAGCGGAATTTCGGTGGAGGCATAAAAGGCTGAAATTATTGCTATTTCCAGGCATTTATGCCATTTGGCCAAAGGGACAAGGTATTATTTTTACCCAAATTATATAGAATCTCGGAATATTCACACTAGCAGCGCCACCGCACTTATAGAATGGAGGACACGGCCTCCATGGTTACTTGAGTGTAAACTATCACATCCATCACTCAGTCAATTTTTTTTTGTGGTAAGGTCCACTCAGTCAATATTTATTTCTCAAAAAACAATTAATTATATCGTTTAAAAAAATTAGTTAGCAAAAAGTTTCTTTATTATGGACAACATTTTATATCTAACCAACTTCATTGATAATGAAAATCTTTTTTCTTTCACTAATTATTTTAAACGATATAAACATTTTCTTTTTGAAAAATGTTTTTCAAATTTGGAATTCTTGGTGACAAAAGCACCCTAAATAAACCTTCTAGGATGTTTTCCATCTGTTTTTTTATAACAGTAGTAGTTTCTTTGCCTCATTTGCTGTCTTGGACAAATTTTATGTTCTGATTGGATTGGCAGCTCAACTTGCCAAGGAAAGTCGTGTGTTTCACCTGAAAATCCAGGGAAGTTAATTCATTGTGAAACACCATCTGAAGCATAGTGTTCACACGTGTTACCGACGAATTTTACCAATCAAATCTTCCGTGAAGAGCTTGCGCCTTCCCTTCAACTTCGAAGTCATCATGCCATCTTCAAGCGAGCACATATCAGTAAGAATCCTTAGAATCCTTCAAACTTAACTGGGAGAAATTTAGAGAGGGAAGGCCCACGACGTCTTTGCAAATGCGAAACAGATACAACTCTGGAGATCATTTCACCTCTTCAATAGACGGCTTTCATGGACAAGCATTGTCACAGAGAAAGAAAACTGCAGAACTGTAGTGGAACAAAAGGTCTGCATTCTTTGATGATGGTCTTCTTTTCTGTTTGGGTTCTTCTACTACTTTATTATCATCTACAGCATTAACAGATTGGTGAACTTAACTCTATATCTGGGGTTGACGGAAACAGGGAGACCTTCATCAATGTGAAGATTGATCATCGTTCTGTAGTTGACAGGTTTCTTTCCATCAGCCAATTTGAACGTAAAACAGCTCAGCAGCACGGCAGAGAATATCTTCATCTGCCTATAAGCGAATTCTTTACCGAGACAAATCCTTGGTCCAGCTTGCTAAGCAACAATAGACGCTAAGATAAACAAAACTTAAGAAGGGGGTGGGGGGGGTGGGGAAAGAAAAAGAACTGGTTGCTACTTGCTAAAGTCAATATTCGAATAGTCTGTTTCCTTGATCTGAGAGAACTTGAATGTAGGTGTTCATATTGAGATGAAGAATGGGAGAAGAAGCGAACGAGATGATGCACGTAATCTTGTTCCTATCCAGATTACTTAATTCTGGCAATACGCCAGTATAAAGGTCCAACTGAAGGCACGTGCAGTGAATGAAGGTCCAACCCAGGTTAATGCCAATGAATTTAAGTGCATTTTTTTCTGACCTGAAAGGCTGTAAACTTGAAAGGGCTTTCGGGCTGGAACACTCCATTTGAATCCAGCCATCTCTCTGGATGAAAATCTTCTGCATCATCGCCCCATATGAATTTCATCCTGCCCATTGCATACGGCTGAAAGGATACCATATCTCCTTTCCTCACATTGAACCCATCTGGGAAAACATCATCAGAAAAGCAGATTTTTGCGTCCTGATTGAACAATAATTTCAAAATTTATTGGAAAAGCCAATAGATATGTCTAAATTGAAAAGCGAATTGATAGCAACTGGAACAAAATTAAAGAATAAGATCACAAGAGCTTAAGAAAAAGAATTCTAACTGATCATCTTTGTTATCATTTTCCATGTGAAAAAATAAGGGCTTTGAACGCATTTTGTGCAAGCTAAGATGATGGAAGGGTTGAGGCTTGAGCATGGTTCTACTTCCTGAAGAAAAATGACCTTTACCTCGTAGGCCAACCCTTAAAAGTTCAAAGCTAACGTGACTAAGAGAATCAAATAACTCAATAATGCAAACTTATATATCTTTTACGAATAAATTTAGGATCACAAGCTTTCCATGGATTGTGCAGAAAGAAAAAATCGAGATATTCCTCACCACTGGAACTGCAGGATAGAGCCGGAGAGTTTCTGTTATCGTTGCATGGAGGTAGTGCATCTTTTCTAGAGCCTCTTCACCAATACTCGCAGCAAAACTGGCAAAATCTGAAATCTCTTTGACATTGCTCATTTGTTTCACTTCTTGTGCAACCTTCACTTGTATCGTTGGATGTTTGCAGAGCATGTAGATGAACCAGGAAAGCGTGGCTGCAGTTGTGTCTTTGCCAGCAATAATGAAGTTGAGTATTATATCCCGCAAGTATGTCTGGTCAGTCTCTGTCACTTGGAGAAACCTAGACAATATGTCTTCTTTCTTCATCTGCAAGGTCCATGCAACATTCCGTCATAATATTTCCATTAAGAAGTGGAGCTGGAGGATTGTTAACTTACAAAAGGATCGTCTGTCGAATTGTGCATTTGCTCAATCTTCCTCTTAATGAGCTTATACACAAAATTGTCAATTATCTTGATGTTTTTCTTCAGCGCTGCTTCTGATCCAATATTCAGAAATTTCTTAATCTTCCAGGAGATGTCAACATATCGCCATAGGATCATTGCACTTGCATCATCAAAGGCACGACTGAATTCAGCGCCCTCTTCATTTGTTCCACACATGCTATCCAGTTCGACACCAAATGCAACTTTAAATATGGAATCCAGAGTTGACTTCATAAATAAATCCTGCATTAAGCATTTGGTTATATATATGATGAAGAAATTACAGCAGGATTAAATAAGTCATATCTGATAATGCAAAATTTACCTGCATGTCTACAATTTGGTTAGTACTTGCTGCTTCAGACAATATGTTTGCTAATTTAGCAGCAGTTCTTCGGAAGACCACACTGCTGAAGTCTCTCAACACTTTTGTGGAGAACTCATAGCTTGACACTTTCCTCTGTTGGCGCCACTTATCGCCATCGACTGCAAAAATTCCGTCCCCTAATAGATCCTTTAAAAGGCTGTAGTTGTACCATCCCTGCACAAAGGTTTTTACTTTTAAGTCATACCATGCAATCCTCAAGCTTGTGCTTCTGCACTAAAATCTCCATGAATAACCAGCTATTTTTCTTCTGACTCTCTCACAGCTCCTTTACTATCCAAATATGAAATCCAGGAATGCTTCACCTTGTTATGACAATTTCAGATTCAAAAGCATAACTATTAAGTAGATTTCTTGCGTGAATGAAATCAACAAAATCTTAGAACCCCATTAACCAAAGTGTAATCTCATACTCTTTTAAACTAGTAAATTGAACACTAATTGACTATCTAGCTCTTGCTTGGCTAATGTCACTGGTATTTAGGGGTGCAACCGGAACGGGTATACCCGGTTTCTGGACCGGCCCATCCGGAAAATAGGGTCGGGAACCAGTTCCCATTGAAACCGGTCCGGGAACCGATTCCCAAAATTTGGAACCAGTTTAAACCAGTCCGGGAACAGGTTCCAAGTGATTACCCACTCGGAAACCGGTTCTGGAATCGGTTCCCGGATCGGTTTTGTAAGTAGAGGTCCAAAACTTTTTTTTTCTCCTAATATCTATTCTCACTCTTGCAATCACACGATGTTCTTCCTCTTGGCTCTCTCAAACACTCACGACACTCCTCCTTTGTCATTCCTCTTCCTCACTTGCTTCCCTCCCTCACCGGCTCCCTCCCGCACCGTTTGATGGACGGACGGTGTTTGTCACCGCCAAATTCTTATGTATCACATGGATTGGCTCGCCTAATTTCTCTTTTGTAGGAGGAGTTATGCTTGCATAAATGAGTAGCTTCATGTAGTAGTTGTAGGAATAAGACTAATATTAGACCCATGTTTGTTGCTAATTATTTGCCTTATGATTTTACTTATTATAATTAGCCCTATGGATCCTTAATTTTTCGTTTAGTCAAAAAGTTCATGTATTAATTTATTACTAGTGCTTAATGATTCAATATAAATTAGGAGGATTACGTTATTTTCTCGCTTATTAATATAAAATTCGAAGTTGTACAGGATATCGGGAGATTGCAAAATAGGTTCCAATGGAAACAGGGTTGACCTTAGACCGGATCGAAAAAACATGGTGGGTCGGGTACGGGGTCCAATACAAACAAGGTCGAGTATAGGGTCCAAAAAATGGGAACCGGTTATAATAGGGTCGGGTACAGAGTCCAGGTCTAAACTCTATCCACCCTGGACCCGATCACCCCTACTGGTATTAGCTAGGGCCATCAATTGAGTGGGCCGGGTCGGGTCGAGTCGGGTCGAGTTTGGATTTGGTCGAAAATGGTCTGACCCATATTGACCCATTTAACCCATTTTAATCAATTTTAACCATTTTTCGTGCAATGTAAATTTGATGACTCATATTCGACTCAATCTAACCCATACCCAACCCGACCCATATTATCGGAATACATTAATATTCAACTCAATTTAGGTCAATCCAGTCTCATCATTTAATTCACTTTAAGCTCTTCACATATATGTTACTTAAATAAAACCTTCACATCAAATTTAAAAAGTAAATTAAACAATAAAAAATTAATAAATAAAATAAAAAATGCGAAAAACCTTTAATTAAATCTAAGAAAGATTATTTCTTATCATATTTAAAAAAGTATTGCTAAAACACTTTCATGTAATACAAATTTAATGGACAACTTTTATATATATATATATATATATATATATATATTTTTTTTTAAATCTAAATTTTAATTATTTTTTATTTTTTTAAAATATAATTTTCAATTATTTATCTCTCTCTCTCTCTCTCTCTTCAGCTGACTGCTGGCCATGATGAAGGTGAGCTTGAGGCTTGCTAGATCGGCAAGATCGAGCTTGCTCGATGCCGGCGAGCTCGAGTCTCACCAAATTGATGAGGCTTGAGCCTCGCTAGTCGTTTGGCGACCTCGAGCTCACTTGATGCCGATGAGCTCAAGCCTCACCTAGCCAGTCATCGGCCATCGCTGTGCCGGCCATTGGCTAAAGAATGAGGAAAAAGGAAATAAAGAAAAAGAATAAAAAAGAAAAAGAAAAATGAAATATAAAAAATAATTGTAATTTCAATTTTTATAAAACAATTATAAAGTTAAAGAGGGAAAGAGAGAATGTACGGCTTGGGTTGAAAATGGATCTTAAGTCTAACCCATTTAAGACCCATTAAATTTTCAATTTTTAAACCCATTTAACTAGTCTCTTCAAAATGTAAGTGACCCATGTATGACCTATTTATGGTTCAAGACCCATTTTGACACCTCTAGTCTTAGCTAACAAACAACAACCATAACTAGCTGCCTACCTGGCATGCCACAAACATCGATGGTGCTAACATTTTGCCAAGGTCACTGGCTCTAAAGGGAACCAGCTCACCCACCCCATTAAAAGAACTAAGGGCGTGTTTGGTTATGATTTTGTTTCAGGGAACAATTTTTCATCTGAAATGGTTTTTTTTTTCTGCTATCGGGAACAATTTTTTAGTAAAAGAATGTGTTTGGTAACTTCCCAAAATTTCTAATCTCGAGATAAAAATACGTTTGGTAGGATTCTTACATTTTTTTTATTTCTTTTAGTTTTTTAATTATTTTATTATATCTTCTTTTTTTTTTTTTCCTTTTTTCTTTTTCCTTTTTCTTTTCTCTTTGGCCGATCGTCGGCCATCGCGGTGGCCGACAATCCTGCGGGCGAGGCCCGGCAAACTCACCGGAGGCCAACCTAGCCACGGTGAGCCTCGGCCTCGCCTTGGCACGGTGAGGCCTAGCCTCACCGTGGCTCGATGTCTCCGGGGTTGGCGATGCTCGATGAGGTCGTCGGCCCTCATCCGGCCAATCGTCGGCGCCGGCCATGGCCAAGGCCGGCCACAAGGAAGAAGAAGAAGAAAAGAGAAAAAAAATGGATTCTGGAAATTGTTCCCGGGAGCAAGAAGTTACTTTTTTCTAATTCTTGTTTCCGTTCCAAATCTATTCCATAAAAAAAAAAAAGATTTTTTATTCCCAGAATTAAAAAATTTAATAAAACAATTTTCTATTCTTTTTTTGTTCCCTGAAACAAAAGAACAGAAATAGTTGTTCTGGGAAATAGAAATAAAATTTACCAAACAAAGCCTTAATCGCCCATGTTGGCCTGCAAAAAAATAGGACCACCAGCATCGCAAAGGGATAACCATTCACCGGCCCATCAACACCAAATGGCAAGAATTTTATGGCAAACGTATGTGAGACACTACCATATATTTGAAATGCACGCCCCTTCGTATCTTCGAAGAAATATGCTAGAATTATTAACCATTAAATCACGTTTTTCAATCTAACAATTTAAGTTTTAAAAATACTAGACGGTCGTCCGATAGGATCTTATATAATATCTGAACACAAGCTCATAAGTTCAAAGCATACATGTTCATTGACGTAGGCACTTTGACTATAGTCACCGAGTTGTTTGGATCAATAGATGTGAAGCATCATATAATCAATCTTTCGACCGAGCAAACTTTCTTCCCCCGCAAGGGAAAAGCAGCCCCATTACGTCCTCTCCCATAGGCACTAACAAACAACAAACTATTCATGGGCACTTCATAATATCCATCAACAACCCTGCACCCCAACGTACCTTGCCGTAATTCTCAAAGTTGGTCTTGAGCATGTACTCCACGTTGGCCGGGTCAGAGGTGTAGACCTCACTCCTGAAAGGGCGGAGCAACCTGTAGGTCCTGTGCTTGCCAGCGAGGTCGGTCATGTAGTGGTGCAGGCGGACGAAGTTCAGGAGCTGGTTCAACACTGTCCCAGCGACGGGGTGGTACTTCTTGGCCGTCTTCACTGCCGCTGTCTTGCTACGGTGATGCTTCCATGTCTTGGCGAAGAGATAGGCGAAAGCTAGAGCAAAGACCAGGGTCGAAGCTGTGAAGAAGGTTGGGTCGGAGATGCAACCCGGGGCCATGTTTAGAGCGGGCAGCGGAGGAGGAAGTGATCGTGGTCAGTGGGCTTCGTGCTTCCTTATAAGCGGGTTTCTTGTTCTGTTTGACGAGGGAGTGCGAGGGGCCACGTCGCGAGATAAAGAAGTCATTGTCATGACGTGAAAGGCACCCGATGTCTTCTCTGATTTTTTATGTCCTTATGTCTTCTCTGATTAAAAAGTGCAATAACTCCAACCGAAAAATTTGGTGAAATGCTTGAATCGGATGTGATAGATGTCGTGTTCGATCTTGGTGTCTTACACTCAGGTAGCCCTGGAGGCGGTGCCTTCTGTTCTATACGTGCAGCGAGGCGATTAGTGTATACGAAGGAAAGTCAAGCCGAATATTCCGAGACTCCACATTACCTGGGTAAAAACAGTACTTAGTCCCCTTGGCCAAATGGGATATATGCCCGGAAAGAGCAATAATTTCAGCCTTCTATTACTCCACCGAATTCCCTCTTCAACGGGTAAAATAGAAGAATGCATGTCCGGGGTAAATCCAGCCGATGCTATGTATGCAGTGGTAAAAGCCATTTTTGCAAGCAAAAGAACGTTTCAAGTGCCAAAAGTTGGCATAAATAGATACTTAGGTCAAAACTTACGAAAGTGACACTTAAGTGTCACTTTCATGAAAAATGGGACACTTAAGTCGCTACATCCGGTGAGTCTTGCCGAAAATCCTACGTGGCATTTTTTAATTAATTTTTCGCTTACGCTCGCCGGAATGCTGAATTAGCAAAACACACACAAAAACGACGTCGTTTGACATAATTTAATTTTTAATATAATATAAAAATTAATTAAATTAAATTGAAAACTAATAATAATTATAATAATAATTTATATTTATTTTAATTAAAAAACGGATGAGGAGGAAGGCAGCCGACGGCGAGGGTCGAGCCCTCGTGGCTACCGCCTCCCTCCTCCTCCTCCCCCTTTTAAATTAATTAATTTTTATAATTTAATTTAATTAATTATTATATTAAAATTCGAATTATACCAAAACGACGTCATTTGACACTATTTAGCCACATCACCATATAAAATGACATCGTTTTGCGCGCAGCTCGCTAGAAAATTGCCACGTCAGCGTTTTGGCCGGATTTTCTTGCTAGTGGCACTTAAGTGATCCATTTTGCTCCGAATTTGGTACTTAAGTGTCCATTTGTGCCAACTTTTGGCACTCCAGGGATCCAGATGTCTATTTTTGCATGAGGTTGCATGCAAGCTAGGAAAAAATGGAATTTGCATGGTTCAACAAATTGAGTACAATACAAGCATTGCGCCTCAAGAAGATGAACTTGAGTCAGTCTTCTCCTTAAAAGATAAGACTAACTCCAAAATCAGTCTGTGATCTCAAGCGTTACTTGATACCAGCAACAATGATTAGACTAGTGACAATATATATATCATCGCCCCTATAACCCAAACCATCATCTCCTCATGTTTCAATCTATGTCTTCCCTACCAAGTATGACAAGCCCATCCCATTATGGAATACTAAGGTAGCAGCAGTAGCGACTAATGTAAATTCTTCCTGGGAAACTTTGGGAAACCTATGCCCAGTGTTTCTAGTAGCTGGGGGAAAAGCTTTTGCTACTCAATTGAGGGGCGAACCCTTTGAAATACAATTCGTCATTAGTTGAGATCTCCTAACCAAATTGCCCAGATTAAGACTTTTCCTCGAGCAATTTGATTGAAAAGCCAATTCCAACCTTTTGTTGACATCCACGGTCATTCAAACCATAATGGTAGCCTAAACAGATTTGCGCAAATGTCCTCCTGGATTATGGAAAAATCCAGAGTTCTTCCTTCGTCTTACTTTCAAGAAAAATGAAGACATTAATCCAACCAAACCCAATCAATTAGGAGATGAATTGAGAACATGCAAAGCTAGCCCTGCAGGAATGCCATGAACTAGTTCCGCAAAATTTGAGAAGAACCATCAAATTCCCAATGGGTTTGTGTAGCATTCCTAGTCCTAAACAAGTCAATGGAGAGGTGAGACTTGTCATCAATTATCATGCGCTCAACTGTTTCTTGTAATATGATAAGTTTCACCTACCAAACAAGAACACATTGTTTCTCAAATCTCCTGTGAACGAATATAGTTTCTGGATTTGATATCAAAGCAGGACCTGGCAATGGGAATTCCCCCAAAAGAAAGGTCTAAAACAGAATTTGTATTCCGAACCAACATTTCCAATAGATGGGATGTTGTTTGGACTAAAAGGAGCACCTTCATCTTCATTGTTTTCAGAATTTTCACTATTTCAAGAAGGCCATGTGCAAGATTTTCCATCCCATTCGCCACGCGCTCTCATTTACATGGATGATATTCTTGGGCATGCATCTCGAAGATGGAAAGTTCAAGACACGATAACACGTTGCAGAGGAACTTTCGAAATTTCCTAATCAATATCTTTCTCAAAAATAAATTATCTACCTTTGCAGAAGCTGCTATAGACTCATACCAAAGTCATCCAGGTTTGGAAAGAAAAGCTGCAGCACCTTCCGCCTCTACAAATCCCTTCTCATGGGAAGAGGATTCTCCAAGCAGTTGCGCAGCAGCACCTCAAAAATTTAACTGCAACATGTAGCAAAATGGTGGGGTCAATAGGTAAATAGGAAAAGTTATAAAAATTAATTGAAAAATATTTAAATTGAGTGGGGTCCATTTAATGGTACATTCTTATTTGAATAAAGTATAACAATAATAAAATAAGTATATGAGTAAAATAAAGCATGTATAAGCATAGAATATATACTTCATTTATTTTGAACGAGATTGCCTCTTGGATGACCCCCTTGCTCGGCTCAACACCGAACCTGATCGTTTCTTCTGGTTGGGAAACCCATCTAGCGCTTTCTTTGCTACGTCACTTGGGATGCTTTGCGGCCAAGAGGCTAGCCCATGCAATGGGCTCCTTTTATTTGGAACAAGTTCCTTGTCCCCCGTTATCAGTTCTGCTTTGGTTGATTACCAGGTTGAGGTTACCACCTCAAGTTTTGCTTCTTACCTATGGCAGAATCCGAACTATGAATTGTGCTTTCTGCTCTTGTCGTCTGGACTCGGTTGACCATCTATTCTTTGGTTGTCCAATTTCGGTTGCCTTAGCCACCTTTTGGTCTTCTAGATTTAATTTCGCTTGGTGGAACAAATCTTGGGTGGATAACCTACATTGGGCGATCAAATATTTATCTGGAACTTCGTTCCACTCCACTCTTGCCCAGTTTACGTTTGCTGCCATGTGCTACATCATTTGGAATGAGCAGAACAATATTCTCTTCCAGGGAAGGACTCCATCCCTTTCGGCCATGAAGAAGCATCTTGAGAAGGTTATTAGGGACAGAGCTTTGTCCTTCCATCAGGTCCCCCCCAACACCACAAATCGAAGATTGCTGCTTTTTTGGTCGCTCAATCCATCTATTTTCACGGACTGATCTACCTTTTGGTTCGAAGATGAAGACAGGGCCGCAACTGGTTTCTTCGAAGCCTCTTCAGCGGTGGGATTGTCCTTATCTACTAATCTTTGAGCTAGGATCCTTTCCCTGCTCTTGTTTTATTATAATGGTTGCCTTTGTGCTGTTTGTTTTGCTTGTTAGCAGCCTCTTTGGGTGCTTTTGCTGCTGTTTTGGCTTTGCCTTCGGTTATTTTACCTTGGCACCCTTCTACTCACTATGACTTTTGTCTTTGTGAGTATAAGTTTTTGGTGCCGAGTTTTTGCTGTATAGCTATATATAGCTCTTTGGTTTAAAGTCAATATAATCTTACCTTTTACCAAAAAAAAAAAACAATATATACTCCATGATTTAATAACTATTCATATACTTTGATTTTGTTTGGTTCATTAGAATTGCTTCGAGGAATAATCTATGTCCTTTAATTAAGGTTAAAAAACGTTCCCCATATAGTTTAAACTGTATGACGATTAAAGCCATATTTTCTCTGCATTTCCTTTTCATTTCATCCTAAATTTGTGAGTTATAAAAATACTTTTCTAATTGGCTGACAACGGTCTATCGATATAAGCCCCAACACATTTATTTCTAATTAGAGATTAGATATGTGATTTCTCAATTACTCGTGTCGCGACCTAAATTCGGGTGCACCACCTAAAATTAGGTTAATGGACTACTAAGTCTAACTTAGCTCGGGCTCTCTCAAGCCCATACCAATTCGCGACTTAGGTTCAAGTTTTTGTCATGCAATTAATTTTTAATCAGGAGTCGCCACTAATCTATTTTCGGTAGGTCGATTAGATACCTAAGTAAAGTAACGGGAGATTTACTTCACTTCTACGAACCAGAGATATTGGGTACGGGGACTTGATTACGTTAGATTTATCTAACGCCCTTTCGGTACCTTTCTCTTTTTATTTTTGAAAATTGTTTGGCAAGCAGCTTGAATTTATTTTGATTCACTCTCCTAACATGTGAGGTGACCATGCGGGTGCGCAATCCATCAATTTAACACCCAAGAAAGTAATGAATAAATTGCAAACTTACCTCAAAACAACGAAAGCATCTGCGATGTTAGATTAAAATCCAAATCAACAACCCTAGGTATGGTTTCTAATTAACACGCAACTTTTGTTTTGTTTTCACTTAATTGATGAAAATCATGCAATATGCGATGCAATATTAACTAAATGACCTAATTCAAATAACATGTAATTTCTAATTAAATGGGCCTAGCAAAAATACTAAGTGGCATGCATCTCAATGAATCTAACCCTAATGACGTGCATATGACAATTCTTCTTTTCTTTTTCCTTAAAAGAATGCAATCTATCCTAGAGATTGAAACTAATTTATTCTAAGACATTTTTTGTATTTTTTTTATGAAATTCGGAATTAGCAAAATGTGAAAATTATCTAGCTAGATTAAGATCCTATTCAATTTATATTAGGAATTAGGTTAAGCTAAATCCTAATTTAAACTAAAATATTATCTTAACCCAAATAATCCTAGAATGCAATTTATCGATGTCTAAATTTATAATAAGTTAAAAAATATTATCTAGAATTAAATTACATGTAATTTTACCCTAATATGTAATGACGTGCAAAAGATGCCCTAACTCTACATGACATATGCATGATGATTTTTTTGTGGCTTTTCCTTTTTTCCAAAATTAAAATTTAAAATGCAATTCAAGTTAAAAAAACTAGCAACCTAAATTGATTTATTTGAATTTTGATTTTTTTTATTTTCAAAAATTCATGATAAATAGAATGCTTAACCTAAATATGCAAATAACCCTAAAACATGCAATATTCTAACTCAGACATAATTCAAGATAAATAAAGAATCAAGACAAGACAAGCCATTCAAAATCATCAAAAACATCACATATCGTTCAATTCGAGGGATAATATTTATTTAGTAAAATCGATAAATTGATCTTAGCGCTTAAAGATCAAAGTATCAATTTTATTAAAACTGATTAATTATTTCATCTAAAGCGCTATAGATGAAATAAAAAACCGAAAGCGCGGTTGCGAATCAGGTGGTATGTGATAATTTCTAATTATGCGTAGGGAAATATTGCAAATAAGTAACAAGAAATAAAATAAAAACAAACTTGCCTAATAAAATAAAGCAAATATACCTAATCTGATTTAAAAAAAAAAAAAAATCTTGGCCACCGTTTGGAGCTTTGACATGGGTCTCCGGCGAGGGGTTCCGACGAAGGCACAGCAGGTCGCCGGATCTAACGTCGGGAAGGGGAGCAGCGTCGCAAGTCAACACGGGCTGGAGCAGCTGGTCACAGGTCAGGCTGGACTGGGGTGTCGCTCGGTGTCCGAGGAGGCGAGGCGGTGGCAGGGACAGAGCAGATCTGGGTCGTCGAAGCAGAGGACTCCTAGTGACGGCGTCGATCGATGGCGGAAGCGAGCAGCGGCGGTGCGGGCTCTGGTGGCGTCGGATCGCGGCAAGGACAGCAACGCGACGTCAGGTGGAGGCGAGCCGGAGCGCTCGGGTCGCGGCTGCTGCAGGAGATCTCAGATCTGCCGGCGTCGGGGCTGGATCGCGACGACAGGGGGCGAGGCAGGGGCTTCGACGCGTTCCGGCGAGGCGGATCTGGGCAGATGCGGGTCGATCTGGAGCAACAACGTCGGGGAGCAACTCCGGTACGGCGGATCGGGGTTGATGCAGCAAATCGGCGACGGCGGGGCAGCAGAAGCGTCAGATCGTCGCCGGATCTGGGAGTTGCAGGCGACGGGACCGATCTGCTGGGTCGACAGGCACCGGGGCTCGCGAACGGAGGTGCGGCGGCGAAACGTCAGGGGGCGCGCGAGCTTCGGGCGCCGGGGCTCACGGTCGGAGATGCGGCGCCGGTGCGGCGCCGGCGGGGACGGGCGACCCTCGGGAAGATGAACAGTCCCCCGGTTAGGGTTTCGCCCTTTTTAACTTTTTCTCTCTCTTACGTCACTCACTTTTCACTTTGTACTTTTTTCGTGTTCTTTTTACCCAACCGAAAAGAACCCCCAATTCTATTGCACGCGAGGTATTATATAGTCTAAAAAAATATATCTTTGCGGTATATATTTTTTCCTTTCGCATTTGATACCTCTAAATATATCGTTGAAATATACTTTTTTCGCGCAATATTCCATTTTTATCTTTCACATATTATATCCAAAAATTCCCTTTTCGCACAAAATAGTATATGTGAAAAATCTTAATGGAATATGTGAAAAATCTTCCTTCACCGATAGCCTAAAATAAAATAAAACAAAATGTTTCTAAACTAAATGCCATGTGTGTTTTTTATTTTTATTTTTTTATTATTTTAAAAAAATCAACCCAAAAATTTAGGTGTCGATAACCGCCCCTCTTTGAAGGTGAGCTCGCAGAGGTTGCCTTCAAAGATAAATTGAGACCTAAATTTTGATCATGCACATGGAATGAATGATTTTTTTTGTTTGGAAAATGAATTCCATTTTTGAATGCAATTTATATGATGCATGGAAATGCTAATGCAAATGATAAATGAACTTACCTAGAATAACTTACCTTTAGGGAGGATAGAGTAATTCGAGGTAGTTGGTGTTACATATCCAGGACCCGTACCATTCTACGGTCGCCCAGAATAGTAACATGACTTTGCAAAGAGACTACTTTTCCGGGACTCGTACCATTCTACGGTCGCCCAAGTATAGTAGTGTTTGGTTGTGTCTAGGACCCGTACCATTTTACGGGCCGCCTAAACGGGGATTCACTTACAAGGACCCCCATTCATTCTGGTCGCCGAATAAGGAATAAATGTTGTCGAGGACCCGTACCATTTTACGGTCGCCTTGACGAGAACATTGATTTTTCAGGACCCATACCATTCTACGGTCGCCTGTTAGAGCAATAAATGTTGTTTAGGACCCGTACCATTCTACGGTCGCCAAAACGGGGATTTTGGTTGGCTAGGACCCGAACCATTCTTCGGCCGCCCGGCGTTGCAACACGATCATCGACCGGGACTCGAACCGTTCTTCGGTCGCCTTAATCGGGCGAACTGGAGAAAATCTTGGGGACAGCTCAATCGAATGTCGATGAAAAGGACTCTGGGCTACGAAAGCACGCCAGGTCAGGAACTCCGGGCTACGGAAGCACGCCGGGTCTATTAAAAGGGACATCGGGCTACGGAAGCACGCCGAGTCGATGAAAATGACTCGGGCTACGAAAGCACGCGGGTCAAGAACTCCGGGCTACGGAAGCACGCGGGTCTATTAAAAGGGACATCGGGCTATGGAAGCACGCCGAATCGATGAAAATGACTCGGGCTACGAAAGCACGCCAGGTCAGGAACTCCGGGTTACGGAAGCACGCCGGGTTTATAAAGGGACATCGGGCTCGAAGCACGCCGAGTCGATGAAAATGACTCTGGGCTACGAAAGCACGCCAGGTCAGGAATTGGACAGTTTAACCAAGTCAAGTGTCAATGCACTTGAGAGAGAATACCTGCACAATGACAAGTATTTAGAGTATGGGTAGAGATATACTTACCTTGTGATATCTCTGATTCTTGGGAATATGTCTTTTGGAATTTAGATATCCCGTGGAGGTCTTTCACCTTATGGTGGAGGTTTTTCATCTCCTAATATCATGAGGCATTCTGAAAGGAACTTGAATTACCTGTCATACATGATTTAGAGCAAAAACTGGTATACATTCATCAAAGAGATAGACAATCTGAGCTACTCTAAAATACACATTTCAAAGTTCAATGGGGCTTCCATCCATTCAATCAAGGTTTATGCATAATGACTTTACCATATTTTTATCACCCAAATTTTCACAGGAGATAATTGTCGTTCAAGACAATGACATGGATTTCTTAATAATGCTAAATGACAGACTTTTAGTTAGAAAGGACTTTCACTCACTCTCATTTAGAATGGTTATTTTGTGAGAATCACTCCATCTCAACATCATCATATCGACAAGGGTCCGAGTATTCTCGCAATCAGTACGACCTTACCAATCTGAGAGGTCTTTAACATGGACCGTAATGTGGACTTGGTCAATGGCTTAACAAAGGGGGCTCCTTGAGTCAAGGCTATTGAAAAAATAATTTTGTATTCATCTTCGGGTTTACAAGTCAAGAACCCTACAAAATGAGAAAGAAATAGTCTTGCTCGCACTTCTTCGAGCGGTGCTTATGACATGTGAATCCATACGTTAATTCAAGTGCCGTAATCAGAAGAGACTTTGCAAGGGATGTAACGTAGGCTGGGTTCATGGGTTGAGAAACAAAATGATCATTAAGTTCAAAAATGTGTATAGGGGTGAGGGTTGATGATCATCTAGGCATTGTCACCGGTCTTTTCCTTCACCAGGGATTGTCATTATAAATGCACCATTGATCTTGACTCTTTGAGTACTGCTCCATTGTGATACAATTTTTTACAACCGATAGTCACCTATCTTGACTCTCTTTTTCATCTATGGGTATTGGCCTTGCTTTTACCAGGCACACTGCTTTTTCATACCCTCAGTTCTCATGCATTTTTTTTCACTTCTTTTCATGGGCATTGGCCTTGCTTTTGCCAGGCACACTGCTTTTTCATGCCCCTTAGTTCTATTTTGATTTCAATTCTTGTGCACAATGCATGCGTCAAGCAATTACACTTTAAATGACACTCGAACTTTCAAGGGTCTTCATCTGTCTTTTGCCTTGCCCCAGCGTGGGAGATGATCATCAACTGGGTTTGAAGAAATAAAATTGCAGGCTCAAGTGGGCTATGCAAAGGATATAAGTGTGTAGGATAGAGAAAGAAATGCTCTTCATCATCCTAAGGCACTTAAATTACCACATGAATTCAATGTAATAGCACGACTTGAAGATTGATGCAAGTGAGAGCAAGAAAATTCCTATTCATTCTCCTCCACCCTATGGTACTGTCTTATCCTCCAATTTGCCCCAATGTGGGGTGGTTCTTGACAGGGATAATTTGAAAGAATATTCATAAGTGTATAAGGCTCATAGAGGTTAAGCAATGGATCACCTGTAGTGTTTGGGATAGAAAAATGAATTGCCCCTCATCATTTCGGTCATCGTACCTTTTGCGAGAGAACTCTTTACCTTGCAGATATGGAACTTCCTACACTCATCTCACAAGTGTATAAGTAGGGGACTGTGTATAGAATATGGCTTGCCTTTCATCATCCTGACACATCTCATTTTGCATTCTTAAACATTGATGTCACTCCATTGAGTTGTCGATCTTGACAAATCTCCAAATGAAATTGGTGAGCTAAATCAATATGAAAATTCTCTTTTCAAAAGAGTCCAGCAACTTTAAGCATGAAAAGCGTTTATGACTTCAAAACAAACAATTTATCACACTCAAAACATGGTTTTAAGCATTCATTCAGGGGATTGTTCCATAAAGGGATTGCCTCAGCAATGGATGTCCTTGGATTGTCTCTATCAATCTACAGTGAAAATCCGCTTTTTGATTTGATGAATACTCCATTCTTGCTTTTACCCCTCTTTCACCAAAGATGGATGGTCCTCTTTTTACTTGCCCCTCATTCCATTTTAGAAATGTGTTATCAACCTTGTTGAGCAATAGTTGAGCCAATTGATCTATCATTGCAACCTAATGCGCCTTTTCCAAATGCTTCCTCATCAAGCCAAGAAAATAATACTCTAAAACATGAAGTAAATGAGTCAGAAAATTAAACAGGGCTAACCTAATGCATGCTTTTGGAAATGGCTTGAAAAATGATTTTTTTTTTTATTCTCATTTTTTGGGAATTTTTATGAGGAAGCATGAAGAAGCCGGTCCTCGATTTTCTCCATGGATGATATTTTCTTTTCATTGTTGGATATCATCACCGGGCCGGTTTGGTGTACCCCATCATGTCCTCAAAATTGAAAATAAAATTGTAATTTCATTGAATAGAATCGAAGGAATTACATTATTGGAATGGAAAATGTAAACAAGCCAAACCCTAAAAGCAAAAGCGATAATTGAAATTTCAAAAAGCAAAAATCCTAAACAAAACTTGAAATCCTAGAAGATAAGAATTTCTTCACTCAAAGGATGGTGTTCGCGCCTCCATCATGGTTGGGCAGAGGATTTTTCTGATTACTGCTGAAAGAGAATGCCTTTGTATCCAAGAGGTCTTGGACCTTATGCTTCAAAACATAGCAATCATTAGTGGAGTGACCAAACTCTCCCATGTGATAGTCACACTTTTCAGAGGGATTATATGCAGGATAATGCTCGGGATTTGGTCGCTTTGGCTCAGTAGAGATTAATCCCTTCTTTTGGAGAATAGGTAAAACTTTGGATAGGGGTCTAGGAAGAGGTGTAAACTGTCTCCTAACATTAGGTCGTCGACCCGAGAACTAATGTCCTCCACCTTGTTGCTCAGTAGAAATCTTAATTACCGGAGTGCGATTGGATGTATCACGATTCGGTTGAGAGTAGGCCATATTAATCTCAGCTTCAGGGTCTTTCTCCTTCATGGTAGAAAATCTCTTGTTAGATGGCTCAGTAAACCACCCTTCTCTTATCCCCATCTCGATTTGTTCACCCACCGGGATAAGTTGATTGAAGTTCTCAACGTATGTGCTAGCCATCTGGTTGCGGAACTCAAACGGGAGAGTCTTGATGAATAACTTCATCAGCTCCTTGTTAGTAGGTTCGGGAGTGATTTGAGCTGCCATATTTCGCCACCTCACTGCATACTCTTTGAACGACTCGTTCTTTTTTTTCTCTATCCTCTCAAGATCCTCTCGGGAAGGTGCAATGTCCATGTTGAACTTATATTGTTTGAGGAACGCATCAGCCACTTCATTCCAGGTGTCGAGAAGGTTTACATTCTTCATTATGTACCAATTCAGTGCAGCGGCCAAAGTCAAACTTGCATGAAATAATTGAATCATGAGGGCTCATTCTTGACGTATTAAGCCATGCGTATGTGGTACATCCGCAAATGAGATTTCGGGCAGGAAGTACCATCGTATTTCTCGAACTCCGGCATCTTAAATTTCTTTGGCATCTTGACCTTTTCATACACGGACAAGTCAAACGGGAGTGAACTCGCGACTCTTGCAATTGCTTCGGTTTTTCTTCCGGCTTTGCGAAGCGTTCATCCCGCTCCACCTTAGAGATGTTATCCGGCTTTGTCTTTTCGGTAGTGATCAACGGTGGATCATCTTCTTCCGGTCGCATGTCGTCATCAACCATTTGATCCTTGTTTGCTTGCTTGGGGATAACTATCTCGGGAAGAGCGGGTGCAGGAGTCGGATTTGCTCGGAGGGATTGGATTTGAGTTGTCAGAAGCTGCATAGAGGCGGCTAATTGTCGAAGTTGGTCTTCTATTGTGGAGATACGATCACGCATTTCAATTTGGTCGGCCATTCTAGCTCTTAATCGCGTAATTATGGACGAAGGTGAGGAATCCGTTATCACCTAATTTAAATGAATGAAAATATATAAGTACAAGGTGCAAATAGAGAATCAATCCATGACAATGATCTATCAACTTTTTTCATTCATCTTTTTTATGAAAATTTCTTACAAGAAGGGAATTTCCTAACAATAGACACCTTAGCAAGATCAAATTGAAAACAAATTCTTCAAAGTTTTTTTTATTTTCCAAATGCCTCATTCCTTAGCAATTTCATTTCTAATTGACAAAGGAATCGAATCAATGATTTACCCAGATTGTCATGGACCGACTCAAAAGTACGACAAAATAAATTGGATGGTATAGGGATAGAAGACTTACTTCACCAAACGATTTGAAGCAAACACATAGACAAGCGCATGGAATGTGTGGTTGAATTTCTAACTAGGAAGGCTAAGCAAAGTGGAGTTAAAAGGGTGGGATGACTTAGTTGTAGCCTCGCATACTAAGTCAAGTCCTCCTAACTCCGGCTTAGTCAAGGATGATACTCCAATGCGACGCAGCCTCGCGGGCAGAGGTAAGCATTCTTGACACCAAGAAAAATTTTCGGAATTGAGTTGGGCAACCTCTACTACGCGGCCTCGCGGTTGAAGTCGTATCCAACTCAATACCATCCTAAGTGTCCTAGTGCGGCCTAGGTCCGGTGGCAGGTTGTGTGTGCAAGAGTGTAGTGCTAAATGCAAAGCATACACAACAGTTTATAGCAAACAACACTTCGTATTTGCAAGTAAACCATACATTCCTACACCTCCCTACAAAACAAGGGTTAGCAAACACTTCCCCTTATACCTCCCAACCTGCAAAAACATTTAACACATTCAAATGTTAGAGACATACCTGGAATCCTCGCTGCCAAACAAAAACATTTTTTCAAAGAAAGAGAAAATTGGCCTAAGTCCACTAAGAGTTTTAACTCAAGTCCCCAGCGGAGTCGCCAAGCTGTCGCGACCTAAATTCGGGTGCACCACCTAAAATTAGGCTAATGGACTACTAAGTCTAACTTAGCTCGGGCTCTCCCAAGCCCATACCAATTCGCGATTTAGGTTCAAGTTTTTGTCATGTAATTAATTTTTAATCAGGAGTCGCCACTAATCTATTTTCGGTAGGTCGATTAGATACCTAAGTAAAGTAACGGGAGATTTACTTCACTTCTACGAACCAGAGATATTGGGTACGGGGACTTGATTACGTTAGATTTATCTAACGCCCTTTCTGTACCTTTCTCTTTTTATTTTTGAAAATTGTTTGGCAAGTTAGCTTGAATTTATTTTGATTCACTCTCCTAACATGTGAGGTGGCCGACTACGGGTGCGTAATCCATCAATTTAACACCCAAGAAAGTAATGAATAAATTGCAAACTTACCTCAAAACAACGAAAGATCTGCGATGTTAGATTAAAATCCACATCAACAACCCTAGGTATGGTTTTAATTAACACGCAACTTTTGTTTTGTTTTCACTTAATTGATGAAAATCATGCAATATGCGATGCAATATTAACTAATTCACTTAATTCAAATAACATGTAATTTCTAATTAAATGGGCCTAGCAAAAATACTAAGTGGCATGCATCTCAATGAATCTAACCCTAATGACGTGCATATGACAATTCTTCTTTTCTTTTTCCTTAAAAGAATGCAATCTATCCTAGAGATTGAAACTAATTTATTCTAAGACATTTTTTGTATTTTTTTATGAAATTCGGAATTAGCAAAATGTGAAAATTATCTAGCTAGATTAAGATCCTATTCAATTTATATTAGGAATTAGGTTAAGCTAAATCCTAATTTAAACTAAAATATTATCTTAACCCAAATAATCCTAGAATGCAATTTATCGATGTCTAAATTTATAATAAGTTAAAAAATATTATCTAGAATTAAATTACATGCAATTTTACCCTAATATGTAATGACGTGCAAAAGATGCCCTAACTCTGCATGACATATGCATGATGATTTTTTTTGTGGCTTTTCCTTTTTTCCAAAATTAAAATTTAAAATGCAATTCAAGTTAAAAAACTAGCAACCTAAATTGATTCATTTGAATTTTGATTTTTTTATTTTCAAAAATTCATGATAAATAGAATGCTTAACCTAAATATGCAAATAACCCTAAAACATGCAATATTCTAACTCAGACATAATTCAAGATAAATAAAGAATCAAGACAAGACATGCCCATTCAAAATCATCAAAAACATCACATATTGTTCAATTCAAGGGATAATATTTTTAGTAAAATCGATAAATTGATCTTAAGCGCTTTAAAGATCAAAAAAAAGTATCAATTTTATTAAGTTTGATTAATTATTTCATCTAAAAGCGCTTTATAGATGAAATAAAAAAAAAAACCGGCGCTGATTCTTAATCAGGTGGTATGTGATAATTTCTAATTATGTGTAGGGAAATATTGCAAATAAGTGACAAGAAATAAAATAAAAACAAACTTGCCTAATAAAATAAAGCAAATATACCTAATCTGATTTAAAAAAAAAAAAAAAAAAAATCTTGGCCACCGTTTGGAGCTCTGACATGGGTCTCCGGCGAGGGGTTCCGGCGAAGGCACAGCAGGTCGCCGGATCTAACGTCGGGAAGGGGAGCGGCGTCGCAAGTCAACACGGGCTGGAGCAGCTGGTCACAGGTCAGGCTGGACTGGGGTGTCGCTCGGTGTCCGGTGAGGCGAGGCGGTGGCAGGGACAGAGCAGATCTGGGTCGTCGAAGTAGAGGACTCCTGGTGACGGCGTCGATCGATGGCGGAAGCGAGCAGCGGCGGTGCGGGCTCTGGTGGCGTCGGATCGCGGCAGGGACAGCAACGCGACGTCAGGTGGAGGCGAGCCGGAGCGCTCGGGTCGCGGCTGCTGCAGGAGATCTCAGATCTGCCGGCGTCGGGGCTGGATCGCGACGACAGGGGGCGAGGCAGGGGCTTCGACGCGTTCCGGCGAGGCGGATCTGGGCAGATGCGGGTCGATCTGGAGCAACAACGTCGGGGAGCAACTCCGGTACGGCGGATCGGGGTTGATGCAGCAAATCGGCGACGGCGGGGCAGCAGAAGCGTCAGATCGTCGCCGGATCTGGGAGTTGCAGGCGACGGGACCGATCTGCTGGGTCGACAGGCGCCGGGGCTCGCGAACGGAGGTGCGGCGGCGAAACGTCAGGGGGCGCGCGAGCTTCGGGCGCCGGGGCTCACGGTCGGAGATGCGGCGCCGGTGCGGCGCCGGCGGGGACGGGCGACCCTCGGGGAAGATGAACAGTCCCCCGGTTAGGGTTTCGCCCTTTTTTAACTTTTTCTCTCTCTTACGTCACTCACTTTTCACTTTGTACTTTTTCGTGTTCTTTTTTACCCAACCGAAAAGAACCCCCAATTCTATTGCACGCGAGGTATTATATGCGCCTAAAAAAATATATCTTTGCGGTATATATTTTTTTCTTTTCGCGTACGATACCTTTAAATATATCGTTGAAATATACCCACCTCGCGCAACATTCCTTTTATCTTTCACACATTATATCCAAAAATTTCCTTTTCGCACAAAATAGTATATGTGAAAAATCTTAATAGAATATGCGAAAAATCTTCCTTCACCGACAAAGTCTAAAATAAAATAAAACAAAATGTTTCTAAACTAAATGCCATGTGTGTTTTTTTTATTTTTATTTTTTATTATTTTTTAAAAAATCAACCCAAAAGTTTAGGTGTCAACAACTCGAATTAACAAGTATGCCATTACCACATTTATATCAGAATTGGTGATAATATTAAATTACAATTAATTGGAAAATCTTGTCATTGGGAGCTGTCAATCTAATAATGTTAAACTTACGCTATTTAGATTAAATTTTGGAATAAGTTAACATTTTCAATTTCTATTTAAATAATAATAACCAAAATGACAATAATAGTAATACCAACAATAATTTTTGTAAAGACATAATATACACATATGTATATGTATATGTATATATATAGTGAAAAGCTGAAGCTATTATATTGGTCAAGTGTCAAGGGATGACTCCTTTAGATTTGGAGAAAATTGCAACTTCATTAGAAAGATAAATTGAAAACAAAATAATTATTTCTTTCAAACAGACGCATTCCATAAGAAAATAATGGCTAAATTCAATTTTAAATGATACGATGAATACACCCAATTACATATATGGCAACTTATTAATTTTTTTGTGAGATCCAACGAAAGTCCTATTTCTCATATCTCGACAAGTGTATTAATACAATTTCAATAATCTAAGAGCACGCTCGACGCAAATGTTCTCGTAATAATCAAACAATCGGGAAAAAGGGCGTTAAAGTACTTAAACGATGTTCATTTAACTCCTCACACCGTATATTGTTTAGTTTGGAGATATCAGGAATTCTGTAAGAATGAATAAGCTTTGCGAACAGCTGTCTTTTCAAGTCCTTATTTGGAAATGATACTAAGGGAAACTTTTGACATTACACCAAATACTAAACGCGATTCAAATAACAGCTTAGTCAGCTTTTAAAATAATTGGAAATGGACTCAAAATCTCACAAAATATTCATCTTAAAGACGAGCATGAGTGACTCCATGGTTCTAGCGAGGTATTGTCACTCTATAGTGGTTGTAGAAGGTGCTGTCACTTCATGTTCTTTCATTTTCTCTTTTAAGCATGTTTGACATTTGGATTAGTGACGCAGTTGTTTCCTTTGATCCACTTAAAAGAAGTTAAGGGTGCATTTACTTTACAGAAAACTCAAGATTTGAAAAAAAAAATTGAAAAATGATTAATTATATCACTTAGAAAAATTAGTCAACGGAAAGCTTTACATTATCGACAACAATTTATAATTATCTATCTTCGTGGATGATGAAAATCTATATCTTTCATTAATTTTTTTAACTGATACAAACAATCATTTTTTGAAAATATTTTTCAAATTTAGAATTTTTTGTGAAACAAAAACACCCTGGCACATTTTTCATTTGGTTTAGAAGGCGACTATCTGCTTTTTATAACATTAGTAGTTTCTTTGCATTATTTGCTGTCTTGGTCATTTCATATTCAGTTTGTATTGGCAGCTCAACTTGCCAAGTAAAATCATGTGTTTCACCTGAAAAATCAGATTAGTTATTCACTGTGAAACACCATCTGAAGCACAGTGTCCACCACGAATTATCGACGAATTTTACCGATCAACACTTCCTTGAAGTGCTTGCGCCTTCCCTTCAACTTCAAAGTCATCATGCCATCTTCAAGCAAGCACATATTACTAAGAATCCTCTGAATTCTTCAGACTTATTTGGGAGAAATTTAGATATGGAAGGTCTGCTAGGTCTTTGCAAATACGAATCAGATACAAGTCCGGAGATTATTTTGCCTCTTGAATAGATTGCTTTCATGGACAAGCATTGTCACAGAGAAAGAAGACTGCAGAACTTTAGTGGCACAAAAGGTCTGCATTCTTTGATAATAGTTTTCCTTTTTTGTTTGGGTTACCACTTTATTGACACATACAGCATTAACAGATTGGTGAACTAAACTCTAGCGTCTGCGGGTGACAGAAACATGGAGACCTCCATCGATGTGAAGAGTGATCATCGTTCTGTAGTCGACAGATTTCTCTTCATCAGCCAATTTGAACGTAAAACAGCTCAGCAACACGGCGGAGAATATCTTCATCTGCCAATAAGCGAATTCTTTACCGAGACAAATCCTTGGGCCAGCCTGCTAAGCAACAATAGACGCTAAGATAAACAAAATTTAAGGGGTAAAAAAAGAACTGGGTTGCTACTTGCCATAGGTCGATATTCAAATAGTGTGTTTCCTTGATCTAAGAGAACTTGAATGTAGGTGTTCCAATTGAAATGAAGACCGTATATGGAGAAGAAATGAACGAGATGATGCACGTAATCTTGTTCCCGTCCAGATTACTTAACTCTGGCAATACACCAAGTTACCAACATAAAGGTCAAACTGAAGGTGCATGCAGCGAATGAAGGTCCAGCCAGGTCAATGCCAATGAATATAAGTGCATTCTTTTCTGAACTGAAAGGCTGTAAGCTTGAAAGGGCTTTCGGGCTGGAATACTCCATTCGAATCTAGCCATCTCTCTGGACGAAAATCTTCCGCATAATCGCCCCATATGAATTTCATCCTGCCCATTGCATACGGCTGAAAGGATACCGATTCTCCTTTCCTTACACTGAACCCATCTGGGAAAACGTCATCAGAGAAGCAGATTTTCACGTCCTGATTGAGCAATAATTTCAAAATTTATTGGAAAATCCAACATATATGTCTAAATTGAAAAGCGAATTGATAGCAACCATAACGAAGTTAAAGAATAAGATCACAAGAGCTTAAGAAAAGAACTCTAACTGATTATCTTTGTTATCATTTTCTATGTGAAAAAACAATGGGTTTGAATACATTTTGTTGACACCTAAATTTTGGGCAATCCATTTAGTCATTTATGGCACAAAAATTAGGGATTAATTTTTAACCCCTCAAAAAATAAATTGCATAGCATTTTAGGTGCATTTATTTTTAGTTTGCATTTGCATTGGGCTGGTGACGAATGGGTTCGAATTAGTGGTTCGAGTTTTAAATTGACGGGCCGAGAAAGCTTACGAAGCGAGCAAATTGGCCCAAGCCCTTTTTTTTTTAATGATCGAAAATTATCTTTTGAAAAGTAGAGCTTTGAAATTTTTCCGGAATATGTTGGGGATTTTTTTTTTTAATATCTTTGGATAGGGCAAGTGTGACAAAAAATATTGTGAGCTCAACTTTGTAGGATTTGAAATTTCAGAAAAATCCTTTTGCAATCTTGAATCATATCAAAAACAAATATTGCGTTCGGAAAAAAAATCTTCATGGATATTGATTTGAAAGATTAAAACCCTAATCCTTGGCCTATAAAAGGGTTGTTTACATAGGGTTTTTGGGGGAGCCACAAAATAGAAATACATGGCCACATTGAGGGTTTTTTTTTTTTTTTATCACGTTCGAAGGGGCTTTTTCTCTCGATTTTAAGGTCAAGTATTCAAGCATAAAGGAAAAAGTTCTCCTTAGTTGAAAAAGGGCAGAGGGACTTTCTCTTTGTTTGTGTGGGAAAAGTAACGCAAAAGGAAAAAAGGGAAAAAGAATTCTTGAAGGGGAAAAAGGTCAACAGCAAAAAAAGCTTTTGCTTCTACAGAAAAGTGAAAGGGAGTTGATAGTAAGGGTGAGCGCGGTTCCGGGTAGAATTGGGAACCGGAGGTTCCGGTTCGGTTCCGGTTCTAAAAGGACCGGTTCCGGTTCCTGGTTCCTTTTTCCGGGAACCGGCGATTCCGGTTCCGAAACCGAAACCGGTTTCGGCTCCGAAACCGAAACCGGTTTCGGCTCCAAAGTCCAAAAGAAGCCCCAAAGTCCAAAGGAACCGGTTTTTGAACTATGTTGTCAAAGAGTTTAGGAAACTTTAGATGGGCAAAATCACATGCTTCATGGAGTATTATTGATGTTGATTTTTTTTTCTGTGTCTTTACTTAGGATTTTGACTGATTTTCATGCATGTCTTTGTAGGGTTTTGCTGTGCCAAAGGAATCACGGGAAAGGTTGTAGAGTTTTTTTTTTTTTTTTTGGTAAGGGTAAGAATATAAAAATAGCTTAAAACCAATGTACACAAGATCGGCGCCAAAAAATTTCACTCAAAGTGACAATAGGTCAAAATGAGTGGAAGGGAGTCGATGTAAAAAGAATACTCCCAAAAAGAAGCAGGAGACCAAAACAAAGACGAAAAACAGGCTAACAAGCCAGAACAAGCCAAGGCATAAGGGGAAGGGGAAAGGTTGCAGAGTTCACACTATGGAGTAGATGAAAATTTGAGATCTTATTGGCACTTCTGGTTTTTCATCTCCTTAGTATATTTTGCTTCATCATTTTCATTTGACTCAGCTGATAAGGCATATGGCATATGGCAAATGTGACGATTTAAGCTTTAGTGCACATATATTGACATATGTGAGCACAATAATTATAGTTAATCAAGCATCTCATTTCCTCTCTGGAAACTTCTTATTAATTTTGATTATGTATGTCCAAATTCTTAGCACTGGTATCTCTGCTAAGATATGGGAAGTTCGTAGAGTATGCACGTATGTTATAGTTCAAATCTAAAAATGAAAAAAAAAAAAAAAAAAAGAACCGTTGGAACACGGAACCGACCTTGGAACCTATGACAAGGTAGGTTCCAGGTTCCAAAAAATGAGGAACCTGTACCCGAGAGTAGATTCTAGGTTCCAAGCGTGAGAAGACAGGAGACGAGAGAGGAAAAAAGGAAGAAAAAAAAAAGCCAAAGAGTCCTTTGTGCGGGTGTCCTCCCCACCACGGTCTCCGTCCGCCTACGCCGGCCCTTTGTCGTTGCTGGTTCACTTCTTCCCGGCCGGACTGCCGCCCGCTTGCTCGCTTCGCTCTCCTCTCGCTGCGACCCGACCATGGCGCCTCATCCCGTCCGCCACTGCGCGCCCGCGTCCGATTGCCAACCGCCACCGCAACCCGCCCCGCTTGCGATTCCGACCCACCATCTCTGTTGCCTTCGTCGTTGACATCGATAGCCGTGACCCAAAGACCGACACCTAGCCCCCTGCTACCTTGCCGTTGCTCCAGATCTGCCCGCTGCAACAACCCGCAATGCCAGCCCATGCCGATCGTTGCGCCTCCTCGCCCTTGCAGCAACTTGCGACGGCGACGCCACAGCATCTCTCAACTGCAAGCCGGCCGTCACCACTCTTGCCCTCTACTCGAGCATTGATGCCACTGCAGCACCCGGCGCCCCTGCTTGCCTAAGTCAGTCTCGCACCAACAAACTGCACGCAACTACTATTGTGCTCTCGCCGGCGTCTTCCCCCGGCCAGAGCTCTGAACTAGTTGCCTGCCACCACAGCAGCCTCTTCATCCAGCCGTGCTGAGTCCGTCGTGATCCTCAAGCTATTGATTAATCCAGATTTAGGAAAAATCCAAATTAGGTAGTTTTTTCTATTTATTTTATTTTATATTTTCTTGTAGAATTATTCCTTAATGTATGATTGAAATTCCCGACATGAAGTAGTCTCTTAAATTAGGGATTGACAGTCCGATTTTTCGCGCCCGAAATCCAACTCGCAATCGCACAGAAAAATCGTCAATCCAATCTCACGCTCGAGATTCGATTCACGGTTTTATTTAAAATTGACTAATCCGATCTCATGCGCGGGATATGATTCGTCAATTTATGGATATTGATCTTATCTTGTTGGATGTGTTGTCATGTCGTTTGAGTCGATTTTGTTTTCATAAAAAAAAAGTCCAAAAATCTGAGTTAGATTAGGTTCTTTTATCATCTTAGGGGGAGAAGTATACTATCAGTGCCATAAGTTGTGTACGGTGTTCACTTTGGTGCCAAAAGTTTATTTTGGATCACTTAAGTGCCAGAAAGTTTGAAAAACGCTCACTTTGGTGCCATCTCCAATTTGGTCGGCCGGAAATCCGACATGGCCTTTTTTTATTAATTTCTTATGCGATGTGGCTCACGGAGAGTCCAGTTAGCATCTAAAGCAATAAACGACGTCGTCTAGTTGCATTTTCCCCCAAATAAGAACCCTAATTTGCCAAATTAAAAGAAATCCCCAATCTCTCTCTCTCTCATCGTTTTTTGAGCGGTTTCTCGGGTGCCCTGTTGTTGGGTCTGCTCTGTTCGTGCGTGATGTGTGGGTGTTTCGCTGGTGCCGGGACCGAGAGCAAGGCCGGGACCTCCGCAGCCAAGACGCACGAAAGCCTAAGGACGAGGCGCCGCTCGTCATCCGGCGCTCGCTCCGCACGCAGGGATGCCGCCGGACTCCGCATCCCTCGAGGGTGACTCCGATGATGCTGCCGCCGCGCCACCCCGGAGCCCTAGAGTCGAAGCCCGAGTTCTCGCCCGGAAGTTGGGGCCTTTCTCGATGGGGGACGCGCACGACGGTTCGCGGTCTGGGGACGTGTTCGTTCGGGCCGTGCGGCGTGTCTCGAAGAAAACCCAAGATGGCGGGTTTGGTGGGAGAGGAAAGTGGTGGATTATCTTAGAATTAAAGCTAGTAGAAGAAGATAGTTTGTAAACACAAGGCGATAGCGACCTCGTCCTCCTCCTCGGCGTTTCACGCCGAGAAGAAAAAAAAAAGCAAGGAAGAACGATAGGTGTGAACATTGAAGAAGAAGAAGAAGAGGATGGATTGATTTTCTTTCTTCTTCGTTCGACAAAGCAGCCAAGAAAGTCCACATGGACTGATTTTCTAAATAAAAAAGCCCAGTCATATTAAATTTTTAATTAAAAAAGCCAGGTCATTTTTTGGCCGGAATTTTTCGCCGGAAGCACTTAAATGATCGTTTTTTCGCTGGTTTGGCACTTAAGTGATCCAACAAAAACTTTTGGCACCAAAGTGAGCGCCGTACACAACTTTTGACACGATAGTGTACTTCTCCCCATCTTAGGATTATCTTGCATACTTAGAATAGGAATTTTATTTCGAATTTCTAAATTTAAAATAAAAAATAAAAAATCAATTTAGGATGCTTGTTTTTTTAACTTAGATCACATGTTTAATTATTTAACAATTTTAATTTCGAATTTTTTATTAAAAAAAACACAAAAATTATCTTGCATATGTCATGTAGAATTACGACATTCTTTGCATGTCATTGCATGTTAGGATAAGATTGCATGTTTATTTTTTTAATTAATTATAGGTTTAGATCATTTCTCCTACATAGGTTGCATTTTAGGATTACTTGGTTAAGATAATGTTCTAGTTTAAATTAGGATTTGGCTTAATCTAATTCCTAATACAAATTGGATGATATCTTAACCTGCATATATAATTCTTGCATTTTTCTTAATTTCCAATTTCATGGAAAATACAAAAAAAAAATTGTCTTAGAATAAATCAATTTCATTCTTTAGTATAGACTACATTTTATTTATGTCATATAGGTAGGTCATATCGCCATGTAATGTCGTTTCATGTTAGATTAGTAGCATGCATTGCATGATTCTCATTAAATAAGTGAAAACAAAGAAAGAAATTGCGTGTTAATTAGAAATCATATCTAGGACTGTCAATGTGAATTCTAATCTAACATTGAAGATGCTTTCATTGCCATAAAGTAAGTCCTACAATTTATTCACTGCTTTATCTGAGTATTAAATTGGTGGTTTGTGCACCCGTATGATCGCCTCACATGTTAGGGAGGTAAATTAAAATCAATTCAAACTGCTTACCAAACATTTTTTTTTCTCAAATGAGAAATGTACCGAAATGGCGTTAGAGAAATCTAGTATAATCAAGTCCCCGAACTCACAATCTCTGGCTCGTAGGAATAAAGTAAATCTCCCGTTACTTTACTTGGGTTTCTAATCGACTCACCAAAACTAGATTAGTAGCGACTCCTGATTAAAAAATCAATTGCATGTTAAGAACTTGAATCTAAGTCACGAGTCGGTATGGGCTTGGGAGAGCTCGAGCTAAGTTTAGGCTTAGTAATCCATTAGCCAAACACTAGGTGGTTCACTCGAAAATTTGGTCGCGACACATTTTGTGCAAGCTAAGATGAGGGAAGGGTTGAGGCTTGAGCATGGTTTACTTCCCAAAGAAAAGTGGCCTTTACCTAGTCGGCCAACCCTTAAAAGTTCAAAGCTAACGTGACTAAGAGAATCAAATAACTCAATAATGCAAACTTATATATCTTTTATGAATAAATTTAGGATTACAAGCTTTCAATGGACTATGCAGAAAGAAAAAATCGAGATATTCCTCACCACTGAAAGTGCAGGATAGAGCTAGAGAGTTTCTGTTATCGCTGCATGGAGGTAGTGCATCTTTTCTAGAGCCTCCTCACCCATAATTGCACAATTATTCGCGCACCTGCACGCGGGTAAGGTGAGGTCTAGCCCATACCCAATTATCTCTTTAGGTACACTAAAGAAACCCCACACTTATTAATTAGCCCACTTCCTCCCACTTTTCCTATGTGGGACAAGGAAACATGCACTTAATTTGTTTCTACAAACAAACTTCCAACACAAGGGCTAAAGTAGAAACCTATTAAAAGAATATATAGGGTTAATACCATCAAAAACCTCAAAATGATATGCATGTGATAATTTTACCCCAAACTAATTTTTTTACCACTAAAAATTCTAAACCGGTACACTTGTAATAAATAAACCTTTTGTTAGTTTTCATTAAACTGATACAGTTCAATACCTCCTAAGAACCATAAAATCACCCATGCTCGGCTTTATGATGGATATTTTGAAGTTGTGAGATTTTATGGGACCATTTCTCACTATTTTTAAAGCTGCCTAAACTGTAATATGAATTGCGCTTAATTCTAGGTGTAATATGCACACGCGCATGTATATCCATATAGTACACGGGCTAAAGGAGAAACCTATTAAAATGATATATAGGGTTAATACCACCAAAAACCCTAAAATGATATATCCGTGAAAAATTTACCTCAAATTAATTTTTTTAACCACTAAAAGTTCCAGAGTAGTATATTTTTGACAAATTTACTCCAAATTGACACACTTGTGACTACTTTACCTTTTGTTAGTTTTTGTTAAATTTTACAATTAAATTATTGAGTCGGGTGACAAGTGACAGTTGATTAGTGTACCAATTTGGGATTTTATTTTTCATTTGTCATAATTGTATCCATTTTGTAGTTTTTTGTGGTATTAATTCAATTCAATGGATGGTATAGTTGTCATAAATAAACCGGTTTAGGGTTTTTGGCGGTCAAAAAATTAATTTGAAAGTAAATTTATCACAAATGTACCAGTTTGAGATATTTTGTGGTATTAACCCTATACAAACACATAAATTTATGTTGTGTCTTTACAATTATTATTGTTAGTATTACTACTATTTTTATTTTGGTTATTATTACTTAAATAGAAATTGAAAATTTTAGAGTCATTCTGAAATTTAGTTTAAATAGCATAACTTTAACATCACCAAATTGAACACTCCTAATGACAAGGTTTTCCAATTAATCCTAATTTAAAATTATCACCAATCAATTCTGATATAACTGTGGTAATGACATTTTGCTTAATGCAAGTAATCGAGAAATCACATATCCAATCTCTAATTAGAAATAAATGTATTAGGGCTTATATCGATAAACTATTGTCAGCTAATTAGAAGAATATTTTTATAACTCACAATTTAGGATGAAATGAAAAGGAAATGCGGAGAAATTTTGGGCATTTGCTCAATCTTCCTCCTAATGAGCTTATACACAAAATTGTCAACTATTTTGACGTTTTTCTTCAGTGCTGCTTCTGATCCAATATTCAGAAATTTCTTAATCTTCCAGGAGACATCAACATATCGCCACAGGATCATTGCACTTGCATCATCAAAAGCCCGACTGAATTCAGCGCCCTCATCACTTGTTCCACACATGCTATCCAGTTCGACTCCAAATGCAACTTTAAAAATGGAATCCAGAGTTGACTTCATAAATAAATCCTGCATAGAACATCTGGTTATATATTTGATGAAGAAACTACAGCAAGATTAGCCAAGTCATATCTGATAATGCAAAATTTACCTGTATATCTACAACTTGGTTGGCACTTGCTGCTTCAGACAAAATATTTGCCAATTTAGCAGCATTTCTTCGGAAAACTGCACTGCTAAAGTCTCTCAACAATTTTGTGGAGAACTCGTAGCTTGACACTTTCCTCTGTTGGCGCCACTTATCACCATCGACTGCGAAAATTCCATCCCCTAATAGATCCTTTAGAAGGCTGTAGTTGTACCGTCCCTGTGCACAGTTTCAACTTTTAAGTCACATCATGCAATCCTCAAACTTGGGCTTCTGCACTGAAATCTCCATGAATAACCGGCTATTTATCATCCGTCTTTATCACAGCTCATTTTAATATCCAGAAATGATATCCAGGAATACTTCACCTTGTTATGACAATTCCAGATTTTCTTTTTGGTCATACAATTCCATATTTAAAAACATAACTATTAAGTAGATTTCTTGCATGAATGAAATCAACAAAATCTTAGAAACCCATTAACCAGTATAATCTCATATTCTTTCAAACTAGTAAATTGAACACTAATTAACTGTCTAGTTTCTGCTTGGCTAACGTCACGTGTAAACAGCAACCACAACTAGCTACCTGTCCAACATGCCACAAACATCGGTGGTGCCGACGTTTCACTGTGGCCATTGGCTCTAAAGGGACCTGCCAGCCCAACCCATTAAAAGAACTAAGGGTCTATTTGGCAACTTGCCAAACAGTAATAATTTTTACTTTTTTGTTCCCGAAAGTAGATTTGGAACAAAAATTCGTTTGGTAAAACTTTTGTTCCCAGCAACAAATTTCTATTTTTTTTTTGTTCCCGAAAGTAAATTTGGAACAGAATCGAGAAGTAAAAAAAAGTTAATTTTTTGTTCCTGGGAACAATTCTAGAATCAACCAACCTTTTTCTCTCTTTTCTTTTCTTTTTTTCTTGATTTTCTTCTCTCTTTCTTCTTCTTCAATTGCCGCCGCCGCCGCTATTGCCGTCCGCCGCCCACCGCCGCTAGTTGCCGGCGACCGGTTGGGCGAGGTCCGGCGAGCTCGCCGAAGGCTCGCCCAGCCACTAGCGAGCCTCTCCTGGCCGGGTGAGGTTGAGCCCCACTAGTGGCCGGGCGAGCTCGGCCTCGCCAAATTTGAGTGAGGCCACTCGCCCAGCCATGGCTCAACCGAGTCTCACCCAGTTGCCCGCGACGCTCCAATGAGGTCGTCGGCCCTCATCTGGCCAATCGCCAATCATCCCAAGGTCGGCAACCAGCAGCTTTGAAGAAGAAGAGGAGGAGAAAGAAAGGAAAAAAGGAAAAAAAAAAGTAAAAAAATTATTTAAAAATTAAAAAAAATGATTTGTAGTAGAAATTTTGAGGATGTTGCCAAACGCAATTTTATTCCAAGAATTAAAATTTTGAATATTTATCAAACGGTTTAAAATGCTAAGAAATTGTTCTCGGGAACATAATAAAAAAGAATCATTTATAATTAGAAATTGTTCCCGCGAACAAAAGCGTTACCAAACACGCCATAATCACCCACGCAGCCATGCAAATAATAGGACCACCAGCATTGCAAAAAATAGGACCACCAACGGAAGGGTTCCAAAAGCTTTATTTTCGTACGATTTATCATTTTGGATATCACAACACCTTTAATATCGGGAGAAATTCGATAATGAAATTCGTCAGAAAAATTCGTTTTTACTCCATAGAAAAATGCCATTCGATATTTTGCCTAAAAGCCTTCGACAATTGGATATATTCAGGGAAAAATGGTTCCAAAAGCTTTTTTTCCGTACGATTTATTACTTTGGAGATCATAACACCCTTAGAATGAGATGAAATCGAGAACGAAGATTTGTCAAAAAAAATTCCCTTTCAATATTTTACCTAAAAACCTCTAACAAATGGAAATCTGCACGGACAAATGGGTTCAAAAAGCTTTATTTCCATAAGATTTATCATTTTGGAGATCACAACACCCTTAAAGTTAGGTGAAATTAGAGAACTAAGATTTGTCCTACTTCATGAAAAATTCCCTTTTGATATTTTGCCTAAAAACCACCGACAGTTGAAAATCTGCAGGGACAAATGAGTTCCAAAAGCTTTATTTCCATACGATTTATCATTTTGGAGATCACAATATTCTTAAAGTCTTGTGAAATCGAGAATGAAGATTTGTCAGAAAAAATTCTCTTTTGCTCCATAGAAAATTCTCTTTTGATTTTTACCTAAAAACCTCCAACAAATGGAAATCTGCAGAGACAAATGGGTTCCAAAAGCTTTATTTATGTACGATTTATCATTTTGGAGATCACAACACCCTTAAAGTCGGTGAAATCGTGAACTAAGATTTGTCGGAGAAAATTCCCTTCTACTCCATGAAAAACTCCCTTTCAATATTTTGCCCAAAAACCTCCGACAGTTGGAAATCTAGGACAAATGGGTTCCAAAAGCTTTATTTACGTACGATTTATCATTTTGGAGATCACAACATCCTTAAAGTCAAGTAAAATCAGTGAACTAAGATTTGTTGGAGAAAATTCTCTTCTCCTCCGTGAAAAATACCCTTTCTATATTTTGCCTAAAAACCTCCAACAATTGGAAATCTGCCGGGACAAATGGGTTCCAAAAGCTTTATTTACGTACGACTTATCATTGTGGAGATCACAACACCCTTAAAATCAAGTAAAATCAGTGAACTAAGATTTGTCGGAGAAAATTCCCTTCTCCTCCATGAAAAATACCCTTTCAATATTTTGCCTAAAAACCTTTGACAGTTGGAAATCTACAAGGACAAATGGGTTTCAAAAACTTTATTTCTATATGATTTATCATTTTGGAGATCACAACATCCTTAAAGTCTTGTGAAATCAGAGAATGAAGATTTGTCAAAAAAAATTCCATTTTGCTCCATAAAAAATTCACTTTTGATAAACCTCCGACAAATAGAAATCTGCAGGGACAAATAGGTTCCAAAAGCTTTATTTTCGAATGATTTATGATTTTGGATACCACAACACCCTTAAAGTCAGGTGAAATCAGTGAACTAAGATTTGTCGGAGAAAATTCCCTTCTGCTCCATGAAAAACTCATTTTCGATATTTTGCCTAAAACCTCCAACAGTTGGAAATCTGCAGGGACAAATGGGTTCCAAAAGCTTTACTTCGGTACGATTTATTATTTTGGAGATCACAGCACCCTTAAAGTCTTGTGAAATCAGAGAATGAAGATTTGTCAAAAAAATTTCCTTTTGCTCAATAGAAAATTCCCTTTCGATATTTTGCCTAAAAACCTCCGACGGTTGGAAATCTGCAAGGACAAATGGGTTCCAAAAGCTTTATTTCCATACGATTTATGATTTTAGAGATCACAACACCCTTAAAGTCATGTGAAATCAAAGAACGAATATTTGTCAGAAAAAAATTCCCTTTTGCTCCATAGAAAATTCCCTTTCGATAATTTGTCTAAAAATCTCCGACTAATGGAAATCTACAGGACCAATGGGTTCAAAAAGCTTTTTTTCCATATGATTTATCATTTTGGAGATCACAATATCCTTAAAGTCATGTGAAATTAAAGAACGAAGATTTGTCCGCAAAATATTCCATTTTGCTCCATAGAAAATTCCTTTTCGATATTTTGCCAAAAAACCTCGACAAATGGAAATCTGTATGGACAAATAGGTTCAAAAAGCTTTATTTCCGTATGATTTATCATTTTGGAGATCACAACACCCTTAAAGTCAAGTGAAATTAGAGAAATAAGATTTGTCGGAGAAAATTCCCTTATGCTCCATGAAAAATTCCCTTTTGATATTTTGTCTAAAAACCACCGACCGTTGAAAATTTGCGGGGACAAATGGGTTCCAAAAGCTTTATTTCCGTACGATTTATCATTTTGGATATCACAATACCTTTAATGTCGGGAGAAATCAGAGAACGAAATTTGTCAGCAAAAATTCGCTTTTGCTCCATAGAAAATTCTCATTCGATATTTTACCTCCAACAGTTGGATATATTAAGGGACAAATGGGTTCCAAAAGCTTTTTTCCGCACAATTTATCACTTTGGAGATCACAACACCCTTAGAGTCAGGTGAAATCAGAGAATGAAGATTTGTCAAAAAAGATTCTCTTTTGCTCCATAGAAAATTCCCTTTCGATATTTTACCTAAAAACCTCCAACAAATGGAAATCTATGGGGAAAAATAGGTTCAAAAAGCTTTATTTCCATACGATTTATCAATTTGGAGATCACAACACCCTTAAAGTCAGGTGAAATTAGAGAACTAAGATTTGTCGGAAAAAATTTCCTTCTGCTCCATGAAAAATTCCCTTTTGATATTTTGCCTAAAAACTACCGATAGTTGGAAATCTGCAAGGACAAATGGGTTCCAAAAGCTTTATTTTCTAACTATTTAAGCTTTTAGAATATTTGACAGTCGTCTAATGGAAACCTCGTATGATATCAGGGCGGAAGGTCCTGAGTTCAAGACATACATGTTCATTGACGCACGCACTTTGACAATAGTCACCACTTCATAAAATCCATTATCAACCCGAACCCCAACGTACCTTCCCGTAATTCTCAAAGTTGGTCATGAGCATGTACTCCACGTTGGCCGGGTCAGAGGTGTAGACCTCACTCCAGAAAGGGCCTAGCAACCTGTAGGTTCTGTGCTTGCGCACGAGGTCGGTCATGTAGTGGTGCAAGCGGCCGAAGTTCAGGAGCTGGTTCAAGACCGTCCCGGGGTGGTATTTCTTGGCTGCCGCTGCCACCGTCCTGCTCCGGTGACACTTCCATGTCTTGGAGAAGAGATGGGCGAAAGCCAGAGCCAAGAACAGAGCTGAAGCTGTGGAGAAGGTCGGGTGGGAGATGAAATCCGGGGCCATGTTCGGAGGAGGAAGTGATCGTGGTCGCTGGTCAGTGGGATTCGTGATTTTCTCGCAGGCTGGTTCTTGTCTCGTTTTATTTGTGCACTCGTTGCACGAGGGTGTATGGGAAGCCATGTGGCAAGATAAGAAGTCATTGTCATGACGCAAAGATTTGAGGCACGCCTTGATAGTGAGAGAATATTAGGTGACGGCGCCTCTCCTAACAACAATAGAATCATTCGTGCTCGGGTGACATACAAAGTGACGATGCCTCCGGATGACATACAAAGTGACAATGCCTTGCGAGAACCGTGAAATCACTCATGCTCGTCTTTATAATGGATATTCTAAAGTTAAGGGATTTGCTTGTACTCGGTGACCACACCTCCTAAGAACCATTGAATCACTCATGCTTGACTTTATAATGGATATTTTGAAGTTTTGAGATTTGTGAGATCATTTCTGATTATTTTAAAAGCTCGCTAAACTATAATATAATCACACTTACTACCTGGTGTAACATACAGGGGTGTGTATATATATATATAGTACAAGGGCTAAAGGAGAAACCTATTAAAGAGGTACGGACACCTAAAGCACCAAAACTTGGCACGGAGGGACACTTAAGTGTCAAAAATTAGGAAAATAACACTTAAATGCCAAAATCGGAGCAAAATGGATCACTTAAGTGCCAATCCGGACAAAATCCAACCAAAATGCTAACGTGGCGATTTTCTGACGAGATAAGTGCAAAACGGCGTCGTTTTACATGCCGATGTGGCTAAAAAATGGCAAAATGACGTCGTTTTGCCTCGACGTGGTAAAAATTTAATATAAAAATTAATTAAATTAAATTTAAAACTAAATTTATTTAAAACATTTAAAAATAAATAATAATAATAATTAAAAAAAAAAAAAAAAGAGGGAGGGAGATTTGAGCCCTCACCGCCATCGCTCGGAAGGGCCGGCGACGGAGGGGGAGGGTCGGTCGCCCGGATCCGGCGAGGGCTCGTGGGCCCTCGTCACGGTTGGCCGAGGGCCGCCGACCCCAACCGACCCACCCCCTCCGTCGCTGGCCCTTCCCGGCGGCGGTGGGGAGGCGTCGAGGGCCCGCGATCCCTTGCCGGATCCGGGCGAGGGCCGCGACCCTCGCCCTAGATCTCGGCGAGGGCTCGCGGCCCCGCCGCCCGTCGGCCGGGGGCCGGCGACCTCGGCTGACCCTCCCCCACCGTCGCCAGCCCTTCCCGGCGACGGCGGGGAGGCGACGACAGTGAGGGCTGCCTCCTCTCCTCACTTTTTTTTTTTTTTTAATTTTTAATTTTGTATTATTTTATTAAAATAATAATAATTTATTTTTATAAATTAATTAAATTAATTTTTATATTAATATTTCAATCCGCTTAAAAACGACATCATTTTTGGCTTTGTTCGTTGAGTCAATATTCCAACAAGCCACGTAGACGAAAAAATAATAAAAAATTACCACGTAGGATTTCGGTGAGGTTCGCCGAAGATGGCACTTAAGTGTCCCGCTTTTTTTTAAAAAGTGGCACCTAAGTGTCACTTTCCTAACTTTTGATACTTAAGTGTCCCTCCATGCCAAGTTTTGGCACTGGGGCTATACTTATCCCAGGGTTAATGCCATCGAAAACTCCAAAATAGTATACATGTGATAATTTTACCCCAAACTAATTTTTTTACCACTAAAAATTCTAAAATAGTACACTTGTGACCAATAAACCCTTTGTTAGTTTTCGTTAAACTGATACATTTTGCTCATGCTAGGTGACGATACCTCCTAAGAACCATAGAATCACCGATGCTCGTTTTTATGATGGATATTTTAAAGTTGTGAGATTTTGTGGGACAATTTCTAATTATTTTTAAAGCTAGCTAAATTGTAATATGAATCGCGCTTAATTCTAGGTGTAATTTGCATGCGCGCATATATATCTATATAGTACAAGGGCTAAAGGAGAAACCTATTAAAAGAATATATAGGGTTAATACCACCAAAAACCCCCAAAATGATATATCAGTGACAAATTTATCTCAAATTAATATTTTTACCATTAAAAAAGTCTAGACTAGTATATCTTTGACAAATTTACCCCAAATTGATACACTTGTAACAATTTTATCTTTTGTTTGTTTTTGTTAAATTTTACAGTTAAGTTACTGAGTCGGATGACAAGTGACAGTTGACTAGTGTTCCGATTTGGGATTTTACTCTTCATTTGTCATAATTGTATCAGTTTTGTGGTTTTTTGTGGTATTAATTCAATTTAATGGAGGGTATATTCGTCACAAATATACCAATTTAGGGTTTTCGGCGGTCAAAAAATTAGTTTGAGAGTAAATTTATCACAAGTATACTAGTTTGGAATTCTTTGTGGTATTAACACTATACACACTCATAAATATATATTGTGTCTTTACAATTATTATTGTTAGTATTACTACTATTGTTATTTTGGTTATTATTATTTAAATAGAAATTGAAAATTTTAAAGTCATTCTGAAATTTAGTTTAAATAGCATAACTTTAACTTCACCAAATTGAACACTCCTAATAACAAGTTTTTCCAATTAATCCTAATTTAGAATTATCGCCAATCAATTCTGATATAAGTGTGGTAATGACATATTAGTGCAAGTAATCGAGAAATCACATATCCAATCTCTAATTAGAAATAAACGTATTAGGGCTTATATCGATAAATTATTGTCAGCTAATTAGAAGAATATTTTTATAACTCACAATTTAGGATGAAATGAAAAGGCAAATGTGGAGAAAATTTGAATTTAATCGTCAGTTTAAACTATATAGGGAATGTTTTTCCAACTTTAAAGGACATAGATTATTCCTCGGAGGAATTCCAATGAACCAAACAAAATCAAAGTTTTTGAGTAGTTATGAAATCATGGAGTAATCATATGCTTATACATGCTCTTTTTTGCTCATATAATTATTCCTTTATTGTTATACTATTGAAATAAGAATGTACCATTAAATTGACCCCACTCGATGTAAATATTTTCAATTAATTTTTATGACCTTTGCTATTTAACTATTGACCCAACTATTTTGCTACGTTTGGAGTTAAATTTTGAAGTGCTGCTGTGCAACTGTTTAGAGAATCCTCTTCCCATGAGGAGGGATTTGTAGAGGCGGAAGGTGCTGCAACTTTTCTTCCGAACCTGGATGATTTTGGTTTGAGTTTGTATCCATGGCGGTAGATTCTTTTTGAGCAGCTTCTGCAAAGGACTAAGATAGTTGACAATGCAAAGGAATTGCTGGGTTTGCTTTTGAGAAAGATATTTTGATTAGGAAATCTCAAAAGTTCCTTCACGATGTGCTCTCGTGGCTTAAACTTTTTGTCTCCGAGATCCATGTAGATGAGAGCACCGAGGAGAATAGGTGGGAAAATCTTGCACATGGCCCTCTTGAAATAGTGAAGATTTGGGAAAAAATGAAGATCAAAGGTTCTCCTTTTAAATCCAAGCAACATCACCATCCATGGAAAATGTTCGATCATAATACAAAATCCTATTTTAGACCTTTCTTCTTGGCAAATGCCCAATTGCCAACATCCTGCTTTGATATTGAATCTAGAAACTATTTTGGTTTATGGGATACTTGAGACCTTGTTTAGAAGGGTAAACTAAACATCCTACAAGTGATAATTGATAACAAGTCTCATATCTTCTATGGCTTGTTTGGTATAAAGAATGCTTTACAAACCCATTGAGCAATTTGATGGTTCTCATCAAATTTTGTGGAAGTAATTCATCACATTCTAGTAGGGCTAGCTTTGCATGTTCTAGATTCATCCCCTAAACAATTTACCTTGACTAGATTAATGTCTTCATTTTTCTTGAAAAAATACCGAAGTAAGAACTCCAAATTCTTCCATAATGGATTAGGACATTTGTGCGAATCTATTCAAGCTGCGTTAGGGTTTCAAAGTGTTGGGGAGAACCCAGGACAACAATTCACCATGAGCCAAATATAATCTAGGAGCAATTTCTCCCTCGAAACTAACCCGACCAAAATCAACTTACCCCAACAATAACCAGCCAATATAACCTCGGAATAAGCAATATAACACCAACTCGATAAGGAAATGAAGTCAACAATAACACCAATGATTTTACATGGAAATCCAATGCGGGAAAAATCATGAACCGCCAAAAAACTTCCACTAATCACTAACAATAGTAAAATACATAAAGTTGTTTTCTGTAGTTATACATTAGAGGCTTCACATAAGCATTACAAGCTCATTTCATCATCACAAAAGTGGATAATTAGAAATGGTACTAGAAAATCCTAATCGAAATCAAGGAATTTGGAGATAGTTCTCAATGAACGAAAACCATCAACTCATAGCCCTCGATTTCACAAACAACATACTAAAATTTAAGCCAATTTCGTCAATATTTAGTCTTCGAATGGGGACCACAAAATTGCAACTCTCTTCTTCTTTTTCCTCTGTTTCTTTGGTGCTCTCAGGTGAGGGGGTCACCTTTTTGCTCTTCTCAAAGCAGCAACTCGCTTTTTCTTTTTCTTCTTTTCTTTTCTTTTGACTTTTCTTTTTTTTTTTTCTCTTTTGTTTTGTTTTATGTTAGCTAGGCTCCACAAGAGTTGGACCCAGCCAACACGATGATTGGTTCTAGTTGAGAGGATTGGGCTAGGTAAACCTATGAATGTTGATTGGTTCTAGTTGAGAGGATTGGGCTAGGTAAACCTATGAATGTCAACAAAAGGTTGGAATCGACTTTCCAATCAAATTCCTTTAGGCAAAAGTCTTAATTTGGGCTTGTCAAGAGATCTTAACTAATGACGAATTGTATTTCAATGGGTTTGCTCCTCAATTGAGTAGCCAAAGCTTTCCCCCAGCTCATTGGAAATACTAGGCACGATTTTCCCATAGTTTTTCAAGAAGAATTTACATTAGTTTCTGTTGTTCTAGTATCCCTAAATGCCACCAAGGGGATGGGCTTATCATACTTGGCAAGGATGACATAGATTGAAACATGGAGAGATGCTTGGATGCTCTAGGTATCAAGGATTTGGATTAGGATTAATAACACAAAAAAATCAAATCAAGTATATTTATGATAAATTTATCTAAAACTAATTTTTTGACAAAAAAATTCACATTAGTACATTTGTAATAAATTTACCCTCAATAAATTTTCGCTAAATTGGATTAATACTAAAAAAAAAAAAAAAAAGAGAAATTGGTACATCCATGATAAATAGTAGATAAAACCAAAAATCGGTATACCCATCAACTGTTAATTGTCATTCAATTCAGCGATTTGATGTTAAAATTCAATGACAATTAACAAAGGATGAATTCATCAATGTTTATGGGCACAAAAAATTAGTTTGTAATAAATTTATCACAATTGGAACAGTTTGATGTTGTTCGTGTTATTAACCCTCGGAATATATAGAGGTGATGATAAAAATCTTGTCACTAGATTAATTGTTGTTGCTAGTATCAGGTAAGGCTAAGGGAGCAAAGATTGATTTTGGAGTTAGTCTTATCTACTAAGGAGAAGACTAACTCAAGATTATCTTCTTAAAGCGTGACACTCGTTGGTACTCAATTTGTTGAATCATACGGATTCTATTTTTCCCTGGCTTGCATTCAACCTCTTGCAAATTGGCTTTTCCCACCGCATATGTAGGGTGCGTTTGGTTGGACTTTTGGGGAAAGCCATTGGGAAAATGTAAAGAACTTTAGGTTGAAGAGACTTTTCAGAACGCAAATTATGTTTGTTAAATTGTAATATGAAAGTCCATTGTGAAGTACATTTGAGCAAAATAGTGTTTTGATAGATTATATTTACAAAGGACTTTTGTGATAAAAAAATTCTCAAAAGAAAAATATAAAAAAAAAAAATGGCCGGTAAGGGCAACGACCGTTGGCAATTGAAATCCGTTGCCGGCGGCCAACAGCAACCCCGGAGACAACTGGGGAGGGCTACCCAAGGTCGAGCGACCCCCAAAGACCACCGGCGAAGGCCGCCCGAGGTCGGTGACCTCTGGCGACCCCGCCACGATTGAGATGGCACGGCGGTTGCGCCACCTCTTGGCAACGATCATCTGGGCCACTACAACCATGCCTGCCCTTCACCAACAATAGCTCACGAAGAAAAAGAAGAAGAATAGTGAGGGCAAAACCAGAAAAACGAAAAACCAACGAGGATAATTTGGGAAGAAATTTTTTTTATTTACCCTCTCAGCTCAACATGTCGAGAAGGCTAAGAGCCCAAGGCAACCCCCAACCTATCTTGGGCTTTCAGCCCTGTGAAGGCTATCATTTTCCAAATGGGATTTGAAAATTTTTTACCAAACACCCTTACATTGGCCCAAGGATCTTTGGGAGTTCAAAGTGGCTTCTAAAGGCCACTCCCAAACGCACCTGTAGCATCTGCTAGATTTCCCCTTGACATATTCAAGAAAGCGGAATTTCGGTGGAGGCATACAAGGCTGAAATAATTGGTATTTCCAGGCAATGATGCCATTTGGCCAAGGGGACTAAATATTATTTTTACCCAAATAATATGGAATCTCAGAATATTCAGCTTGACTTTCCTTCGTATACACACAAGCGGCCCCACCGCACATGTCGAATGGAGGACACGGCTTCCATGTTTACTTGAGTGTAATCTATCACATCCATCACTCAATCAATATTTACTTTTTAAAAGATAATTAATTATATCACTTTCAAAAATTAATCAGTGAAAAGTTTCTTTATTGTCGACAACATTTTATACCTAATGGATAATGAAAATCTTTTTCTTTCATTAATTATTTTAAACGATATAAATAATTATTTTTTGAAAAATGTTTTTCAAATTTAGAGTTTTTGGTGACAAAAGCACCCTAAATAAACCTCTAGCATGTTTTCCATCTGCTTTTTTTATAACAGTAGTAGTTTATTTGCCTTAGACACATTTCATGTTCTGATTGGATTGGCAGCTCAACTTGCCAAGGAAAGTCGTGTGTTTCACCTGGAAAAGCAGGGAAGTTAATTCATTGTGAAACACCATCTGAAGCATATTGTTCACACGTGTTACCGACGAATTTTACCAATCAAACCTTCCGTGAAGAGCTTGCGCCTTCCCTTCAACTTCAAAGTCATCATGCCATCTTCAAGCAAGCACATATCAGTAAGAATCCTCAGAATCCTTCAAACTGGGAGAAATTTAGAGATGGAAGGCCCACAACGTCTTTGCAAATACGAATCAGATATAAGTCTGGAGATCATTTCACCTCTTCAATAGACTGCTTTCATGGACAAGCATTGTCACAGAGAAAGAAGACTGCAGAACTGTAGTGGAACAAAAGGTCTGCATTCTTTGATGAAAATCTTCTTTTCTGTTTGGGTTCTTCTACTACTTTATTATCATATACAGCATTAACAGATTGGTGAACTTAACTCTCATATCTGGGGTCGACGGAAACAGGGAGACCTCCATCAATGTGAAGATTGATCATCGTTCTGTAGTTGACAGGTTTCTTTCCATCAGCCAATTTGAACGTAAAACAGCTCAGCAGCACGGCGGAGAATATCTTCATCTGCCTATAAGCAAATTCTTTACCGAGACAAATCCTTGGTCCAGCCTGCTAAGCAACAATAGACGCTAAGATAAACAAAACTTAAGGTAAAAAAAAAAAAAAAAAGAATTGGGTTGCTACTTGCTAAAGTCAATATTCGAATAGTCTGTTTCCTTGATCTGAGAGAACTTGAATGTAGGTGTTCATACTGAGATGAAGAACAGGAGAAGAAGCGAACAAGATGATGCACGTAATCTTGTTCCTATCCAGATTAGTTAATTCTGGCAATATGCCAATATAAAGGTCCAACTGAAGGCGGGTGCAGTGAATGGAGGTCCAACCCAGGTTAATGCCAATGAATTTAAGTGCATTTTTTTCTGACCTGAAAGGCTGTAAACTTGAAAGGGCTTTCGGGCTGGAACACTCCATTTGAATCCAGCCATCTCTCTGGATGAAAATCTTCTGCATCATCGCCCCATATGAATTTCATCCTGCCCATTGCATACGGCTGAAAGGATACCATGTCTCCTTCCCTCACATTGAACCCATCTGGGAAAACATCATCAGAAAAGCAGATTTTCGCGTCCTGATTGAACAATAATTTCAAAATTTATTGGAAAAGGCAACAGATATGTCTAAATTGAAAAGTGAACTGATAGCAACTGTAATAAAATTAAAGAACAAGATCACGAGAGCTTAAGAAAAGACTCCTAACTGATCATCTTTGTTATCATTTTCTATATGAAAAAAGAAGGGGTTTGAACGCATTTTGTGCAAGCTTAGATGAGGGAAGGGTTGAGGCCTGAGTGTGGGTCTACTTCCCAAAGAAAAATGGCCTTTACCTAGTAGGCCAACCCTTAAAAGTTCAAAGCTAATGTGACTAACCACTGAAAATCAAATAACTCAATAATGCAAACTTATATATCTTTTACGAATAACTTTAGGATCACAAGCTTTCCATGGACTGTGCAGAAAGAACAAATTGAAATACTCCTCACCACTGGAACTGCAGGATAGAGCCGGAGAGTTTCTGTTATCGTTGCATGGAGGTAGTGCATCTTTTCTAGAGCCTCTTCACCCATACTAGCGGCAAAACTGGAAAAATCTGAAATCTCTTTGACATTGCTCATTTGTTTCACTTCTTGTGCAACCCTCTCCTGTATCGTTGGATGTTTGCAGAGCATGTAAATGAACCAGGAAAGCGTGGCTGCAGTTGTGTCTTTGCCAGCAATAATGAAGTTGAGTATTATATCCCGCAAGTATGTCTGGTCAGTCTCGGTCACTTGGAGAAACCTCGACAATATGTCTTCTTTCTTCATCTGCAAGATTCATGCAACATTCTGTCATGATATTTCCATGAAAATATTGGAGCCAGAGGATCGTTAACTTACCAAAGGATTGTCTGTCGAATTGTGCATTTGCTCAATCTTCCTCCTAATGAGCTTGTACACAAAATTGTCAATTATTCTGATGTTTTTCTTCAGTGCTGCTTCTGATCCAATATTCAGAAATTTCTTAATCTTCCAGGAGACATCAACATATCGCCACAGGGTCATTGCACTTGCATCATCAAAAGCACGACTGAATTCAGCGCCCTCTTCACTTGTTCCACACATGCTATCCAGTTCGACTCCAAATGCAACTTTAAAAATGGAATCCAGAGTTGACTTCATAAATAAATCCTGCATAGAACATCTGGTTATATATATGATGAAGAAACTACAGCAAGATTAGCCAAGTCATATCTGATAATGCAAAATTTACCTGTATATCTACAACTTGGTTGGCACTTGCTGCTTCAGACAAAATATTTGCCAATTTAGCAGCATTTCTTCGGAAAACTGTACTGCTAAAGTCTCTCAACACTTTTGTGGAAAACTCGTAGCTTGACACTTTCCTCTGTTGGCGCCACTTATCACCATCGACTGCGAAAATTCCGTCCCCTAATAGATCCTTTAGAATGGTGTAGTTGTGCCATCCCTGCGCATGGTTGTCATATCATGCAATCCTCAGATTTAGGCTTCATCACTAAATCTCTATGAATAACCAAATCTTTATCATCCGACTTTCCCACAGCTGATTTAATATCCAGAATTGATATCAAGAAACACTTTCACCTTGTTAGGACAATTCCAGTTTTAAAAGCATAACTATTAAGTGGATTTCTTGGGTGAATGAAATCCACAATTTTTCAGAAACCCATTAACCAGTGCGATCTCATATTCTTTTCAACTAGTAAATTTAACACTAATTGACTATCTGGCTTCTGCTTGGCTAACGCTGCTGCTATTAGCTAACAAACAGCAATCACAATTAGAAAGCTGCCCAGCATGCCACGAACTTCAGTCGGGCACCACCGACATTTCACCATGGCTACCAGCTCTAAAGGGAATCCGCCCACCCACCCTGTTAGAAGAACTAAACCATCCACGCTGCCATGCAACAAATAACACCACCAGCATTGTAAATGGATAACCAGTCACTGGCCCATCAATGGCAAGAATTGATGAATTGATGTCGCTTTTTAGTATGGAAAACACGTTTGAGACATTACCAAATAATCGAAATGCATGCCCCTCTGTATTATCGAAAAGATGCAACCAAAATCCCATTTGGGGGAAATTAATTACTAGAATCAAGATTCAACCCTTATCAACAACTCAAAATCAGTACGTGCAGTTCAGCGCGGCCACATAGCAGATACATATCGAGACGAATCGAAACTCTGACAACGGGTACGAGACCGTGAACATTTCTCCCATCTTCCCCCCTAAAATCCATGCCAGATGTTCATCGACGCGGGCACTTTTCCTATAGACACCTAGTCGTCTGGATCAACAGATGCAGAGCACAATATTTCGGACTGAGTGAACTTCCTTCCCCCAAGGAAAAAAGATCCCCATACGCACTCACTCACAAACACAAACAGCTCATGGGCACTTCACAAAAATCCATCATCAACCCCGAACCCCCAACCCACCTTGCCGTAGTTCTCGAAGTTGGTCTTGAGCATGTACTCCACGTTGGCCGGGTCGGAGGTGTAGACCTCGCTCCTGAAAGGGCCGAGCAAGCGGTAGGTCCGGTGCCGGCCCGCGAGGTGGGTCATGTAGTGGTGCAGGCGGGCGAAGTTCAGGAGCTGGTTCAGGACCGTCCCGGCAACAGGGTGGTACTTCTTGCTCCGGCGACGCTCCCATGTCTTGGCGCAGAGACGGGCCAAGGCCAGAGCCAGGACCAGAGCCGAAGCCGTGAAGCAGACTGGGCCGGAGACGAAACCCGGAGCCATGGGGGTGGAGCGATCGCGGTCGGCGGGATTCGCGCTGTCTTTCTTACGGGCTGGTTTTTCTCGTTTTGTTTGGTTGGGCACACGTCGGACGAGCGAGCACGACGAGAGCTTAGTCAGAGAAGAGAGAGGAGCTCGGTGCTTGCGGTCGGTCGGCCGGCCTGAAATCTGGTTGAAAGATCGCGAGGTTTATCCCGACCGCCAAACATAGCATTAATTATATGTGCGTGTAAGATGCGCTTTTATAATGAATGCATTGACTTCTCGAAGCTGAACGGTGACTTCACATCCTTCAAGTGCCATGACACTCTGTCAATTTAATTTTAAATCTTCTAATTGTACTAACCCAATCTAAAATATTTTGATGATTTGTTAATTTACGTTTTGGAACAAATTTGACTTGGAGGCCTATTTAGCGTCAGCTGACTTTCAACACACGGGCGGATATTGATGTGGACAAATTATGGTAACTTTAAAATTATGAATTTTTTATTTCTTTTCTTTTTTTTTTTTCCTTTTCTCAACCTTGGGCCGGCGACTCTTGTCTAGTTTGGCCAAGGGCGTTGCGACGAGGAGCAAGGGTCACCATCGTTCAATTTGGGTGACGTCCTTTGAGGAGTAATCCCATATCAACAGCTTAGGGATGGTTCTGCGTATTAATTGATATCCCATGGGCATGTGTTTTGAGTGACATAAAAGATATGCCGAACTTCAGAATAGATTTTTTTTTTTTTAAGTGGAACACCATCGGCCAAGATAAAGGACTTTTAGGTTTACCAAAAAAAATTGAATAAAGAATCGAAATAAGAAATTCGCTTACTTGATGAAAATTTTACATATATTCAAATGTAAGCAAGTTTGGTAGGCGTACGATGAGATTACGGAATAGAGTGATCGTGCAAAACAAAAGAAATCGACTTTTGGAATCCTACAAAATCAAAATAACCATTGGAGCTTACATGATTATGACTATTGAAATTGATCTTGTAAAATAAAGATTCATAAATTCAACTGTTAACCAACATTCAAGACACTGAATAACTAAATGCATTTAAAGGTAGTCAGATGGCCTCTTCAGATGATGACAAACAGCAGTGGATATAGATTAGAACACTCTCCAGCTTCTTCTTTCTTTTTGGGGATCAAAAGATTACTCTCCAGTTATTAGGTAGTTGATTAGTAATCTTCAAATCAATAACAAACTTATAAATTCTGACGTCTTCATAGACGATCCGCTCTTAATCTTAAACGACAATTAGCATGAAAAATCGACATTTTTAATTGGGATATATTGAATCACGTTGTGATTGAAATTTGTTTTTACTTGCATGAGTAATGATTGAGTGGATGAATTGATTAATAAATAGTTTGGCTTTGTGTAATTATCTCATCCGATCCAATACTCCCACATCACTAATCTCACCCATTCCCGTCCATTTTACCGATAACCAATAAAAAAAAACTTTTATTTCGAGAAAATGAAAGACGAAAAAATCGAATGCCACCCTATCTCATCCTTAATTGGCTAATCAGTAAATTTGTGTTATTATTAACTCTGAAATGCACTACGCATTCGATAATTATGATTTGACAAAAACGAGTCAAGTCGTATCAATTTCGATTTAGTCTTGAATTTGAATTTCTCTCCTTAAAAAAAAAAAGGAAAAATTGAGGAATGTTGAATTGAGTTTTGCTGGCTTTTCTTCAAATGGACAACAAACAGACGCTTTCCCTTCCTCGAATCAAAAGCACTGGCTCCTGAACTCTTCAATGGAACCTCAATTTCACGTAATCTCTCTCTCTCTCTCACTCTCACTCTCGATTATTTGATTCGATTCGACCCGATTTCATTCGATTCGACCGGTTTTGATCCGCTCCGGGCAGCGATGAGCTTCTTCCGGGGGATCGTCGACTCCCTCGGCTCGATCTTCGCCGACGGCGACTCCCCCGTACGGCTCCCACCGGCGGCCGGGCTCCGCCTCCCCGATCCCCCTCCGTCCATGGACCCGGCGGCCGGTGGGGCCGGGGCCGCCGTGACCTCGGTCGCGAACGAGCGGACGGCCTACAAGCTCAAGGGGTACTTCGACTTGGCCAAGGAAGAGATTGCCAAGGCGGTCCGGGCCGAGGAGTGGGGGCTGGTCGACGACGCGATCGTCCATTACCGGAACGCCCAGCGCATCCTGCTCGAAGGCAGCTCGACGCCGGTGCCTTCGTATATCAGCTATCGGTGAGCCGATCGTTGGAGTTTGAACGCGGTTTCTTGTTGTTTTTCTTGTGCTCGGAGTTGCTGTTTGCGTGGGGGATAGTATGGTTTGCCTTTTGGATTGATTGGCTTCATTTGTCTCTGGACAATTTAGCTAATTTTAGCTTCTTCAACTATCTTGTTGGAGAATTTAGCTTGCTTTAGCTACTAGAATCATCTTGTTTAGGTGATGATTGGAGTATGCACTCATGCATTCGTGCTTCCCCCTGAAGTCGTTGTATGTGCTCCGAGAGAGGTGATTGGAACATATCCATATTGAATTGGGTAGTAATATTAGGAAAAGTTTACATTTTAAGTGATGTGCTACGTGTGCAATTATGCCGTGTTTGCCCTAAATGGGCAATCGACATGATGTCTGTGAAGTAGTAGAGTAAGCGCAAGTGTTCCTTGCAGCAATTAGTGCAGAAGAGTTCTTGTAGTACATAATCCACAAGAAGCTCATGAATTAAGTCTTCTTGAATGGAGATAAAATTGTTATGGCTTTTGCATGTGAAATAAACGAAACTAATCAGATAAAATATATATTGTTTTATAACTCAACAGAACTAAATCTCACTGAGAGAGTGGAGTAATACTAATTCATATACAAAAGAGGCACAGCATGTCTATGTAGTTTGCGAACAAAATTGGAAAAGTAATTTTTCCATATGATTTCCTTAATTCTTTAGGGAGCAAGAGAAGGTAAAATCCTATCGACAGAAGATATCAAAATGGCAGGATCAAGTCTCAGATAGATTGCAAGCTTTAAGTCGGAGAGCCGGTATGTTGAGTACTTTTTATGAGGAAAACTGTTGCCATTCATCTGTCATCTTTTTTTATTTTTTCTTTCTTTCTCTCTTTTATCTCTTACTTGTTCTTCATCTTTCTCAAACAGGTGTTGCATCGACAAGCAAGGTGTGTCTACTGTTGCATTTATACTTCTTCTAGATTTCTTCTCCAAGAAAACTCAATCGGCATTGCACCACAGATGCCAAGTGAAGATATTGATTATGAATGGAATCATTACTTCAGAGAATTACCAATCACGTGAATTGAGTTACAAGTTTCCACTCAAATACCTGAAAATGACTTTTCATAACATGACAGACATAGGTCAAGTGTCATAACATGATAAATATAGGTTAAATTGAATAATTGCTTAATGACTCTGCTTGCTAGTCTTTTTCTGGTACTTCCTCTCAACCATTTTCTCTGCAATGTTTTTGCCTTCCATTGGAAAATTCCATTGGAAAATTAAAAGACCTTTGCTCCCTGTCATTATTTTTAACTTCGATAAGTATCGTGCATCATTCCTCCAAAAGTATGTCATCCTCAGGCGATTGAGCTAGATAATAAAGACCTTTAGTTCATTTTTTTTCCTAACTTGTATGCAGAGCACCTTAACCAATGCACATACTGCTCCAGTTTCATCAACAGCATCAAATGGTCTTAGGTACGCAATTCAGAATTCTCCTCCTGGTAGAAACAATAGACTAGTGAGGAGTCAGACAGAGAAAGTTGCTAGTGCAAAACCGGTGCAGGATTCTGGTAATGGTTATGAAGCAAAACTGGTCGAAATGATAAATACTGCAATAGTGGATAGAAGTCCATCGGTCAAATGGGAAGATGTTGGTAAGAACTTATGATTTGACTCCTCTATCATTGAACGTTGCTGGTTGGGTTTTACTATCTTGAGTGATGGACCAATGAAGTCTGTTTCAGCTGGTCTGGACAAGGCTAAGCAGGCTTTGATGGAAATGGTTATTTTACCAACAAAGAGAAGAGATTTATTCACAGGTTTGAGAAGACCTGCCAGAGGTAATATTTCATCTGATATATGTAGATGCTCTTGTGTAATCAACTTGTGACCTTCCAGAATTTGCCTAATGGGTGAATACTATGGACTTTGTTTTACAGGTCTGCTTTTATTTGGTCCACCTGGTAATGGAAAGACCATGCTTGCCAAAGCAGTCGCATCAGAGTCAGAGGCAACATTTTTTAACGTTTCTGCTTCTTCCTTAACATCGAAATGGGTTAGCTTTTCGCCTGGATTCTCTTTAAATACCACTAATTGCAGTAATATATGACTATTTATTTGTAATTCGTGTACTAGGTGGGCGAGGGTGAAAAGCTTGTGCGGACTCTCTTTATGGTTGCTATTTCCAGACAGCCATCTGTTATTTTTATGGATGAAGTATGTTAAAGACTCTACACCCTTCAAAACTGTATAATCTGCCTTGTCAGTTTCTGCTTCTTCTTACTATTCAGACATTTTAATTTGGGAAATAGCACATCAAAATGAAGATAACTACTAATTGAGGCTTTTCTCCCTTTTGCGGGTGTTCTTTTTCTTTGTTCCGTTTTTTTGGGGGGTTAAGGGAGGGAAGGATGTGCGGAGTGATAAATGTTTTCCAAAAGCTATTCATCTTAAGTACTGTCTCATTTGTCAATTTGCAATCTCTTTATGGGTTATTTGGCACCATTGGCAGTATTTAGCATCAACAAGTGCAATTATATGTGGCTATAACCTGGGGTTTTTTATTTTCTCTATTTGTGTGGTGGTTTGAACTCTTGGATCTGATTTATTCATGAGAACTTGTTCAATGGACCTGGCTTATGTTGTCTGATTTGTCGGATATATTCTATATTTGCATGGTGACATATAGAATTTAAGTTGACTGAGGACTTGATACTTTTCAATTCTCAACAGATCGACAGCATAATGTCTACAAGATTAGCAAATGAGAATGATTCTAGCCGGCGATTGAAATCAGAGTTCCTAATACAGTTTGACGGGGTTACCTCTAATCCTAACGACTTGGTGATTGTCATTGGTGAGAAAGCTCATGTCTTATGCTATTACATTAGTTTTTTTATTTTTTTATTTTTGGGGCTAAACCACAAGCCAAAATGCAATTATTTCCTGATGCTTGTCCTTATTGACATAGTCCAACAGAGGTGTACCTCCTTAATTTTGTCAACAAATTCATGAATTTGTAAACAATCCAACAATTGTTGGAGTGTCAAAGTGGGTTGGACTTTAGCTATCTAAATGCAATGATTGCTTCCAGAAAATTTCCAAGCTAGAGGCTTTTTCATCTCTTGGATCGATTGGGGACATGGTTCTCGTGCATATGTTTTTTTTTTTTTTTTTTTTTTGGCAAAGGTTCTCGTGCATATGTTGATAGTTGAATAAGCTTAAGACCTGTGTGCAGAGATCTATATTGCCTTTGGAATTTATAAATATGTAATGCACCAATTTGAGAGGAGATTATCATGTATATTTGAAATTTGCTTTCTGATATCTGGGTCCTTTACTGACTCCTTGAAGTTAATGGCAACTGAACTGCTGCCTTTAAGATGTATGATTGTATCACGTGGCTCGGTTCTTTTCACTTTACTAGCATGACTTGTGTCAAATGCAGGTGCTACGAATAAACCACAAGAATTGGATGATGCTGTTCTAAGGAGACTGGTGAGTAATTTTAACTGGCAAGAGCAGGAAATAATGGCAAAATCAACTCTAGTCTGCAATGACTCTTATGTTGATTACTTATAGTATTTTGTGCTTCTGAGGGTAATTGCTAACTTTATATATGCTTTGATGTGATGTGACTGGTTACACGGTTGTGTTCATTTGTTGTAGTCATGATCAAATGAAAGTCTGCATCTGTATTTCTCTGTTAAATGGCATTTTTGTCTCTTTGGTAGTCATGATCGACATGGAAGTCTGCATCCGTGCTCTTTTATCGAATGGCATTTATGTCTTTTGGTTAATGCACTGATTATTGTCGAGGAACAGCCTTATCTTTTTCTAGTGCTCATTACTTATTTTTAATATCTTTCTAGGTATCTCATCCTAATACTAAGATTTGGTGAGTCATTGTCACAGCGAATGCATAGTGAAGTGCAATTCCAGTTGTTAATCTATGCTTTTGGGATATGAAATAGGAAGAATCTTGACCGATAATGGTTGAGTTACTGGACTGATTTTACCCTGAAATTCGAAAATAAACAGGTGAAGAGAATCTACATACCTCTACCAGATGAAAATGTGAGGAGACTTCTTTTGAGAAACAAACTCAAGGGCCAGTCATTCTCATTACCTAGTAAGGATACATGTTCTTACTCTGTTCTTTGCAAGATAGATGTCCGGTTTTAAAGAACTACATTATTTGTGTTTGTTGATTTGTTGGGCAAGGTGTCTAGACACCTTATGCACTTTGAACCATTTGTAATTTGACCTTGTGACTTTTTTTTTTTTTTTTTGGGGATAAAAAATTCCTCTTCATAGTACAGGAGGCCAACTAATAGGCAGAAACCATATAGCTGATAAATACAGAGGATGATCTTACATTCTACCCAAACTACAGGAGGTCAACTTATAGACAGAAACCAAATAGCTAATAGATTCAGAGGAGTAGTCCATTTGTCAATGGCACAAATAGCTTTGGGTGAGAGGTTCTATACTGTGGCCAGTGGGACTGTTGCAAGGAGGTTCTTGCTGGCTTGATTCTCGAATTACTTGGCTGAATAGTTGTGGATGTATTTGTTTTAATGGGTTTTATCTTGATGATGGAAATGTAGTCAAACTTGCCTTAAAAATTGGGAGATATAGAAAGGGTGGGATTCTTGCTTATTATGGCGAATGGTGGACCTGCAAAGATTGAGTAGGATGCTTAGAAGAAAAAAGGATTCACCTTGGCTCATTGATACTTGATTTCTGCATGTACCAATTAGCTATGATTAGGTCAGAAAAGCTCAAATTGTGAACAAGGTCACCTGATTTCTATGATGGTACAAAGCCATAATCAGTGCCTGACAAAGCCAAATTTGCTACTTTACTACTTGCTTGTTTCAAACTTCTCTGATTCTTTCTATTCTAAGCTCCTGGCCATCACCCACACTTCCATGAATATTCACATTTAGAAGAAATTATTTTTGAATGATATTTTTGGAATTATTCTTTTGAGCTTTCAAAACTCTTCTACCCTTTCGGGAAAAAAATATTCCTGCTCATCCACTGGTGTACTTACATGTATTCTCACTGTATCAGTCGCCAAAAAATTATTTTGGTTTCTGCTTTTGGTGATGTATGTTATGTCATTAGAGCATTTTCTAGTTGATGTGCTGCTTTAAATTTTTTGCTGAAAGAAAGGTTTAACTTCATATCATGTACAGGTGGAGATTTAGAAAGACTTGCAAGAGATACAGAAGGTAAGTTAGCTCTTTGCTCATGCTGGTCCTTGATGCTTCGCGGTGTAAACTTTGGGGCGATTTTCATTACTGTAACCCATAAAATTAATGTTAACTACCAATGTAGGGTATTCTGGAAGTGATCTGCAAGCCCTATGTGAAGAAGCCGCTATGATGCCAATAAGGGAGCTTGGAACAAATATTCTCAAAGTCAAGGCAAATCAGGTAGTATAATCAAGCTACTTTCTATACTTTTTCCGTTCTAGTGGGAACAAAGAGATTGGGTTTGGTAAAAATTTGGCTTAAATGCAACATATTTAGCCGTGTCTGAGTTGTTAGGTTGCGAATTTTGGTTTTATTTGAGGGTGAAGGAAAAATTAGTACTAATGAAAAAATCCAGTGTGAAGGTGAAGAAAAAGTTGTTACTAATGAAAAAAATCCAGTGGTTGGATCTATTTTGGCATCAAACCTAGTAGTGAGTTTTTTCTTGCCAGAAGAAGTTCTCTGGACTGTATTCAATAACTGGGAGCTTAGAAATTAGCTTATCTATGGCTAACGAGGTTTTTACTGTCTCTGTATCTTTTTTGGCTTCAGCTACAGAAACCTGCATTAGTGATTAGTCTTCTATCTAACCATAAAATTAGACTTTTTGTGTATGATGTCAATCTTTAACACCTCAAATCTTCTAACAGATGAAAATCTACACCCAGTTGTTTAAATATTTTTTAATTGTTAAAATTAGTTTTTGTCAACTATATATAGGGATCAGCAAAGAACTGTTTTAAACAGTTAAAAAACAGAAGTGAACTGAAATTGTTTGGTTCAGATTGGATATGAGGGCTCTTTTTAAAACTGTAAGTTAAACTGAATTGTGTTTGTAATTTTTCAGACTGGTTTATCGTTTTATAAGTAATCATTAATTTATTAGACAATCTACCTTAAGCGAAGATTACATAGCTAATTAGTTACTGAAGGTAGGTTCTGTTCAGTGCTGTTCCAAATCCTTATTTGGTTGGAGTTTTTTATAGGTCTTGAATTCAATTGGTTTGGTTGTTTCAGAATGGATTCTAAAACGAACCAAACTAAACTATGCCCATCCCTTTGAAAGACATAAGTTAGAAGCCAACACCTAGCTTCTTGCTTCTAGTTCCTAGTTTTTATGCCTAGTGTCATAAGTTGTGGGCAAAAGTCCCCCAATCACACACTAAACATTCTTTAAGTGAACTGCCCTCCCTTATTCAAATTTGGCCTTGGAATTAGGGATCCATAAAGAATTAGCTGATAAGTGATCTCAGAAACTAAAGATTACGAGCTTTCCAACATGTGAGAATTACGCAAATTAAAGGTCACACAACGAAGTTATGCGTGTTCTGAGGTGACCATCATTATCATCTAACTATTGGGCAAATCAGTTGCCTGATTATAGGGACCTCGCCTGACTATTGGGCAAGTTGCCTGATAGAAGGAGTGTTATCAACTATTTGTTTTCATCCTGTCATCTTTGAACCCACCTTAGCCACATACACGTCTTAAATATCCTTTGCTGCAGCCATCTGGTTTTAGAATCCAATGAGGAGAAATCTGCAGCATTTATTTTCCAGTAAAATGCAGCATATTTGCAGTTGTATTTCATAAGGAGCACTGATTCATATAGCATTATTAACCTTCTCTAACACAACACCCCGGAAGTTTCGGTGTTTGTGGAAATTGTGATTTAATTCGATGTTTGGAGCTTTTCCATTTACTGCTGCATTATCCACAAGGGCTTCTATGGATATGGTTTGAAATTAGCATTGCATTTGGTGCAACTCCATGAAAATCCCTCATCGTCCTGTTTACCTATTGAATACCTCGTTTCCCATGATTGGTATTCTGTTTTCACCAGGTAAGGCCTCTCAGATACGAAGATTTTCAAAAGGCGATGACTGTGATTAGGCCAAGTTTACACAGAAGCAAGTGGGAGGAACTTGAGCAGTGGAACAAAGAGTTCGGCTCCAGTTAAAAGGTTCATCTCGGTTCCTCAACAAATGCCTGTCGGGGCTTGTTGAGAAGCCGTCGCCAATGCAGAGCTCGACTGAATTGCATGCAGATATGTAGACTGTGTAGCGATGGATTAAGTTGTATATAAATTTCAATTCAGTGTAATTCATTTGTTGTATCGTGCTCTTCGGTTGAGCCAGTTCGCGTTGTGTATATTATTCCGATTATTTCCTATCGAATTATGGATGAGATGCAGACGCTATTAATCGCACCGCTTGATTTCTCTGGTTTTTCTTTTATAGTATCTAATGAGGGCTTCTAATTTTGTTGGGGGAGAATGACAGCTCATTCATCGCGTCTGAAAGTAGCACGTTACGTTCGAAGGTGCCAATTTAGGATTCTTTTTGTGTCGAACATTTAGCAATTTGCACATTTGATCAAGGATCGATCGCAACTTGTTGACTCGATTGATTTTTATTTTGAACTTTATAATGTGATTGAGGAGTGGAGCTTAACCTTTTTCGATCACCAAAAACGTTCAATTAGTACTCATATGATAAATTTATCTTTATATTAATTTCTATTAAATTATTAAGTTACGTGCTAATTGATAGGTGTATCAATTTAAAATTTTACCTTCATTTTAGGGAAAATTCCAAATGAGAGCTTGAAGTGTCTTATTTTATTAAATAAAAGCCCGAAATAGTTAAATTGTCTAAAATAAGGATGTAAAGTAATCATATCAGTTTTAAAAAAAATGCTTAACCTACCTAATCGAATGGCATTTTGTCTTTTGATTTAATTTAACTTTACGTTTATTCATTTATTTTTTTCTTTATTCATTTTCCCCTTTCCGTCTACTTGCCATGGCGAAGGTCGCTAGACCCAAGCAAGGACGTTGCTCATCGGATCTAGCAAGGGCAACCCTTGCCCTTGCATGGCCTTGCCTAAGGCAAGTGACCTCCGCTGCCACCAACGGCAATAGTCGAGGGAGGGAAGAGGGAGAAAAACAAAAAAAAAAAATAAAAAGTATAGTTACAATTTTTTTGACCAAAATACCATTTCTCCAATGGCTAGAATAGTTAGTGGTTGACTAAAGGTTTTTATTTGAGATGATTTGGCACTTTATATTTTTATTTGAAACAATGTTCACTTTGAAGCCTTATTGGAAAAGACAATGGGCACTTCAAGCCTTTTTTTGAAATTTCCTCCTTTGTTCCAATTTTTAATTTTTCATAATATTAATCCAATTTAACGAAAATAATAGAGAATAAATTTTTCATAGATGCAACATTTTGGAATTTAAAATTAGTATGTGATATATTTTTAGTTTATGATTTTTCGTGATATTAGCTTTTTTTATTTTATTTCTAGACATGTGAATTTATGTGATCATGCATTACTTAGATGTTGTTCGATAATGTTCCGAGGAACACTTGTTTTTTTTTTTCCCGGAATAGAAATATAACATAAATCACGTTTAGTAATTTTTTTTTTCTCGAAATAGATTTGGAACGAAAAAAAAAAAAAAAAAAAAATTATTTCTTATTTCTAGGAACAATTCAAGAAACAAGAAACAAGTTTTTTTTTTCTCTTCCTCTCTTCTTCCCTACCCGGTCGCCGGACTCGACAATGGTTAGTGATTGGCCGAGACGAGGCTTGGCGAGGTCACTTGAGCTCACGGTCGCCTAGCCATCGCGAGGTCGACGCTTTGACCTCACGGTGGCCGGGCGATGTCGAGCCTCACCCACCCAGGCAATGTCGACCTCGTGGTGGTCGGGTAATGCTCAACCTCGCTAGATTTGGGCGAGGTCACCTCATCGAGCCATGGTGCGGCGGCCGGCGGCGGGTTAGAGGAAGGAGAAGAAAAAGAAGAAGAAAGAGAAAAAATAATAAAATTATTAATAAATTAAAAAAATTTCTAAGTTATAAAAATATATAGAGTTATACCAAACACATTTTTCTTCAAGAAGTAGAAATTTTATTTGTTTACAAAATGCCTTTAGATGTTTACTATTCTTGAAAACAAAAATAAATAAAAAATATTTTTAAAAAAACTGTTCTTAAAAATAAAAATGTTACCATACACACTCTCATTAAAAGGTTGTCGGGGTTTGTGATGGCCCCAAACAAAGTGCGCAAATAATAAAATGAAACACCGAAAATATAATGAAACCGCAATCAAAACTAATAACAAATGTAACCGTCAAATGAGGTAATCCCCTTACGGCGTCGTTCGGGCGGCGAAATGTCGGCGATTTCAAATTCCCACCTCTTCCCTCCCCTCCGCTCCCTTCTCCATTCTCTCTCTCTCTCTCTCTCTCTTCCCCCACGTCGAAGACCGCCGGCGAGCAAATACGCAGCAGGACGCGCGACCCCAACGAGCGGCGGCGGAGATGAAGCCGGAGGGGAGCTCGAGGAGAGGGTGGTCGCTGCGGGACTTCGAGATCGGCAAGCCCCTCGGCAAGGGCAAGTTCGGCCGCGTCTACCTCGCCCGCGAGATCAAGGTAACTCCATTTCCTCCTCCCTCCTCGCCGCGGCTTCCGATTCGCCGCGGCGGCGACGGGATCCGTTCGCGCGTTGAAGACGGCGACGGCGATGGTTCGGGCGAATCCGATTCGGATCGCGCGCCGCGTTGTGTCCTGATCTGTGTAGCTATTGAAGCGAACGGACTTGGATTCGGTTGCTACGACTGTTTTTTTTTTTTTTTTTTTTTTTTTTTTCTGTAAATTGTCCTTTCAGGACCGTTTGCAGTTTCAAACTGATCTTTTTTTTTTTTTTTTTTTTTTTGCTTTTCTTTCGATCGGTTTTGGCTTTTAGAGCAAGTACATAGTGGCGCTGAAGGTGATTTTCAAGGAGCAGATCGAGAAGTACCGGATCCACCACCAGTTGAGGAGAGAGATGGAGATCCAAACGAGCCTCCGGCACCCCAACATCCTCCGCCTTTACGGCTGGTTTCACGACAGCGAGCGCATCTTCCTGATACTCGAGTTCGCGTACGGAGGCGAGCTGTACAACGTGCTGAGGATGCACGGCCGCCTCAACGAGAAGCACGCCGCCACGGTGACGCCGTACTTCTTTTCGCGGGATTTTTTTCTGCGATGCGTTTGATGCTTAGCCTTGTTGTTTTGATTGTGCTTCTTACTGTTGAACTTTCAGTACATTGCCAGCCTCGCGCAAGCGTTGGCCTACTGCCACGAGAACCACGTGATTCATAGGGATATCAAGCCGGAAAATTTGTTGCTTGATCACGAGGTACTGTGTTCTTTAGTTGATTCGTTTCCTTGAAATTAAAATATCTAACTTCGTGTTCATATGGAGGTGGTAGGCAAAAAGTTTGAAGTTGTGACATGATTCGTTTTGAAAAAGTTTTGTTTGGGTTTCTTTGAATCTGCTTGTGGAGCAATTTTCTTCTAAGAATCACACAATTAAAGGATGTGGCTGACACTATGAAAGATTAATTTTTTGAATTCTTGATTTTTGGAGAGAGCTGAACCTGATTTGGTGTTCAGTTTGTGCTGAAGATCTTTGGAAATTGGTGATGGTTCTTAATTCTCTTATCTTCCTTATGTTGTTGTCCTGCTTTATCTCTATGTATGATTTCTATACAACAAAGCCATTTATCCAGTTCTGAAATAATTAAGCATAACTAACTAGTCATTTAGAGGTGTTTCTGCTTGAACAAGCATTTGCATATATACCCTCTCATGTTGTAGCTCACAGTAACAGGACCTTGGAGTCGTTGTTTATCTTTTGGAGTCTGACGACATTGAGCTTCAATGAAATTGGACTTGTGTATTTAAGGCCATTCTATCACTGGTTAGATCATTTTCATTATAGGTCAGCTGGGATACATCTTCTAACCCATTGGCAAAGACGATGATGGGAAGAATATTTCATTGATGTATGGTGACACAAGTTTTTGTCCAGGGTAGGCTGAAAATTGCAGACTTCGGATGGTCTGTACAGTCGAAGAGCAAGAGACACACCATGTGTGGAACTTTAGATTACTTGGCACCAGAAATGGTAGAAAATAAAGCTCATGACCAGGCTGTAGATAACTGGACTGTGGGCATACTTTGTTATGAGTTCCTCTATGGCGTCCCTCCATTTGAGGCTGAGAGCCAAAGTGATACATTTAAGAGGTAGAAATACGATTTTTTTATTTGCTCCCGGTCCAAGAAACCAAATATGTGACCCGTACTTGGATGCAGGATAATGAAGGTAGATTTGGATTTCCCTCCCGTTCCTCATGTATCTCCAGAAGCCAAAAATCTTATTTGCCAGGTAATAAGCATATTAGCATTCGGTTCTCTCTTGTTACATTGTCAGCAGTAGTGGTGGCACTGGGCATATTCAAGAGCTGACTGAATTGTCTTCCTTTTCTTTTGCAGCTTCTGGTTAAGGACTCTTCGAAGAGGCTCTCCCTTCAGAAGATAATGGATCACCCATGGATCACCAAGAATGCAAATCCTGAGGGTATCTGCAATGTGTGAGTTTGCTTTGGCTGCAAAGGTTTAGGATGAGATCCGAGTACGGGGTCCATTGGATCATTGGACGCCAAATTAGTAATTTAGCTTGCTGTGTATGTTGTAAATGGAAGTTCGTTCGTTGGAATGATGAAAAAGCAAAGAGTTGAGATGTTTTGTTGGAGGCAGAAGCATTTGCTGGTGTCCCTTTTTCTGCCTAGGATGGCTTCGAAATCCAGGCCATCGATTTTCCTCCGAACCAAGATGATGCTTTCTGAGATAAAAAGTTGTTGAGGGTGCATCAGTGTCCTTGCTTTGCAGAAAGGCGACTTGAAAAGGAACTTATGATGCGATGTGCAAATAGAAAGCCATTCAAAGAAAAATTGTTGTCGACATTTCGACCTTACGACTTGCACTAACCGGTGAATTGTCGAGTCTGCTGTTAGCCATGAGAGGAAACTGTCAAACCTAGAGAAGAGAGAGAGAGAGAGAGAGAGAGAGAGATGGAAGACCAAGAGAGAACAGTGTTGACGAAGGACAATGGACTGTATTTGCTGATATGAGCGTATCCCCTGCTTTCAATCGGACTGAAAACAGAGGATACATTTCCAAGTCATGTCCAACAGCAGGCAAAAATGAGAAACCGTTCTCCCTTCATTCTCTCACCAAACGAAATTTCCGGGAAAATCTTGCAAATGACAATGAAAATTCAAGGCTGATGGGCATGTAGCCCTGTTGCTCTAGGGATCGGGGGTGACGTCGGAGAGTATCAAATCCATGATTCAGTCTTCGTAAGTATCGCGTGCATATACATATAGATAAAAAAGAGGAGTGAGATAAAAAAAAGTAATGAAAATTCAAAAATTTCCTCAATCAAACAGCTCAAAACATTTCTTTTATCAATTATAATCCACTCTTGCAATCTTTAATGTTTATTACGTGTTTCGTCGCATCGAATGAATTTTAACAGGAAATGTTAATTTGAATTTTCTAAAAACAACAATATACTGTAATTTCGTCATTATAATTTGTAAACATAATATCTTCAATTATAAATCGTCGTATGATATACATAAGAATAAGATCAACAAAATATATAAATGAGAAGTGAGGATTAGCATTTAAACACCGATGGTTTTTTTTTTTTTAAATGGCTTTTTCCAAAAAAAGGAATTAACGACGCGTACATCGTCCCCACACATATACATCGCACAACGATAAGTCGAAAGCCATCCCCCGTTGCCCTCCCAAATAAACGCCGATGGCGGACAATCCCCACGGCGCCGCCGCCGCCACTACCGCCGCAGCCACGAGCGCCTTGCCGTCGGCGGAAAAGGGCCACCGGTCCGTCTTCGAATTGCGGCCCGGCTTCTTCGACTCCTGCGTCCTCCTTCAATCTCCGCACTCCTCCTCATCGACGACGACCGCCGCCGCCGCCGCCGCCGCCGCCGCCCTCGTCCCGCCTCCAGATGCCGAGGCCTCCCTCGCCTCCGACGTCGGAGCCCCGGAGGATAGCCGCGAGGGCGGCGGCAAGGGCGGTGCGGACGGCGTCGCCCTGGCCAGATGGACGTGCAACACCTGCAAGGCCGAGTTCGAGTCGCTCCTCGACCAGCGCTCGCATTTCAAGTCCGATTTCCATCGCCTCAATGTGAGCTCCTTTGATCTTTCGCGGTCTCCCCGTTCTCTCGTCACGTCGATTCTCCGAGGATTAGGTAGATGTGGCTGTGTTTGATCGTAGCTTAGATTGATTGATGAGAGCGTTCATTCGAATGTTTTGATGATGATGATGATGATGATCGACGAATTGGCGTGTGCGATGTGTGTAGGTAAAGCTGAGCGTTGCTGGGAAAGATATCATGGAGGAGGAGGATTTCGATAAGCTGGCGTCTGATTCATTGAACGACTACGAGATATCAAGCATATCAGGTTCGGAAGATGAACTTGAGCAGGGACCGAGGCTCCACAGTGAATTTAATAAGGGGTCGGATGTGATCACTAAGCAGAAGATATTTCTGCAGCTTCAGACTGGCGAAATAGTTTCCATCTGGAAGTCCTTGCTTCAGAGCGAGTCTGAAGTCATACTCTACGAAAATGGTAAAGCAGTTGCCGTTTATGATGGCGGTTCCTCGACCACGTTAAATGCGAATGTTATCATTCAGAGGCTGAACGATCTGGTTCGTGAACCGAGGGATAATACTCGTCTGAGGATTGTCTTGCTTGCCAGTGGGGGGCACTTTGCTGGATGTGTTTTTGATGGTAATAATGTCGTGGCTCAGAAGACATTCCATAGGTCAGTTCTCTACTGTCTGAAAGGTTAAATAATCAGAAAATAAACTAAAACCGGATTTCACTGTGAACATTCAAAGTTTCGGATCATTTAGTTATGCATCTGTAACTTTCATGATAAAATAGATTCACTTCATCTTGAGTTAACTTTCATTTTCACTTGTATTAATTAATGATTTGTACACTGAATAGCACTCCTAACAATATACTAGTGGAAGAAATGTTCTCTGAATTCATTTTCTTTGTATGTAGATATGTTGTGAGGGCTAAGGCAGGCAAGAAGCAGTCGCTTAAGGATGCAAGTGGTAGAGCTGCGCATTCTGCAGGAGCCTCACTTCGGCGGTATAATGAACTTGCCTTAAAAAAGGTATCTTGCCAGACTCTTTCATAAAGTACTTAGCAATTTCCTGCAATTGTGATATCATGCTTCTACAAGAAACTATTTGCTGGTGGTGAAGTAAAAGCCCTTCTAAGCCAAATGAAAAATATATAAATAAATAAAGTAAATAAACATTGGGAACAAATTGATTGTATCTCCTCTAGGAGTTTTGCTGTACTTGTCCTTTCCCATTCGACTGCTATTGTTTCATAGTTTCATACTATTCCATAAATCTTTATCTGTCTTGGGTGATTAAGCCTTCTATCCTCATTTCTTCATAGATTTTTTTGAGCTTGTAAGAGTAAACTGTCTGAATGACTATCTTTTCCCTTTCTATGCATGATTATCAAGTAGAAGATAAATGTATCTAGCATAGCTATGCCTGTATCCTTAACAGATTGAAAACTTCTGTGTTCCAGGAAATTCAAGAGTTACTTCTTTCTTGGAAGCCTTATTTTGATGCTTGTACCACTGTTTTCATTTATGCACCTTCAAATAACCGCCAGCTTCTTTTCAGTGGAGAGAAGCCATATTTAGGTCATTCTCAATCTGTTGCACGTAACATTTCCTTTAATGTCCGGAGACCTACTCTTAAAGAAGCCAAACGTATATACAACCAATTAACCCAAGTTGCATATGAAAATGGTGAGAAAGAAATAATATCGATGGAAGCAGATAAGTCACCTTCAAGCCACAGTGCTGTGCTCCATGATGAACTGGTTGCTATCAAGGATGAATTGGGCAAAAAATTGGCACATATGGAGATCATTGAAACTTGTTTAATATCAAGTGACAGTGACCATAATGAAGTGATTGGTAGATTGACACCATTGCATGAAGCGACAAAACTGGGAAATGCTCAGAAGGTTTTGGAACTCCTGGAAGAGGGGATGGACCCTTGTGCAAAAGATGAAAGGGGACGGACACCATATATGTTGGCAAGTGAAAGGGAAGTGAGAAATGTTTACAGACGTTTTATGGCCTCAAACCCTGATAAGTGGGACTGGCATGCTGCTAAAGTACCCAGTGCATTAACAAAAGAAATGGAGGAATCTCAAGCTGCTAAGCAGGTAGATTTCACGCGCCATGCTAATTACTTTGTGGTTAAGCTCCTAGTAGTTGTCAATTCTTCTCTTTTCCTATCCGCAATTGATTCGGGTTAAGTTCTACAAGAGTTTTATTCTTGAAGCATTCATACTTTAGGATTTAATGTCTGTCTGGATGACTATCTTGTCAAACATTTTATAGCTGGTTCTGGTTCGAATTATTTTTCCAATACGTCGTGTTGTCTTGCGTGATAAGAGAATCAGTTCATTCATTCTACAATTTTGCTTAAATGTGGATATTTTTCTTTTGTGCAACGAAGGCATTAGTAGCATTGGTCACATCAGATGTACTCTAAACTTTAAAAATCTATTACTGTAAGATTTGGCATCAGTCTTCTAGGTGAGCATTCGTTTTATGTCTTTTAGTGTCAGTCTTATTCTTGGTAAGTGATACCTTCTATTTGTCTGCGTTAGTTTGTTGTTCCATCATCCTTTGTTATATCAGTCAAGTCATTCTTTTACACACTCGATCTTATTACTAACTTTGCTGGAGGTTTTTAGGCAGAGAAAGATGCCAAGAGAAAAGCCAGAGCAAAAGAGTTGAAGAAACTACGTAAGGCCAAAGAAAAGAAAGCTCAGGTGTGTATTTAGTTGTTTTTTCTGATACTTACAGTAATTTTTTCCCTAAGTTGTTGTAGTTTTCTTCTACGTATTTCCCCTAGATGCAGATTATGTGTGATTATAGAGGCTTTTGGGGTTCATGACAATATCTTCTGAAAGATCATTGGCATTTTTGGTGATTGTTCGTGCATGTGTTTGTTTGGCCTTTTTGCAAGAGAATGATGGTTGGTTTCCCTTTTTCTTTAGCAGTGAAGGGAAAAATGAGCTCCCTCGATTTTGTCTAGGTTCCTACTTAGGAGGGATGAAATTTTAGGTTTTCCCATGTCATCTATGGATTGGTTCACTTATCTCGTTCAATAGAAGCTAGTGGTGTTCTGCCTTGCTGGCCAAGGATTAGCCATGCCTCTGATGTAAGCCTGGGCCCTAGACCAGTGTTATTTTGTATGAGTAACTACTAAAATTAGCAATTGACATTGGTATGCCACATGCTATCATGTCACTTTCTTATTTCATCCTTTCTCAAACGGGTGAACCCAGGCTGAGGCTGCAGCCTCTCAAAATGATGTGAAAGCTCCTGGAGATACATCTGCTAGGAAAGGACTGTCTCAACCTAGTGGAATTTCTCGAATGTCCAAAGAGGTAAGAAAACAATCTCAAGAAGCCAAGCCTTCACTAAGTCCTATTTTTGTTTGTTTTTAGGAGTTGCAATTGATCTATCCTTTTTTGCCCCTCTTCTACTGTTTCTAACACTGCCCATTCATGCAAAATTTGGTTCACTGATCTTGTCCAGAAAATTGTACACTGAGACCGTTTGTGAAATTAGTACTGATGTTTTGTTGTGTTCTCTTCCTCTCAATCTTTACTCAGGAGCAATTGAAGGCAGCACAGGCTGCTGAGAGAGAAAAGAGAGCAGCTGCTGCCGAGAGAAGGATGGCTGCAGTTGCAGCCCTTAGTGCTCAAGGCAATAGTGGAAACTCAGCACCAAGCTCTTCGCAGCCAAAAAGCACGCTAAGTGGAGATACTAACTGCTCTTGTTGTTATGTCTCATTGGATGGTAAGATACCATTTCATAGGTATAATTACAAATACTGCAGCACTACATGTATGCATCTGCATACAGAAATTCTCGAGGATGGATGAATGCTACCTTTAGAGCATAACTTATATATAAAGCTTTCCCCCATTTTTCTATTGTGTCACTGGTGTAACAATTGAAACATATTCAGGGACGTTTAAGTTTGTTATCCATCTTTTTTCACTTGTACGTTCCTGATTTCAACTTCCCCTCGAACTACTTCCATTCTTATCTATAGGATGCCCATTCTATCTGCTGGATTCATTCCATGTCCAATCAATCACCCTTCATTTCTTGAATTTGACCTATCAGGATCTTCTGATTACATCAAAAAGCATATTCTATCAGTTTCATCATCAATAACTCCATATTGATCAACGATCAGAGATGTACCTCCAAAAGCTGCATTTGAGAAGGGAACTTTTCATCAAGTTCTTTCAAATTACTAAAATTCTCGTGTGAGTGCAAGCCTCCTGTTGGTCCTCTGCAGAAGTTTTCAAATCGTTGTTGAGATTGTTGCTTGTCATTTTTTTTGGTCTTTCCTTTTCATAACCCTTGGCTTCTTTCCTTCGAACCAAAACGTTTTCTAAGCTTCCCCTGTTCGATTGTCTAGAAAAAGTTGCTAAACAATAAGAGAGGTTTTTGTTTTTATCAGGTATAAGAGAATTTGGTATCTTTAAACAAATAATCAAATAAATATTGGTAAATAACTCAAATAGGAGTTAGTAATGCAAAATAAGGGAATCACTCTAATTGAAGTTGGGGGTTTCGAAAACGCCCTGGTAAATTCAAAAAGTTGAGGAGAAAGGCCAAAAAAAAAAAAAAAAAAGATAAAATGTTGTAGCTCAATAGAAAAAGTTGGTAAATTTTAAAATAAAAATAAAGATTGGTAATGAGAAAAACAAGTGAGATTTGGTAAGTTAAATTGCTTAATTGTAGATAAAGTGGTAAGTCCTGTAAATGTTGGTAATTTTATATAATAGTAGACAAATTTAAGGTGTTAGTAAGAAACTAAATAAAAGTTTGTAAATGACCGGTAACTTTTCTTACCAACAGCTTAAATATTTTTTATCTATTAACACAAAAAATAAATCCATTTCAAATTCGACGGGTACTATTATAATTACAATAGTCCTTGAATTTTGGCTTAATGCGTGATGTCATCCCTAAAAATTTTTAATTTATTCAATGTGGTCTCTAAACTTTAGCCTAATGTACAATGTAATTTTAACTATATAAAAATGTTCAATATTGTTCTTAAACTTGAATTAATAGAAGGATTACGTTGGATATTTTCATATAGGTTAGTGACTACATTGACCATTTATCAATAATTCATGGACCACATTGAACAAATTAAAATTTAGGAACGACGTTGCACATTGAACTAAAGTTCATAAATTATATTGAACAAATAAAAAATTTAGGGATGATACATAGCTTAGGAACTATTTGAAATGACCGAGTTTCAAGTTCATTCCCAAGCCACGAGATGAAGTTCTGCATCAGCATTATCTGCAATGAGACATCAACGAATGGGGTCCTTTCAAACTCTCTTTGGGGCTTGTTTCTTGTTTTGTTTCGTTTGCCATCTCCTCGTTCGGATTAACTCCGAAAGGTAGCTGAAAACTAACGAATCGAAATGCTTTAGATTAGAGAAACTGCGACGATTTCACAGCCTAACGACAGAAACCATTAGTGTTACAGACAATGTGGCGCACGTTCAGTGTTCTTTCTTTCGAAATATGCATCTTTTTAACTTCCTTTTGCTTCCGAAATTCCGAGCCGGAACTCTTCGAGGGAGCGCGTTCCATGTCCGTGTCCGTTCGCGCATTTCCCAAGTTAACGCAGCGTCAGCTCCTCTTTCCTCCGCCGCTCCTCGAGCCGCACTTTGGCGCATAGGCTGCTCATCATGGTCGCGATCATGCTCGCGCTGAAACCGACCAGATTGACAGCTATCTGCGGCCTCGAAAGGCCCCTGTGATGATCCTCTGTCGCGTCTGCCAATTTGCGAATCAACTTGCCACTGAACAACACAAAGTTCGATCCCATTAGGCCGACGGCATCGAGATAAAAGTCATACTGGAGAATCATAAAACTTCCCCGAGTGCCGATTTAAAGCACATTCGCATGTCGATATGTAGCGGGCATTGCCAGGCATTAGAGTTTTACGCAGAGTCGACGAGAACGACGAGAATGTCTGAGAGAAAAAAAATGGAGAAGGGCTCTGACCCGTAGAGAGTAAGAAGGACTTCAGGCACCACTCCGACCAGTGAGGCCAGCAGATACGGAACGTATTTAACATCTGTAGCGACGATGGCGTAATTGAACAGTAGATACGGAAACGGAGAAATCCTGATCAACATGACCGCTTGGAACTGATGATACCAGCTCCCTTCGCCGGCTAGTCGGAGAACGGACGCCTGCTTGGGGTAACTTGCCAACCATCTCTGGAAAGATAGGTGACCTGTGAGAAATGGTTGTCTTCTCGGAGACCAGTTCGAAGAATTCACGAGATACATGTACCTGAATCTTTTGCCGGAAGGGCAGACCGATGAAGTAAGGCAGGGTTACGCCGATCGTGATTCCGGCCATTACTATAGCGAACCCAGTCACATAACCGAAGGACATCCCGGCGATCCATATGGAAGGCGTAGACGGCACCATCAAGGCGGGGAATACAGCGGTCGTGGCGAAAATCAGGAATGCCAAAGTCGGACGGTCGAAGCTTCGCGTCACCCAATCAATAGTCGGGACAATCACCTAGAAAAGAGCTGAAGTATCAGAAAAAACGATGCACATCGAAGCCGGAAAAGATTTGAGATAATCAGATAAACCGAAACCAGTTGTTTTGCTCGAGTTCGAAGGATTTTAAACTGCAAAAGCTGGGAGAACTTGTATCTGAAGTCACCAGAAATTGGATATACTACATGCCCCATTAATCAAAAAGTCCAAGAAGTATCCTGACTGTAGTTATTGTTCATATCCAGTGATCAGATGCATAATGCTTTCGATATTTTCGCTATTCTGGACATCGTCGTCTTTGTCCATCGCATAGGCTATTTCATCGTCATCCAAGCAACTCTGACGTCAATTCAATCGATTTACGACTAAGTCTCGGTGCCGAGGCCTATCAACAATGCCAAAAGAATTCACCAAATACAAACAATCTATATATGCAACATGGTGGTGACAATATGAATCGCACCCTCCGTTTGTCCCCAGTAAGAACAGCTCATGTTTTAGCTGACATGATGAACGATGTGCCTTTCCAAGAAAATCTTCGAAACGAGCCGTGTCGGCGTCATATCAGAATCGCAATTCTCTCAATAGTTTCATCGTGTGTTTCTGAAATGCTAAGCGCCTGTATATACTTGGCGTTTACAGGCGTTTACATCGAATGAAAAATTTAGATACCGGTTTCAGCGCAGCTGTGTTTTTCCAGCCCAAGGAGAGATCAGTTCGTGGTCGTGGAATATTGTTACCCGATCATTGCGAGACTACCTTGTTCATGAGCGGCGGGCCAAGCCAATTGACGATGATCACCACCGCGATGCCCGCCAAGATGCACAGCCCGATCTCCTTGACCCTCCACCTCCACCATCTTCCGCTACTCGTGGCGACGTCCGGTGCCGCCACATTCCTCGTGCCGCCGTCGCCATCCTCCCCGTCCTCTAATCTCACGTAGCCTCCATCTCGGTTGCTCTCCATCACGTAGTTTACCGCTCCATCCTCATTGCTAGGCAATTGAAGTATTTCGGGATCACAGGAGAGGCTATAGCATCAGCGGACGGCCGGGAGCGGGAGGAAGGACGTGCATCAGTTCGTACGAATGCCGGGTTCAGTACATGGTCGGCATTCCCTCTTTGATTCGCGCGGCTGGTCCGAGGCGGAGGCGGAGGCGGAGGAGGTGGAGGAGGAGGAGGAGGAAGAAGATTTGGAGCATGCAAATCGAGACAGCATGGAGGTGGCGATCGATCTGGTTCGTTATAATGTCCGTCGGGTTCGTGCCAGAAGAGAAGGGACAACGCCTATTTGGAATTCTGCAAGTTCGGAAAAATAATCATTTCCCTCATATTAAGGAATTAGATAGCGGAAATAGCCATCCCTTTCAACCAAGAATAGCTAGAGGACGGTGGCGAGAAGGATTTGGAACGACCGACCTCTAGAAAATTAGCAAAAGAGTAGCCTCGACTCATGATACCCGAAATTCATATCTATTAAAAGTATGATCGAGTCGACACCGCTTGTTACACGATCAATCTTGGCGTAACTTGAATTTTCAAGAGGTTTGGTACTTCGTTCAAGCTCGACCCGATCAGATTTTCAATAAGCTCCAGCTCGACTCAACTCGGTCAATCAATAAATGGGTTCCTGAATAGTGTATTATATTGAGTTCTCATCCAGCCCAAATCACTAGTATTAGAGGTATATTTGGAAAAAGTATTCAGTGAGTGTAGTACATGGTCTACATGTACCACATGGAACCCACCGGATTTAAAGGTCCAAATTCTATTTCAATACTCATAGCACAAGCATTCGATAATTTCTGATATTTGTGAGGAAATTTAATAATCATTTCAAAATCTCTTGAATTATTTGAGTAGTTAAGATAATTTCAAATTATATTGGCATGGATATCTGTACACCAAGAGCTATGAAATAGAACTATTGCCAGAAGTGCACTTCTTATGTGTTAAAGTTTCTAATAAAATGAAGGTATTTCATGTGACGGTTACATCGTGTAACGGTGACACGTAACAGAATGTGCTAAGCTAATATACTTAATGTAATAAGCTAATTAAAGGTTAGGTGGTGCTTTAGTAGGATGTGATTTATAGCATATAAGAAATGGCGATTAGCTGGTTACACAACGTTAACTTTCCATAAATTATTTTCTAATGGTCACCCAAAAACAGAAAATAAAAGAGAGAAGAGACAATTAAAAAGAGTTGAAGTGAACGTGTAAGCCCGGCCCAAAAAGAAACGCGTAAGCCTAGCCCAAAAAGTAAGTCAAATGGGCCAGCCGGCTTTCAGCCAATTAGCCCATGTGGGCTTCATGTGGAATTTTGCATGGAGCAGAGCTTATTATGGGCTTAAAACAATTATCAGCGCCTCTAGAATCACTCAAATAATTGATTGACATTGTTAGGTTTCCTTAAGGTAAGACTGAATAAATTTTGAGTGTTGGGAAGATATGATTCAAGGAAATACGGTGGATTAGAGATATTAAGGCTTTCCCAAGAATCTTTAGAGCTAAGGGCCCTTGGGAAAAAATTGAGGTGTTTGCTGATTTTATTTTATTTTTTAAAATCACTTTGGGGAAAATTTAGCTTTCAGCATTTTTTGAAGGCAAATTCTAAGGCTTAATGACTTTTTTCTTCTCATCTTGTCCTCACTTCCATTCTTAAAATTCCATTTTTACCCTTGAAGGCCAGACTTGATGATAGAGCCGACGGCCAAGGAGGCCAAGGACACCGGCGGAGACCTTGCATGGCCAGATCTCAGAAAATTTTGAAATTGTTAAATTGGGAATTCGCAAAGGAGGTCGGGGATGCTGGTCAAGGGTTGGACAACAATAGCCAAGGGTTGGGCAATGCTAACCAAGGCCTCGCGTAGCCAAATTTGAGTTCAAGATGGAAAGATCTCGAGATGTAGAGCCAGGAGAAGAGAGGGCGAAGGTGTGCTAGGCAAATGGAGGGAGGTGGCAAGGTTGTCCTCGTCGGGGTTGCTAGAGCTGCCTCGGCCACCTAAGGTTGCACGACCTTGAACGCCTTGCCCAAGCTTTGGTGCGAGCAAAGGACCTTCCATGTGGAGAAGATGGAGATGAGGCGATGAAGACACAGATCCCTCACCTAGGCTCACAGTTTTCCCCAATTGACGATGGAGACGATGAAGCTTTCACAGAGACGAAGAGATCAAATATTTGTTTTCCTGTTTTTTCTTTCAATTTCCAAGTTACTTTGCAAATATACACCTTAACCAAATTGTTTTTGCTTTGAGCAAATGCGCTTTTGACACAAAGATCCTTGTGGAAATGGCTTCACATACCTCCAAAGTTGAATCTGTAGCTCGAATCCTTTTGCTCGCAATTCATATTAATATCTTGTATCGACTTGGCGATTGGATGAATTCAATTTAAATTCGATGAAGTTCAATCAATGTTGAGAAAATGGCTTTATATCTTTTCAAAATTGAACCAAACACAGCCCAAATCCTCTTGCTCGCAATTTATATGAGCACTTTGTATCGACTTGGCAATCAGATGAATTGAGTCAGGTCGATTTGAATTGGAAGAAGTTAATCAATCCGTGCCGACTCTATTCCAATCGAGTTAATGCTTTTCAACCGGTGCTTTTGTCTACGAGTCTTATCTTCATATGCAATTCCCACTAGCCCATCTTTTCCCATATTTATGCTGCATTCATGCATCTTCCTTCCCGTTGCTTCCACTTCTTAAATTCCTTTACGAGACATCGTCACATTTTGCCACGTGAATGCTGCATGATTCCCATGCCATCATTATATATATGGCAAAGATCGCTGTCAACTTATCAAAAAGTATATATCATTAAGAGAAATTGTACTGTAGGGAACTATGAACATTGCACTATGAGATCTCTATTATTAATCAGTTGCCACACTTTAGTTTCAGACCTAACTTGTGTTGATCATATATCTTGATATACATGAAATGGGTAATGATAAAAGTGTTGAAACTATTAAATCTCGCCTTTATTTCGGGTCTTAAACTCGTATATAAATTTCCAATAAACCCACGTAAACTGCACCTTCTTTTTGCATTAATTATGCCATTTGGCCATGGATAAACATGTTTTTATCATCTGATTTTTTTATATTATTTATTTGGTCAATTATCATCTGATTAATGTGCACAGATAGTAAGATAAGGCGTTAATAATAATAATAATAATAATAATAATAATAATAATAATAATAATAATAATAATAATAATAATAATAATTCCTTTGAGCGTAATTTAAGTAAAAGGAGTTATAGGGTTTAGCCTCTTTCATGAACTTGTCGCATTCGACATTGTACCATGATAGTACATAATTCTCATACGCCATTATTGTGCATGTAAAGTGTCAGGAGGATGGTAATAGTTAGGAGGTGGAGATGATGAGAGGCCCTGCACATATCTGAAGCGCAATCGATTGCGCTGCATGATCGACTAACACTGAGAACATGGCGATTTCCATCTTGAATTTGAACGGCGATGGCGATGTGGTGGTCTACATGGACCCCATGAATGGAGAGAAGTTCATGCTGAGTCCTTATCAAGTGGGGCTGCATGTGAAATTGTAAAGAAGAAATTGTAAGAAATAGCATCATGTTCGCTTATCGGCAATTAAGCATTTACAAACCACATCATGCAAATTAGAAGTTCAAAAACGAGCACATTAAACTAAAGTAGGATCTACATTGAACAAATTTAAAGTTCATGGACGACATTGCATACTGAATCAAAATTTATAGACCATTAGTATAATTGTCCCCCTCGACTATGATTGTTAATTTTCCAATATGATGGATATAATGATAATTTGTAGGTGGCGTTGACCTAGAGCAATTTACATGTACAAATTTGTGGGATTTTAGATCTTCAGTTCTTGAGTTGGAAACCCTCTGATGCTCCAGCCCACTAAACCAACAAAAAATCAGATGTACTATGGAAGGAAAACTTTTTTTGAAAAGTCTTTGTGCCTCACCAATATAGAATGTGGTGTATAAACATCCACATATGGGGCAATTGAGATAATTCTTGAAAAATAGAGAAGATGAGCTTCATTTCCTGGTTGACTACATAAACACCAACTCCATAGCAGGATATATACGATGGTTGATATATATATATATAATGGAATGAGGAGACATAGTCCTCAATCACATAAATAGCTCAATAAATGAATTTCATTCAAAGGGACCATCATTAAATGGTGTAGTGTCCTACCTTTTTCGATTTGCTTATATGTGGACCTTCCAATTTATATATGCACATAGCCTAATGCATTTGGTATAAATTTATCCGATAAAGGAGATGGATAGATCTCTTAGGGTTGACCATGTTAGAAAGACAAGGATTATATTAAATGATCCCCGCCAATAAAACAATTGTAAAACAGCCTAACAGAGATCAAAGAATATGACATGGAAAAGTTAGGATATCAAACGAAAATATTTTATGTCTCACGTTGGTCTATTGCTATAATAATTATTAACTTGGGATTATGGAACAATATAGTTTATTGGGTACTGCTCTTGAATGCACCTTGATACAATCTTCAAGGAAGGTGATGATAAGGGAAGAGGATTGTACTCTCATCACGATTTATCCTATCGCTTTTTTATCTTTCATTTCTAATGCATCATTACGTGTTCTGTCTATATCATTCTTAATGGAAGAGCCGACTTCAAGTGGGACTCGAACCGAGAAAAGCTCTTTTTTTATTAAGATAAAGAGGTATCTGGCGAAACCAAACTGAGATCTTGGAGCAAGGACGTTGAGATCAAACATGAACCTGTCCGAGCCGGAAGTAGTTGAGCGTATGAATAGTCTTATGAGACAAGCTGTGAGTTGACATCTGCAGATAAGATTGATGACTCAGGAGCAATTAACTTTACTTTTTACGTGGAATATGCCCTTGTTCATTTACGTTGATTGTTAGGTCCATTGCCAATGGGAAGATGTCTTTTCTTTTTGAGAACCAGTTTTAAATTGTTTAATACCTTAACTCAGGAAAACCCTTTACTTTCTTTCTATTAACACTAGCAAATTTGCAAACGGGTTGCATGATGCAAGAAATTGGCATGTGAAAAATTAAGCAAAAATTCATTTGTATATGGAAGATTTGAACCGTCAAATGATAGGAAGAGGTCATTAATAAAAATGGACAATGCAAAAAAATAATATGCACATATATGGGGAAAAAGAAATAAATTTCAAGATTGAAATATCTGAGAGAATATAGAACTATTAACGTATATATTCACTCATGGCTATAAACTTCATAAATAATTGAGGATATCTAGAGAGGACAAAATAATTGAACCCCTTAAAAGTGATATATAATAGTATAGATGATAAAGCTGTTACTATTATTACACACGAAGATTAGGCAACATCTTACGGGCAAATAAATTGCTTTTGGGATTATATGGATTTCTTTGCTCTTAAGATTATTTATTGAGTTTATCTATGTGCTTTATCATTGATGACAGACTACATAGGAAATTCTCTTTATTCACCATATAATTGTTATGCACCAAAAGTACGCAACATATTACAGCATATATATTGCTTCCAAGGTTATAGCGAGCTACTACATATATTGAGTTTACCTACCTCCAATCAATTGTTTGACAATTCAACGCAATGTTTTGTTTCATCCTTCTTCTTCTTTTTAAATTCAAGTCACCTTTGCTGAGAGATCAATTTTGCAAAAAGATTTTGAGACGAGATTACATTCGGTAATAAATTATCGCATGTGAACACATGACCGACTATCTCTTATTGTTCTCACAAGACAACATATAAACCTTCACAATTTCCAAAAGATTCAATCGGGCACCGTACTTGGATTGGAAACCAGCTGATTTCTAGGGTAGCCATGTGAAGTGGACCAGAACAAGTTGGACAAAAACCACCTCCACCACCACCACCACCACCTCCATCGTCGTCATCATCATCATCATCATCATGGTCACTTTTACAGTGGAGTGGATGCGTGTGGGCTGAGAGAGAGAGAGAGAGAGAGAGAGAGAGAGAGCTAGGTGATGATGACGAGGAAGAAGAAAGAAGGGCCAGAGATGGGGTATCGTTTTCCAAGTGAAGGAGCACGGTTTTGGGGAGGGGTACTCGATTGCATGGAGAAAAGGGACGAAAGGAGGAACCTAACCCCATTGACTGCTCTCCTTCTCACCTTCCTCTCCTTTTCCCACTCATCCCTCTTTTATCTTCTCACGGCCTGCGCTTGATGAGCCACCTTCTTCTCACGTGGCCTTTCTTTTGTACTTTCAAATACGTCTCATCACTATCTCTCCCTTTCTTTATATATATATGCCCGTGAAATAACAATTATAGATCGACATGAACCGACAGGTCAAGCATTCCGTGCTTAACAACATGCATAGCGCCTGCTTTCCAAGGAAGAACACCATCCATGAATTCTCATTTTTCCATACGCATTTCTTTTTGACGAGTCAAAGACATGAGCTTGGAGGTCCGGCCGCCCGAAAGGCCGTGGAACACCGCGCGTATTTCATGAACAGGTTAAGCTCGGTCTATACTCTTAGATGTCAAGTTTAGAGCCACCTATTATGGTATCAAAAGACCTTACTCAAATTTTATTACTAAAAAGTGAGAATATTATATTACATATATTACGAACCCAATAATTCAATATATGGCTTCACCTGTTATTATACCCAATCGAAACTTACCAAAACTTCTATTTTATGGGTAAACTATAACAAGACTTCTCAGTATACTAAGCATTTTCAATTAGGTAAACATGCTCATGCCGAAATACTAATACGATTAGACGAACTTTCTATATAAGTGGTTGGTAACTTTGCACTTGTTTTTCTCTCTCTCTAATTTGTCAGTCCAAGGAAATCTCAGCACTAATTAAAAAATGGTCCCCACAATTAGCATTACTTAATAATCCCAATGATTAACCGTAAACCCTGTTATTGACTTGAAGCTTTGGATTTGATTTGTCCGACAAGCAGACATTCTTAGCTGTGTAAAAAGCGAAGATGTTTCAGAAAGTTGCTGTCTTCTTTTCAAACCAAACCCCCTCTCTCCTTGACTGGTACATACCTTGGGTATTATTATAAACAAGGCCTTTTGACGAATTGCCTCAATTGGGAGTATTAAATAATTTTTTTGAATTTTTCACATTTATCTCACTTCCATTTTCCTGAGTTGTCTTCCCATACACTAGAGGGTACGAGTTTTCAACTCCTATAAAGTGAAAGTCACCTTCAAAATGGCTCGCAGTAAAGTTAAAGAGTCCACGATTGATTTAACTCCTAATATATATATGTGAGCCTTAGGATTCTATATAACTATTTGAACGAACTCAGTAGTCATTGTGATATACTTTGACTAATGACCCGAAACTTTTTAGCTAACTAGTAAAATTAAGTAGGACAAAAACTTGAGAGACGTCAATCAAATACCAACATGTCTCTTAGAAAAAAGAAAAAGAAAAAAAAAGATTATTGAGTACGTCCATTTTCAAATATATAATTGGCCGCTACAAAGAGGTTTGGTAAAGTGCTAATAATATAATTTATCCTATCATATATTCATTCGATAAAGTTTATAGGGTGAATGAAACAAATTATTCTTAAAGTTTATTCCAATGTGCAACGTGGTATTTGAACTTTTAGTTTGTTTAATGTTGTCCTTAAACTTTAGTCCAATATGCAATGCGGTCCTTAAATTTTTGATTTGTTTAATATGATTTATGAACTTTTAGTATATATTCAGTATAGTCTTTAAATTATATGAAAATATGCAATGTTGTCAATGTTATCTCCGATCTTGAATTAATGGAATGACAACGTTGAACATCTTTATATAATTTAATGACTACATTGAACAGGCAATAAAGGTTCAAGGGTTATATTAAACAAATTTAAAATTTTGAGATCACATTGTACGTTAGAGTCAAAATTCAGAAATTATTTATGTCGTTAGCCAAAATATGTACGTATGTATGTACTCTGTGACCTTATGCTGTCAGTATCATTATTGAAGTCGTGCCGATGAAGTACGTGACGAAGAAATTTACTTCCACGGCGGGATTCAAATGGTGACATCTACGTATTTTTCATCATTGTATTAAGAACTTGAATTTTCTTTTCAAGACTTGTATGTGTAAACAGTCTCCTAGATCCGGAGGCAGCAATCCCTCCGGGGTCGCCAGACTCGACGACTCAGGGAAAAAACATGGGGAGGGAGAGGGAAACGATTGCGAGGGGACCCGATCTAGACAAAATCGGGACGGCTTGGCCCGGAGCACCAATCACAACTTCACCGACGGCGATGGATAGGGTGGCACAAATAGGGGTGTGCAAAAGAATCGGAAATCATTCGGAATTGGATTGAAGCGGATCGGAATCAGCGGCTCACAAGGGAGCCGGTCCGATTCTTGATTCCAATTTATTGGAGGTAGTGGGTACCGGTCCGGTTATTAGTTTTAGGTGTGGAATCGCCCACCCGCCCATCCGATCATATAAAAATATATATTTAATTTTTAAGAAAAGTTTCCGACCAAAAAATAATTTAAGAAAAATGAAAACCCTAAAACCTTTAATTTGGAGCTCATCACCCATTAACTAAGTGCTCATCTTGTCCCACTCTGACCTCATCTGAGTCGTCTCACCATCTCTTACTCACGGCCTCTACTCTCAAACTCGATACCCATCAACTTATAGTCTCGATTCTCAACTTTTAATAGAGTTCAATCTTTTTACTAATATCACAACTAAGAATATGGAAGTTCTTTGTTTTTTACTTTACTTTAGCTTGCTGAAAAATATCGCATTGAGTATGTGAAATTTGGTGGGACCAATTCCATAGATATGTTCGAGTACCAGACTAGACTAGCAGTCCAATTCTCAGATGGACCCGTGAAATTAATGGGAGGTTCCTGATTTTAATTTTTCGAAATCGATTCTTAATAAGTAGTTCTTGATTCTAGGATAAAAACCGTCTACTCAGACTATACTTTATCACTTGGCACAAGTGGAACTAGCAAATGGGCCTCACATGTACTTCCCTAAAACCATAAGGCGCAATGAAAAAGGTTTACTTCGAGGGTAGGGTGGAACGCGGAAGGAAGAACCGGGGAGGTCGTTTTCAGGGTTCCTGGTTCTTCTTCTCTTGCCATCATGACGAGAAAAGCAACACAGTTCATCTTTTTAGAAATAGAGAGAGAGAGAGAGAAGGAGAAAAACAGGGCCATCTTCCCTCCTTCCTCGTCTTCTTCCCTGCATTCTTTCATCAGTAGCTGCCCCCTGTAATCATGAGTCTCCCTCTGTCATCATTGCGACGAAAATACAACCCTCTCTCTCTCTCTCTCTCTCTCTCTCTATGGACCATGATGGTGAATAACACCAGCGAACACGTCTCTTGCTCCAGCTTATATATCCGACTCTTCCTTCCTCCTTTCCTCATCGCACAGTGAGCCGCAGACGACCCGGTTCGCCAGTAACCGAACGACCCCCATCTCCATCGGTTCATTACTCTTCTTGCCCCCCTCCCCTCTCTCTCTCTCTCTAGGACGCGGGTGAACATGGGTGCGAGTTCCTCGAGGTGGAGTCTCCGTCGGCGGCCACTGAAGCAACGTCATCTTCGCGTCCTCTCGTTGAGCAGGTCCTTTCCGCTACTCTCTACGTAAATGGTTTCGTGGAAGAAGACCGATTTCGGGGCGCGCGTTCGGTTGCGGTTTCCAATGCATCCTCTTTTCTCATGGCTTCATTAAGTAAACGTGGACACCCTGTTTCTGTTGTCGCAGGAAGAGGAGGACGAGGAGATCGTCGAAGGAAGAGAAGGAGGCGAAGAGTCGGCTGGTGGGTGCGAAGGAGGCGATGGAGATGCAGAACCTGAGGCTGTACATGGAGAACCGGAGCATCATGGAGGCGAACGAGCGGCTGAGGCAGAAAGCTCTGTTTCTCCATCGAGAGAACAGGGCTCTGCTCGTTCAGCTCCAGAGCAAGTTCCCTCGCCCAACCAGCTGAAACCCGGTTCTCGGAACCTGCACACAACACAAAAAATCGAATGAATCGACGACGACGACGACGACGATTAAACGATCGACCTTTATGAATTCTAAACTAGAATAAACGTTAGGGGCGTGGGGATGGAATAATGGAAAATCGACGGCTCTGCTTTTTCTCAGTGAGCGTATTCATATTAAATTTTTTGCACGTAGTCTGTTTTATCATCTGTGTAGTTTTCTAGTGTAGCAAGCAATCGAACTAGCAAACGCTAAGTTGTAGTGATCCATCCGAAGGTTTATATCCAAGTTTATATTCCAAAGATGCATGTTGGGCGTGAGGCCCTGCTACTGGACACTGCTTTCAAGTTCAACATGGAATTTGCTTTTCATCGAAGCATTTTATATGAACACGACCTAAACCAAACAAAAAGAACAAAGGAAATTTCCCATCCTCGCGAAAAATTCAAAATAGTTGAAAAGCAATAGATCAGTGACGATGGCCGCAACGGCCGCACCGAGTCCAATGGTCACACCGGTGCAAACGATAGATGCTACTTCTCTGCCAAGAGAGAGGCTGTTTCATCGACCAAGTAACGTGATGATTACAGATGGGACTTCTTTTTGTATTAATCAGGACTCGGAACCCAAAGAAAGCCACAAATTAAATGCAAGATAGAACTTCCCTTGATCTCCGAAAATCCAAAGAAATTACAGCGGAAAGGGTCGACACACCGTTGGTTTAACATAGGTAATACCTCAAAGCAAAGTTTACTGACCAATCAGCACAACTGTTGCTGTCTACCACATCTACTGGTACAAAATATATTTCATTACTCAAGTAGTCACAGCCACAGATCCATATTGGATTCACAAACATCACAAGCCAAAGCTCCTACACGCTTTAGTGTTCTCTATTATATTTTCTTTGACATTATTTTCCGAGCAAAAAACCGGTCTCCAGGATGCAGATCGCACCAGACTAGTACCGACCTATCAAGATGAAGTCATTATCATCGAGGACCTCAACTTCTTTATCTCCCACGAAATACTCCCGCCCAATCTCCTTAACTATGTTCACAAATTCCACCCTCTTAGCCCGAGGAAGCGGTACATAAGGTAGACGGAAAACTGGTCTCGCAACTCCAAGCTGGGCAAGGGCAGTATTCAAGCCAATGGGGTTTGGCTCGTGAAACAGCCATTCCATCAAAGGCATGAGCTTCGAGTTAAGAGACGGATACTTCCCTCCGAACATAAGTTCCCGCATTAAACCTGGAATTAAGTTACTGGTGACAGAGATAACTCCCATAGCCCCATAGTTCCATCTGGCATCGTGGCACTGGTCATCATTTCCACTCCAAACAGCAATGCCATTATCTGTATATTGTTTAACCCGGTCATTCCCAACGCATTCCTTAACACCCGCCAAATTGGGACTCTTAGCCAAGGCATGAATGACATGGGGCGGAATGTCTTGGCCAGTTCTTGTCGGCACGTTATATATGATGGTGGGGCCCATAGACAACACACAATCAAAGTGGGAGATCAAGCCCTCCAAGGAGGTTTTACCATAGTACGGATTAATGTGGAGAGCAGCATGCATTCCAACAGCAAACCCTTGCTCAGTGGCATGAATTGCTTCACGGGTTGAGTTGCTTCCAGTGTTCCCAATCACCTTAATCGATCCACCGAAACAATTAACTGTGTGACCAATTAGCATGATGTGCTCATCCCAACTCATCAGTTGACCCTCACCAGTTGTGCCGCCAACAATTACACCTTCTACCCCTTGTACAATCTGCATGTTAATCAAGTCGTCATATGCTTCAAGATCAAATCTGCCATCAGGTAGGTATGGAGTCTTGATGGCTGTTATTAACCGAAGAGCCTTTATATCATCTGTTGATGTCCTGCAAGTATAAATAATTGAAAAAAAAAAAAAGTTACTTGCATTTTATGACCATGTAGCCATTCCAAACTAGCACAAAATGGTTGTGTAAAACTAAGCTATACGAAACCTATTATCATCATGTCAGTTGACGAGTGCAATCATTTTCATGATGAAAACAAGAGAGGATTATGAACTCAAAAAAAGAAAAAGAAACGGTAGTCTTCTTCATGAATTACGTAATAGCATTTAAGTGGTCAAGTTAGAGGTTCAACGCAAGCCTCCACCCCCCTTGTTGTAAAACACTACCAGAACCAACTGAAAAAAGTCAGATTGTGCTAGCATAGGAGAAGCATCCAAATCTACCAATATTTTCAATTGGAATTTTTCTAAGAGACAGCAGAAGCAATGTGCCGAATCTTAAAGCCTTGGTCCAGATTCTCAGCATATTTGATGTCTTCCCACATTTCTGTTCGAATATAATGGCACCTATAAGCCATATGAGAAGTATGCAAACCATACGATTGAGCAAAATCAACCACATCACAGCAACCTGTTATAGCTCAACTACTCAAACAATCGTTGACGCATTATAAGAAACCGGATCATCCATATTTACGCTTACAGTGACACAATATATGCAAGTGAAAAGGGCGTGCACTGTTAAATAAATGCAGCACAGACAACATGACAGACACCTTGGTTCCTAAGGTATGCACTATCTCAAAGATGTAATATCACAAAATTTCTCTCAATTCTATCAAACACTCTTCATTTTCTTCCTCTAAATCAGGTAGAGGTTGCTAAAGCAAAGCACAAGAACTCTGACAAACATAGCAGGAGAACAAATGGGTTAATGATAGCAGATGCCACTTCAATCAAGTGAGGAAGAGAACATTGGCTGCCAGCTGAATATGTTTTATCAAGTTCTTAGCAGAACAAGAACTGGGGAACATATGTTGCTATAAATTTCCCTTATACAATTCCAACCATAGTAAATCTCGGTAGGATGCTGGAAAACTGAAAGCCACCACTACATGGAAGCACATAGAGAAAGCAGGCAAGGACTAGAACTATGTCCCAAATAAACACAAAAAACAAACAAGAAAAGAAGGAAAAAATATCCATCATTTGCAGCAAACTCCTGATAATCCCACCGTCATCATTCTCAGATGGCTTACCTGTTTTTAACTTCATAACTACGCATAGGGAGATGAAAATTAGGTACGACAGCTGCTCGCGGAGACCTCCATTGCACATTCCTCCTGCTCGACGTGACAAGGATCATTGTTAAAGATATACAAACTATCTAAATGAATACACAACTCGAGGTAACATGCTCGAACAAAATCCCTCAAAACTAGATAAAACCGTCCAAGTGGTTATCAGACACCGAAAAATTTTTCCCACGACACCTGAGCGTGTAATAAAGTAAAACTATTCTGTGAAATTGTCTTGATAAAAGGATGGATTACTCTGCATATCCAAAAAAAGTCATTGTTTTGGGTGGCGCAAAACTTGTAATGCCCCCACCTAATCCGCTTACATAGAACGAAATGAAGAGATCAAGTGCACAATTTTCTAACACAGTCGCCAAAATTACTTCTTTTAAGCCACTACCTATCTGGTGGCATTATAAAAATCACTATTCCATGCACGAGTCCGTAAACTCCGATGTTCCCACTTCATCATTTCTAAATTCTCCGTCATCCGAATAGATCTCCGCAGTAGATAAAATCCTCGAACTCACTCTACTTATCATTTACGCGTGGTCTCATCAATCATGCGTATCAGAGGAGAATCAATCACAAAGCCAATGCCCTTTCACAAAGACCGAACTGAATTTTCGTTTCGGGTTATTCTCAAACCATCCCAGGCACGCATAGAACACGTCAAATTCAACGGCTTTCTTCCGGCAATATTCACAGCCGCCACTGGACAGGACAAAGAGCTCGTCTTTCCGTAAATAAAGCACCGCCTAAATAGACAAATGCCAGAAAGAACAAGTCGCCGAGGACGCGGTCAACCATTCGATCCAACGTCGCGTCATCCGACACGACATCATGCACACGTAATCAGCCACGGAACGAGTGACGCATGAGCGACATACCTCTTGCAAGCATCGCTCCTCCTAAGACGCGGCGACTCGAGAGCGGGTTCCCTCAAGCAGACTCCGTAGCTCCTCAAAGCGTCCATCGCCGCAGCACAGTCGCTAGCCCCGAGCAACGGCGGTCACTTCGCCGGCGAACCCCCGTGACGGAACGCGCGCTCCCGAATCGAGGATCGTCGGCGGCGGCGGCGTGGAACGCCGGAATCCCGCGACCTCGGAGCGGTCTTCTATGGCAGTCGGGACGCGAGCAGCTCCTGCTGCAGATAGAGAGAGAGAGAGAGAGAGAGAGAGAGAGAGGAGGCGAGCGAGAAGATGAGAGCTGCGAGCGGTGCAGGCGCAAAGCTCCAACCCTAGAAAAGGCTGGAATTTCACTGGTTTTGACCCCGTTCCTGTTTTTGAATCTGTGGGCCTACGTCCTTTATCTAAAATGACATATTCAGGGAAGATGCGTGCATCGAAACGTCCTAAGACTTAGTGATAATGCCATTGAATCTTAAAATTTATAAAAAAAAACGCAATCAAATTATACGGCTTATTAAATTAGTATAATTAAGTTATTCCGTAAATTTCGTCTATTTAGACTAACAAAGAATGCCGACATGGCTTTTTAAAATATTTTCTCTCTTTTACGTGGCGATGATGTGACTAAAATATAAAATACTAGACTAAAACGACGACGTTTTAGATTTAATTTTAATGTTTTAACCATAAATTTAATTAAAAAAAATAAAAATTAAAAAACACATAAAAGGAGCAAAGGCAAGGGTGAGGCCTTTACCGCCACCCGCCCTATCACCGAAAAGAGTCGATGAGGGCCGGGGATCCTTGCCCAAATCTGGGCAAGGGTCCACCCAAATTTGGGCTAGGGTCACATGGTCCTAGCCTATGGTCAATCAAAGTTGTTGGCCCTAACTGAGGCCTTAATGGCCCCCATTGGGCCTTTCTAATGATGGCGGCGGCGGCGGCGGCCTACCGCCCTTGCCTTTAGCTTAATTTTTTTTCTTTTATTGTGTTTTTTGAAATAACTTTTTATTTTATTTAATTAATATTTTGGTTAAATAAATTAGAATTTAAGCCATGTCATCACCATGTTGGGAGACAAAATATTTTAAAAAATCACGTTAGCATTTTCCGTTAGTCTAAATGAACGGAGTTAACGAGATGACTCGATTATATCAATATGATAATTTTTATGATTTGATTGTATTTTTTTTTATAAGTTTTAAAATTCAATTGCACTTTTATGGTAAATTTTAAGACTTCTAGTGAATATATCCCTATTTATTGATACCAGTTTCTCAATCAAAAGGCAAGTCACTTCTTGAACTACATCGTGTAGAGTTGGTTCCCATTTCGTGGAGCCAAGAATCAACTCACTTGGCATTGGAACAAGTTTAGGCTGATTCTAGGGTCAATTTGAGAATCGATAGCGTGTTTTTATTTCTTTTTTTGGTTTCTTATGTACTTTGCAAGGAAATAAATATTTTTATAGGAAAAATCTAAAAATGATTATGCACGAGAATAGAGTAACTATCCCTACATTGTCGGATATTATATAAGAAAATGAAATACTCAGGCCATGTTTCATCAGTTCCAGTTTCATCCCGCCCCTTGAAATTGGGAATCCAACCGCTTCTTGTGGAGACCACTCAAAATCGACTGGTTAAATCTTGTTCTTGGTTCAACACCAAGACCGATGGTCCACCCGAGTAACACTCGATCGGGTAGAGCCTTCTAGAGCTAGTGTTAAAAACTCAAAAAATCGAAGCAAAGACACATGACTCTTCATAGACTTCACTCTCCATTGCTGCCGTTCACTCCCGCCTCACTTCTAGCTAACCAGAGACCCCAAAAGGGGTGCAACTCAGATGCTCAAGCCTGTCGATTTCATTAAAAAGAACACTGGCAGTACATACCGTCCGTGCATATGATGTTTCTAGGAGCCAAAGATGGCTCGAAGTACATCAGGAATTGATGAATTGTCTGAGTCGTGCACAACCAAACAAAGTAAACAGCAAAGACGTCAGAAATAATTGAGAGCATCCAACACTCAAGACCTGCTTTGCCTCCTCCAATCGCTGTTCGACAGACGAGATGGTGAGATGCCCTCGGACTATAGCGACTTGATACCGTTAGTACATGCAAGGTTGTATGAAGGCGTACAACTTTGACCGATTCTATTGGCTTACCAAGTTTTGATTTGGTAAACAGGAACTTTCCGGACACCGACACCTTACCCCCACCTTTTTCCGGTCTGTCCCAACACCCAAACCTTGTACCGGCGACTCAAAAGTACTTCCGTAACAGTCGGTTCAGAATGACAGTTTAAAACATCTCACGGACCATAAACATTTTTCCTTTCATCTCATCAATTTCTGCAGATTTGTAAACTCAAGAAATCCTTCATCATAGTTCCCTTTATCATGAGTCTTGCATGTTCGATGCTTGGGGCACGGGGCAGAGCCTCTTGGAGCTCGCGTTAAAAACTTGAAAAACCAAAGCAGAACACGTCCATATACACTAGATGTGTTACATGGGTTACCCAGCCCATTTATAGACCCATATTTGCTTAAATAGGTCTTTAATGGGTCAGGCCTTTAAAAATAAAAAAGACTAAAATATATGGACCTTAAATGGGTATACTTTGTACCCATTTAAGACCCATTTACCAACTCATTAAAAATATCCACTATCTAGTCTACCCTATTGCTATAATTTATTTTTTTTATTTTTCTTTTCTTTTCTTTTATTTTTTCCTTTTTTCTTTTATTTTTCTTTCTTCTTCCTCCGGTGGCCGGTACGGCGATGGCCGGCGACCGGCCAGGTGAGCCTTGAGCTCGCCGACTTCGGGTGAGCTCGACGCCCGGGCAAGACTCGAACTCGCCAGCGAGCCTTGAGCTCATCAGAGGCCTCGCCGGATCCGGCGGGCGAGCTCGAGCTTGTCGGATCTAGCGAGGCGGAGGCCTCGCCGACGTCGAGTGAGGCTTGAGCCTCGCCGGATCGGCGAGCCTCAAGCTCGCCGGCGTCGGCTAGTCAAGCGAGCTCGAGGCTCGCCTAAGAAGAAGAAAAAGAAAAAGAAAAGAAAAATTATATTTTAAAAATAAAAATAAAAATAATTAAAAATTTAATTTTTAAAAAATAAAAAATAATTAAAATACAATTTTTTAAAATAATTATTTTAAAAGTTATAAAAATTGTCCATTAAATTTGTGTTGTATAAAAATATTTTAGCAATACCATTTTTAAAAAAAAATAATATATATATATATATATATATATATATATATATATATATATATATATAAGAAATAAGCTTAGAAGTATTTTAGTAATATAATCTTAAAAAAAAACATAAGAATAAATTTTTCTAAATTTGGTTAAATATGAAAATATTTTATTAATATGGGTTAGGTATGGGTCGGGTATGGATCGAAAAATTTACATTAGGACATAAATGGGTCCATAAATGGGTTAATGGATCGATTTGGGTCGGTATTAATGGACCCGACCCAAACCCGACCCGACCCACCCGTTTAACAGCTCTAATATACACATATAATGTAACTCTCCATAGACTTCATCCATCCTCCAATGCTACCGTTCACTCCCACCCCACTTCTAAGCTAAACCAGAGACCCCAGAAGGGACAACTCAGATGCTCAAACCACTGTCGATTTCGTCAAAGGAACCATCCGCAGTACATACCGCTGTCCGTGCATATGATGTTTCTAGGAGCAAAACACGGCCCAAAGCACGTCAGGAAACGATGAGTCGGCTTGACGACATGTGCACAAGCAAACAAAGAAACAGGAGAAACGTCGGGGACCCTTGAGGGCATCCAACGCACAAAACCTTGCATTTTCAATAGCTAGTCGACCGACAAGACAGTGAGGTGCCCTCGAACTATAGCGACTTGATACCGTTAGTACATGCTAGGTCATGAAGGTGCACAACTTTGATATTATTGGGTCACCAAAGACCAATTTTGATTTGGTAAAGATGAACTTTCGACACTGACGTCTTATCTTTTTATTTTTCATCTCTCCCAATGCCAAAACCTTGTACCGATGACCTAGAAGTACCTTTAACTACCTTTTCGATATTTGGTGACACCGTGGACTTTTTTTATTTTTTCGTTTCATCAATACTCGCAAATTTGAAGACCCAAAATACCTTCCGTCACAGTTTCCTTCGTAATGGGTTTTACATGTCCAATGCCCGGGGCAAAATTAAATTTTTCGACCAAATTAATCTTAAGTAAAAAAAAATCAAAAATCAAAAGGATGCGGTGTAAATTGAAATAATTCGATTTGAGTAAGAAGCCGGGAACATAGATTATTTCCAATTTTCATTGCATTATTTAGTTTTGTAGGATTTGGTAAGATCAAATCTTATTCAAAGGTAGCGAATGGCTTAAAAAGAATAATATCCGGGGCTGCCAAACTAAGAAGCAGAATCCAAATTGATGTATTTCTCTTTTGAGGTACTGGATTAAAGGAAATGAAAATAGTGTTATAACAAACCTATCTTTGGATTACACAAGGCCATTTATAATCTATTTTTTTTTTTTTTTACTATAACAAGGTTGTTTCTATGCAGAAAGGTAAGATTCGCATGTACTTGGATTTAGATGGCGAGAAATATCCTATCAAAAGTAGTATGATTTGTGGACAATCGACCAATTGAGTTCACTTTGGTACCTTAAAACATTTTTATTCCACCGTTGCCCTTTTATTTTAGAACGCAACTAGATAAACTGCGCAAATTCTAGACCCCAGTGCACGACTTGGCACGGCTTTCATCCTGGAATGGCGATACGCGACTTCCATCTAAATCAAAGAACTTTGCACTTTGCAAATGTATGGTCTTTTTCCCTTTTTCTCCATTTAAAAAGTTCGAAACAAAACGAAAAATGCATTTATTAGGGAAAACGACCGGACAAGCATTCCCACGCATATGTCGGAGAGCACCCGCAAATAATTTCCTCTTTTTCCCGCAATAAATTCATCACGCGAAAAAGAAAATTCCACTATTTTTAAATAAAATCTATGAAGTCTCCCACCGTGATAAAAATCGAGAGACTCTCCTCTTCCTTTTTCCTTTTTTTTTTTTTTTATATATATTTTTCTCGCGCCGAGCTCCCGCTCTCCCCACGCGCAGCACGCGCGAGCGAAGCCCGCCGGGCGCGCGCGTTCGGCTTCCCCAAAAGGGAAAGGGTCACGGGCTGAGGGGCCGAGGGGCCGAGGGGCAATTTCGTCATTTCGCGGTTCGTACCGCTCTATGCAAAACCAGCTCCCGTCACGTCCGAAATCTACTCGTCCCGGCTTCAAGCGCCGTCCTCCGGTAGGGTCGGGTCGGGTCGGGTCCCACCTCCATGCGCTCTCTCTCTCCTTTTATTTGAAATCTCTCGCGCATGACCCTCAAATCCCTCTCTCTCTCTTCCGTTCCCGGCTCAGTGCAGACGGCAGTGCACGCAGCCAGCTGAATCGGAGCTCCAATCGGGCCCCCGCAGCAGCATTTCGCCGCCGGCGAACCTCCTCCCCCGCGGCCGGCCGCCGCCGAAGTGGGCCCCCGCCGGACCGGAGCTCCTCCCCGCCGCCCCGCTCCGACGCGTCCTCCGTCGAGCTCTATGTGAGCGCTCTCGAGGATATTCCCCTCCACGACGACCGGCGCGTTCCGTTCCGGCCGAGAGGCGATGGCATCGAGCGCGCACCGGAACGGCGGCGTCCCCCGGGGCGCGCTGAGGGCGCAGCCCTCGGGATCGAACGGGAGGCAGTCCTCCTCGTTCAAATCCAGGCTCGCTCCGTCTTCGTCTCCCGGATCCGCCGTCCGCCGGAGTAGCCCCGCGTCGCTCGGCGGCGGCGGGGGAGGCTCTCTTAAGAATCAGGACGGAGGTTGGTTTGCGTTCGATTTGTTGTTTGAGCGGGCGATGTTCTGTTCGTGTTATCTTGATTTGTACATGGTGAAGTGAATTGTTCTCCTTTTAATTGGATGTTGTTTGAGAGTTTGGTGTACATCCTCAGTGTGGAGCAGAGTTCTTTTTTGCCCGCACTGAGGATGCTACTAAAGTTTTTCCTCCCTACGAGTATGCTACTAAAGTTTAATTTCTTGGACGAGGATAAAGGCAATGCGATCAATTACTAACACGTATCAAGTTCTGCTTGGATCGTAGAAGTGTTAGGTTCGAGTCTATTGATAATTGGTTGTAAGTTTGAATCTTTATTGGTGTAGCGACCTGAACTAAGTTTCCTGATATGGTTGGAAATTAGCACGTTGGTCTCTTCAGTTGTGCTGTACCTTGTACAGATGAACCCTGTTGTTGTGCTATTTTCTTTGACAAGAACTTGAATTGTATTTAGGGGGTTCGGCCCAGATGAATAATACTCTGGACCAACAAAATTCTTGAATGTGAATTGAAATTCTGTACCATTGTCATGGCCAGTTCCAGGAAGAGTTCGAGTAGCTATAAGGTTGAGGCCGCGGAATGCTGAAGAGATGTCAGCAGATGCGGACTTTGCTGATTGCGTGGAGTTGCAGCCAGAGGTGATCCTAATTTCAATCTTTAATTTGGCATTTCGGTTCCCATTATTCATTTTTCATCTTGCAATTCTTCTGATTTGGTTATGGCATTGGTTTTAGTGCAACTGACATGTGTTTGCTTCAATTCAGCTTAAGAGGTTGAAGCTGAGGAAAAACAATTGGGATTCCGACACTTATGAATTTGATGAGGTTCTTACTGAATATGCCTCGCAGAAGCGTGTCTATGAAGTAGTTGCCAAGCCTGTTGTTGAGGTATGTGGCGCTTGGCATGATATATGTTTTGCTTAAATTGTTCCATAATCTCCGTTTGAGAAATTTGCCGTAATATTGAGTCTACTAAATTGCCTGTTCAAGGCGGTTTTTGGCTTTGTCGCTTCTACTTTCTCTTCATAATTAAAATCCTGTTGGGGTTGCGGGAGGATTGCCTTGTTGAATTTGCCCTAGCTCTTGGTTTTTTCCTTGGAAAAATTATTGATGTGAAAAGTATTTATGTTTTCTTGTAAATGGAGGTGGAGTCTACTTTTTTTTTTTCTTTTATATAGGATAGAATGATTTTGACTCTATGATGGGGTTGATGAGGATAGCGGAGATGGTATAATACGTTGCAACCATAATCCATATGCTGAGAAAATGTTCATCACTATTTATTCTAGATTTAAATATTGATGCTATCTATTTTTTAGTCTAAAGGTTTTTTCTTTGAAGCTAACCCCCTCTTTATTTGAAAGTTTGAACTATGGAATTGTCGAGTAGTTGGTATTCAGTTTATACTGCATTTTTATTAGTAGAACTGCTCTATATATTCATGCATGATAATTTTCTGCTGTTTTTAATGTTTAGTGTTATTATCTAATGCATTTTTCATTTACAACCATAGGGATGACATATTTCCAGCGTTTCCTTGATGTTTGTAAAATCTTACAATCTCAGGATTGTCTCTTGCACTTCTATTTTATGGACCACAGTGATCTTACTGAAAAAAGTGATTTTAACAACCTTGTTGTTCACATTTTTAAACGTTTACCTGAAATAATTATAAAGTCCCTCTATGAAGGTCTCAAGACATTTTAAGGCTAAAAATTGGTGGGGTGAATAAAATCATTTATTTTTAAGAGTTTGGCTCTTTAATATTGGATGAATACCGCGTTTCTAGTTATTTTTGGAAGATGTGCTTTCTGAAGCTTCCAATATCAAAACGTTGAAAGAACTGCTCTGATCCTCCATCTATTTTAATTAAGAGATTCTTCTCAGCCCATTTGGATCTTCTATTTTTTCACTGTAAGCAAAACTGCACAATTTGAGAGAGAAAAAAAAAAGGGGGGTGAGAGCATATCAGGGACAGAAACAGGAGATGGGTTTGGCTTTCAAGTCAAAATAGATGTGAAGAATGTTTCCAAGTGTTAGAATGACATATTCTCTCTAAATCTTCGAAAACGAAAAGCATACATATCACACTTTCAAAAGTTAAGATTTTGAAACATGACTAGAGATTGTAATTTCCAAAACCAATGAGTCAAATATCAAAATATATGGCCAATAGTGCTTAGCAAAAGTATGTTTTGATCTGCGGTACTAGTTGTGGTGATGTCCAAATAAACAAAACGACCTGCTAAAGGATTTACTGGATGTAGATTCTGCGAGGGAGATTGGTTTGTCCACCTGTCATTCTGATATTGTGTTTAAGCAGACTATTGGCACTGTTTACTTTGCGTAACCATAGCCATGGGTTTATTTTTACTGATTTTTCATTGATCAAAGAGAAAAGGTTATGGATTTTCTTTCCCTGCTATTTATTTTCTAATGTTTGCAATTATGCAGAGTGTTTTAGATGGATACAATGGGACTGTGATGGCTTATGGTCAAACTGGAACAGGCAAGACTTTTACTCTGGGACGATTAGGGGAGGAAGATACTGCTGATCGTGGAATTATGGTCCGCTCAATGGAGGATATTCTTGCGAATGTTTCTCCAGATACTGATTCTATCTCTGTATCATATTTACAGGTTGCTATAATCTTGATTGTGTCATTGTGCGATCTGTTTAATTTCCTTCTAGATTTTTCAAAGTGTTTTTTGTTCATCCTTTTATGTGAAATTATAATCTTGAGCGACCTGTCTAACAGTCGTCAAATCATGTTTAGCTCTACATGGAGTACATACAAGATCTTCTTGATCCTTCAAATGATAATATTCACATTGTGGAAGATCCAAAAACTGGGGATGTGTCACTGCCTGGGGCCACCCATGTGGAAATCAATGACCAGCAAAGTTTTCTCGAGTTACTAAGAATAGGAGAAGCGCATCGCATTGCTGCTAATACAAAGTTGAATACTGAATCTTCGCGTAGCCATGCTCTTCTGATGGTAATTATTTTAGTTTAGTGTTTGCTTCTACTAATTGAATTACGATGTCATATTTATCAGCTGTATTAATTTTCTAAGATACTTTCTCTAGATATCTTCATGATGATGCATTAATAGTTGTTTCATTTAGCTAGTTGTTATGATTAAGTGATGTCCGGTTTGATTGGTCTAGGTACATGTAAAGAGGTTGGTCACGGGAGGAGAAGATGCTCCTTCAATTGAGAATGGAAACTCTTCTCACTTTATTAAACCTTCCAGGCCACTTGTGCGGAAAAGTAAGCTGGTTATAGTAGATTTGGCAGGTTCAGAGCGTATTCACAAGTCAGGTATGTATGCATTTTGATCTAGCCTTTTCGTTGCTATATATCTGGATAAAGGTTATTAGTGCTCTCTCTCTCTCTCTCTGCCACTGGGAATCTTCACTCTCAAAAAAACCTATGTGTCGCTCCCCAAAATCATGACACGTCAAACAAAAGAAGTTAAGTGATTTATATTTTGTGTCTGTGTGTGTGCCAGCGCATGAGTTTGACACAGTAGCAGAACTCTACGATCACTTTGATTGTAATGATTGACAATCAGATGATATCTTGAATCTTATAATTTCTAATGAGATTAATATCAGTTCATGAAGCCTATCAAGGAAAAAGAGCTTATGAGAGAAAATAAACTGAAAAAAGATGGTGATTGCATTGCTTGTTTCTTCTCTTAAGTAATTGTAAATCGTCTCTTCTATGTTAGATGATGTATTTTGTCTGAAAAAATTAGTTTCTAGAGAATCTTTTTCTCTTGATGTCTCAACACCAGTTGAAGGCTCACTCTTGAACTGTATTTCTGTACAATGGGTGAATCACGGCGATCAAGCAATCTCTAGGCTGCTATTGCTTCTTTTAAGGTTGTCTTGTCTGTGTGTAGTCATGCCTATTCATCGTTGCAGTGTGTATCATATGCTCTTATCTATTGAATAGTTTATATAGATATTTCCAAATTTTTACTTGGTTTGAATAAAAATGAATTTCAGGAAGTGAGGGTCACATGTTAGAGGAAGCCAAGTCCATTAATCTATCTCTGAGTGCACTAGGAAAGTGCATTAATGCCCTTGCGGAGAATAGTTCCCATGTTCCAGTTCGTGATTCCAAGCTAACGAGGTTGCTCAGAGACTCTTTTGGAGGCAAGCTGTTTTCCTGCTTTATGTTCTGGATGAATATAAGCATCTGCTGGACTTCAAACAGTTCTTGAAGGAGAGGAAGAGACTAGGCAGAATATAAAAGTGTACTTGGTGAAGTATTCATGTGCATCTGCTTAAAGCACAATTAGGCCAAATGATTGAATCTATAATTCCCGGTCTGATGGAAATTTTCATCTTGCTGTGTATTCTGCTAACAGTTTTAATCTCCTTCTGTGGTTCATCTAAAGAAAGAAAGAAAGAACTGCTGTGACATAGAAGCGAAGAGATGGAAGTCCTGACATATACATATGCATTCTGTTGTCTGAGTTAAGTTATTAAAATGTTGATATGCATTATGTTGGTTTCAGGTACAGCAAGGACATCACTTGTCGTGACTATTGGTCCATCTCCACGCCATAGAGGAGAGACTACAAGTACCATTTTGTTTGGCCAACGGGTGAGATCTTACGTAACAGTTGGGCTTAATTAATAACTGATCTTTTCAGCTAGTTGTAACGCAGTTATTAATGCACTTTCTTCAGTATCAAAATCACTTAGTCATTATTACCTCACTTTGTGAGACTGGATTTGTTTCTATATGAATATTTTTAGTTGACTGTTTTGTTGTGCTCCTTTTAGGGTAACTTAATATAGACATCTATACCTTGACTAGTTGACCTGTGGGCATTTCAGTTTTCACTGTTGTTTTTCCCCCCCTTTTATTCTTTCATAGGCTATGAAGGTGGAGAACATGTTGAAAATAAAGGAAGAGTTTGATTACAAAAGTCTTTCAAGAAAGCTTGAGATTCAGGTGGACAAGCTTGTTGCTGAAAATGAGCGACTTCAGAAAGATTTTGAAGATGAGGTTGAAAGAATAAATCTAGAAGCTCAGAACAGAATATCTGAAGTCGAGAGGAATTTTGCAGATGCATTAGAGGTTTGTCCAGTTATCTATATGCCATTGCGACTGTATGTCACGTTTTCTTTATTGGTGTATAAATAAACAACTAAAATGCTTAACTGCCGGTAGTATCTCCATGGAAAGTTAAAGTTTTTGCATCTTTTTTCAAATTTCACCAAAAATTATCAACAGATGGCTCTGCTCTTGCAAATAGGAGCCTTTGCTTTGGGTTTCCTAGACTGTTATAGGCTTATTCTCTGATTTGATGATTAACCCATGTAGAAGGAGAAGTTGAAATGTCAGATGGAATATATGGAGTCTATTAAGGAGCTGGAGGAGAAGATGGTGTCAAATCAGCGCAAACATAACCGAGATGGCTTCTTTGATGATAAACACATTGAAGAGGTATTTCTCCTTCCCCATATCTTGGCACTCGGGTTGTTAGTAGTTGGAAACCCATGTCTAGTAATCTAAGCAAGCACTTCCTGACCACTGCAGGTCATGCTCATTTTCTCTGCATAGACACTGGTATCTGTGAATGCATATTACACACTGCTGCATCACTCAGTGATTATGCAATTTTTAAATTTTGAAATATTACTTTTCTCAGTCAGTGATACCAAATGGTTTTGTTGTCTGAAACATTTTGAACTCTTAATTTCCACTAGTAACTACTATCCCTTGCTTCTGTTTTAAGATCTATACTAGTCTCCTATTCAGGACAAGTTAATTGTTTTAATGAAAATTAATCCATCAACATCAATTACCTCCTAAAAGGAAGTTTCAAGTAGAGATGAGTTCTAATGTACCCTTTCTTGTTATTGCCATATGAAAATAAACTTATTCTGAACCATGTTTCATGCTTGTGTATATGTGAGTGCATATAATCTTCATGGTGGACCATGCAATATTTAGACAAACTCTCTTTTGCAGGGCCTGGGTTTTTCGGTTGAGGAAGCTTCTGAAATCAAAAGGCAACTTAACGATGAAATTTCTCGAAGAAAGGCACTTGAGGAAGAGGTTAATAATCTCAAGAGTAGATTGGCACGCTGTTTACAACCTAAGGTATCTTCCACACGTTAATTGTTATTGGGGATTGGATATTTAGATAGCTGTCAGTTTTTGACATTTTGTAACTTATAATTGCTTTGTACTTGGATGTAATGTATCTAGGAAAATGGGGGTGGTGAAATTTTAAGGCTTCACAAGGATCTAGAGGATGAGGTTCGTGAAAAAAAGAGACTCGAGGAAGAAGTTATAATGCTTCGAAGTCAATTACTGCAAATGACTCTTGACACTGATCAGGTACTCTTTGGTGAAAACTAAGGCATATCTTGCTATTCGTTATCTTATGAAATTTACGATTTCAAAGGTTTTGACTTGGAGGATATATACAAGATCCCTGTTACTACAGAAGTAGAAAATAATGAGAAAATACTGACATTTCGCAGTATGTTTACTATTGTGAGGAAACACCTTGTTTAGTCATTTTAAAAAGACTATATTCGCTAGCATGAAATCACTATCACAAATTAATGTTCATTAGTGGGACCTTTGATCACATGTTTTTCCTTCTGCAGCCAAGATATCTTGACAGAGGTGCATATAGAGATTCTTTTAATGGTTTAAATTCTCCAACATCTCAAGATCAGAATCCCTATTATAGAAGCAACGGAAATAGGCAGAAGGCATCAGCTGCCACACTATCTGAGCAAGGTAAGGGACAAACTTTGAGAAGTTGAACAATTAGTCTATGAAAGTAAAATTGTACATTTCTAACTCATCAACTCAACAACCAAATCTACAGTGGGGTTGCAGAAGATATTGTCTCTCCTAGAGTCAGATGATGCCAATGTACGGATTCATGCTGTGAAGGTGGTGGCCAACCTTGCTGCTGAAGGTGGATTTCCATCTTTCTCTTGAAACTTCTTATCAGATGTGAATTGAATGTCATCCCTTTTTCTGGGAGCATGTCTGTATCTTCATAATAAAATTTCTTAATCAATATGGCTGGGATGGATATGTGGCCTTTGTTTGTTTAGGTTGTTTTTGTGTTGTTCAAGTTTTGGTTCATTGACTGTGAGTGCTGCGGCTGCTCTAACAGCCTGGTACTGATCTTTACTCAGTTGAAATTTTTCCATTTATGTGGTTGCTCTTTTGGGTTTCTAATTGAAGAGCAGGTGCTGCTCCTACATAGTTTACTTACCAAAATCTTTCTAAGACCTTTTCAAGGACAACAATCTGTTGCTCTGTTTCCTCTGTTTCCTCTCTGAGTACAAAGATTGTCCCTCTTATGTTGGAGAAATTTTCTGTAATTTCACCTTTTTGAGTAGTTGGACCAGATGTCAAAAGTCGACCTCTCAGATGCTTTAGAGCGTATGATACCCTGTCAAATTCTCCTCATAAATTCAATTGCTGGCTGTTTATCAAGAAGTTGAGTTGCTTAAAATGGCTTCTTGGGAAAGGAGATATAGGCTACTGCGGCGATGGGATGGTATATAAAGAAGTAAATTTGCAGTCTAAACAGGAGGCTAATGGCGAATAGTGATAGGGAGAGGACCGCCTATAATTTTTACGACTTTGTTGTCTGTCTTCATGTTGTTGAAATGTGAACGAAATATTAGTGAACTGACTCTTTTTCATAAGTGACAACAACATGCTTTGGTGCTTGTGACAATCTTTTCATCTCCGATTCTTGGGTCGGATAGTCCTGTTGGAACTTTAATGGCTATTTTCTTTCATTTCATTGTGTTTAGACTCATAAAAGTACCTTGTTTTTACACTTAATCAATGTTCTTGTGTATGCACTCTACAGAAGTAAATCAAGAAAGGATCGTGGAAGCTGGTGGTCTTACTTCATTGCTCATGCTCTTGAGACGGTATGAGGATGAAACTGTCCGCAGGGTAGCAGCGGGTGCTATAGCCAATCTTGCTATGAATGGTAACAGCTGAATCTTCTTCTTCTTCCTCCTACTCCTTAAAATCTTTGCTGTTTGAGGTTCTATTGGGAGTTTTTGTTCAGGCTTCTGCTTGACTTCCATTATATTCCTTTTTGTTGCTTTGGCATTTGTGCAGAAGCCAATCAAGAACTCATAATGGTTCAAGGAGGAATCAGTTTGTTATCTATGACAGCATCTAATGCAGAGGATCCACAAACGCTGCGGATGGTTGCTGGGGCTATTGCAAATTTGTGTGGCAATGGTACATTTATCTCTCTAGCCCGATCCCTTTGCTTTGAATCCTCACTCTCTTTGTATTGAATATGAGAGCTCCAGAATGATGATACATGAAGTTCAGTGCTTGATATGGGGAGCCTTTATTTTATGGCCATCATTTGGGAACCCATTATTAGCTCACGCAGCTTTGCTCTGAGAATTGTCATAAGTTCTGTACTGGCTTCCTACTTATCATTTAAAACTTGACGTCATGTGGGATTGCATAATTTTATGCAAGCTAACACTGTCATCCTAGTTCATCTTTGATATACCATGTCGATAATTTGATGATGACAGCATCGGTATGGGGAGTTAGTTTCAGCTTATTGGACGCTATTGATTTTCCTACCTTCTAAACTTTAACTGATAATTATTAGTTTCATTTGACATCATTGAGGACAAAGGAGAATCATCACAGTTTATTTAACTTTGAGATGTAGGAGTTAAGAAAACACTAAACTGACATGTGTTCCATGAGTAGTTGCTAACAGCTCTCGTCTTTGTAAATCATCCTGCACTTTCCTTTATTATTTCCAAAATCCACTTTTAATTAATATTGAATTCCCTGTATTTTAGAAGCAAGTATTACAGTGCCTATAGTGCTTCTCAAAGTGATTTATAAATATAATATGCAGATGTTGAAGAGAAGTATGGCCATTGTCAAGTTTGGCTGTATTTATTCTTAACCCATAAAGATGCAAGAACAGCAGCCTGTCTTTGTTTATAAAAATAATTTCTTTGCTAGGCGTATGAACCTGCTTTTCTATTTTTATTATCCTCCTTTTACCTGTAAAAAGGTAATTAATAGTAGACTGTTGATGTTTTATTATTTCAAAAGCAAAACAAAATTATGCAGATTTTATTTTACTTTAGTCAGGGAAAAACCTATACAGTTGAAGCAAATTTGTTAAACAGCAACCCTTAAATCCCTGGTGTTTGTCCCAGCCCCCCCAGTAACGGCTTGAACTCAACCTGAGCACCTGCTGCTGAATGGTTGACTAAAGCTTGATCGTGCTTCATGCTTAAGCCCAAGCTTGACTGGATGTGATGATCCAAAGGCAACCAGTGCTCAGTTGGGAAGTCAGGCCATTTTGGGCTTTGAGTTTAAATCAGAGAATGAATTAAGGTTTTCAACCCTTTTAATGTGCAAGCTTTGATATCCTTCATACATAAAATATCCATAGTTGGAAGTGCCCTAAAAATGTAAAAGCAAGCAACTACTCGATTAAGGTGATGTTTTGACTGAGTCAAATATGCTTCAGCTTGGCTTACATTTAAATTCGAACTTAGACTCAAGCTGTTAATGTCAATAATAAATGGAAGCTTGAGAGGATAGGAAATAACTATGAAGAGTTTTAGCCATTTACGCCCTTTGTGAGTCATGTTATTGGAAACAAGCACATTTATATGCTGGTCATTCATGGAGAAATGATGGGACCTTAACCACCAGGCACGATGGCTATCATATGTACATTTATGCCATCGTTTTCTTGCCAGGGCTTTTAAAACAGGCTTGTGGCCAAGTTAAGAAACTTGGGAAATTTGAGTGCTGAATATCAGGAGTAGAGTCCATTAGATTCATTATCTTTCTTGTTTTATCACCCTTGGGCCTTGTTACAACCAGCAATGACCAGACTTTAAGTCGCTTATGTTGTCTGTTTGGGTATTCTACAGTACGGTACATGATATGGTTCAGTTTATTGAGAATGCACTAGAAGAAGGTGTTTGCGTTGCATTTCTGTTTCTTCAATCTTTCCTGATTATGTATTTAGTTGACATGTTAAGAACAATATGTTCCTTGACCAGACAAACTCCAGCAGAAGCTGAGGACTAAAGGTGGTATACGGGCTTTGCTGGGGACTGTCAGATGTGGACATCCTGATGTATTATCTCAAGTAGCTCGCGGCATTGCCAACTTCGCAAAATGCGAGTCCCGTTTGGCTACTCAAGGTACACCACAGATCTTGGGGCATGATAGTTGGTAGAGTTATGGACATTGAGGACTTCTAATAGACAGTCAATGCTAGTTGACTAACTCCATGAGTCACAATTTGCCAAAGTTCAATGTTGTTTATCAAATATGTGCTTTTGCAACGTATTGTATCTCCTGGATTACACCAGAGGAAAAATAGTAGCTTCTGAGGGCTGGGGCATGTTGGTTATAGTGAAATAGTTTAAGTTTCTTATTGTTGTAAAGAATAGATATGATCTGATACAGCTTTTGCATAGAGTAGCTGATGACGTTGTTTCATTGCCAACCACAGGAATAAGGACTGGTAGATCATTTTTGATTGAAGATGGTGCACTTCCATGGATTGTGCACAATGCCAATGATGAAGCAGCTCCAATTAGGCGCCACATAGAGCTTGCTCTATGCCACTTGGCACAACATGGTAAGGAACTATCTTTACCTCCTGGTAAGTTGCAAGTATGAATTTTAAATTGATGATTGGAACAAACTGCAGAAGTGAATGCGAAGGATATGGTTAGTGGTGGTGCCTTGTGGGAACTAGTTCGTATCTCACGTGACTGTTCGCGTGAAGACATAAGAAATCTTGCCTGCAAGACTTTGAACTCAAGCCAAACCTTCCGGGCAGAGTTAAGGCGGCTGCGGGTGGAATACTGATCTGGTATAGACGATGTTTTACTTTATCGGTCGGTCAGGGAGATCATGTACGTGTATATGTACTTTGCCGGTGATATAGAGATGGTTCTTGTTCGAATTAGGGGAAATTGGGTGACTTCAAATGTGCTAGCAGTTTTGGTTTTAGAAAGACGGGTACCCTCATGCGTTGGTTCAGCCATCTTGTTGTCTAGCAGATAAAGTTGTTAGGTCAGAGGCTTTGTATTCTTTTCGGGCTCGGGGATTGAAGAGAAGTCAATTTCTTTTGACAGTGTATTTGTGCAAGGAGCCACTTGACATGTCATCCCCTGTATATATAAACACTTGTTGTACCTGTCACGAGCAATGAATATCAGCATTCTTTAATGTTCCATCTTTTTCTGATGGAGAAACCCACAACCAGGACTGAGGGTTTGTGCTTGCGACTTGCTCTTTGATACAGTATCCAAGTGTTCTTTATACGCAGGGTCAACAGGATCATGGCTTGTCATCACAGAATCGCTTCATTGACCCTCATGCATGTTGCTCTCAAGTCATTTTTCTCACAATCAATTTTCGATTTTTTCTTTCCGGTTCTTTGTTTTTGTTAAACTAGTGATTGTTCTATAAAAGTTGCAATAACAGTCTTTTTCGAACATTCTTTTTCCTGTAATTATGTTTTCTTTGTTAGTTCCTTGTTAATAATTTCTGTGGGAACATACAAGGGATGCTTAAGACATTGGATATTTTCGTATTATCTTCATTGATCAGAGCTTGCGTATGAGTGCAAATGTTAGGGTTGAATATGAACCTTTTGACCATGCGTTTTTACCTTCCCCGCTTAACTGGGCTACTGAAGTTGTTGACCAAGGTGTCTGAAAGAAGTAGAATTATCACTGTGAATTAGGTAAGAAGGCACATACCAGACAGTCGAGACCGATGTAGTTTGGAATTTGATGAGACAACGTTGCACTTGGGAACGCAACACTAGCAGCATGGATGAGATGAGCAGATCATCAGAAACCCAAGGAAGAGATGGACTCGTGCGGGGTATTACTATGCGATAAGATGCATCTGGTACGGACGTGTATCTGATGTTTGCCTCTTTCGTTTTATTCATCGGCAATGTCATCAGTAAAGACAGCCGGCGATAAGCCTCTCCTAGTCAAGCGCCTAGAGCGGCTTCCTCTATTGTTGCCATTGTTCAAGCAACAGTGACTGCATTACAAACCTCTCCCTCTGATACATCCCTCACGAAGCTACTTTAGTCAGACCAAGTCCATACCGTGTATTGCGAATTGAGTTCACCTATCAAGAGGGAGTGCTCTTGCTAATTTGACTTAGTCTCGGTCCATCATGATTTATGCATCTTTCCAGAAAATTTTCTGGTGACTTGTGTTTCGGTATATCATTATCGTTGAGCCAGATTAAGTCTCTTCTAATCGCATTAAATCCTTTCTGGCTTACTAAATTACGTATGAGAAAGTAAAATGGGAGTGAAATGGAGGTTAGAGAGTGATTTTAGTTTTTACATATGATGACTACGGGAAATTTAAACCCCTCAAATTGACCCTTTAGTTTACGTACATGTAGATGTGGACATTTCAGAACAATAGAATAGCGAATCGTGGGGAGAGCAAATGTGGGCGAACTTATTTAATGATTTGATTTTTTGATTATAAACTAAACCTGCTTCCGCGATATATGTTGACGAAACTTGAGTAGCCTAGATGTAGCTGGGTTAGTTCGATTGTAGAACCGTATTCACTCGGGGAAAAACTATTCAGATCGGACCGACATATTTGACGATGAAGACGACATGACGATGTGGATGCTAATGATGCACTTCGCATTTGTTATTAAGACTGACGAGGGACGTAAACACATGTTTATTGCATGAATTCGACATGATTTTGAAAACTTAAAGTCGAGTCTAGGCTGATAGATTCTTCAATCACTAGCCTACTCTTACAAGCTTTCGCCACTGTTACGAAACTTTTCTGAGCTCACCGGCAAACGAGACATATATGGACCATGGACATATTATATTTCTCATTGCTTAATTAGAGTCGAAAACTTCGTTCAGTTACATCCCTGTTTTAATCTTTTTTTGTCTTTTTATTACTAGGGTTTTTGCTTAATGACATGATGAATATCTTTCAGGCTTTCACCAAAAAAAAAAGAAAAAAGAAAAATATCTTTCAGGCCATGCAATGAATGAATCCTTTTCTGAATTTATAGTGCGAATCTCAGCTCACAATTGCATTTCAAATAGCCTTTTCCTCATTACTCGATTAATTAACCAATTAAACAACAGAGCTAATGTATTCATCTCAATTGTTCTGTTTATAATGTCATTACTTTATTGAGATTTCATATTCTATTGAGAATTCATATTCTACTTCACATCGATTTTGATGAGTCCTTTGAAATTTTAAGAAATAGGACGTAGGAAGTCTCATTATATCACATGTTTTTGAGAATATGAATCCTCTTAATTTTTTTTTCCTGTCATGAATTAGCTCCTAGGCTTTAACCCATGAATTCACCATAGATACTGGGTGTGTTGTTGTATTGCTTATGCAGTTATTAAAGTGAACCGTGCTCCTTAGTCACCATATAATGGGATTATTACCTATGCTATTACCACTGCGATAGTAATAACCTACTACATAGTGAAAATATAGGTAATGAATTCGACTTATCCCTAAAGAGTGCCAATTGAGGATTATACCTCTATATAGCATCTCCTAAAATGACATCTCATGTTAAATCTAAAATGACATTAAGGCAAATCACGACTTTAAGATTATTGAGTTGATCAATAAAGATGATCTCAACGGTAGATAATTTTCAATGAAAGAGGTCTTATCAATGTAAAACTAGCTGTAAAGAGAGCGGGCGCCTATCTCATGCGATGTGAATAACTTAGAACATTGAGAAAAAGACTCTAGAAAGAAAGACTCTAAGGAGAAAGAGCGTCGTATTATTATTTAGTCATGTTAGCACTGCTTGTTAGGAAATCATGTTAACACCCAACATTTCCAATAAACCAAATTAAAAATTTCTAGTTAGTGTTTTATGCGTGTAAAGAGAAAAACCCTAGAAACCAAGAAGCGATGAGAAGAACAACAGAAACAATTAGATTGACCGTAAAAACATGAGAAAGTTAAGGATTAAACCCACGATATCAACCAGAGAAGGAAAAAGAAACAACCCCTCAACGTGTCATATAGGAAGCAACAAGACAAAAGCTGCATTCAATAAGATAAACTGACCTGACCTCTCTCGCCCAGTGATTCCCTCCCGAACTTCACTCCTCTGACCGATGGTACACACCACACTGGTCTCTCGCCCAGTGATTCCCTCCCGAACTTCACTCCTCTGACCGATGGTACACACCACACTGGATTGTCCTTGAGAGAGAGAGAGAGAGAGAGAGAGAGAGAGAAGATGGTGACTGGTGAGCTAAAAAGCTTGATGAGGTTGGATCAGTGTGTGTCTTGGTCATTGTCTCTTCTTTAATTGGAACTGCAGTGGAACGGATGCAGCCTCGGAAAGGAAACACTTTTGTTTTTCTCTCTCGCAGAGCCAGCGCACGTGTGACCCATTCGTTTCTGCTACCATTTGAGACCACCCTACCCCCCCCATCCCATTCTCCATAGGCTTGCAGGAAAAGGAAGAGAAAAACGTAAAAGAAGGGGGAAAAGGAGAGAGACCAACTTCACCGTTCATATGAGAAAACCTCATCCCAGATTCAGGACCGCAAACTAAAAATAGGAGCTTCGCTTGCTTTGAGTAGGAACATGCATGCCCTTAAAAAAAAAAAAAAAACTGGATAGCAATGATGAGGACATGTACAGAAATGCCATCATCATGACAGGTTCACAGAGAGAGAGAGAGACAGAGAGAGAGAGAGAGAGAGAGAGAGGACACACCTAGGGGCTTATGGTTTGGTTCAAATGATGATACGGGGAAAAAGATGGTACTTGTGCGTGTGCAGTCATGTGTTTGCTCTCATGAGTGCCCACATTCGGTACTTATAACTATCCAACTTTGGGTTCCTCTTTTTTGGGTTTTTGTTTCTATGATGACCTTTTTTGGGGTCCAAAATCTTCCTTCTTTATCACAGAAAAGAGTGAAGGCATACATAGTTGTGACATGAGCGATCACCAGAACCGCAAACATAAAAACAAAAGGGCTGCAGAGAGAGAGAGAGAGAGAGAGAGATTTATGGCTACATTTTTCCATTTCTTCATTTTGAAGTTATCTGGATGAAAGAGAGCTGCCTTGATCAAAATCAAAATCCAACAGAAAAGAATTTTCTTTGAATTTACACATCCTTCTTCAAACAATTATAGGAGGTGAAACACCATATGACTAATATCAAGACCAACACATATTAGTAAGTAACAAGAAAAAGAAGTAGAAAGGAAAGGCCACTACAAAGAAAGTCAAATTTAAAAGAAAGAAAAAGAAAAAGAAAATAGAAGGTAGATCCGAAGGACGCATTAAAAGAAAATTTGGGTGAATCTATTTCATTCTTTGGGTCAATTCAATAGGGAGGAGGGCGAGCAGCTCCCCAGTATGTCTCACCGGGCAAATTGCATGAATTCAATAGATTCGGTGCAAAACCATGCAATAACGCTCCATTCGCGTCCGCAGGCATTAGCTGCTGCTGCTGTTGCTGCTGTCCGACCATTCCAGGTGATCCCAACTGACCACCACTCGGCACCGGCGCCGCCGCCCCTGCCTCCTCCTCCTCGAGCGGGAGCCTCTCGTAAGCAGCGTTCCCGAACGAAGCTGCCATTATCACCACCGGCCCTGACGCCATGAGGGGCCCCGCCACGTTCCCCCCACCACCTGCCCCTGCCCGCCGGCCAGGTACACAGTCAACCCAGAAAGTGCCGGCGGGGCCGGGGGTGGCAGGATTGACCCCGACAGCGAAAGGATCTCGAACCGCCCATGCAGTGTCACGACCGCTCCTGGGGAGGCCGGCTGCCGGAGGACGACGTTGGTGACCGTGCCGGTCCCGCTCAGGATGCAGACCCCGCGCTGCCGTCGCCTCGCGAAGGTCGACATGCTTTCCACGATATCAGCCCCGCCTGCGACCTCCACGACGTGGGAGCGGAGGGCGTTGGGGCTGTCCCGGGTTATGATGATGGGAGGCTTTGGCTTGTTCTTGGAACCCGCTGGCCGTCCCCTTGGCCTCCTCGTGACCTCTTTACCTTCTCCTCTTCCTCCAGATTCTTTCCCATCGGCAGTGGGGGAAGTGGTGGCGGCAGAGGTGGAGGAGTAGTCGTCGCGTTCCCGTTTCTGGCCGTGGCCGAAGCTGCTGTTGTTGCTGAGGTTGTCGTCCTCGGAGTTCTGCTGCTGGTGGTGGGGTTGGAATTGGTGATGAGAAGTAAAGCTGTGGAGGTCTCTGCTGAGGAAAGGAAGTGGAAGAGGACGTCCGTGAGCCGTCACTGGATCCATATCTTCTTTCTGGCTTTGCTTGCGATATCTCTTTTGCGTGTGCTCAAAATACCACTTGGTGAACTATTACCCTTTTCCACGCAAGAAATTTAGAACCCAGAACTGCCTTGTTTCTTTCCTTATCGTCAATTCTTGCTTGGGAGCTGCTGGTGGGGATGAGCTTCCCTATAGAGAGAGAGAGAGAGAGAGAGAGAGAGAGAGAGAGAGAGAGAGAGAGCTTTCTTGAGGATGAATCACGCTAGACCCACCAAATCTTGAGCTGAATTGAAGTGCCCTTTCGAGGGAGACTGTAGAGAGGTGGTGATGGGGTTTGTTCTGCTTAGGTTTCTCAAGTGTCTTCCATGAAGCTGAGAGAGGAGGAGGTTGTCTTGCTGGTAAGGGTTTGGGGCAAGGAAAAGAGAGAGAGAGAGAGGATGAGAAACGAGGAGGGAGGGAGGGAGCTCTGGGTTGGGTTAGGGTTAGGTCAATGTCTCTCCCACAGCTGAAGCCCTTTGGTTTGATGAATTCTTTTTTCGGGTTGGGGGTTCGGACAGATCAGAGTGCGCATGGGCGGTGGGGGCGGGGCCCGCCCCCTTCCTTCTCTCTCCATTTTGCAAGTGGGGTCCACATCATTATTGCCTCTCCTCAACTCAAGAATTTGTTTAAGGTGATGGCGATTCGGTTAACCACTGTGCACAGCACGGGAGATCCGGCGATTGGTTATGAGATTGAGATGAGAATTTGTCACATATGTTAAGGAGCACGAGAGTATAAATTCAACCCGTCAACATATTCGATTGAATCAATTTTCACTAAAAAAATTAACTTAATGAGTTATGAGTTAATTAGAATATATTAATTATTCCACACCACACAAATTCTTCAATGCAGGATTTTTCTAATACAATTCACACATACATCTTAAAAACGTATTAAACCTCCTATTGAATGAGAGAGATCTTGAGAACTAAAATCTTATGATGTCGTTGTTCTTATAATCTCGCTGACTCCCACACACACGTAAATTCGCACACCATGTGCCTGCGGCTTGGTTTGCGACCCCAACCAAGCTAAGCTCGCGAGGGGCAAAGTGTATGAATGAGAGAGAGAGAGAGAAAGAGAGAGAGAGAGGGCCGAGCTCTCACCAGGCGATATTGGGATGACGGCAGGGTGCGAGTGATGAGCTGACGTGATGGAGAGCGAGCCAAATGGTTGTGTGGCAAGGTAAAGGGCAAAATGATAGAGATTCTAATATGGTCTTTGAATAATTTCGTGGCGTCGGCATCATTCCAAGTACATAGGATCTCAATCTGGTACTAAGTCTGTTTAGATGTTGTTTGATATCACTCTTCCACGATTGCTCCAGTTGTGGAATTACGACTGAGTTTCATCCCAATGCGAGACTAGACACTCATTCTTGGAAGGAGTATGAGTTGGTTCAATATGAGTCACAAACAAGACCTGGCCATTCGATGTAAAACTGGAAAACATTCTTGGTTTCCATCGTTTTCAAGTAATTTTTGATTGATTATGTATTAATCAAATGTTCAATTGGTCGGTCTAAGGTTATCATCAAAATAAATAAATAAATATATTTGTATAAATCTCTTCGTTTCGTTAAAAGTACCTTATAATGGTAGCACCTTCTAAGTAATGGCAACTTACTACATTCTTTGAAGAACCGATGTCATCCAAGGTGTTGTAGTTTAAAAGGGCTTTTCTAGCATAACAGTTTTCGGGCTATTATAAGAATGACAGCTTATTGTGAGTTACAAATTCTTGAAGGAGTGGATATCGCAATAATCTATAATTATTTTTTATTGGATTTTTTGTGATCTATAATAGATTGTTATTCTTTCGATAAATTAAAAACTGTCACACAATTATTTCTTTAGTTTAAATGGGTTATCATAAACAGAAAATTACTAGAGTTTATGGTGTGGTTACCACACATTAAAAGCACAATATATACAAAACTACATCAAATGGACTTGATGGGGTTCACCAAATTTGGGAGCCTAATTGCAAAAGTCAATTGTGTGGAAATTGGAACAAATGCGTCCGCCCTGGTCCCTCAAGAAAACACTTGTCAATATATTTATAGTTTTGCATTCATATATCATTATATGAATAATTTAATCAAAACTTAATAATCTTCTTTAAAGGTCAAGCATTTTGATCCGAGTTAAAGGTGACTATGGGCGAATGGAGTTTCGAGACTCCAACCCTGGCTGGTGGATTGGCCGTGGTTTGTTAAAGATTTGAAGAAATTGAGGGGTCTGCAAGTTCGTTCCATTCAATGTCAAGTCAAATAAAAGATAAGAATGGTGAGGTTCACGACAAGTAGAAAGACCTATCACCTTTTCTTTTCTTCATTTACCCTCTCATTAAGGATATAACATGGGAAAAGAGGAATTACGTGATCACAAGACTCTACATCTTACACTTAATCATGACCTGTAAATTACAATCATGTAAAAGTTAACCCCGGACAGATAAAACAATGTTTTACAATAAGCTCATTGTGGTAATTTCCTAATATGTTCCATGTTTAAGTTTGCAGTTTGTGCAATCAAGTCCTTGAACTCGTAGAAATTTCTCAAATAGCTCTTTGAGTTGTGATTTAAACTGATGTATGGAAAGAAAGCTTATCAAAAGTTTGATGTTGAGAAGACAGCGGAGAAATTCCCTTAGTTACTGCATCTTTAAATCATCGTTTCTGCAGTTTGGCCGAGTTCGAGGACCGTGTCGAGAGAGAGAAAGAGAGAGAGAGATGGCGAATTTGCTGATCCAATGTGTAAGTTTGCTCCATGTACGCGTCAGGACATGAGACCTTCTCATGTTTTATGGGGACACCGCTTATCTGAGTTGCTCGAGGAGGAGGTGGGAGGTGAGCCGAAGCGTGCTACCTTCGAACAGAAGTCGTGGCTGCAGCCTGCAGGAAGAGAGAGAGAGAGAGAGACATGGGGAAATGGAGAGAGAAGCGTGGGACCAACGCTTAGCTCAGGGACAATGTGGATCAGAAGAGTCAGAGCGTGTCTTAAGGGCGACTCTTGATTCTAGGAAACTCAAAAACACCTCCAAGGCTCCAACCTCTAGACACCAAAAAGGTTCCTTTTCCTACTCTCTCTCTCTCTCTCTCTCTCTCTCTCTCTCTTTCTTTTTTCAATAATATTGATAATAATAATAAATAATAACAACTTTATTATGGGAATCGTGTTGATTTGCATCATTTGTAAATCATGTAATAATTCCTTAACTAGAAGATGAGATGGGCATCGACGATGTTCAAGTCCACATTGTCTTGCGAAATGTTGCACTTGAACTGTAATTATTTGGATTGTTGATGATGCTAAAATGTAAAATTTGCAATCCTATCCATACATCACCAGTTTGAAGCTCTTATAAGTAGCAGCACCTAAGCGAGCAAAAGTTAATTTGCTTTAGGGTTCGACTTTGTGATGTATAGTTGAAGATATAACAGAAGTCAATTGAGCCAATTGCACCTGACGGGGACAAATAATAGTCATGGTAAAGACTTCTTTTAATGCACATGTCAAGCATACATAACTTGAGTTAACTTTTTTTTTTTAAATGATTATATATAACACGAGAACTCTTGTAATTTTTCAAGTTAGTTGTTTAATAAGTATGTCTAAACCATTCGTTAATAAAATCCATACAAGAATTCTTATATCCCTCTTTTTCTCTCTCCAACATAATGGGCATGCCTTGGTGTTTGACGTTGACGATGGTGATGAAAGTGAACGAGGGTCCCCAGATTTTGCTTAGGATATTCCTTGTTTCTTTCTACCTTTCTTTATTATCCTTTTTATATTTATACCCCCTTCTTTCTTGACCTCATCTTGATAAATCTGTATGAAATTGCTCCATAATCTGGTGGGGTTTAAGGATTGGACAAGTTTGAATGACATAATATCCCAGGATTTCTGCACCACAATCTTGCTGAGCGTGTAAAGTACGAGCAAAAGGAGTTCTTGTCGAGCTTTTCTTTTTTAAAATTGGATTATATTCATATCGAGCTTGGCTTATCTCAAAGTAGTTCGATTATATTAAAGTCTACTAGAGCCTAGAGAAAAGTATAAACTGCATTATTGATGGATAAGTACATCTCCATCGGATTTGAGTAGAAGAGAGAGGTATGAAATTGACTCACTTTCCTTAATCTAATAGATTGGGTTTCGGTTCAAGAAAGTTGTGTTTGATCGCATGACCACAGTGTTTCCAGCATGAACTTAGCGAAAAGGCATTGCATTAGTCAATCATGAGGGTTTTTCAAGAGCTTCAAGGCAATGCTCTACATATGTTGCTTGTTGAATTTAATCATCGAGTGACAAGTGTTATGAATTTTCTTATCTTCTCAGAAATGAATGACATGTTTGAGATATTAGTAGTCTTGTGATATAAATAGAGTGGGTGGGCTGTGCAGCCAACAATATTATGCATGTCGATCTTGAAGTATATAAGAATTTCACGAAAAGTACAAAAGAAGTTATAAACCTATTACAATGGTGTCAATTTAATCATAAATTTCCTAATTGTATCAATTAAGTCATTCTAGTTAATTTTAAATGGAAATTGCAGATGCGGACACCAGTCGTCCTATGTGATATGAGTGGTACTAAATCAGATAATTTTTAAATAATTTTTTGAATATTTTCATTTCTTTACTTTTTATAGTTTTTTTCTTTCATTTTGGCTAGTGATGGTCGGGACTTGCGGTCGGCGAGGGGCCCTTTGCCTAGATCTGGTGGGGGCTTGTTGGCCCTCGCCCATTGGCCGTTGAGCTTGGTGACCAAAATGAAAGGAAAAAAAAAATGAAAGACAAAACAGTAAAAATTTAATTTTTTTAAAAATTGTAAAAATTATTTATGTTAGCTCTGACTAAGCCACATAGGATAGCTAGCGTTCACGTTAGTGATTTCAATCAATGTTGGCTAGAAGGACTCAATCGGTAAATTGTAAAAATGTTTATAATCCAATTGATACAATTGAAAGGATTTATGATTGAATTAGCACAATAACAATGGATTTATGACTTTTTTGATACTTTTCCCTGAGAATTTCTTACAATTAATCTTTCATTGGGGCTGTGCTAATTAACGAAATGTGAGACTCATTGAAAGAAAACGTGTTACCTCAGTCAATTTGGATGCATAGTGAAATGAATCTGACCTCATTCTCTAAATGAAAACGAGGGGGTTTAAGATAACAGGTAAAAATCTCAATCTAATAATTTCCGTGAAATAAAAGAAAAAAAATCTAAATTCATAAAGACATTGTATTTTCACTTATCAAACGAGTTATTTCCAGAAAATTGAGAAATAAATAAAATTAAAGCTAACCAACTTTATACCAAACAAAGCCCAAGACTTTATATTTCCGTTTTTTTCCATGACTGGCCACTGAATTATTATTCTCGTTGAAGCAGCCAAGCTCCTAATTAGGTAACGATACAGCCAATGAACTACGATATATGTTGAGCACTAATCATAGAGCCAGACCCAAAATGCTGCATTGACTTCCTTACGCAAGATAAAAACAAACCGATAATATTTAGCGAAAGCGATTAAAGAGCCACTTGATGATCTTCCTAATGCAAATTTCGTATGGAGAATCCTATGATTTTAATATTACCTTCCTACTGCAACGGACAAAATATGAAACTTCGTTTGTCTTTGTCGGATAATATACATAAGTTAACCGAAAATTTGATGTATAGAGACAATTAAAACCACTACAAGATATTTCTTTTCCCTTCAAATAAAGAAAATTATCCGACTTAACTATGAATTGCCTACTCAAATCGGATTGACTGATAATAATAAAGGTGATTTTGACGTGTGACGGTCCAACCTAACCCTGAATCATCTCGATATTGGTCCTTTCTTTTTGCGCGAATTAATTGTGTTTTTACAATATGTAAATGCAAATATTCAAGATTTAGAGTCACATAATCTGGATCGCCACCAATGTTACAGATTCCATAGAGCCACCATTGATAAAAATGGGTTTGTTTAATCAAAAGATTACGCAGCCTATCCCAATACCATATAAAAATTCTTATTTCTTTACACTGACCACGAATATTCTAGCTCTGTCTGTTACGCAAAAAATAAATGTTTTGAAATTTTTTTGCTAAAAATAATCGGCTTATGTTACTTACAAAAATAAATAAACGAAAATATTGTTATATTCCATGAAAATATATAGACATAAATTGTTGTTGATAATGAAAACATTTTACAATAGGAAATTATTTCAAACGATACAGTCAATCATTCTTAAAAAAATATTTTTTCAAATTATTTATTTTTGCTAAATAAAAAGGAGCATAAATATGTACTTTTTTCGGGGCAACAACGAGCGGCATTAGTAGGTCAATGTTTTTATTTTTGGCTGCTTTATCGTTTAATGGTTGGATGGCCAAAGTGCTGTGGTTGCTTGATGTTCAGTTTCTTAACCAACATGCTCGTGGCCTGCAAGGCAAGAGCTTCCATGGAGTGATTTGCAAGACCCTTGGGACATCTATCTCCCAAGGATCCTGTTTATTTTCTCTTTCTTTCCAGTAGCTACGCATGCGAAAATTCGAAAAGGAAGGATACAGTTTAAGGCATAGAGATTTACATGATTGAATAGATACAATCATCGTTCATGAGAGGAATTGGTGGAGTTTCCTTTTTCTTTTTTGCGCTGCATGTAGTTAAGATATCACTAGAAAGCATATAACTTTAATGGATTCCATCAAATTTGACGGTACCGATTCGTTTTACCAAGACTCGCCTATTACTTAACTCAAAAGGCCAAGATAAGAGGGAGGCCAAAGGCTAAAGATTCACTCAAAAGCGAATCGAATCGCCGCAGAGACAAGGGATACACGGCTCATCCAGAGCACAAAAAATTCCTCTCCAGAACCATGGAGAGAAAAATGGAGGAAATAGAAACAACTCATGTCTCCTTTCAGATTTCAAAAGGCCACCTTTAGCAAAAGTTGACGGCCCGAAAAGGACAAAGGGTACTTGGGTTTATTAATTTAATCATTCTCTAATGCAATCTACATCAACACTCTCATCATGCGCATCCAAATGACGGAGATTTAACAAATTCCTCTTGGTTCTTTCCTTTCGCTTCCTTTCTTTTGCTTTCTCTCCTTATTCCCTCCTGACCTGATTAGCCAAACAAAGTGTGTTGATCACTGTGTATGTTTATCCGTAGTCAAAGATTAGGCAGGAGAAGGCAAGATGCAGGAACTGTGGACGAGACGGACACTTTGAAAATAGCTTAGAATTCGATTACAATTCATATCTAGAAAAGTTTAAGACTTGATTGCATTTTCTAAATAAATTGGAATCTTTTTACTTTTCTAAAAACATGGCGATTAAACCTGATAAAAGCCATATTCAACAAATTGGTTCCCCAAAAGAAAGTTTCCAGCTCTAGCATGGCAGTATCTAAATTTTGTCAAGGACCCATTCCCTTGATGATTTTGGATTTTTGACACTGGTGAAAAAGATATTGTTCTACAAATAATCTTGAGAAAAAGCGGGAAAAAAATGAATCAACCTATCTGTAAAGTAAATTACAATTACTAAAAATGAAATCGACACATATATGCCACATGTTTGGCTTATGTTTGCCCCATTTAATTGCACCTAAGTTTTTGCACCCTTTCTGCTGCAGTCCCCGCTGCAATAAATCGCTCTCTCTCTCTCTCTCTCTCTCTCTGCGAGTCGTGCGTGCATGGGCGTTGCTGTGCGCTGGGTGTCTGGTTGAACCCACAAGCTGGCGTCGTCTGCCACCAAACGAAGACACTGCACGGTTTGACCGCGTCGTGAAGAGTGCCCGTGCGTCGTGCCTTGTTTGCGTCATAATATTCCGCACTTTGTGGCTGTGGCTGTGAGCGTGAGAGAGAGAGAGAGAGAGAGAGAGAGACAGGCGTGGGAGGCGCTGACAGAGGGGTGACAAAAGGCTGGAATCCGCAGAGGGAGGGCACGAGAGGGATCTTCAGATGAATATATGCGGACATGGAGTGGGCCAAAAAAAGGGTCCAATACGATCATTGAATACAAAACTGAATGACCAAGAAGATAAAACTGGGGAAGGTAAGTGGTGAGGGAGCGAAAATATGAGATACACCAACCCCTCGACGCCTCCTCATCTTCCATCTACCTTTCCCCTACCTTAAACTTCGCTGAAACCCAAGAAACCCTTTGATGCCCTTTGTCGGAGGAGGTAGATGCCGTTCGGGGCTATATACCTTATTCGACTTCACTCGGATCAGATGTATCCTATATCGTTGTATTGTACTTTCAACATCCGTGATTTTACCGAATTATCATATGTGTATAATTTATAAATTGGTGTCTCCTTGCTAAATTAGGCATTTCGTGACCTGTAATGAATTTCATACACCGGTTGACAAATATTTAGAACATAAATTGATGAATTAATCATAATTGGTGGCAAAATTCTACAAAGGCGTGTCTTAGAGATATTTAGTAAACAATGCACTTCTTTTGTTACTTCTTGGTGTTCCCCTTCTGTAGGTTGAGCATTTACTTTTTCTTAAGTTATCAATTATAATTTTATCAATTGCCAGCTTTTATCTACAATTTGACTCATTTATTAAGTTATCAATTATATTTTCATTAGTTGCCAGCTTTTTTCTATGATTTGAGTTACTCACAAGATTTGCAAAATTAAGTCTTATTTGAGTAAGTTACTGATGCTTATTTGGTTTTCAATTATCAATATCTCTTATTTTTGATAAAAAAATTCCTTTACTAATTTTTATTCACCTTTCTTAACAACAACGCTTTAATTTGCCAACTTTTATATGGAATTACTGATATTAATTGGAATGACTTATCATTTTTTTTAAGTAACTCAATGTGATAGAATTAAAAAAAAAAAACCAAATAAATGTTGTGACTGACTCAAGCTAGAGTTAGTCAACCACAACTACTAGATAACTTTAATAATTGAAAATTTTAATAAATCACGTAAATTAAAGTTAGCAATTTAAAAAAGAGTTGGTAAATTTAAGGCATTATTTGGACAAGCAAATAAAAGTTGGTAAAAGATATGAAAAATTGATAACTAAAAGTAAGGGAGTAATCTAATTGGAGGAAAGTTGATAAGTCGCTCTAATGATAGTCGGTAATGTCTAAAACGAGTCAGTAAATTTAAGTTGTTGCTGAGAATTACAAATAAACTTTTGAAAGTGGTAAGAAAAGTTGGCATATTAAAGAAAAAAATAGATAAGCATTAGTGCAAATTTCAAATGAGAGTTGATAATGCAATTACTATGTGGTATTAATAGGAAAGAAGTTGGCGAGTCGTGCTAATTTTCTAAAAGAGTTAGTAAATGTAAGGTTGCTAACCAAGGCAAATATAAGTTGTTAACTTAATAGAAAATTTACTCAACTAAAAAAAAAAAAAACATTAATAGTAACTCAAATGAAAGTTGTTAACATAAATCTAATTTGTAATTTAATCAAACAAACAATCGTTAGACAATCACTCTAATTTTGGTTCATAATTCTGTGTAGGGATTAGTAAATTCGAAGCGTTAGTATCTTATGCAAATAAAAGTTGGTAAGTTAGTACAACAATTAGTAATTTGTACGCTGCAAAAAAGTCGATAATCTTATAAAAAATTTGGAAAGTTACCCAAGTATTGCATGAAAAAAATGCCACCGTTCATTTTTTTACTAATTTATTTTTTTCATTTGCTAAAAAATATTAATATTTGACAGTAAGGGAAAAACTCTAATTTTGGGCATCGAACAATATAATTTCTGCATTTGCTTGTAGAACTTGCTCAACATTCAAAGGTGAGAAGAGTAGTTAGGTTTCGCTGCTCCAGTCCCAAAAAAAAAAAAAAAAAAAAAAAAAAAAAAAACGAAGAAAGGGTTTAAGCTAATGCCAATCTACAGCTTTAATGCTACTGCGACTAGATTCTATAGGTGGATTTAGCAAGCAAAAATCATTTTGGCGACTAAACACATAATTATTTCTTTTCTTCCGTTCTCTTTCTTCTCCCTTTGCTTGGTCCTCTACATTACAAGCATGCACCTCAAGTTCCGTCATCTTCTGCCGTCCAAGCTCCATCGAGAAGCATTGCTGCTGCCGCCACTTTCCCTTTCTTTGTGGGGTCAAGAGTTGTGTTTTGGTGGCCGGAGAGATGGTGAGGGTTGTCACTTGTTAGGGTAGTACATAGCAGCGTCGCAAGGCAGCAGCGTTGACAGCGTTGACAGTGCTACCAAAACTGCAGATAAACCTCTCTGAAAAACAAGATCAACTGTAACAACATATGTCTGATTAGATTATTGGAACTTCCAAAGTTATGTTAAAACAAAATCAGCCCAGCGATATTTGTTCTTTATCCTAATCATGAAATTGTTTTCAAGTTATAAAACTTTTTTGAGTCTTCACATAGCAAGGTAAGTAAAAAATGCAATACTTCGTGGTGGATTCAGCCATGTACTTCAGATGGCTCGAGGCTAGAGTGAGGAATTCATAGTATCTGGACAATTGCTGATCAACAGTATATATCCATTTTAACCCCCACCACTGTTAAGTACGTCATCTTGGTCAACTTGGTTACTTTGCATAACTATCAGCATATTAAGGACATTGTAATTATACAAACATCGATCCTTGAAAAGATTAAGGGTTGGAACAGATTTCAGCTCACCAATCGACCTCTAGACATCGTATTCTTCACGGCGTTCCCTTATAAAAATTTCAGTTCTCATCTTCTGAGCATGAAGAAATTCAGGAAACCAAGAAAGACATAGTCTTCCCTTTCTTCCCTTTAGAAGAAGGAAGATACGCAGCACAGCTAAACAAAACCCTAGAGGAAAGTGTTGGAAACCCTTGTTCCGGTCAATTACCGTCTTAATAATATAATGAAGACCCTTTAATCTCTTCCTCCATTAAACAAATCGAAACACCACTAAAGCTAGTTGTTAGAGGCCATGGACCACACGTAATTCATGTGGAGAGCACTCGTGACTTCGAATCTAGCACACAATGATGTTGCATGTTCTCGCTTTCTCACTAGCTGCTTTTGAGTTCAAGTGGGTTTTCGAGATTGTCATGCTCGATGACTGGCCAATTGGAAGCTTTCAAACTCGAGTTAATTAATTGGGGAAGATATAAAGGTTAAAGCATCGAGGCCCGCCCCGGGGGGGGATTATTATATTAGAGGGGCTTAGTTCAATTAATCTAGCCGACCAAACTGAGGTTGTCATGTGATGGATAGTGATTGTTTTGGAATCATTCTTGGTCATCCTCATCAGCCTCGATCGCGCCCTTTCGCGTTTCTCAAATGTCAACGACTCATTTAGGTTGGAATCTGTTGATGCTTCCTATCAAGAACCTAATTTGTGCTAAATTCTTTTCGTTGGTTAAGCTCTATCTACTAGTAGCGTGTTATGCTCGGTGCAACTTCAATCTTATTAGTCTCATTTTCCAGGAAAACTTCAAGATGAAATTTGCTTTTTCAGATGATTTCATCGAAGTGATATATCGGAATTTGAAAAAAACAGGGCTATATTTTCCCAGATTTGCGAATATCTAAAAGGTTCTTGGATATCTATTGGTGATATATAGATGCTTCGATAATACGTTTCTACCCTTCGTTCTTCATCCAATCTTGGAGTGATTCCATGGAAGTGAACATGGTTAAAGTTGTCATTGATGTTTGCAGTCGAAAATGTCAAAAAAATGATTACGTAGTTTGTGGTTCTACGACGGCCTAAGTACTTTATAATAATCGATCGCACTTGACTTTAAGATGGGATTTGCGTGGTCATCGCTATGTGGAAGGAGCCGGAGGTGTAAAACGCTAGGGTTTCGTGAAGTGAAGGCGCGCGATGTGATAGATAGCATGGTGAGCTCATGGCTTCTGGCATCATACGGGCAATACGTGTGAGCCCTCACTTGTTAGGCCGATGGCGACGGATGGTGTATACGTAATGCCCATGTCTCGCTTGAAGTAGAGTGACAGAGTTGATGCATGAACGGGAAATTCACCCTTAAAGTCACTATCTCAGTACTCCTTTTAATGAAGCCTTGACCGATGGGGTCGCAAGCCGAGGGATTACAGATTGATGCCGCAGGCAAAAGGTCTCAAGTTCGATTCTCCATATTCCTCTTTTAGTCATTTACGAGTTCCTCAATCTAAAACATTCGTGTCTTATTCATTCTTTCACCTCACGTGTTAGGGTTCACATGCTTCAAGTATTCTTCATGCTTTTAGCTTCCCCTGAAGCTAGGCTAGTCTTTAGTATATAAACGCATCGATGTATATAAGCTATATGGACCGTGTAGCCAATTTTTTTTAAAAAGGTTGCCCATCATGTATAGCCAACGTTGATTTACTGCTAAAATGTTTTAGTAAAAGGTTTTAGAATGATGAATTCGTTGCTTGAGTAAATAATCATATCTCGCACCTTTGCGCGAGCAAACTGCACATTCGGGATACAAATCTAAATCGGATCACTTTAATTGTGATCAGCATACGTATTGAATCATCGTTAGAAGGACGAATGGGCCAATATTTACCGACATATTATTGAGCCAAAGGAAACTTATCGGTGGAAAGTATGAATACCAGAAAATTGCTGGAAATATTTTTGACATTGTAATCTTAGAGATTTCCTAATTATTGATCCTCCGAAAAGTAATTCTTTACAGGTAACTAATGAAGGAAAGCATGCATGTTATTACTGTTTCAAGTTTTGCCTCTGGTCAAGTTGTCGACACTGCATACATCCAAAGATCACAATATTTAAGGCTAATAAAAGACTTAATACCACCATCGGTAAAAGGAAAACTTTTTGGACCTTTGAATTCAAAGTCTAAAAGGAGAATTCCAAACATTAATCCGCAAAGTGGGTGGGTCTTTTGACTTGTGCACACCAAGCCCAAGTGAATTCTTTTTCTTGCTTTATCTGTTGCAAATTAGATCAAGAGAGCTATGTGGATTTTTTTTTTTTTTGTCGACGTGACCCCTGTAGATTGCTTTGAGTTGGTTTAATGTATAGAGAAAAATGTAAACTTTGGTATGTCACACAATGAAAGACTACAATGCTTTATATGGGGTGAGTATGGTTCCGGGTTAGAATTATGAATCAAACCAATGGGAACGGTTTACTTTTAGGTTTCTATGCACCCCGGTTTGATTTCCAGTTCTATATTTTAAGGAATTGTCGATTCCCGATTTTGGGGAAACCAAATCAAGAACGGGAATCACCCTAGGAGAATCGAGGATGAGAAGATTATATTTTTATATTGTAATTTTGTCTATATCTAATGAGCGAATAATTTATTTAATCTCTTCTCTCTCTCTTTTTTTTCCTTTAGGTATGGATTGTCTTAATGAGGAGATTATTATCAATAAATAGAGTTTACAAGCTGAAGTGGAATGAATACACAAGGTGAGGCTTTCTAATAATTATTCTAGTTTAATTGATAGTAATTTTAATTTAAAAATATTATTAATTGACCAATTATGTTTGTTGTTTCTTTTGATTTCATGTGGTTAGAATTTGAAACAATTTTTCACAGATGATTCACAGATCATTAAGGACTGAAGCTCTATAATTTAGGCTTATTTTATGTGTTTTGAACTTTTTATTTTTTGTTTATTTTACTTTTTCATTTTTTATGGATTGTTTCTATTGACAAATGAAAACCTTTCATTTTTATTATTGTGTTACTTTCTTTTTGTTTAACTAAAAAAAAAAAAAAAAAAAAAAAGGAACCACTTAGGCCATGGAACCGATCTTAAAACATGTGATAAGATAGGTCGGTTCAGGCTCTAGGATATGCAAAGTAAATTCTGGCTTCCAAAAAATGAAGAACTTGTTTCGATCAGTACATTCTAAGTGTCAAGTAAAACTTGTAAAGAATCCAAAATTGCTCATCCCTAATTTTATATAAGTTGTGTTCCCAATTAAACCCTTCACGTCTTTAGCCATTTTTGTTTTGTGCATCTTCTACTTTATGAACGCCCAGATTTAGATCCTTGTCCACATTTATGCTGTTTTCTAGGACACAGTATTGAGCACAAATGATATAGATATAGTGATCTAGTATTCAAAAGTTTTCGGGTGTTTCATCGTGTTACCTTACAATGAACAGAAGATGTTTTCCTCTTTAGTCATTTTTAAGTCACTCGCTACATCATTGTTGGCATATCCTTCTTCGGATCTAATTCTTGAAAATGATACCTCTTACTCTACTCCTGCCCCTCAATCTCTAGAGTTGTCCTGTACTAATCATGAGGCAGGTACTCTTGGTGATCTGACTCCGAATGCTCATGAGCCATTTTCGCCATTCGAGAATCCTTCAGAGCTTGTCCCTCGTTCTCCTACTCATCTTCGAACCCATGCAAATCAACCTTCTATTCAATTATGTGATTTCCATTCTTATGCTGCACTGACTTCTCTCCATAAAGAGACTCACGTATATAAAGAAGCCAATATAAACTCTCTTTGGTAGCAACCTAGGTAAGATGAATTACGAGTTTTGATACAAAATGAAAATGTTGTAGGACTATTACCAATTATTCTAAAATTTGAAGTTTTTGGATTGAACTTTGTAACATGTTATTGAAGCAGGTGCCGCCTAGCTTATTTCATGTATATCAATTTCATGTATCGTTCTTAATCCGACTTACACATAAGAACAAATATAAAAAAATATAGCACATCGTTTGTCCATGGGTTATACAAGGGCCTCATATTTACGCAATCTCTCTTCTTATTAGTTTAAATTTTTGAGTTTCACTTTCTAATAAAGTACAAAAGTTGAACTTGAGATCTCACTATTCTTGCAACATGCTAATTTTCTTTGGTCGGTAAAACTTCATTTATTACTCATTAGGAAATTCACCATTGTGGTGTCCCATGTCTTTATATAACAAAGAAAAAAGAGAATGGAGAATAATAGACAGCCAATTAATAGGCAAAGACTCATTCTGGTGGGCCTTCACTACTCAATCCACAGCACGATTTGCTTCTCTCAGACAAAAGATAACTGAGGCACCCTCTAAGCGATTCAAGAGATGTGTACAATCCCAGACTAAAGATTGGCATTTTACCCTACCGTGGAAATTGTGTTCTACACAAGTGGTGCCCTAGGGAGCACAATATTATTTTTAAAGAGGAAATCCGTCCGCTTTACATATTGAGCATAGAAAATCGTACTTAGCCTTCCTCAAATTAATTATTGTTATGTAGCTAGACATTATCAACATCATAATGTACGGTTTCTTTTATTTAGCATCTCCGCAGTGGTTCCTACCTCTGTGGAAGTGCCAAACAATCAAACCCACAAATCTTCAAGAACAAGATATTGCTGCTAACAATTTAAAAATTGTTCGGCCATAATTGCGAACATTTTGTTTTCACAGCTTATTATATGTAGTGGATGCTAACTATCTCCGGAGGAATCATCTTCTAGGTCTGTATAATGTTCCTTATTTAAATATGTTTAAAGGCATAACTCGCTGGATTCTTGTTCCTTAAACATTCCACAAGTCATGGAGGTTTAAACAATGCTTTGTTCTCCCACATGGTTTCTGGCTTCTACCAACTATAATCTTTTGACTTGCGTGATTTTTTTAAAAACTAATTTATGCTTAAAAAAAGAGATAGGGTTTGGTAAGAGCAAGCAAGCAAACATAATGATTACTTACCTACTATGGCTGTAGTATTTCTTCCTTCCTTCCTTTCTTTCTTTTTTTTTTTTGGTTGAGGAAGTACGAAGTTTCGTATATTGCAAAATAATCTATCACACTCAAGCAGCTTGGGATGTGAGAAGTTAGATGGATATATATATATATAAAATAAGCTATTGAAGCATATAATTTTCTTAGCCCTTTTGGGCACTTAAATTATAAAATTTCTTCTCTTAGTGGTTTTGGTGAATGAAATTCAAGTGGGGTTCCTAGGAGAAGGCCCATTGGGTTAGGCCCAGATCTTACACACCTCTGAAGAATGGAGATGAACGTGTTTTTCCAGGATCTTGAAGTTCAGTATTCGCGCAAATTGTACCTCTTTTTTGGGCTCCCTATCAGCCGAAAAACCCGGTCGCATGAACGAAAACCTAAATCGATAAGTTGCCCAACTGAGACTGAGAGTAACGATGCAGCTTCATTGTAGGCCTTTGAGGAACAAGGCTTTGAGTCGATTCAGATAAGGCGGATCTGTTACGATGGGACACTGGATTAGGGTTTGGGTGGTTCATGGCCTTGGTTCTTCTTCCTCTCTACCAGCCCTAAAATGGTGAGAACACAAGTCGTGCAATGGCACGGACACCCCCACATCCTCTAACACACTATTACTAACTATGTTTCGCTTAGAATTTGAGAATGTGATCGTAATGTGACTTCTCAGGGATAGTCCTCCTTTATGCTCTCTGACGATTAAGTAATTGTCACTTTCGATGCTTCCTCACGGATGAGAGATTCTTGTACGTAAGCAGTGAAAAGAATGGAAAAAACAAAAGAGATTTAAATCAAAAGCTGATTGCTGAGTGCGACATTCACAGCAGGTATCAATGAACTGCAAATTTCGATGGGCTATGTTTCCCCTACTTTTAATGGAGGAAACTCTCCCACCTAAAAAGTTTTAAACTTATTATGTCTATGTCAATTCAAAAATAAACCTTTTAATTATACCACCCAATTCTTAAACATTTTAATAATTTGTCAATATAATCCATTCGGCCAATTTTGATTCGGAATCACTAATATGAACGTTGGCTATCTTATATGGTATGACTGGTGTTAACATGGACAAATTTTATAACTTTTTATTATCTTTCTTTTCTCTTTTTGAAATGGAGCCTTGCCAAGAAGAGAAGAGAAAAAAGAAAAAAAAAAAAAAAGAGAGAAAATAAATAAATAAATAATTTGAAATGATATTAAAATATTATTAAAAATTATTAATGTTAGCACTGGCTATGCTATGTAAGACGACTATCGTCCATGTCAATGATTTTTTATTAAAATTGATCAGATAGACTAGACTAATATAAATAAAAAAGGTTTAAGCCCTAATTGGTTAAAAAAAGTTTATAATTGAATTAACACAATTACAATAGATTTATGATTTTTTTGATAATTTTCTTCCAAGTTTCTTTTTTCCACTGAGTTTTTGAAATGGAAATTGACCCTATTGGCCTTCTAGGCTGATTCTAGGATTAACTTGGGATTTTTTGTCCTTTTTTTTTTTTGTTTCATTTCATTCTGGTTCCAAAATCAACTCGAGAACCGATTGGAGCGCTTATTTTTTCTTTGAGTTATATTTCATTATATATTTATATGCATGTGTCAAACATGAATACAATCGTTTTTGTGTGCTTGAGGATATTTCAACAATTTTTTTTTGTTTTTAAATGAGTATAACAATTTACTTAGGATTAGGAGTAAAGAATCTGTATGAACAGGGGCAACTCTCTTCATTTACCGATGAGATGTTTTACGTATCCGAACATAATTTACAAACTTTAATTAGCAAAAACCATAAAAAAGGGAACAATTACGACTGCCTTCCAAACTTTTATGTACTAGGGAATTTACGAAATGAACAGGTTATTCTTTTTTTAGGGATATTATAACAAACGAAAAGTAACTTACACATGAAAACGGTGTAATACGATTACGAACTAGAAAGGCAACTTACAACACCTGAGGGTACGTGACAAAATTCAACATAAGGCACGAACAAATTTTTATCGAATGTGAATCCGAGAATGTAATGTTATTCAAATACGAGGTCCTTTATGAATAATTTAGGGGATTCTCGTAAATTATCAGGCCCTATCTTTCATTACCTTTAGAAAGTCTACCTTAAATACTTAAGTTTTCAAATAGAGGGAGTGCAAATTGCTCCTAATGACACATGGAATGTGACAAATGAAAGTTTGAGAGCACTCAAAATATATTAGGGTGAAACCTGACTCTCATACCAAATTAAAAGGTTAATTTAAAGATTACGGTCTCTAGGTGAAAGGAGATTACATACAGATAAGAGCATATTGACCTCAAAATTGTAACCAAGTGATGCAGAAATACTTGAACAATTGCATTACACATAATTATTTTTACGAAGATCATAAGTATAGTAAAGTTCTCAATTGATTGGTCCTAACTTTGCTTCGTACAAATTTGTAACGCGCTTCAAATGATGATAAGTTTTCTGAAGTCCCGTAAGTTTTGCTTCAGTGACCGTGACTTTCCTTTCCTGTTCGTAATTTTTCTATTAATGTAAATTTTTCTTGTGAAGTCAAATCCTTCGTAACTTTCACCTAACTTTGTATAGTTTTCTTCCAGGGATAGCAAAGTTCTTTTAAGTTATCGTATATTTTGAGCTCCAGTTATCATAACTTTCTTCTGCCATTCTCGATCGTCCTTAATATTGCTAGCAGCTTTGTTTATTTACTCATAAATTTTGAGGTTGACTCGATCCGGACATTCCATGCAACTTTACTTTGTACTTCGTAACGTTTTTGAAATGGTAGTAAGATTTCTTAAAATTTCATAAGTTTAATTATAATAACATTTTCATACCTAATTGTCCTCACTAATAGTATGTTACTATCATGTTGTAACTCTTCGTAATAGGACATAAATTTCCCTTTTATTGGTGTAAGTTCATCGTGTCCTAATTGTCCTCACTAATAGTATGTTACTACCGAATTGATTGTAATTTCCTTTGAAATTCATAATTTTCATCATCAATAGTAATTTACCCGTTTGCATATCTTTAAGTGACTTTTCTCTATAGGATGTAATTTCTTTAGTCGTCGTAAGTTCTATGCATCCCATGATTTATAATACTCTACTAAACACAATAATCTACGTAAGTTTGCAGAAAGCTTTTAGGCTCTATGGTTTGGTAATTTTCTTTACTCATCACAACTTCTGTTACTAATGTAAGTTTGATCACCTTTACCCTAACATTGGATACCGGTCCCAGAAAAAAAACACTAATGGATAATACAATTTCCCTTTATTTTCGTTCTCTCTCTCTCTTTTTCTCCCTAACGACGACAAAGGAAGACGGAAGAATGATAAGAGGATATATTCTAGCGCGCGGCATTCTTCAATGCAATTTCTTCCTAAAAAAGAAACTTCGAATAGGCCAAAATGTCGTGTCTCTGAGTTCTGATTTGTCTGTTTTGTCTGTGATGTCATTTTTTGGCAGAAGATAAGAATAATTTCAATAATTGAGAGGATTTGAATTATTGAACAATAAAATAATGGGGATAAAGGGGTTAAGAAAATGGACCCGATCATATGCTGTCATCTTAGCGAAAAAGTTACATAACTTATAACCTATTTATTTAGAAAAAATTAATACATTCTTTTCAAAATGATCACTTATTTCGCTCGATATAATTATTAATGAATGATTATACTAATTATGTCCTAGATATTCTCATATAAGTGCCACCTAATAAAAGATTAAAATTTTCTCAGCTTTTGAATCCTCTTATAATATTTGTATTTATTTACAATGTTAAAGTCATCACATCGAGAGGACACGTAGACCATTGGCACGGTGGAAATGATAAGAACGAGGCACAACTCCCAAGTACGCATGGAAGTTTAATTTTTCGCATTTTTCAAAAGGGGCTTCTCGGTGTTCTAATAAAGCACAACGGTAAGTACTACCATCATGATCCTAACCCTGCGAATTACTAAATAATCAGACAATAAATAAAAATAATGCCGAAAAAAGTCACGAAAGTAGAAAAGCCCTCCGAAACAACTTTTTTCCACAATTAATCATATCTGTAATTACACATATGCAATTAGTAATCAACTAACAGAACAATAGTAAAATTTTGCATTTTAATATAATCTGGCTATAAAATTGCATTTTACGTGGACCTACCGAAAAAATAACAGAAGCACCCGCTCCGTTTGCTCTGAAACCAAAATAATCTCCAAAGTTTCAGCCCGCAAAACGAAAACCTCCAATTCAATTCAAGAAAATCAAGAAAAACACCCCCTCATCATCGACCTAAACTCCTCAAAATTCACAAAACCGTCGCCGTCCCTATCGACCCCTCTAATCATGCGCCTGCAATCCTCGATGCTAGCTTCACATCCTACACCTTGCAAAACCCTCTGCAGCTCCTTGGCCGATATCAAACCGTCCTTGTTGGCGTCAAAGATCAAGAAGGCATCCATCAGGTCGTCATCCCCGCTCAATACCGCGACCAAGAACTCGTCCAGGTCGACCCGCCCGTCGCCGTCGCGGTCAATTTCCTTGACCATCACCCGCGCCTCCTCGTCCGCCGCCGCCGCCCCGACGTGCCCGAGGCCCGAGAGGACTCGGCTGAGCTCCATTGGCGAGATCTTGCCATCACCGTCGGCATCGATGAGCTCGAAGACTTGTCTCAGTTGGGCGGAGACCTCGCTTGCTGCGAATGAAGACGGAGTTGATGAGCGGAACTTCGAAGATGATGGTGGCGGTGGTGTCTTGGGACTTCTTGATCTCTTTTGCCGAGTGGATGACTTGTTTGGGAGCTTCACTTCTTGAAGGAAAGACCTGCACTTTTGCTGGAGAGAGCTAAGCCAAATTCTTAAAGAATCGGTCATGGTTTTGAAGTTCGTTTTGCTAGTCTAGATTTTCTTGGAGAGTGGTGTTGTGGAGATGGAGAGATGAGAGGTCGGCAGATGGAAGTTATAAAGGTTAAAAGGATCGATGTATGAGTCCCATCGAGGAAAAGAGAGATAAGTAAGAGGGAAGAATGGGTTAGACACGGAAATAATTAGTAATTTATTAATTCCTCACCGAAATTTTTTATAAAAATAGATAATAAAAAATTTCAATGTGAAGTTATTTGGTAGAGATTTCTAGTAGAAAAATTAGTGACACCTCATCCTAAAACGCGGAAATCACCCACTTTTAATTTTAGTTAAGCTTATGCCAATATGAAACCTCACCACCCATTGCATGGTGTTAGATGGTGTGCATAACTTGTGATAGATTAATCAGAAATATAAACCTCACCACCCATCAACGTATGGTATTTTTCAGTATTTCCTCTCTTCAACTTTTTTCTCTTTTTTCTCGACGTTTGCTTTGCTTTAATTAATTTTTTTAAAAATAAGTAATTAATATAAAAATATTTTTCTAAAAATAATTGCAAGTATCACTTTTTATATAAATGAATGCTATCGTAATATTTTTACCATAAAAATAAGTAATTTAAAAAATATTTTTCTAAAAATAAAAATACGATAAACATAAATTCTAGTTGATAACGAAAACAATTTTCATTAATTAATTATTTCAAGCGATTAATTTTAGGAAAATATTCTTCAAATTATTTATTTTTTGCGAAACAAAAGAAGCTTAAATTATCTCTTGTTTTCTCTTCTGCTATTTTTTCTTCTGTTTTAGACAAAGGAAAGCGATTTACCATTAGAACTCTCTTCACTCTCTCTCTCTGTTTCTACCCTCTCAATCAAAGTAGCATGAACCGTTGCACCACAATTCTCATTTTGCAATCAACAGAATTAAAAAAAAAAAAAAATCGACTGAGTCAGACATGGTTGTTATGTATTTGAACTTAGAATGTCTCACTAGGCAATGTTTACAGAAATGGACATGCTGCCAAGATCCTCGATATGAATCCTTGGATGTTGACAAAGTCCAACAAGCATTGTCAAAGATCGAACTATGAATCTATTCTTTACCTCACGAAACTTAACATCTTTTTTCTCTTTTCTTAGAGGAGAACTCATCTAAAGAGACAACGAAATATCTCACTAAACCATGTCGGATTCGCTTCCACTCAGGTCATAGTTAGTGATTTAATAAGTGAAAAAGAGAGGGATTTGGTCTTAGACACTGACCCAGCCCTCCTTGTCCTTATCTTGGGCCATGACTGACTCAATCCCTTCTTGAAATGGCCAAAAGAATCTTGCGCCATGACTGACTCAATCCCTCCTTATCTTCTGCGACTGGTGGAGGGGTTCGATTTGACCAAGTTATAGGTTGAATGCATCTGAACCATAATCGTGCGATTGGAGCTTATGGTGTTGTGGACAGCCGGTGTACCCTGTCATATGCTTTCGTGCCATTTATGTATGGGACTCGCCACTTGCAAGCCCCCTCAATCACCTTTCTGGAAGCGCACTTATAAAGTGGACATAAACCTATTTGAAAAGGGCATGCGATTTTTTGGACTTCTGTCTCGTCACGCCCATTACTAAGATTCAACAGTTTCCTTTGTCGTGCTTCGAAAAAATGTTAGGCACCTAATTTTTGCAATTTTGAAAATATTAATAGACAAGTCAATGCCATATTCAATTGTCAATTCGAAATTCCGTGATTCCAACACAATTTTCAAGTGATTTATATAAAAAAAAATTATATTTTCCCTCATCGGAAGTTTCAAGTGTCTTTAATACACACGGACGTGTGAAAATGTATGTCCTTCACCAAAAGTGACTTTTTCATGGAAATTGAATTCTATCTTCTTCGAAATTGGCTAAAAATTAGAACTTTTGGGCAGATCGAAAATTTGACAATTCAGGGAAAGAAAAGGGATAGATTGTAAATGGATGGGCCGTCCATGGGAGTTTGCCGGTGTCTCTTCAATGCCTAAGCCAAGCCCAAATGATCATGAAAAAGATATGGTAATCAAGTCTTGCAAAATGATGGGCCGGCTTGGCCAAAAATATTATGGACTAATCGATAGGGTCTTTACTGAGTGCTATATGGATTTCTAACTTCTAGTGAAGAAATTTTTCTTGCGCTCCCCATCCCTTTTACTTCCAAATTTGGATACTATGCTTGACTCCTTCAATACTATGAGCTTTATGACAAATAAATAAAGAATTACTATGAGTTTTAAGGGTTAATACCACAAAAAACCCCAAAGTGGTATACATATAACAAATTTACCAAAAACTAATTTTTTGATCACCAAAAATTTCAAACTGATACACTTTTGATAAATTTATCCCAAATTAGTAAAATTGTGAAAAATTTATCATTTATTAGTTTTGTTTAAATTTTACTATTAAATTGTTGAATTGGATAATACGTGACAATTGACTAATATACCAATTTGGAATTTGCAATTTTATTCTTCGTTTGTCACAGTTATACTAGTTTTGTGATTTTTTGTAGTATTAACTCAAAATAATGGATGATATATTTGTCACAAATGTGCTAGTTTGGAATTTTTTGCAACAAAAAAAAAAAATCAGTGAATTTGTCACAAGTATCCCGATTATGGGTTTTTTGTGGTATTTAGGGTAAATTTATCTCAGATATATCGGTTTGGGGTTTTTCATGATCAAAAAATAAGTTTATGGTAAATTTGTCATATGTATATCAATTTGGAGTTTTTCTTGATATTAATCGAAGTTTTAATTAGTTTAATCGTTGCAAATTAGCAATTATGGATTCGAATTCTAGCATTTCGCATGGCCCTTCATACCAAGAATTTCCTCGAAAAGTTTTAATATAGCGCTTGCGTCGTTTGAAAACGAATACAATGAATTAAATGTTGCAACCCAGCAATTATGGGAATCTTTTGCGTTACCCGTGATTCTTCTCTCCGAGTATTTTCCGGGAACATGTTTTTTTTTTTTTTCAATGTTGCGATAATGTTGTTGATTACATACAAAATATTCTGGGAAAAACACCCTTTGTATTTTGAAGATGACAACCTATTTTGTAAACACTAATATGCGTATTTGAGCGTGCAGAAGAAATCTTCTCTACATATACAAATTCATACACATTATGTTAACAACCGGACGCCTGTGCTAGTGGAAAACTTCCTTACTCTGTAAATGGAGAGCAAAAAGTGTTTGAGTTGGATGAACCTTTGGATTTTGGTGAAAACGAGAGACGTGTACTTGTGGAGGTGCTTGGATGGACCATATAGAAAGAGAACAGCTTGGATATCATGAATACATCGATAAGCTTGGAAAGGCCTGAGCAAAGAAGGTAAATAGACTGAGATTAGGTGAAATTGCCAAATATGGATGGATCGCATTGTAAAGGAAGTTCACACTACAAACGGAGTGGACAACACTCAATGTACTTGGAAACGAAGATTACGCTCTACATGAATTTAATTCAATTGCAAAATGGTACTCTGGTGCCAATTGCAGGCCTTAGAATCCATAGGAGATATTATGAGAAGTCATAGTACGATTTCTGGCTAAGTAGAAAAAGTGTCAAGCAAGTTCACGTAGGCAGTTTGGTCTATTTTAGGTAAGGTTCACTAATTAGATTCAGGTGAATGTTCTGAGCTATGAATAGCCTATATGGCGACTACTTTGAACCATTTGAAATCTCTAATATGAGGAAACTTGAAGGGCTATCTATATGCGTCACAGTGAGAATCGAAGAAAGTGGCCGAGGGGACAAAAAATGATCTGGAACTTGTTCTCATTTCTTGTGCTTATTTATTTATAAAAATCCGGTGAAGTCAATATTCTCTAAGAGAACATGGAAGGGCGATATACGTACAAGTTAGAGTTGAAGGTGGCCGGAGGGATAAAAAAATGCTGTGAAATTTGTTCTTACTTCTCGTGCTTATTCATCTGTGAAAAACCCGATGAAATTTGAGTGTATTAGCTAAGAGACCTTTGGTATAATCATTATAAAAGAGTGCTTTAAACTTAAAGTGCGTTTTCTTGTAGAATGAACTACAATCTCTTGGTATAGATGCAACGACTCTGTAAACACTGTCAAATGCATTAAGAGTTGCACGGTGGATTCTAGTCTTATTTTATCGAGCTGTTAAAGTTGAGATAGTGGAGTAAGTTAGGTGGAACAATCGAACTACAATAAATTGCTTAGTAGTCTCTTCTATCCTTAATCCCCATTTATTTTTCGTTGATAGAAGACATTTCCTCCTCATAGCATATTTCCTCTACACGCACTGTTTCATTCTCCTCCGCACGTTGGTTTTGATGGGTATGACTATACCTTCCTGATTTTGATGGATTTTTTAGTATTCGGGAATTTATTGATTGGCTTCCAAAGCTATATAAGCTCGTTCACTGTTCGGATATCACAAAGCATGGCAAAATAAAGCTTGTAAAGGATGAGTTGACGGATAGAGCATTTTAATGGTGGGAGAGATTGAAAGAAGATTGTTGCAGGGAATGCAAAGTGCTCGTGAGAACTTGGTTGACAATGTGAAAGGTTCCGAAGCAGTGAATTTTTGCAGATGAACCGTGAATAGTTTCGTTTTAATTAACAATGTCGGAGGACCGTGAGCTGTAGGGGAGCGTGCCTGAATATTCCTTCAAGTATGTGAAGCTAGCCTTGCGTGTATGTAACGATTCCAACTCCATTTTCAAGGTCTCAAGCAGTAAGGGTTATCTTCGCGATGTTCCAAGCGTGTCACCGTCCCATTTCTTTTTAATTTTGATATAAGCACATGCGGAAGCGTGCATACAACACCTAGACAACAACAAATAGCCAAGAAAACGACTACTTGCAAACACACAGTTACATCAGTTATATTTACAAGTCCTTTTGTCATGAGTCATTATATTTACAACCACTGCATGCTCTATGCTAAAAAAAGTTAGGGTAAATCTTAGCTCCTCTATCGAAACTGCAACTTCTCCATATTTATAATTATGAAAAACAACGGGGTGAGTCATGGACTCAGTAAGTAAAATCCCTAATTCTCTACTAAGAGGATATCTCATTATCAAAATCTAGTAGGTATAACACTAGCAATACAATATCGATGTCAGATCAATGACAAACTTATCGCTACAGATGTCCATTACCACATACTTCAACGCATGCTTACCTTCAACATATCAATGAACACATCAATATATCATGCTTATGCATATACTAGCACTTATAACATGATTCTTTTACTGTTATTTTGGCTCGACTAGGCCCTCCCGGCTTGTTTGAGGCTACCAGCTTCATGTTGGGTTTCCTGGCTCAACCAAGGCATTTCAGTTCAATTGAGACATCCTGGTGCTAGCTTACCAAAGCATTCGGGCTCAATTCAGGCATCCTAACTCAACCAAGGCATCCTAGGGCTAGTTTACCCGAGACATCCGGGCTCAAACCTAGACATTCTAGCTCAACTAGGGCATCCTATTCAATGAATGAGGCATTGCCGCCAAAGTTATGTAGTGACAGGCACTTTTTCCTATCTAAATGCATCATAAAATGCATCACACAAGTTGGTTTTTTTTTTTTTACTTTTCTTCTTAGTAGACTCATATATGACTCGAAGGCATGCTTATTCAAGTGAGCATGCCATGGCTCTTAACATCATACTATGTAATATGTTGGGCACGATTCTTGATTTGTGGCTTGAGCCGCATGCCTAGACCGATCTCTGCACCAATCAAGATTTGGAATCGGCATACTTCAATACCAATCTAAGGCCTCACAGCTTAGGCCATCGCGACTTGACGTTGATTCCAAGCCGAGCGAACCTCAACCTCATCCCGGGGTGTGAATGCACTCAAGCATGCAAACATGAGCAAATCATATAAAAGAACATTAAAACATACACTTGGCTTATACGGGTGAGCACACCACCAAACTCGACGACGTAGGCTATCGCCCTAGCTAAGGGTTAGAGATTCTACTTACCTTCGATGAACCTCGATAAACTATAGATGATTTACCAATAGAGGGCCGTCTGATGAAGTAGTGGGCAAGTAAGGCCGAGAGAGGGAGAGAGGGTAAGAGAGAGTAAGTGAGGGAGAAGTAGGGCGGTGTGGTGCGGTAATGGGAGAAATGCCCATATTTATAGGCAAATCTCTCATCATTACCTTTCCAAATAGACCAATATGATTTCTTTGAGTGGCAAGCCTATATTGATAAGGTGGCAAGGCTAAAGAGAAAGATGTGGCAAGCCTAATCCCTAGGGCCACACTTGTTTCTTATCTTATTGGGCCACCCAAGTCTTGTAATGATGAAATAGACAACTTGCTTTCTAAATTTTAGGTTAGATGTCATTATGGCATATTCTTTTAGGGGACACTAAAGCATATGACTCATCTCTTGCATTAATGCACTAAGGTCCAAAAGTATTTAATGCATCATTATTCCAATCCAAGAATATTTTAGATGGGCTTGTTTGTCAAGTTGGGCATGCAAGCCCTTGCCCTCCAAGTTTGGGGCGTGTGGCTCTCCATTCCAAGGTGAAAACAGTTTTGAACAACTTTAAAAATAAATATCATTATGCTATCAAATGGGCTCAAAAAATTATAAAATTTTAATATATTGTAGAGAAGATCTCAAATAATATTTTCATGAAGAAAGCCAAGTCTAATTCGGTCTGTGGAAATAGCAGCAAATCATTGAAAATAACCCAACAATTCGTTGGTCAAGCAAATTCAACGGTCGCAGGGAAAGACTCATTTTGAAATCTAAATCCTTACAAAAAAAATTGAAATTTTAATAGGTTATAGGAATAGATGTGCTCTAAAAAATTTATGAATGAAGTATGTCCAAATTTGGAAGGAAATATTTTGTAAAAAACCGAAAAGGCAACTTGGTCACTGCTTTTATTACACTGGGTAGGTTCCAATCGGTAAATGATCGAGTCCTTGTCCCAAATATATCACCTTAGAAAAATCTGAAATTTAAGTATGTTGTAGATTAAGATGTGTTGAACAACTTACATGGAGGAAGTTTTATGAGATTCAAGCAACAAAAAACTCTAAAAAATCAGAAAACAGTGAAGGTCTAAACAGTTTCGAGAAAAAAACTGGAAATCAAAGTCAAAAACTAGGGAGCCCAAAGGTGGCAAATCTATGGAGGGGAGGTGGCACCCTACAAGATTACTTTCCATCATTCCCTTAGATTATGAGTCACCCTCCTTTCATTAATTACTTGGAACACATAAGCCTCTACACTCATTATTCTCATTTAATGCGTTCACACTCATTTTCTAGGAAAATTTGACTAATCGAAGGCCAAGTGTTCATGCTTAGTCCACGCTCCCTAAATTACTACATGACGAAGGCAATGAATGCAACTTATAAAATATATAAGTTAGAAGGCTATCTCATTGAGCAGTAGTTAATCAAGTCTAATCATGACTGACTACTTTATTTGGCCTAAGGTTCATGCCCAAGTCATGATAGGACGAAACTAGGTGCAACTGGGCTTAACTGGTGAAACCGAGTTTGGACTTCTCCTTTATCATGTAAAGGGCTCACGACTAAGTCCAAGGGCCAGTCGAGCGGTCCTCTAGTCAGTCCGCTTGCCGATTATTTAGCTGGCCCTATGGCTAGTCCTTGGTCCATAAGGGCCAGTTTGGCAACTTGCCAAATAGCGCTTGTTTCTATTTTTTTGTTCCCGGAAGTAGATTTGGAATAGAAATGCGTTTGGTAAAATTTTTGTTTCCGAGAACAAATTTGTATTTTTTTTGTTCCTGAAAGTAGATTTGGAATAGAATCGAGAATAAAAAAAAAAGTTGCTTCTTTGTTCCAGGGAACAATTCTAGAATCAAGTCAACCTATTTTTTCTTTTTCCTCTTCTTTCTTCTTGTTCTTCTTCCCTCTCCCTTGTTCTTCAAGTGTTGCCGCTGCCGCTGCCGCCGCCGCCCCCGCCGTCCGTTGTTCGTCGCCATCGGTCGCCGGCGAGCTCGCCAAGCCAAGGCAAGGTCCAGCGAGGCCTAGCGAGCTCGCCGGAGGCTCGCCCAGCCACCGGCAGGCCTCACCCGACCACCAATGAGCCTCACCTAGCCGAGTGAGGCTCGGCCCGGCCCTGGGCCAAGGCCAAGCTCGCCCGGCCGCTAGTGGGGCTCGACCTCGCCGGGGCACCGTGAGGTCGATGTCGCTTGGTCGACTTCGCGGTGGCCCGGCAAGGTCAAGCCCGCCGGCGGTTGGGCGAGCTCGGCCTCGCCAGATCCGGGTGAGGCCGGTCGCCCGGCCAAGGCTCGGCCGAGCCTTGCCCGGCCACCGGTGAGGGTCGGGTGAAGAGGCACCGCCTCGCCGAGGGCTGGTGACGCTCTGGTGTGGTCGTTGACCCTTGTCTGGCCGGTCGTCGGTCATCACAAGGGCGGCAATCGCCACCTTGAAGAAGAAGAAGAAGAAGAAGAAGAAGAAGAAGAAGAAGAAGAAGAAGAAAAGGGGAGAAAGAAAGGAAAAAAAGAAAAGAAAGAAAAATAAAATAAAATAAAATAATTTATAAAATAAAAAGATAATTTGAAGTATGAAATTTTTCTATATATAGAATATATATTTAATTTTGTATTTTAATTTCTTATTTAGTATTTATATTTATAGTTTATACTATAGTTTATTATTTACTATTTAATAAAAAATTGATTAGTTAATATTTTTATTACTAAGTATAAATATAATTAATCAATAGATTTCTATGATTTGATAGAATTTTAGAATGGAATAGAATTCTAAATTCGAATTCTTTTGAAATTGAAAATATAATAAAATATAATATGATTTCGTCACTCATAAGAAGACAATTATATTGGTGAGTGGTCCATGAGAATTCAACTTCAAATTTACACTCATCTAAAAAGGTAATTGAAAAAGAATTGGAATATAAATTTTATGCAGTTACCAAATGCATTTATGTTCTTTTTCTGTTCCAGAATTAGAAGTTTTGTACAGTTACCGAACGCATTCTATTACTCAGAAATTGTTCCCCGAAACAAAATAAAAAAGAATTATTTCTGATTAGAAATTGTTCTTGGGAATAGAAGTATTACCAAACATGCCCTAACTAACCCTCGGGTTGATTTATGGCCTATTCCCACCATCGGCATATCGATCCTTAGCTTACTAGTCAAGACCAAAATAAGGGTCAAAATCGAGAATGTTACAGTGTACTACGATGAAGCCTTCTAGGCATCAAGTATCCAAATTTTTTTTATTGAGATCAACAGTTGATGACCACATTACTGAGAAAAAATAGTAATAGAGCGGTCACAAGAGGTTCCTGATTATGATTTAAAAAGGAAAATGATAATGAATTTCCTTTTGAGAAGCTGGAGGATTTATAGGTTGAAGTTGAACCATGTGAGGAGTCTTTTCACCACAAAGAAGAGATGATTCTTGAAACTCATTCACCTCAAGTCGATCCAGATATTGAACCAATTGAGGAAATTAGTGTTCAAAGATAATGACTTGCAACAAAGAAGTTCAAATTTAGAGGAAAGCTTTCAAACTGGGTGTAGTGTCATCTTTACGAGGACTAGACGGGGTGTGAAATTTAATGAATGATCGATTTTATTCATAGCCACATGTTTGAAGATCCATAGAAGTTGGGCAGAAGTACACCCCAAGTGCTAAAATTTGGTACGGAGAAACACTTAAGTGCCAAAACTTTGGAAATGTACACTTAAGTGCCAAAATTGGAGCTAAAATCGAAGTAAAATGGATCACTTAAGTGCTACTCTGGCTAAAATCCGGCCAAATTGCTGACGTGGCAATTTTCCGGCAAGGTGAGTGCAAAACGGTGTCGTTTTGCACGCCGACGTGGCGAGAAAATACAAAAATGACGTCCTTTTGTCTCGATGTGTAAATAATTAATATAAAAATTAATTTAATTTAATTTAAGCTTAAATTTATTTAAAATATTCTAAAAAAATTAAAATTAAAAAAAAATGGGGGGGAGGGGGTGGGCAATGGGAGGCGGTTAAGGGATGAGCCCTCGCTGCCGTCGGGAAAGGCCGGCGATGGAGGGGGCGGCCCTTGGTCGACCAACCACGAGGGGCTCGCGCCACGACCCTCGACCCAAATGGCGGGCGAGGGCTCCCCGCCGTCGCCGGGAAGGGCCGGTGACGGTGGGGGTAGCATCGGCTGGGGTCGTCGGGCCACGGCCGGGGCCGGTGACGCCGGCCGACTGGTGGCGAGGGCCCGCGAGCCCTCGCCATCGGTTTGCCAGGGGCGGATGAGGGCTCGCGGGCCCTCTTCGCGACCCCTAACCGGGCCCGATGACCTCTGCCGATGCTCCCCTCACCATCGCCGGCCCTTCCCGGCGACGATGAGGAGGCGGCGAGGGCCCGCGAACCCTTGCCCCAGATCCGGCGAGGGCTCACGGCCCTCTCCACCGGTCGGCTAGGGGCCGACCACCCCGACCGACCCTCCCCTCTTTGTCGCCGGCCCTTCCCGACAACGGCGAGGGCTCAACCCTTAGCCGCCTCCCTTCGGCCCTCTTTTTTTTTTTTTAAAGTTTTTTTAAGAATATTTTAAACAAATTTAGTTCTAAATTTAATTTAATTAATTTTTATATCGGTTATATACACATCGAGACAAAACGACGTTGTTTTTGTATTTTTTGTCACGTTAGCGTGCAAAATGACGCCATTTTGCACTCACCTCGCTGGAAAATTGTCATGTCAACAATTTGGTCGAAGTGGCATTTAAGTGATCCATTTTACTCCGATTTTGGCACTTAACTGTACCTTTCCAAATTTTTGATACTTAAGTGTCCCTTCGTGTCAAGTTCGGCACTCCAGGTGTCCGCACCTCATCGAAGTTGTTAGTTTCAAAAATCACTCGGAAAAGCGATTTGAGAATTTGGTGGTGAGGCGGAGAGATGTGTTTATTGTCAAACACTTTAAAATTTGAGGATATGTCTTTACTATTATGGTGAGTATGGTTCAAATCTCAGGACTTGCCAGAGTCAAGTTTTCTACCCGGTGGGGAAGAATGACATCGAACATGATAAATTTCAAGAATACGAAATGAATTATTTTCCTTGTTTTTAGGATTTTTAGATTATTATCTTAGACGCTTAGGTAACTTTATTTATTTATTAATCATATGATATACTTATTATTAGGAGATCTTTAGAGTTTTTAGGCTATTTATATCCGGGTTACTCTCTTTCGTAATCAACTTTCGATGTTAAATTTTGAGAATAGTATTAAGAGTTTATCTCTACTCGCTTCAAGCGTGTTGAGCCTTTGTTTGTGTTTGCAAGTTTCACTTGTCCTTTGAATTGCACATCGAGTTATGCCTTGTGTCACCCATACGAGGATTAGGCGCATAAGTACAGCAAAATAAAGAGTAAAAAAGATAAAGAAAAATCGAGACATAAGATTTATCTTGGTTCACTTTTAAATTAAGGTTATACCCAGCAGATGATTTTTACTATAAGTAGCATATTCCATCTCTATGTTATAACTCTCAATCATAAGAGAAAGAGATTATATATATACAACCTATTCCCAACCCAATTCGTAGCCCCCTCAACTCCTTTGCCGCGAGCCCTGACGGAGATGACCACGGCAAGGAACGACGGCTAGCCCAGACCTCTCAATCGCAGTGGTGCAGCCAATAGCTCGGCCGGTCCAAGTTTTCTCAGTCGAGGTGGCACCGTGAGCCGGATTGGTAGCGGGTCGACGAAGGTTCTGGGTGTGGGTGGCAAAGGGAGCGACATGAGCAGGCTTCATCGCCAGGGGCTGCATGGTGGTAGCGTTAGGCTAGGCTTGTTGGTCACGGCTGAAGGCATGCTCAGGTTGAAATGCGAGAAGGGCGGCAACGGCTAGAAGCAGCACAGATCAGCTTAATGTAGGGATGGTGTCGAGGGCTGAACAATGGCGGCATTAGGTTGGGCGTTGTAGGCGACGCCGATGATAGATGACGTTGGGCTGCAGCAATGCGGCAGAGGTCTCACGAGGGCAAGGGTCTTCGTGATTTGGCCAAGAGATAATTCTTTCTCTCATATCTTACCCTCCGCCCTCCAAATCTACTCTTCTCTCTCCCACCAGCCTCAGATCTAGCCTTCCTCTTCTCCTCTTTGGCTTGCTTTCTCCCTTCCCTCTCAGGTTTGCTCACTCTCAAGCCTTCCCCAATGTCTCTCATGGGAAGTCGTCGAGCTCGCTGCCCTCGTCTCCCTTTCTTCGTGAGTCCTTTGGCCTCCGCCCGATGCCTTATTTATAGGCGGAGGGGGGCCGGTTGACGGAGCTTCGGCCGCCAATCTTTGGTGTGTCGACCAGCCTTGGTGCGGTCAAACCGGTGTCCCCTCAGCCGCCCACTTGCTCTACTCTACACCGCCTACTCGATTGCATTGAAGGCATGCTCCATCCATCATCGGTCTACGCGTGGGTTGCAAGGAAGAGGAAGGAAGGAGGAAGGAGGGGAAGAGAGAGGCCGGGCCGGGCTGAGGAAAAATGGCTGGGCCCCGGGTTCGCGTGGGGGAAAGAAAAAGAAGAAGGGGGACTAGGCATGAAGGCCCAGTCCTTGTGGCCCCCTTTTTATTTTTATTATTATTATTATTATTATTATTATTATTATTATTATTATTATTATTATTATTATTATTATTATTATTATTATTTTATATGATTATCCGAAAATAGGGTAAGAAAAATAAATAAAACAAAACTTAGTAGATGCAAATAATGTCCATACTTAGGTAAGGTGAAAATCATTTTTGTTAAGGTCAAATTGATCCCCAAATTCCTATGCAATTTAATCCTAAATATTTAGTCAAAATTTAGGTGTCAACAGTGAACGATGAAAATTATTTTTATTCATTTACATTTATAGCCGATACAAACGATTATTTTTAAAAAAATATTTTTCAGATCATTTATTTTCAGCAAAGCAAATGGACCTAGCATTGAATGCAGTGAATGGACCTAGCATTGAATGCGGTGATAGTGAATGCAGATTCACTGTCCAAATAGATGTTCTCGTTTGTTGTGTCGCTCATTTGTATTGACTACAGACACAGCAAACAATAGATTGCCACCAAAAACCCTCCCCTTCCTCCCCCACTCTTCGCAGGTTTCTAGCTGTTGTGCCCTCGGTCACCACGTCTCCTGCCGCCATCACGGCCGGCTAAGTCGCAGTCGCCACTGAAGAAATCATCATAGGATCGTGCCGCTTGCAATTGCGACTTCTTTCTCTCTCTCTCTCCCATTAACCTCGTCGACCGCAATCTGTCTTAGTTGAGATCTCAATGAAAACGATTAAATTGCAACAATATTTTAATTATGGTGTTGAGACATCCCTAAAATATATATGGTGATCGAGAGAGAGAGAGAGAGAGAGATCCTAGACGCTGAGAAGGTTGCCATCAACCAAATTGAAAGGGCAATAGCAATTGAGATGGCAAACTGTTGAGTAGCGGCAGAGATAGAGACAGAGACTGAGAGAGGTGCTTAGTGTAAGCGTTTTGCTCTTTTTGATTGGATGTGATGATAACTCATATTGAAAAGAAAAAAGTACATCTAGTGATCCGGCAAAAGAGAGAATTGTTGAAGAAAACATTCAAGAGAATAAATCTGCCTCCAATTACAGTTTATCAAAACAGGAGACGGCACTTCCATGCCCTCCAATCTATAGAAAGAAAACTTTTGGATGATACTATGTATACAAAACTTGAAATTTATAACTAACATATCATGTGATGGAAATTACAAGCGGGAATTTAATTAAGTGGATCATAGTCAGCACTCAAAAAGAGTTTACCTCATGGTTTAGAACACTCATTTCGTAAATCAGTTCTGATATATTTAGCATCATTCAAAACGTCTTCTTGCTTGTTATGCTTCTTTGGTGCAAAATGGGGCTAATGCAACACAACCGATTTTGATTTCATACACTCCTAATTAACTCTTCTAAAAGAATAGGCACAGAATTAAGCCAAATACCAAAAAGTTATAAAAAAGAAAAACTAGTATCATCACTTACTGAAGTGATTGCTACGACAAGAACAAGATGGGAAAAAAGCGTTGTTGCTTGTATGAGCTATGCAATGCTTTGAACAAACGTCCGATCCATCATCAATGTTTGTCCTTTTTAGAGGGGCACGGCGTCGGTGAAGTATCAGGCATTCGGGGAGGGCATTGTGTGCTGAGAAATTCACTTGTAAATGCTCGAAGATCACCCTCTCCTTCGACCATGGTGGTTGGTAATGAGCTGCCGCCACTGAATTGACACGGATCAATTGTCCTTCGCAGTAGCGTGCCAGCAGCCCATGAAGATGGATGCACCGTCGGATCAAAAAGTGATGATACATCATATTGGGCGGGCATGGATGGCGAGGCCGACAGAATTGGAAGGTCAGCTATAGAGAGAGAATGTGGCACCACCGGCAACTGCATTGGAAGAAAGGGTGGCGGAGGTTGCGTCGGTAGCTCTAGTGGTCCAAGATGGGCTTGTAGATATGAGAGCTCAGCTTGTAGGTTTACCACCTGGGTACATAGGAAGATCATATGCTGAGAGTTAATTAGACAGGCCTTGGGTAAGGAAATTTCTAGGTTTGTCAATTACCATTAAGTTAGTAATGACAAAATCTGGTTGTAAGATAAAATTGTCGGATAGAACATTTTATCCTATCCTCAAATTTGTAGTCTCATGTTCGAACCAGAAACTAAACATTTTCCCTCTCTAATAAACACAAGAAAATGTTGTATAAATTTGTTCTAGAGATCATGTGGGGGACAGCCATAAAAAATTATGTTTCCATTAGGAATTAGTGTGAATCTCACAAATTCTTGAAATTGAATTGTTTTGCTTGATCTAGTAGACTCAATCTTGGTGGTACTTGCTCAATAAACACTTTAGTTAATAAACCATCTATTTTTACCAAATTACTTGATAAACCAAATTCAATAAAAAAAATTATATATATTTAATTGACATGTCTCAATTTTTTTATATCTATAAACCCAAAAATATTTCTGTTTTATAAACTTTTGGATGAATGCATGCCATCACCCCCAAACACAGTCATTAATATCTCTCTTGGCGACCATAGTCTTCTTTTAAATGTGCATTATATATATGCCTTGTCTAAATCGAAAAGCAGCATAATATTCACAACTTCAGTAATTAGATACATGTTGAACCGTAATAAAGTTTACCCTAGCCTCTTCCGGGCCTTCTCCAAGGCATTCTCGAAGGCTTAAAAGCTAACTATATTCTTTATTTTTCCCCAGTAATAGAAGAAAATAATCACCAATCATAATCAAATAGTAACTTCTGCTAGCTCTCGTCCAAGTGTGCGTTCCGTAGCATAGGATATGTAAGTGAAAAACTCTAAATAACTCTTGTTCAGGATGCTATCAAAATCTTGAAACAACCAATGAGTCAATCAATCGCAAGAAAGATGTCATCTCAAAAGTCATTAATGAAGGATTCGGTATGTGTCATGACTATAAACAACGTAAAATGTGTGATGTTAGAAAAAGACCGGGCGGTAAAGAGAACATAAGAGCGGTAGGATATCTTCGCAGATCATTTTACGTGCACCAACGAAATAGGGAAAGAAAACCGATGGCAAGTATCCAGAGAGTACAATGTTGCACTTGAACCTCAAAGACGTTGACTCTGCTGAGTTAGTGGATTATCTTGACAAGAAAGGTGACCAAAAGGAGAGAGAAGAAGACATTTAATGATAGCACAATGGTTTTCTGGCGAACCTATCCGGACGTTGAAACCGACCATTTCCTTAATAACCGTGAAAAGACGAGATACGTGAAACACTGAAACTTAGTACGCTCTGATGACAGCACACAGACTCTCACGCACTCGTAGTAACCGCCGACCGCATGATTTGTATAACTCAATAATCAGGAAAAAATTTCTGGGTTTCTGCGAAGCATATAATGCTCATGCCATATATCACGGCATGCTCTAAATGTTCGCCGTTTCCCAATGGTTCTTCTTTCTCGTGTTTCAGTTTCTGCAACCCTAGGAAGCTAATGATCCTGATCATGTCAGAAACTAGTCAGTCTACGTGTTGTTAGACTCGATCATTTCTTCCTTCCAGGAAAAGAAAAAAGTCAACCACTTGGAACAAGAATCGGTGATTCAATCCAGGTGAAAAATTGGATTGATTCTTGTAAATAGGTTTTATTACCTGTTGCTGGAGAGCAAAGATGTGGGCGACGCATCCGTAGACAGGGTCTCGAAGGCGAGCTTGCGCCTCGTAGCATATCGCCACGACAGCGTCTTGCCGCCTGTGGGCTGGGATGTTTAGCAGCAGCTTCGAAGCGTTGCTCGCCCCGAAAACTCTGTGGACTGCTGCGAAATGAGCCGCTCCTTGCTCCGAGTCGAAGTAGGGCGCAAAAACACATCCCGTGATGCACTTCCTCCTCAAGAACTTGCATGCTCCGCAGGGTCCACCGCTTCCGCCACCGGCGGTGCTGGCGATCTCGCCGCTGGCGGATGCACTTGAGCTAGGGTTTGAGCTCATCTCTTCGAGTGGATTTATGATCGGATGGTGGGAGTTTGTGGGGTCATTTGGAGGAGATGAGGGAGTTTGATGAAAGAGTAACGAGCCGGGATTTTAGGGTTTGGTTTGCCTGGTTTCTTTGTTGTTTTTGGGGGTTATGAAGATGACGATGGAGGGTTGTAATTAAAATGGAAGGAGTCTTTAAAGCCACGCGACAAAGCAAACTTGCACGCAAACAGCTCCGATGTACATAGCCATCTATTTTTAATTTTAAGTAAATCTTTCCAGTCTATTTTCCACTCAGGCAAATCTCTCTCCAATGAAAGACACGTGTCCTTAATTTTTCTTTTCAACTGTTACATCCTTCGTTTCCATATCAACGCGCCATCTCAATAAAAGATCTATGCTTAAATGTTTGACTCAAAAATACATGAAGGGATTGAATCAACACACTCCTCGCTAGAATTCTCTGCTTCTTCTATCTCGGAACTAAGATTAAAAATAAAAAAAAATAAAAATAACGGCTGCTTATTCAAGAAACGAGACATGAAACAAAGCCGTTCAATGTGTGAAAAATAGAAATAAATAACTTATGCCATGCGAGTGCCATTTATTAAAAAGAGTTAGCTGAGAATTGAAACAAGAACCCATAAATTGGGTATCCATCTTGGACTACATTCGTTGCAAATGGATAGATTTTTCCTCTTCTTCTTCTTTTTGCGTTCACTTTGACATAAAATGCATTTCACAGTGTCCCCAAATCCAATAATTAATGTGTAAGATTCAGCAAAAATAATCATAAAATAAATTAGCTTTCGCCGTGTTCCATCTTTTTCTCAAGTTGTACACTATAGATTTAGCTAAATCGTGTCTTGCCCCGAATTCCCTACCACTGCTCTAGGAAGTTGATCTGCTTAATATTAAGAATCGGTAATGCGTGACCCACTCATGTCCCCTTTAGAAGACAGTTTGAATTATTAATGCGAAAAATGCTCAAATAGCCGAACTTTTGGTGACAAAATCAATTTCTCTCTCTCTCTCTCTCTCTCTCTCTCTCTCTCTCTCTCTCTCTCTCTCTCCCCCTCCTCCCCCCCCCCCTCTCCATTATCTAATTAAACCTATTTTTATTTTCCCATGCGAGTGTGTTTCCTATATAGCATTAGACATTTATTGGGACAGCTTGAAAGGCGTCTTTGCATATTCGTGGGATCCTTGCAAATTGTGATCAATCGGCATAAGCACTATCCTAACAAAGAAAATCCAACAGAACTACATCTTTAGTACAATCATGGTTTTCCAACCTAGTAATGGAGTCCATTAATCAGAATAATCATAGTTCTTTTGAATTACTTCTTTTGGGGAGGATGGGCCCCGCGTGTTGTAAGTCCATGTTGGGAATTTCGGGGTGCTTTGGATTTGATGAATTAGGATAACTTTGGAGTGTCCATGGACACGCCAAGTCAGAAAATAGGTAGAAGTTTCAACTTTACAGACAAGCCTCACGCCGTACCCAAGCAACGTGGATATTTTTCTAATAGAGATGGGCATAATTCAAATTGAGAAATAGTAATTCCTTGGCTTAAACAAATCTATCACGATTCCGAGTGTATCCACACCCGGTCAATGCTAGCATTCGAATCGTTGCGCTTCTCGTGAGACCTACGTAATCTAAAGTTGCAACTACATCGCGTAAACACGATGGAATAACTGACCAGATCAAAAGTAGGAAAAAGCATATCACATTTGATATCATTTATGCATCTACAGCTACACCTTATTAACCCTTGAGGTACATGTGTGAGGAGGTATAGACGAGGTCCCACATCGGATAAGTTCGGAATTGGTTCATTTATGTTACATTTGGGACCTAACTTATTGACTTAAATTTTTTAATGAAGGTTATCTAACTAGATATGTTAACATGATCTAACGTAAGCTTTTCTTTGAGCATCTCACTTATTTGAAATATTGGATTTTTGTGGCTCATAAAACGGTAATTCCACCGCACCATAGAAACTTACCTCGACTAAAGATTATAATCTTCATTTTCAGAGCATTCAATAATCCTTTATTCATCTACTACTCATTCATATGATCTCAATTCCACGCAATGGCGATAGGACGAGGATGTCAATCATGCCCCACGTCCTATCACATATAAGGGCCTGTTTAGTAACACTTACGGGGACAATTGATTCTATTCTTTTGTTTCCGGAAACAAAAGAAAAACAGAAATCTATTTAACAATTTTTTCTTCTCGAAAACAAAAATCCATTTTTTATTCCCATGAATAGATTTGGAACAGAATCAAAAAGTAGAAAAAAGTTGATTCTTGTTCTCGGGATTAATTCCTATAATCAAGTCTAATTCTTTTCTTTTCTCTTCTCTTTCCTTTTCTTCTTCTTCTTTATGGCCGATCACCGGCCTCGGCCATGGCCGATGATCGACCAACATAGTGGTGGCTCGGCCTTGCCGGATCTGGGCGAGCTCGACCTCACCGGATCTGGGCGAGGCCAACCTCACGCAGCCTGGTTGAGGTCAAGCCTCGCTAGTGGTTGGGCGATGCTGAGGTTCATGGTGACAAAGTGAGCCTCTAATGAGCTCGCCAAACCTCACCCAACCAGTCACTAGCCATCGCCATGGCCAACAACTGGCCACAAAGAAGAAGGAAGAAGAAGAGAAAAGGAAAAAAAAAAACAAAACAAAAGGAAAAGAGAAATATAATAAAAGTATTAAAAAATTTAAAATAGATAAAAAAAATCAAAAACCTACCAAACTTATTTCCATCCTAGAAATAGAAATTTGGACAGTTATCAAGCACCTTCAAAAATTCAAAAATTATTGCCATAATCAAAATAAAAATAAAAATTATTTTTGAATAAAAATTGTTCTCGTGAACATAATAGTCACCAAATACGTCCTAAGTGAGCCAATCATAAAAGTCAACATGCCAAATCCCGCAATCAAAGCATTAACATTAGCTATTGAAAAAGTCTCGTCTGTTGCCAATCAGCCGACATAATTGTAGAAGATGGAACCCCGTTCTCATGATAAATTCAAAATTTGAACAACACTTCTTTTACGTAACACTTATACCTCGTAATAGGTTGATATGATCAAAACTTTGCTATCGATGTAATGAAAGTATGTCGCTTCACGACATTGCATTGTCATGTCATGTGATGTATGCGTGTTTTTACAATGCAAATTTCTGAATTCCTTGAAGCAGATCTCGTTGCAGACAAAACATAAAAGACTGACGTCAAAAAGAAGTAAACAAAGCGAACCATCATGCATCAGTTTCTAGAAATCGTCTTCCCTAATTTTCAACGAAGTCATAGTCAAAAGACGTGGGGGAAAGATTCTTTAATAGATCGTAACGCTGCTTCCACCGCGCCGTCCGGAGATTGTCCGGTCTTTGTACCGCGTCAAGGAACCAGAGACGAAAGCTTCACTCAAGCCAGGCAAACCCAACACGTGCGCGTCTTTGAAATGACATTCTATTGCGACTTTTAGGGAGCAACAAGGGTTCTTTAAGCAATTCTTTTGCGGTGACTTGTTGGATGCGTTGATGAGTTGATCTTTCTTTTATGGGGATCATTTCAAGGAAAAATTATCAATTCAATTCTAAATTTTTTAACTTTATCAATGTAGTCCAATAACTTTGCGTGAAAATTTAAAATAATCTTCTAGTCAATTGCCACCGAAAATAACTAACGTGGTGATCTACAAGCTGTCAACGTCAAAAAACTATGTAGAATGGCTAATAATAACTAGACGTTATGTTAATAATTTCCTGAGACAATTGGCCGAAAATTGAAAGGATTATATGGAATTTCATGCGAAAATTTAAGAATATATTAGTGAAACTGAAAAATTTAAAACTGAATAAGTAATTATTACGATAATTTACTGTTTAAATTATTTTGTGTCCATTAGTTCATTGAATAATTGCTCAATTGTCAACATAATAGTCAAATCGATTTCTCTTATACATGTGTAATTTTATTTCTTTCTTATTAGTTACCCAAAATGTTGAAATATTTCCCGTATTACTTAATAATGGATCATAAATGCTCTTTATATTTATGTGGTTTATCTTCATCTATCAACTTAAGCTTTTGGATTGAGTTTTTTAACATGGTTCCAAAGTTAGTGCGTCCACCCTTCGTGAGTCAAATTCTATGCACCACATGTAATTCCCCACCTTGTCCTAAAAAGATGTTAGATTTTATTTAATTTTTCTCGAAGTAATTTAAATAAGGATATTTTGATTTGTAAATTAGGGTTTTTTTTCAAGCGCCGCTCTCGCTCTAAACTCTAGGTTACGATTTCCCCTCTTTTACCTTGAAGCCATTGCCTCTGTAGTGCCCTCCCTGAGGGAGAGAGAGGGACCTTTCTTTACCCCTGCCCCTCCCTCCCTTCCCTCTCCCTCTCTGTCTTCCTCTTCTCTCTTTTGAAACTTTCCGTCCTTCTTTTCTCTCCGATCTGTTGTGGGAATTTGTGTGTGAATAAATTTTTGAAATTTTGGGTGAATGTGGAGATAGTTCGGCCATATATCCAATCGACAACCACAAAAGAGGATGTTCATAACGTAGCTCCACAACCTCTCCGAGATTGGACCGCCCTTCTCTTCTTATTTGGATTTATTACAAGTTTTAGGGGTTTTACTCTCTTGAATTAGATCTAACTATAGATTTGGGGGTTCCTTACATGTATTTGTTATTATTCTTTTAACATTTTAATGTTGGTGTCTCTATACAACGATGATAATGAGTACGTTGAACCTATATGTGGACCGCAAACTATTGCAAATAGAGCGAAAAATCTCAGTTTGTGCTCATCACTGAATCTAGTGATTGGTTATCGATCGATTACAATTTCAGATCTATTCTTGAGGAATGAGAGTGCACTTCTACTTGTAAAAATGGTACTTTTTTATTTGTTTTCTGGCTTTTGATCTATTCCGTACTTACTTGGGATTTGTTAGGCTTGAAAGCCTTCTATGTATCTCTCAAATATTATTATAATATATGAGTGGCATTTTTCTTACAACCAAAAAAACAATTATGGTTTCTTTCGTAATCATTCGTTATGTTTTCATTCATAAGACAACTTAACTCTTTGTTTTTTCACACTTCAAGCTTGCTGCAACCTCGTGTTATGCGAGAATCCATTTCTATCTAGATTATCAAGTTAGAATTATTGCTTGATAGGTCAACCGATCATTTACTGAGGATCTATTGGCACATATATATTTAAATTAAGAAAGAGTACGAAAAAAAGTCATAAACATTTATACTATTACCAATTCAATCCTACTCATAGGATCTCTCTAATGATGACTTGACTTCCTCTCAAGCAATTTTCCAGGCAAAATTCACCGGATTAACTACATTGAAAAATCATGAAAAAATTTATGACTAAATTAGTCAACTTAAAAAGTTCAGGACTGAATTAGCCAATACACAATAAGTTTAGGATTTTTTGGACCATTTTTTCTCAATAAAGCAATTGGTTCTATATCGACCTTTAGTTTGTAGTAATCACGTATGACTTGCCGTCATATGACCCACAAACAAGAGCTATTAATTGCATTCCATTAGCATTAACATTAAAATTACGCATCAGAAAAAAAAAAAGATGTGTGAACTATGTTTAAGAATTAACACATCTATAATATTTGCAACGACCACTCATCTCTAATTAATTTTGTAACCGCATTTTTTTTTTGGTCGGTACGTAACCGCATAATTAGTTTAGTGCAAAAACGCGTTAATCTACAAGAAAACCTTAAAAAAGAAAACACAACAAACTAAGTCTTCTTTCTATAAAGATGTGCGGTCAAAAACCACAAGTACTCGATGCATATTTCAATAGTCTTGCATGTTGAGCACTCAAGAAACAAGCACCCAGAAATACAGGGGGGACTGCCTACCCAAACGTGACACATAATCACAATTAAAAAATTAAAATCAAGTTGTAGTTTCTTTTCCTAATTAAAAGATTGGGATTGCTCGAAGCTTTTGATAACAAAAACCTAATTCCTTGCATGACTTTGTCAAGAACCCAATGTGTAATTTAGGACCCCACTTTCTCCCTCCTTTCGCTGGTGTGGTCAACACACACACCCACCCAAGGCTTTAGACAAAAGACATGCTGCGTACCTTAATCAATTTCGCTTGTTCTAAATTAAGAAGAACGAAAGGGGGTTGTCGAAACGACATGTAGATCTCGAAATCGTGAGATGTCAATACGAAAGTAGGGGGAGACAGCTCTATCAAAGTTCGAAAAAGCCTTGAGCAAGGAAGGTCTCATCAATGATAGAAACACAGCGAAAAATGGGTCAAAAGGGGGAGAGAGGAGGCACCGCCAGGTGAGGAAGATGCTTAGAAATTGCATTAATTAATGAGTTAATAAATTATTTAATTACTTAATAACCTCTCAATCAGTGATTGTAGTCGAGTGATCCACAGAGCGATTGTGTTGACCTTGTGGAACGTGGGAGATGAGGAGTTCGACCCCACCACCTCGAGTTAGGGGAAAAGATAGCAGATGAGGCTCTTTGAGACATTTACAATTTAACATTCTAAGTTATTTTCTCTATATAATGTATGTATTTTTCTTAATTTTTTTCATTAACTAAGTTTACCTTCTATTTCGAATAACAAAACAATTAAACAACATTGGAAGATTCTTTCAAGAACACTTTAAATATTTTCGTTTTTTACGTTTATCTAAAGCATATGGTCGCCACATTTTATGCACTTGGAAAGTATTCGGCTCCAAACTAGGCAGAAGCTACCGCGCTCCCGTATCGTGTGTGGCGAATTTGCATAAGCCCATCCAGCACTTGCATGCAACTATGAACTCGACGATGAGCTTGAATCTTCGCACTGGAATTGCAAAACACAGACAAGACGATTCAAGGACAAAAGAAGGCATGGGACGGTGGAAAACATACAGCTTCGTTCGGTTCCACATCGGGACTCTAATATATTTTGGGTAAATGCAAATGGCATTTGATTTGTCTTTTGCTCAACCATGAGAAAATGCAATTGCATCAGGTCTTGGCCCAAAGCAAGTCTAGAGGTCTTATGGAATGATGCATTTCCAAAATGCAAATACAAATTTTTCTTCTAACTTTGCCTTTGCTCAACTATCATAATTCCATAATTGTCCTTACCTAATGTGACGTCACAAGCTAGGTTTGAGGCCACTGACAAGGTTGTATATGGTTGACAACGAGCCAAATTTTGCGCCAATAGCCTCGCCCAAGGTTGCTCAACCTTAGGCAATAGTCCCCTAGGTCGCGGGGCCCAAGCAGTGTCACTTGGATTCATTACCTAGGCGAGGTTGCTAGCGCTAGATCTTGCTCATCGATAGCCAAATTTGGCCTCGCGAGAGTATTGCTAGAGGCTCACCACTCTCCTGTCGACCGTTGAATTTGCTGGTCATGTTTCTTCTTTTCTTTTCTTTAAAAAAAAATGTTTTACAAAGTGTGATTTTGCCAAACATCATTTAAGCCAAAATTGTTTTCTAATGCACTCTCAAATTTTTAATTTAACAAACACTATTTGCATTTTGGAAAACTCTTTTAGCCCAAAACCATTTGTATTTCCTTAAAGCCAAACCAAATGGGCCCATAGTGGCCACAATCATTTTGCATCACGTCAATAGATTATGGCATCTTGTTCAAAAAAAAAAAAAAGATTATGGCATCTCTCTCTCACTCACAGTTGAGATCTTCACTAGGCATAATTCGCCCTATGTGTATCAATCATTTAACCTTGCATAACATGACAATGATATAATCCTCGTCATCCCCCTGGGGCCGCAGGCGCCACCGATCTTTGTTTGAGTCAATAAACCAATCTAGGTAATTTCCTAAATTGTGCTCAATTAGAATGCTCAATTACCTAAACTGCTTTTAGGTTAAAAGCAATCCAAATGACCAAGACCAAAAGGACTACAAAGCATTAGGGCAAACCCTACTAAAATAGAGCGAAACAGAACACAGGCCCATGGCGAACAATAGAATATTCACAAGCCCACTAACTAAGGGAGTGACCCATTCCAGATTCATAGTTGTCCAAGTAGCCTATATCTATTTCGAGCTCTCGAACGGGAGCTTGTACCCAAATGAGATATTAAAGTAATGGAATAGTCGTTGATGCGATCGAGTCCCTAGGATGGGCCTAAACCCCAACCGCCCCGGTTGGATTTAGCAAACCATATATGTTCGCTATGTAACGTAGAAAAGGATTTGCATATAATATGTATTTGTGTTTGGTGAAGAGGAAAAAACGATTTTGGTCTCAAAGTAAGGATTTGCATATAATATGTATATGTTTGGTGAAGAGCAAAAAACGATTTTGGTGTCAATGTAAGGATTTGCATATAATATGTATTTGTGTTTGGTGGAGAGGAAAAAACAATTTTGGTCTCAGTGTATTGCAAATAGAATATCGATATCGCTACGTGGATTGGTAAGATATATAAGGGGAGATTTTCATTTTGACAAAATGGTAGGACCGAACATTTGGCCTCCCAATCTTCACTGATGCACATGAACCCTCGTCCTCTTCATGATGTCCAAATTTTGGACATCCCACTCGGGAGTCCTTTCCTCAAGGGTGACCTTCTTAGTCCGACGGGCCATGAAAAACAATGAGTGCACAGCACCACTACGCTCTGGCAGAAGTCAAGACTCGAGGTTCATCTTAAGAGAGGGAAGGAGTTTAGTTAGGTCACTCTTTTAGCATGAAAGCAAAAGCGTCTGTTAGACGATTTACCGTCCATTTTACATGATTCTCATTCTAAGAGAAGGGAATTTAGGTAGGTCACACTTCTAGCATGAAAACAAAAGCCTCTGTAAAACATTTACCGTCCTTTGCAACGCGATTTTCATTGTAAGAGGGAGGTAGTTTAGGTAGATCACTCTTTCGCCTGAAAACAAAAGCCACTATTAAACCATTTCCCGCCCTTATAAAATCCGTGTGGCAACCTCTATATTCCACCCATCTCTTCAACCATAAAAACAAAAGCACCCATAGCTAATGATCATGTCTTTGGCTACAGGCGTTCGAGAGGCGTTCGAAGCATTTCAAGCAGCGGACGTGAGTATCGGCTGTTAAAAAAAAAAAAAAAAAGCAGCGGCACGGATGAGTATTTACGATTCTTTAGCCCAAAATGATTTTTTTCCCCTCTCGTGTCCATCTTCTTTTGTGTTTTCAGGGCGACCAAAAAGGCGGTAAGCATTACAGCTAAAGAGGCCTTGAACCAAGTGGCTCCATTGGTCCTAAGGGTGGAGATGTTAACTCTATACTCCACAGCAGTCGAAATTTTCTTGCGGCAATTTCATAACTGCAGCAACGAGTCGAGACGCAAAACGGTGAGCGGGTCTGGAGGTTGCCATGGTTATAAAATCGCGGCAAGAAAATGCTTTGGAGTATTTGGAGCAATTGAACCACTTGATTCAGAGCCGCTTTAGTGTAATGCACACTCTCTTAGCATCTTCAAGTTCGTTCACCCTGAAAATAGAAAAGAAGATAGATATGAAAGCGAACAAAGAAAGAAGAGTCGTAAATACTTAGGTGCGCACTGTTGTTTTCTGTTGACAGCCTGGTTTCACCGTCCACTGCCTGAAATGCTTTGTAGGCCTCTCGAAAGCTGTACGCTGCTTAAACGGCAGTTTTCCATCACATACGTGTATGACCGATGCCTTTGCAATAAGGGCATTTTGCTCTCTCGTCTATCCATTCAATGAACTGCATGCAAAAGTCGACAGGTTCGACCTCGGAAAACCGCACCCACAACAATATTAAAAAAAGGAAGAACATTTATCCCTCGATTTACAATGTTTGGCTTCGCTATCCCATCACATTCTGCAAGTAACAAAACGTGTTACAAGACTGCAACGACCGTTAGAAACTTTAGTTACCTGTACATAACAGCGAGCACTTTCGAACAAAATGTTGGACAGAGGACATGGCGAACCTATCCATATTCAGGTCAGACCTCAACACCCATTCCGCTCTATTCTTTGGCAGGTTTTGCTGCTGTTTTGGTAGTGTCTGCAGTTGCGTTTCTTGGCATAATTCGCTTTTTTACGTGAAAATAAGTAAATCGTTGCTTCTTACCTTAGACCAGCTCTAAGACACTTTTGATAGAAGTCAATCAACAAGACGTGTCTGTAAGAATTATTGTGCGGCCTACATGATATTATTAATTAATTGTTTAATAAATATTTAATGCTGAAAATGTATTTGACTATGAGAAGTTACAACTCTAATGAAATGGTACAATCTTTATTGAGAAACTATTGTTCTTCTAAAGAGGTGCAACTCTCATGAAAATTGAAAGGCATTTTGATGGAAGGCATCTCTTGATAGCATGTGTATATATATATAAGAGTTTAGTCCTCTCTCCACCCATGATGTGAAAACCTCACGTTATATTCTATCCTTCATCAAATAGAATACATTAAGAAAAATGGGTTAAGGGAGAGAAATCGGATTTTTTCGCTTCAATCCTTCATCTCTTTATTTTTACAATATTGCTCTTATTCATTGAATTACTTTTCTACCCCTCTTCGTCGTTTATTTACATATCTGCCCTCCTTTTTTTATTTACGTTTTTTTGCCCCTGTCTTCGCTAAATATTTACATTCTGCCCTCTTTGATGATTATTTACATTTTTGTCCTTGTATGCTAGATAATTATGATTCTGTCTTGGCTGATTATTTACCATTTTTCCCTTGGATGCCAAATTTACTGTCTTGCCCCCCTAGAATAATAATTTTATGGTTTTACCCTTATGCTTTAATTATGATTTGCCCTTGGATGCTTGGTGAATATTTGTGCTTTACAATAATAAAAATTCAATCAAGAATGTTTTTGTTAGTCACCAAAGTGGCTAAATCTTAAGGTATTTTGAATTTTTGATATTGTAAATTATTTTATTCAATTACCCATGATTAATTAATGCTATGATTAAAATTTATATGTTAATATCCTTATTGATGTTATGGGTATATTGAAGTTCATTTATTACAAGAACTTAGGGATTAACCCAAAGGTTAATCAATTTCTTATAATTCATGGACATAATAGTTGGTAATTAATATTTCTTGTTGAATTTGTTTGTATATCCAAAGGTAGCAAATAAATTTTAACGAGACATATTTATAATTACCAAATTATATTTATTAGCATCATTATGGTTTAATGTATGTTGGTATATCATAAGATTTCCCAAAGGAGAACTATGATGTACATGTGTCGTTTAGTTTGAATTTGATTAGGTGATATTCTCAAAGTATTAATGTATGAGTATTTTCTTGCATATTTGTAGTATTTGTACCCGTTTCACTTCATTCACACGCTTCATATACTCCTTTGTTCAATGGAATAAATTTTTCTAATTTAAGTGAACAAGTCTAGCTTTACTTAGGTGTCTTGGATCTTGATTTGGCACTTGAAGTTGAGAAACTAGCTGCGATTACTGATGAGAGTGACTATGATGAAAAGACTTTCCATGAAGCTTGGAAAGATCTAACATACTAAGTTTAATATTCATGCGAATGATAGTTGCAAATAATTTAAAGACTACCCTTCCCAAAATTGACAGTGCTAAGGAATTTATGAAATTTGTGGAAAATCATTCTCAGACTGCTAAAAAGTCATTTGCTAATACATTAATGAATACTTTAACCACCATGAAATATGATGGTTCACGTACCATGCATGAGCATGTTCTTGTGATAATGAACTTAATAGCAAAGTTAAAGCTTTAGGAATGAACGTAAATGAGTACTTTTTAGTACAGTTCATACTTAATTCCTTACCTCATGAACAATATTGGCTATTTCAAATGAATTACAATACTATAAAGGATAAATGGAATATAAATGAATTAGTCAGTATGCTTGTTCAAGAGGAAATAAGGATAAATAATCAAAAGACTCATTCTATTCATTTATGAAGTCATCAAGAAGTTGAAAAGAAATCCAAAAAGAAAGGTGGAAGGAGTAAGAAGAAAAGATTATACGTCTTGAATGAATCTTCTAAGGTTTATCAAATCTACAAGAAGGAACACAATCTTATTAATTGTCACTTCTATAATCAAGTTGGATACTTGAAGAAAGATTATTTAAAGCGTAAAGTTTGATTCAACAAGAAAGGTACCTTGTGCTTTAGTATATTTCGAATCAAACTTTACTAAAATTCTTCATAATACTTGATTGATTGATTCCGGGGCCACCACTCATTTGTCAAATATAATGCAGAGATTTTTTACGATAGAAACTATAAAGTCAAGTGAAAGTTATGTGATCACAGGGAATAGAAACAAAGCTCCAGTTGAAGGCATTGACACTTATTATTTGGTCTTAGATAATAGGCATTATTTGGATTCGTTTCAAACCCTTTATGTGCCTATGTTTTCTCACAATTTAGTTTCTTTGCCAAGACTTAATGTAGTAGAGTTTTCTTGTAAATTTGGTCGTGGATCTTTCGATTTATTTAAGAATGATAATCTTATTAGAACTGAAATTTTATGTGATGGTCTCTACAAATTTAAACTTGATAATGCTTCTATTGAGACCATAATGACCTTGCATCATAATATTGGCACTAAACGAGGTTTAATGGATGAGAATTCTACTTACTTGCGACATAAACATTTAGGTCATATATCCAAAGAAATGATGCAAAGATTAGTGAAGAATGAAATTCTTCCAACTTGGATTTTACTGATTTTGAAGTGTGTATTGATTGTATTAAAGGTAAACAAGCAAAACACACTAAGAAATGCACTACAAGAAGCATAAAGCTTCTTGAAATTATACTCACTAATATATGTGATCCTTTTGATGTTCCATCTTGGAACATAGAGTGGTAATGCATCTTCACTTGCAAGAATCTTCCACTCTTGTGACCACAAACTCGTTGCTTTCCATCAATTTCTTCAACAAGAACAGCAACCCAATATTCATCACTAGCATTTGTCTACAAAATATTTTTTTCCATAGAAGGGATTTGTGATGGAGGAAGATGCTGTAAAATTTCTTTAAGCCTACATACAAACTTAGTTTGCTGTTGTCCCCACAAAGGAACATTTTTCTTGAGTATATGTTGCAGTGGACTTACAAACTCTATGATTGTTGAGACAAAATCCCTAAGATAACTAACTATCCCAAGGAATTGTTGAACCTGCTTATGGGAAAGATTTTCGTCAGGAAATCTCTACAATTCCTCAACTATAAGGACTAGGATAATACATTCCATCTTTGAGATGTATCCCAAAAAATTCAATTTCTTTCTAAGTAATGATTCCATGCCTTCATACCAGCTCGACAAATCGGGCTAATAATTTACATTGAGAATCCTCGTTTGAACTGTAAAGGAAAATATCATTAATGTAAATTTGGGCATTGGCCACAACGGGCTAGAAAATTCTGCACATAGCAATCTGGAATATTGAAGGAGCTGTAGCAATCTTGAATATTGAAGGAGCTATCTTAAAGCCAAAAGGGAGCATCGTCCACTGAAAATGTTGATTTGGGTTGCAAAATCTAGTTTTATACCTATCTTCAAGATAAATTCCCAACTACCAAAATCTAGCTTTAAAGTCAAACTTGGAATACATTTTGGCTTGGGTGAGATTGGAGAATAAAGAATCTTGATGTGGTAGAGGAAATTTATCATTTGCAAGAATTAGTTGAGAGACTAGTAATTCATAACTAGTCTCATCTTTCCTCTATTTTGCTCAACACGTTTGTTGACACAAAATACTTCACAAGCCTATTGAGAATCCGATGACTCAATTAATCCTTGATAAAGCAAATATGACCATACCTTTTGTGCTAAAAGCAAGTGTTTTGGATTCATTCCAGAATGATTGGCTTTAGTGTAATTGGTCTATTGGTTTTTCTTGAAAGGAAGATGAATGAAGAAGTGAGGATTTTTCCACAAAGGGTTAGAGCATTTTTGGACAAAGTCTGAATGAGAATCTACACATGCTCCTAGAAGAGTTTGCAAGATGGGATCTAAAATGCACATTTGAATAGTGAAGAATCTTTGGATGTCGACAAATTCCTAGAATTGTCCATTGAACCAAAATCCATTTGGCACAATTATGAGTTTAGGACTTCATATAAAGATATCCACACTAATAATGATATCTTTATCTGGTAAACTAGAACCAAGAATTTGGTGGTGACTAAACATTGGAAAAAGAACTATATAGCGACAGGTTTGCTTTGAACTCTTGTAGCAAAGGTATCTTTAGAAGTAGAGTTAAAATACTGGGTGTATGAAGTCTAGTATTTTTTTGAAAGTATCTACGTATCAAAGATGGAAGCATTGGCCCCAGTATCTATGAGGACAATGAGAGAAATAGGTTTGTCATATTTGGATAGATATATTTTAACAAGGAAATATGGGAGAAAGGAAGGAATATATGCATAAAGATCTTGGATTGTGAGAGGCTCAGAGAAGAAGAATAGCTCTTCTTTAAGTTCTTCAAACGCACTTTCAATGTCATTAGTTTGTGACCACATCTAGATGGCACACATAATATGTTTGGTTGATTTCTCATTTAAAGAGAAGACTGATTCAACATCGTCATCCCAGAGTGATACTCCAGTTTACTTTTCTATATTTTGGATCAAATGAGAATTTCTTCCCCTCGCTTTGGGACAATTTTTTACAAAATGGCCCTTCTTGTTAGATATAACACCTATCGGATTTTCTACACTTTCCAGAAGAGTTTCGTCTAGAGCGTCTCTTTCGCAAGAATCGCCATTTATACCTTTTCTTCATATGTACTAAGGAGAATCTCTTGAAATGTCTTTGTTTTTTTGCATCAATCCCCACGAGAAGGGTCATCACAGGAGTCTTTCTTTGAGCATTTAATTCTCAACTCAAGCTTCGGTCAAGTTCCTTGTTGCTCTTGATATAACTTATGAAAGCTTTCCAATAAATGCAGAGATCATCGAGGGCAAGATGTATCTCTTGCTAGAGTTCTCCAAGAGGAACATTGGCAATAATCTTCTGCTCATTTTGACTAGATTTTTCCATAATTTGTCCAATTTCTTTTGGAATGGAAACCAAAAAGACTAGCTTCAAATTTGGGTCAACTCTAAGGGCATAGAATAATTTAGGTATTTCTTGGAAAATGCCTATTCAAATGCTTTTTTTTTGTAAAGAGTAGCATTTTCTTTCAAAAAATTCTCTTCTTTTAAAGATCTTCTAGTTTACCAATAAAGAATTGGTGAATAACCCAAATCACATAATGAAAATCTGTTTAAAGTAAAAATGTCACTTGATCCTGATCAAAAATAGTTCTTCACCAATCTTTTAAGCTTCCAGTAAATCTGCTCACGAACTCAATTAATATTTCATACCAATTTTCAACAGAAAGTGTTTCGGTGTTGAGTCAAGCATGAAACCATTGTAATTTGTTTGGCCATTTAGAATATGAGATATCATCGAGTGTGAAGTAATATTTTGAGATCGAAGACCTTTGATCTGGGTTCGGGTCATGAAGGTGCACTACTTCTTGCTCTGATGGAATTGATTCCAATCTGTTTTGGGGGTCAATCAGTACATGAGATACTGGTGTTTGCGACTCAAAATTTGAAGTATTTTAAGAAGAAAAAGAATCCGATTATGAGGTTGATTCATAGATACTTTGCTTGTTGGAGTCGAAAGTAGCAATAGTTGGTATCTCTTGGCTGCTTTGATCTCGCAAGAAGGTCTCAAGTGGATTTGAGACCATATGAGTAGAGGGAGGCCCTAGAAAAGCTTTAGGAGCTGATTTCTTCTCTTCACCAATCTTTCTTTGTCTTTCCATTTCTCTGATACGGTTTCAAAGCACAACAATATCTCATTGATCCTTCTTTGGACCTTCTTCAATGATGGAAGCAATTGATGTAGCCTTAAAAGGGTTCACGTCCATTGGAATCGTTTGTCAAGGCTAGGAAAATGGATTGGAAAGAGGGATAAATTTTCCATCCTGCAAGAGCTTGATCTGTCTCCTTAATTTTCCCATTTCGGCCATTTGATTTTCCAAACAATGATGAGAGACATATCTTCTAGATTCCATCTCTTGGAGTTTCTTCTGAAATTTTTTAAGTAATCTGTTTATGACCAAAGCCGTTTGATTCACTTTTTGGTCTACATACTTATGAATGTAATAGCTGTAAATTCTTTTGGTTGGAATAGAAAATCAGCAAGTATATTCTTTTTTTCCCATAATATATTTGGTCTTAAAGGAATACTTTGAAAACAATCATGTCCATCTAAGAAGCTGAGGATGAGGAATCTGTTTCTACTTGAACTTTGGCATCTGGGAAAATAAGGACATATCCATCTCAACAAGGAAATGATGGCCTATAAGATGGAATTCAAATTTTTTGGTGCCATATTTTATTGCCAAAATTTCTTTGAATGTAGAGTGGTAATGCATTTTCACTTGCGTGAATCTTTCAGTCTTGTGACCACAAACTCGATTTCCTAGGAATACGCATGCTATTTCAATTCTAAACTTTTCAAATAGACCAATTTAGTTATAATGGCTAATTTCGGTCAAAACTTGCTAATGTGGACATCGCCGGCATCTTACATGGCACAATGGATGCTGATGTGAATAATTTTTGTAACTTTTTTATTTGTTTTCATTGTGGCTAGTGGGGGTCATCGACTACGATGAGGGTCAAGGTCAGCGCCCTCCCTAGCCATAATGGGAAAAAAAAAAAATGAAAGAAATAAATAAATAAAAGTAAAAATTTTACAAAAAAAAAAAATTAGAAAAATTTTAAAGAAATTACAATAATCGTTCACATTGACATTGGCAATACAACTTAGGATAGTTGATGTTCATGTCAGGCATTTCCGAGCTAGATTGGTCGAAAGATCTACATAGGAAAATCATGATTTAGGACTAAATTTACTAAATTAAATATGTTGCTATGTCTATACTCATTGCTTTCATGCATTGATGTTCATATAATTAATATCGGTGCGAGTTCAATTTAGTTTAGGATTCTATTCTCGATGTGTTTTACCCACTACTTGCAAGGTTAGCACAACATAGAAGAAAGTGCTTGGATCATAGATAATTTAAAGTAAGCTTTTTCGTTGAATTACATTTAAAAAAATAAAAGAAAGAAAACATGGTTAGCTTCGACCTTACCAACCCGTCTGGTTGATATAAAGACACCATGTGGTTTAGTCATGTCAGGATCGCCGATCATGTTTTACTTTTATCAAAAGGTCATGCTGGATCCTGATCATTTTTAACTTTTATCAAAAAGGTCATCCTGGAGATAGAGCTGGTCTAAGGTCAAATGATTTGGTGAAAGATAATATTATTAATTATTTATTTTTATAATATAAGTGCTAGTCAACAGTTTACTTATTTTCACATAGTAAGCGCATTAGGCCAAGAACCGCAAGGTACTGTCAAATAGTTGCAACATCTGACAAAGAACGAATTGGGATGAGCGTTGGGATCTGAACTTGAATATGGGGTTCCCTCGTCCTCTTTGTTCGAAAGGGCTAGCTGCCTTCTTAATAGAGCGTTCTTCTGCCTTGCTGAACGTGACGCGACAGGGAAGCAAAACATTGAACCACAGGTTAAACGAGGAATGAATGTTTTTCCCCATCTTTTTTCTTTTTATTTTTTTGGGCATTGTCGCGTGTGCGGTTATCTGAGATCAAACCTATTGAGTTTCAAATGCAGTTCATGGAATCGAATTGGCATGGGCATTCCAAGGAATTCACCAAATGGGTAATCAAACCGTTCAAAGGAGCGATGACTATGGAGTCCGAAAGCATAGGGAGAGACAACGCGAAAAAACAATTGTCATTGATTGTAGAAGCTCTCAGCTACCATCGAAACATTCCATCAGAAATCCATTTGTATTAATCTAATTCGAGTTAAATCGCAATTCATGACTAGACAAATTACCAAAAGTTTTCTTCACTATCTAAAACCTTCCAACTCCGGACCCGAATCTTTCTTGTTTCGCAGGTTCATTCATTCAAATAGATCAAATCTTCAAGCCCCCTTCTCTCAAAATGTCTATTTTCGTTTTTTCTTTTTTGCTTTCTTGTCTACATGACAAGGTTATTCTCTGTAAAATTGCGTCGACACTTTGAAATCAACGCGAAGGATGAAACTTACTGCAGCAATGTATGGCCAAGTTGCCTGGAATTTGAGTCTTCTAAGTCCCTCTGCCCATGCAAGTCCACTGGAGCTTCATGAACACTGTGCCGTTTGCATAACTAGTGAGAAGAAATCCCACAAAAATTAAAGGCAACTAAAACGAGGATAAGAAGGACAAGGGCAAATTCTCTGTGGTTTACTTCACAATATTAACGTGTAAATAACATTGTGCTCAGTGAATGACCAGACGACTGATAGAGGAGTGGTTTTACAGGCTTGGACTTACCGGATACTCTGAATCTCGAAATCGAGAAAGACAAATCATCCGGCACAACTCCAAGCCGAAGCCAATCTGTTGCACCAATTATGAGGTTGCTTAACAGATATATTCTGTTCCATATGAAAGGAAACAACATGCATGCTTAGCCAAAGGAACAAAGCTTGTATATATTACAACCAAAAGGATGCATGACTATGTTTACCTCCAGAAGGCTAACCATATGGACATTGCAGTGACCTTCAAAAGTCGCGTATTTTGTTTTAAGTCTCACGCACTTGCCAATTTAAAGGGAGTCTGACACTCTGGAAATCCTAAAAATATTTTCACGTTCACCTTATTCCATGCCTTATATTGTCAAGAGTATCATCACTCAACCGACACATATGTCACCATTGATCTTAGTGACAAAAGACAAGCACATAACTTGCCATTAGCACAAAGAGAATCCCACAAAACAAGAAGAAACACCTCAACTTTGTGAGAAAAACAAAGTATACCAGTAAATTAAGCATGATGAAGGTACCTAGAAATGCAAAATTGAGCTAAGTGCCAAGTTAAAAGATGATAATTCAAAAGAAGAAAACATGCAGACGATGTGGATAAATCCATACAATTCCAGACTCCAAAACGATATAATCAGTAATACATGGCAAACCAATGTTCCAGGATAAGCACAACACCAGAAACATCAAAAAAGCATAAGGTAATAGGATCTGGTTTCACAAACCTATTGCTCTTTATGTCCAAGAGATGGAAATATAGATGGCAGGCACATCAAGTGTTTACCCGATTAAGAACCAATAAGGATAGGGCGCCACATACCTGTCAGACATTATCCTGAACCAATATAAAGCTGTCACTAGCTTGCGGGAATTTTCCCGGTCAAGAATCTCGTACTGAAACAAATGTACAGTCAATCTACTATGGTAATAAAACCATACTCTGGCATACGTGACTGTCAGTCTCGAATACAAGATAAAGACAACTGATGGTCAGAGCAAAATTTCAACCTGCGATAGCAAATACTCATTGCACACGTCCCTTTGGGATATAGATCTGCAGATATAGTCAAAGTCTTCTAATGGACAAAAGGGCATTGGAGTGACATCTGAACCAAACTTAAGGATATTTTCAAACCCAAACCCACGGATGAAGCACCAACACTAACCTACTCTAAGAAGGAAAAGGAGACGTCAACAACAATTTCCTAACAATTTGCCAACCTGAAAGTGCAGTGTAAAGCTCACTCATGCTGAGTGTGATAGTTTCTCAAGGACACATAAAATTCCGTAACAAGCTATGGCCAAGAACTAAGAAGTAAGACTAAGAAGAAACAAACAATAATTCATTAGCCTCAAGATCTTGCCAAGTTATACAGTAGAATCACAATAATTCATTAGCCTTCAAGGTCTTGTCAAGTTATACGGTAGAATCACAATAATTCATTAGCTATCAAGGTCTTTCTTTCCTGCATATTCCACAACAAAGGACATGCTTTCACTTTTCTTTCAATGGGGTTGCTGATCACCATATCACAAACACCCTATTTATAGGAGGAAGGCATGGTAATTTTTGCCCTGAAAAATTCTGAGAATGTGGCAAATGAGTAACCAAAGAGGTAATGCACATGTATAAAAGTAGATAGAAGAGATGGAATCAAATTTGGTTTGCATGAATTAAATTAAGCCTTGACAAGAATAAGAGCTTTCTTCAGATTGCACACTCTATGATGGATACTTGAATGATTGAATGATCTTTTCTCTTTTGCTTATTTTCTACAAGTAAAACAAAGATAAATATCCAGGCTTATGAAGTGTTTTCTTAAAAAAACAGATCTACGCTCAATGGGTGTACACTGAGACATTGATCCGCATTGATCCACAAGGAAGAATAATCCTCCTCCTTTTCCTTTTTCTGAAAAGTAAATAGCAAAAAAAAAATCCTGAAATTTTCACAAGCTATGATTCTCAAAAGAAACCCAGATAAAATGGTTTTATTTTACATAAGTATGGCTCAAAAGAGTTCTGCAGTACACTACTCTGTTGACATGTTATATGATTTGAAATTACTCAGCAATAGAATCATAATGTCCACGTGCTGCTTATTCTTCTTTCTCTCTAATGATAAAATCAGAGTGTAAGTAATTATCATTGAAAAATCACGCATAGACTGGTAAGACAATTCATGGGAAAAGCGACTGTACCCCATGGCCCCCAACATCAGAACCAAAAATGCCATCAGCAAAATCCACATGCATCTAACAAATGATTTTCTAGGTCTCACAAGCTCAACAGTCCATTGGAAATAAAGTGTAGTTATTAGAATTAGCAATCAAAGGCAAATTACTTCTGACAACTATGCCAACATAAGTTGGGCATTTGATATTCTTCAGAGGACAGAGAGCCGAGAAGTATTAATACAAAGAACTAATATGTTGTCAATATATGGCGACAATATAGTGACAACATGAATAGAATGCATTGCACTCAGCTATAGGTATCTCTTTCCTTATGACCTGTACAGTAACCTCAATGCCCCAAAATTATTAACCCATGTTTCCAAGTTATGCCACTGTAATGAAGTGAACATAAGAATCGCTGATGTGACCTCCGGGATAAGATTAATAATGTAGATAAAACTGATATTTTCATAAGGGTTGAAAGCACAAGCTCCATCGTAAATATGGCCACATAGCCAAAATAGACAGTAACAGCGCTAGACACATCCCGAGAACAGTGCCAACCAATCCCCGATATGGATTGTTACATGTCTAGCAAAGTAACATCAAGTCTATAATCCATACCAGAAACAAAGAATCTCGTCACATAAACTTCTTTTGCACAATGCCTAAAAAAGGTACCAAAAAAGTTGCAACACGACCAAAGACTAGTAGTGGTTAGGATCCAGAATCACATGTCACTGTCCAACAATAACTAGATGACCAGCGGATGAGACAAATGTTCCCTTCTGGGTCATAGGACATAAGCAACACAAAGGGAAAAGTATAACAGGTGAAAGAAGAGACATTGACAGAATACCAGAAGAGCTTGAAAGCAGTCATGACACATATAACAGGTACAACATTTCCAATTTAAAAGACAGAGTCACTCATGTTTAGTATTGGAAGAAACCGACTAGAAGAGAAAGCGAAAGAGTTAATAAGTAATTACAAAGGGTATGTGCATAGGAACCCAATTTGGCTCTACTTTACAGGACTAATTAGAGACACAAGCAGCAAGTCACCTAAAAGCATGCGAAAGTCCCCAATGTTGTGTATACAGAAATTTACAAACCACTTCCAACTTTGAGAAGGGATGAATAGGCAAACAATTGTCCCAAAACTAAGTTAGACGGGATTCATGCAGCACTCCAGGATGCTACACAATCTCTTCATGCCTAAATCCACTATCTCCACAATCAGCACCAGAGTCCAACCCACAAGGAGAATCATACCATTTAGCATTTTCTTGGTAAAAGCTATCGACCTGTATACCAACAAGGCCTTCATCTCCAACAATACCTTCATCATGTCTTATGGGCTTACCTAGTTTGGTATCTTCACAATCAAGAATGCTCTTATCATCAAAGTCACTGCACTTATCATCGAAGTCACTGCACTTCAACCACTTCTCAGGCTTACAAGGCTCAGCCATCAGATCCTTTTGACTAGCACAGTCTGTCCTTATCTGCTCCCAAGAGACAACATCCCCAAGAGTCCGCCCAAAACTGTCTTCGTCATCATCCATCAATTCTGTGTCCTTTACACCCCCGTATAATTGTTCAGAGTGAGGATCACCCCAGTGAGCCATGTCATTGTCACACACCAGCTGATGCGGCTTGTCTGAAATTAACCCAACAGACTTTGGTCCTTCTTCGCCTATTCTTCTAACTCTATTGGCAATATCAAACAGTTCATGAGACATCAAGCCCAATACCTCTTGAGGCAGTTTATAAATTCTTCCTTCCAACAAACCAAGCTCGTTTTTGAGTTCCTGTAACTGCTGCAAAACTGAATGCTGCAAATTTCCATCATCCTTCCCAGTCAACCCATACCCATCAGTCTCCATCTCCTCACTCACCCCATAAACAGTGTCCTGATCCATTAAAAGCCCATTCTTGTGCCCAACAACACGGTGCATGATCCTTGCGTTTCCATCCAATGGCCCCGGTTCATGCCCCGAATGCACTGCATACAACTTAAACACCGCCACACCCTCCTCCTGATACACAAAGGTCTTATCCTTCTCATTATAATTTGTAATGGGAACAATTGCCCTAATACGAAAACCACACCCACATCTTTTCGACACATAAGGCTCCCTCTTCAACATCCTTGACCTCTTCGTCGCGGGCTCCCCTGCCCTGTGACAAGCATAATCCTTTACTTCAGCCATGAACGGCTTATACCTAATATACTTCTGCCTAATGCAAAGCACAACCTTATGCTTCTTTGCCAGCTGCTGCAACCTACTGGGCACTTCCTTCGCAGGCACATCAAACGACTCTGTATACTCAAACCTACGACGCTTGCTCCTAATTGCTGACCCAGGCGATGAACTATTACACACCAGGCATGCCGCAACACAAACCCTAATATAACTCTCGGGGATCCCATAAAATTTGGCACCTACCGTCCACACCTGCTTAATCCTCTCTATGGTCTCCTTCAGCCCCAAATGTTTCAAATCAGCATCCCCATGGAAACTCATAACAATATCCTGCCACTGATTGATATGCGAAACAAACTGCTGGGAATTATTCTTGAAGTACAAGAACTTATTACCGGTGCCGGGGTCGACGTGGGCGGCGAGCTTCTCCTGGATGCGCTTCCACGCGGTGAGGTAGGCCGTGTCCTCGTTCCGGTCCTTCCACACCGCGCGCCAGGACTTGAGGACGGAGCAGGGCGTGGCGGCCCGAATCTCGGCGGGGGTCGCCAGGCGTTGCTCGAGGATGCACTGGATCATGAGGGAGTGGGACTCCGCGTTGAAGGTGTAGAATTGGGACGAGATGTGGGGCTCGGGGCTAATGTACGCGAGGGCATGGTGGGAATTCTTGTCCCCCCGCCGCCCCCTTGGGCGGGGACGGCAGCGGCCGCGGCCGCGGCCGCGGAGGCGGCGGCGGAGGAGGAGGGCTGGGAGACGGAGTCCTCGTTGTCGGAGGACGGGGAGGGGGACTCGGAGTCGGAGGTGCGGAAGAGGACCATCTCGGGGAGCGAGAAGGTGGGTTCGTCGGGGGATCGGGGTGGGGGATGGGCGGCTGAGATTGGGGCAAGAGGGGCGGCGGCGGCGGGCCGCCCAGGCCGTGGTGGTGGTGGTGATGGTGGTGGTGGTTGTGGTGGTGGTGGAAAAGGTCATCTTCTACCTTGTTCGGATTCATTCTCAAGAAAAGGGGAAGAACAGCAAGGAGAGATTTTTAGACAGAGAAAGAGAGTAAAGATTGGATTTTGCTCAGTGAATTGCAGAGAGGAAGTGAGGATTCGAGAGTGGGGGGGCAGAGCATTGGGGGTCTTCAGCTTCTTCTGCTCCTCCTCCCGGCCTGACATTTGGGGGACTCGAGGGTTTGCTCCTCTCTCTCTCTCTCCTCTCTTTCTCTCTCTACAAAGACCTGCTCCACCTGAAGCGCAAAAGTCTAACCCTCTCTCTCTCTCATCTTTTTTTCAAGATTTGTGTGTTTTTCTTTTCTTTGTTTGTAATTTTCCCCTCTCTCTCTCTCTCTCTCTCTCTCTAGGAAAACTACCATTTTGCGCTTTATGATTTCACACCCATTTCAAATTCAGCCCCATGACTTCATCGTGTCTCTCTATTAAGCCTCTAATGCTTTTAGAAATCTAAGAAATCTAACTTCTTCTCTTTTTTTTTTGGGTCAAAGAAATCCATAACTTCAAGAAAGCTCACTTTCATCACTGGTGCTATCAGATAGCGAGATCGTCTGAAAAGATTTTAAGTCATTGAAGTAACTCGACAAGTCAAAATTCAAAATCACGACTTGTGACAAATGTGATGATAGACGCTCGAGATCAATCTCATGATAATTTTATATCATCTGAGAAGGTTCTACCCTCTGCAAACGCACTTTAATGGAGTTTTAGTTTTTGACTGGTTGTGACCAAGAAACCACCGGTCACAACAGACATATCAAATAAAGTTTGAGAGCGGGAAATTGCCTGGAAGTGTCTAAATATGTCCGAGGTGTCTTAATTATAATTCTCTTGTGATGAACATGTGTGATTGGCTAAAACATCATAGTTTCTTCCGACGACAATTGATTATATGAGTTTGATTTAATTTACATGCTTATTAACAATTTATGACAACTTTGCTCGTCATTTAAAGTCATTAAGTCGTATCGGGTCACATGACGTCACTTCGGTCGAGTGTTTAAAAAGACATTTAATTGAAATAGGAATAAATTTATAGAGCCAAATTGAATCTCTCTTTGCCCACGTCATTTCCCTATAAAATGATTTCTAAACACTCGTAGTTGGTAATAATTCTTTATAATCGTAATTTGATGATTTTGATCTTATACTTGGTACAACATTAGAAAATACTAGTAGAGAATGTGAAATACTATCAGATATTTTCATAACACGTTTACTAAGTTGGGGACCAAATACTAATAGGCACAACTAGAACTAGCCACATAAGGAAGTAAAATAAGCATTGCTTTGCTCGTTCCTAGGTTTCTCTCCTTTCCCTGTCATTTTCACATAATCGTCTTCTTCAATCTCCATGGAGGGAAGGATTTAAGCTAAATACCTCCCTCCCTTTTTTTTTTCATTTTCTTTTATTAATTTAGATCTCTGTTTTCTTTTTCTCAATTTTCTCCTGTTTTGTGGAGCTTTTCCCTTCTGATTTAATTAGATCTAGAAGCTTTTATCTCCCATTTTGGGGAGATTTTTACCCCAATCTAGTCTAGATTTGGGAATTTCTGCATGTATGATTTTGGAATTTCACTTCCCATGGATTTTGTTGGTGTACAAGTCCAACTTTGAAGGAAATTGATTGAGCTTTGTCAAGATATTGCTTTCAAAGGTGTCAAAACTATGTCCGTTCAATCTTATTACTTTGCACAACAATGGTTTGGGGATGGATGCCAAATCTAAGCATGCACCATCAAAAAGCAAAGTCATATCAACAATTAGAAATCTCAGTGTGTGCTTATTATTAAAGACAGATTTAGTAATTGACTATCGGGTTTTAAGAAGTCACATATCTGCTTTTTGAGCGTGTGACCCCCTAATCTTGTTCTAATGATTCATTGTGTTATTTGGAACTTGTTTTATTTTGAATTTGTCTGGGATTTTTTTTTAAGGTTGGACTATGATGTTTCTCTATTGTATTTTTGTGAAAATGAATAAAATGTTATTTTGGAATAAAAAAAGTAAAATAAGCTCATGCTCTTTCGAGAACATGTAGAATTTGCCAATCATGTAATTACAATTTGCACATTCAAAGTTGATCCTACTATAACTTGTTGACAGACTTGATACAATGTAAAAAAATCGTTTACTTTCTCGATAAACTAGAAATGAAAATCGTCCATGGAAGCATGCGACTCCATGAGAGTTTAAACGATGATCTTTTTGCTTTTAGATATAAAGTTCAATTGAAATGGACTGAACTTAACAATCGAGAAGGAAGTGAAAGGGCTATTGCTGGAATTTTAAACTTTTTCGTGTTTAAGTGCAAAATAGCGAATATGATGAAACAATGATTTATAAACGTGATATACAATGCCAAAAAAAGTTTTTTTTTTTAATGACATGATTGTAAAGAGTGTAAGAAACAAAAAAGATTGCACAAAACAATTAATAATGATTCCGCTTTTCCACTCGACCTAATTCACTCTCCTAATTTTAACAACTCAATATAAAGGATGAAATACCCTAGTGCGATCTTTAAAACAGTCAACACCGTTTACATATGAAATTTTATATCTCTACGAGGGACTATAGCCCACTCTGCAAGTAGGGTTGAACAATGGAGCCGGTTCAACCCAAGAATTAACCTGATTTAGGTCCTAATTCGAAAAATTGGGACCTAGCTTTGACCGGTTCAATTTCCAATTCTATACTTTGAATCGACCAGTTCTACTTGAGAACTCGAAACATGAAACTTAGAACCGATAGCCTCGGATCGAACTAATTTTGAACGGTTTACTCCTAACTCTAAGTAAGTTCTTTAACTCTCTTTTTTAAATATAAAGGTTATTCATTGAAAGTGAATATATTTGACATATTTATCTCAGTTACATAACAAAAGGAAAAAAACAAAAAACCTAGCAAATTCTCTAGTTAACCTTGGAACCAGCCGATTTGAATCTATGATCAGTAGGGTCGGTTCTTGGATCAAAAACTAGGAACCAACCATAAGAGGATATGTTCAAGGTCAAGAACCTACCACCCTAGATCTAATCATCCCTATCTACAAGTATGCACATTTGACTCTATGCTTAAAGCGCTCTTTAAAACGATCAGAATGCTCTCTCTGAGTATTACCATTAAAATCACAAGCTTTTTCTCAAGGGATATGCAAACACAGGTAAGACATAAATTTTGAGGGCACTTTGATGCATAATTTCAAAGCTAAATTGGTTGGAGTTAACATATGGACTCAAATAAATTTAATTACACTAATATGATAATTTTTTAGGATTTAACTGCACATTCGCTGTAAATATTAGTACTTATGGTTCTTATAGAACTGGAAGAACAAGGCACCTTTCAATTCAAGTCTTTTTTAAAAATGTGCTATCACAATCCTATAGTCACCACTTCTCGATTACGCCGTAGACTTTACAGATCCCTCATAGAAATTTTATGCTGGAACTACTTCTTTTTATTTTTCCAAATTGCTTGAGTGACTTAGATTGCCCGAATTTGACAGGTGAAGGACTTTATTACATGACACAATTAAGGTTTAGGACTTTTTGAATACTTTTAGAATTAACTACATGGTACAAAGTCATATTTGCATATCTGTATGACACCGAAACATTGGCTATGTTAATTAACGGTTCTCACATAACTCATAGACATGAATGCATCAAAGATTATGTCAGTGGTAGATTATTATATCAAAATTTTATGAAGCATACATTAAAGCATATGTAAATGCATGGATGATTTTCATTATTAATTTTTCATCGTCAACCATGGCTTTATGTATAACTACAGATACTCTATCAAATTGAGGGGCGAATCAACACGAATTTGAAAGTATCCAGGGTTGAATTGCAAAAATGGACCTCCCGCGGGTGTTTTTGGGTTTTTTGGGGGGTTTGGTTTGCAGCATTTTGCAATAGCCCGAAAAATCCTGGAGCCAAAATGTAAGTTGGACACTAAATCGTGACGCTGCTTAACTATACGTTGTTAGCTAGAATGCTTTGAGATGTTGATGTATTCAAACCAATTTATCAATCTATTTTGGGAGGCAAAAAAACATACATCCAAAACAGACTATGCAAAGCTGTAAATTTGCATGTTGTAACATCTTGAAAACAGATATTGGCTGAAGCCAAGAAGCATCCTTTTGCCCCGCCAATCCACTTCCCTTAGCCGACGCTCGAAGAACTTGAGAAGCCGCTGGCAATATGCATTGAACATCACCAGTAATTCTCGAGGCCATGGGCATGTCTCTCGAGAAACGGCATCCCTTCTCCTTTGATCGAGGCCGAAGCCAGCATTCGACGGGCATGGCCATCGGGAGACTGCTGTCACAACAGCAGATGATCATCAGGACAACATACTTAAGATCGCTGCCCAGACTCGTCTGTTAGAAGTATATATCTTTCTTCAGCTTAAAAGAAAACGAGAGGATTAGTGACTTACATGGGCATGTCTCGTCGCGCCAGATCAATCGAAATTTTCTGCATTGCTCCAGATTATCCTAAGCACATAACGAAAAAGAATGGATTCGATCAGGACATTTCGAAAGCTCATATAAGTTGCTAAGTTTATTGGGTAAACAAAACGCTGCCCGTAGTACCAGACTATGGCAGTGACCACTAGTATAAGGAGATGGTAGAGCTTGAAAAGCCGTCGATCCTTTTCCTGTTTTAGGTTGTTATATATCTCCGTCACATCGATCAAGTAGCGGTTCTGCTTCCACCTGCAACGGGCTAGTCAAATGAGCTGACTCTCATACAAAAGTATATAAGCTACAAGGATTGCATTCGATGAACAAAAACCTAAAGAAGATGAACAATTTGGACAGTAACATTGATTTTTTTTTCCTTTAACGAAGGATCTGTAAAAAAACATCAGTGGAGGTATGTTCTTTGATCAGATTTAATCATTTTGAGAACTTCCATGTCAAATGAAACAGAGACGAAGATCAAGGGAGACTCACAATCTGATGTTGTAACCTAGGTATGGAAGAGACAGCAAGAACATAAACCAGCGGCCTGTCACAAGATAAACGAAGCACAAGACTCCTTGGGACATGAACTCGGGCAAGAAGACCTTGTTGATCCGAGCTGCTGCATCGTATTGGTTGATGTAATCGATTTCCAAGTCGGTCAAGCAAATGATCTGCAACAAAAGCATGCTCTCAAAACCAAACCATGAGACATTTGAAGCTATGTTGTTCTCTTGTTCTCTGTTCAAATCCTTTCCAATGCTCATAATCAATTAGCCTGTTCAGATGCAGAATACATCACTCATTTCCAAATTTAACATTCAATTAATCTTCCATCAGCATTATGCCAGGAAATGACATTCAAGTGTTCACCCAAACCATGTCTAACTAATAACGACGAATAATCCATTTTCCAAGGATGAAAACGATTGAAATTATAAGAATATTTTTTTTTATAATTGCTGATTTTTCAATGAGAAAATTAAAAGCAAGAGTCGTAAAAGATAATGAAAGGAAGAGTCAAAATTACCTGATAGCCGACCAAGCAGAGAACAAAAAAAAGAAGAAGAAAGGCAAAGAGCCATGAAAGCAGGCTCTCCATGGCTTCAGACTCCCTTTCTCCCTCTTTTTGCTTTTATATTTCTCTGCAAATGTTTCTTTTCCATGTTAATTATGGCTTGACCTTTGAAGCAGGATAAATTTCTAATCTTGGAAGACATTTTGAAGATTTGCTGAATTTGGGGATTCTAGTTACTGGTGACTGAATTCTGACCAGAAGAGAAGACGAGAAAAGCTTTGGTGATGAGAGGATTCGGATTTCTAATTTTATATGATATCTATTTATGTTGGTTGATTACATATTAACGCCACAAAAGATGTTTCATATACGAATTTAATACAGTATCTTTTTGTTTTTTTGTCAAAATATACTGTATCTGTTCACGAATATAATTTGGAGTCAGACTCAACCGATTCCTGAAACATGCAAGACATTTCATAGTGAGCTAATCTGTCCTTTGTGTTATCTATAGAAAAGAAATAATTGAGTCTTTAAGGCATACTTTTTATTGATACGTTGTACAGTAAAAATAAAAGATAACAATTTGATCTACATGAAAATTGAATAAAAAAACAAATCAGAAAAAATTCCAAATATTCAACTCGTAATTTCTTTGCTTGATTTGTAATCTTTTTGTTGATTTGTAGAAAATTCTGCACTATAATCATTGTGATTTTTAGATTTTTAATGTGTTACTTAAATACCCCTCTTCAAACTGGTTCGCTCGGTCAATGGAAAGAGCCAAAGACCGAGTTTGGTTCTTAAACCGAAAAACTTATATCAAGTCAATGATTTGGTAAAAATAACAACAACTTGTGGGGAAGATGAAACAAATCAAGTTCCAACAGAATGGAGAACAACATTTTCCTAAACAAAATGATAATTTATTTCAATGTGCTTTGTCCAAGCATGAAAAGCTTTGATTAGTTGTGAAATGTAATGCTAACGTGTTGTTCCAGAGAAGTATCGAAAGTTGACTTTGGTAGATCCTAATGTCACGTAATATGTATGAAATTGAAATCCAAGCGCGTTCAATATCTTCAAAAGCAAGATTTAGATTCAACTTAGCTGCGGAATGGGTCACGGTAAGTTATTTCTTGGCACACCATGAAATACAATTTGAGTCAAGAAAAGTAGAATAACCTGTGATAGAACATTTAATGAGTTTTCACCAAACCCAATTCACATCGACAAAGCCAAATGAATGTAGAGAACTACAAGACAAAATATAACGCTTAATGTGTAAAGTATCACGAACATATCGTTGAATACATTTTCCCACTTTTATTTTTTAACTAGCATGCATATGTTGACGAACTATGTCGAACGCCAGTGAGAGATCCGAACGAGTGAGAATAAGATAATGAAGAAAGCCTCCAATGCTTCGAATATGGGATGGATCAATGTGGGGCTTATTAGCATGTTCAAATGATGGTGCTTGGCAGTTATTGGAGTTGCAATCAGCTTATATTGCACCATTGATGCTCAACTCAAAAGATCCAAGGCATATTTTTGTTGTTAGAGAAAGGGTCCATTAGTGGAGCAATTGAGGGACATTTATCAACTATTCAAAAAATTTAAACGGTTAGATAAAGATGTAATTTAAAATTTTAATATGCTATCATCCTTCACGATTAGTGTGGTTTTTTATGTCTGATACTAAGCGTGGACATCTTTATTGAATAGAAAATTGGGGCCTGGAAAAATAGGACCTCCTACTCTTATATTATAAAGAAAACAAAGAATTCAATAGAGATACCATCACTTGTACTTATAGCGGAAGTTAAAGATAAAATATAACAATTTGATCCACATGGAAATTGAATAAAAAAACAAATTAGAAAAAAATCTTCAAATAATCAACTCCGAGTACTTTGCTTAACGTGTTATCTTCACAGTGACTTATAAAAGATTATGCACCATGATCATTTTGATTTTTCGCTCTTTGATTTGTTACTTCAATATTGTAGACCAAAAAAATTCTCGGTTCCATGTTTATGTCCTGCATTATTAAAAAAAAATGGTCATTGACATCTAGACACTCTATGATTCGATCAACATAGACTATAGGTGCGCATAAGCGCTGCTTTTCTTTTTCTTTTTTCTTTTTTTTTTTTCTGGTTCAGACACATGAGCACTGCTTCAATTAATCAAAATGATAACTATTGACATGGCGGCCGTAATCATTATTCCACGTCATCACTAATCACATTAAGGAATTTAAAAGTTAGGAAACGAGATTGTGTGGTGGAAAATTGATTAAGATATGCAATAGTCATCGGTTAAGGAAATTAAAAGTTAGGGAATGAGATTGTATGGTTGAAAATTGATGAAGACATGCGGTTGAATACCTTTATCATCTTATTCTCTCTCTCAATCAAGCGATCAAAAAGGTTTTTTTTTTTATATGTATTTTTTTGGATGTTTGTATATAGAGATCAGATAAAACACGAGCTTTGGCAAATCGCATGAAAAACAGAGCCACCTCTGCTCTGTCTCCGGCTGAGCTCGAGCCCGCCGTTCACCATTGCTTGACGTGGAATTAACGGGTCAACGCTCCATCCTCAATTACTAGACCTCCGTATGATCGTGTGGACTGTGGGGAGTAAGGATACGTCTGCAAGACAAGACCCTGAAACCAAGAAACTCTCTCTGCTCTGCTTCACCGTCATCTCCTTGATCATCACTCTGAATCTCATGGACACCCACGATCAGGTCTCGCATCTGCGCTCGAAATCTTCCCCTGAGAGCACTCCCCCTTTCGGAAATGCAAATGAATTTTTCGATCTTGGGGTTTTCTTTGCTCTGTTCCTTTTCAGGAGAAAGCTGATGATGAGTCATTGGAACCCCCGAAGCTCGTTTTGTATTCCAATTGGCAGAGTTCTTGTTCCTGGCGCGTGCGCTTCGCGCTGAATCTTAAAGGTCCAAATTTCCTGTTCCTTTTTCTTCTCTTTTTCCGCTGGTTCTGGCATTATGATAAACCACCCTGGAAGTTTGCAGCTGAAACGATGTTAAAAAGACCTTTCTTTTGGGTGATGTTTTTCAACTTTATTCTTGGTTGGTGTGTAGGGATCTCATATGAGTATGAAGCAGTGGATCTCATGAAAGAAAAGCAACATACTGCTGGTAATTTCAGATCCTTCTTTTTAGTCATGGATCAAATTGTTCTCGAGATTTATGTAGGTAGGCCTCGGAATGGCAATGGAAGGATTTTGTATGCATAATACCCGCTGGCACGATTACCTCAAGTCTGTGAAATCTAGTGAAGTATTCTCTAGCTCTGATCGAAGTTGTGTGCTGGATTTTGCAGAATTTGACAAGTTAAATCCTATGCATTTGGCTCCGGTGTTAGTCGACGGAGATTTCGTGGTTTCAGATTCTTATGCAATTTTGCTGGTGGGTGTTATTTAGGCTATGCAGCAGAGTTTGCAATAAATAAGAGTTGGATGGACGCGTAACTTAAAATACCAATACGTATGAGGTCATCATTTAGGAGCCTTGAATAGAAGTTTCCTAGCTCTGTTTTCGACTCAATGCATAGTTTCATGGCCCTTTTGCTTGATTTGATCAGTTTGATTGGTTTGAGTGCATCTCGATTTTGATTTTTTGCTAAAGCACATGTTATCTTTGTTCAGTATTTGGAAGAAAAGTATCCTCAGAAGGCTTTGTCACCTCGTGATCCTCGATTGAAAGCTCTCAACCTCCAGGTCTTTTTTTTTTTTTTTTTTTTTTTGGCACTTTCCATTCCTTTAAAGCTGAAGTTTCCTGCAGATTTTGATGATCATTTACATGAAATTTCGGAGTTTTTGCTGAATTATGCATGATCAAAACTGATTAGATGAGATCTTCCATTGTAGTGCTCTTCATTCCCCTTCCTCTCTGCTTTGTCACTTCACAACAGACTCTAGATTCAATTCGGTGGGTGTTTTCAGTAGAAAAACGACTGCTGTTGTCATTTGTTTTGACAGGTTGCAAGTATAATCAGCTCGAGCATACAGCCTTTTCAGATGCTGAATGTGCAGGTATAGTTCTGTTCGTAATGCTTTCTCTTCAGATGCTGAATGTGCTGAATGTGCTGGTATAGTTCTGTCTGTGAGATGCATTCTTTCTTTTCTGCAGAAGTACATTGAGGAGAAAGCTGGCCCTGAAGAGAGGCTATCATTGGCTCAATATGCAATAGAGAGAGGTTTCCAAGGTAAAAGTCTCATTAGGACTGTACAAAGTGGTCTCTGGAACTAACGAGGGAAGCATAAGAATGGACCTTGAATTTCTCTCCAGAAAGAAAAGTTGATGGATGATGCATTTGATTCAAAACATATGCTAAGTCCAAGGACTCTGTTGATTCTTAACTTGAGGAACACTGGGCTACGCTTGTAGTTCCCCCGTACCAAAGCATTAGTAATCACTTGGGCGTAATCAGAGTCTACCTTCAGTTAGGAATGAAGCACATTGTGAGCACACGGTCCAAAACATGATTTTCGAGTTGCTCACAGAACATAGAAATTACTTTTTCAACGCTTGATTGAATAAGCAGCTGCAATGATAACAGATACCTTTGGCTCATCGACATTAGCAGCAGAGGCTCCACCCATCTTTGGCTTGTCTTCTCCTTGTAGTAATCTTATCAGTCTCTCTGCTTATGTTTACTAAGGTTGAAGCAAGCCTTTGACAAAATGGATATAGCGCTGTTTCGATGATGGCATTGTTTAATTCTGTCACGTACCCTCATTCCAAAAATTGGGAGTCTTGTAGTTTTTGTATATAGAAACAACGGTACTTTGACCGCCATTATTGAACACCAACTAAAATGCTAGGCACTCCTTTGAGGCTAAACAATCACAAGATCATGAGGGAAATCAGCTTCAAATTAAACATGGATATCGTATGACTTTTACCATACATAATTGCAATGAGATTTTCACATTGGCGAGGCATACTTATCAGGTCAGAAATTTTGAAATCCAACCTGAAAGAGAAATAAGAAAACGTAGGACCGTCTAGTTTGGCACGGCTCCTGGAAGAGAAGAAAAACTCAATGGCTAGACATGTTCGTAATGATTCTGGTCATGAACCTATCTTCTTTGCATCTTCTATCGCGTTGTAGTCTAATAAAGTATCAATGGATATTAGCAACATATACTTGTATACCAAGTTGAAGATGTTTCTTAGCTGTGAATAAGACCAGTTTCCTCCATGTACAGCCATCGAAAAGTTGCTCGAAAATGTTGCGACCAGATATGCGACCGGGGATGAAGTGTGCTTGGTTTGCTTCTAATCTTAACATCTCATCTTTCCTCTCTTTTCTGTTTGATTGTTGCGTCTATTAATCTCTACACCAATGCTATGAACTCAAAAGTATCTAAATGAAACGACATTAGTTCGACCAATTAGCACAGTGTATATACTTCGTAACATGTATATTGGACTTGTAAATGTAATTGTCAATTGTCAAAAAGTGCTAATGAGACAAGGTAGCTAGCAATTGCCGCCCTGCCATTCTATTAGTTCGTGTGTCCCGCTAGAAGTATGATTTTTTACTCGATATTGTTAATCCTAGTTTGCCATTCGTGCTGTGGGCCATCTTCATATATGAACTGCATCTTGATTTTCCTCTTCCCACTTCAACTCAACAATTGATTCGTTTTTTGTTTTTGCGTTTGGGACTTGGATTCCCATATGAAATGCAAGCAGGGTAAACTCGTCAAAATGACGCATGAGAAGATTAGAATAATTTGTACGCGTATCCCTTGTTCTAAAGCCCTTCTTTTTGAAGCAGTGACTGGACTTGAATGTTGTAAATGTCGTGAATCCCATGTTACTGATTTTCCTTTATCACCCTTCAGTGAATGCAGTATTAACAACCTGAGATGTACGTTGTGCAGGCTGATGTGTTTTTGGCCCCACAAATAGCTACTACCTTGAGATTTCAGATTGACATGGTGAAGTTCTTTCCCTGTCTCTTTTTCCATGATCAGTTCATTTTTTGAGTTTGCTATTAAGGTGTCTGTTTCTACCTTGGGTCCATTTGTATGTGCATTATTCCTTCCTGCAAATAGCGAAGCATCTTGGAAGAATCAGTGAAAGCATTCTCTTGCTAGGAAGAATTTTCTGCGAGTACTTAATGAGAAAATCATATACAATTCCCGCCTCAATTATGGTGCGGTTTCCATGGACAATTCCTTGGTTTTCAAAACCTAAGTGAACACCCCTTTAAGATAAGTTATATATACTTCTCTTTTATGAAGATATCGAAGGCAGATCGATTCTGCTTAATGTTGAACAAGTATGTTTTTTTTTGGTAAAAGTTGGACAAGTATGTTGGTGCCACCTCTTTAGAAGATCTTGTTTTTGGGGGATAGTTGTCTCGCCGGGAGAACTTTCACATTGCAATTACCAAATAGGGGTATTAAGATCTTCAGATGAGAGGCCCTTCACTTCTCAATTCGCAGTTCATCGTATGCGAACCTACCGCCATGTATCGGAACTATAGATATTTCTTGCGAGCTAAAACATATGAAAATGTATTCATGGTGCACCTCGAGTCCAGGACATCTCTATAGTATGGCACTGCATGAGGGTTTTTGAATGATGCACATTCTGTATTGGAATGGTTAATGTCAGAGCTGTGTGATTCTCGAAACCCATCATTGGTGCCGGACTCGTGGATCGAGCATCCATGCATGTTGTCTTTACACTGATGCTTGAGCAGCCTAGTCCGTATTCTTCTTCGTTGCAGGCCAAGTTCCCTACTTTGAGGAGGATCCATGAATCGTACAGGACTTTGCCTGAATACGAAGCATCATCACCGGAACGTCAACCTGATGCCATGATCTGACATGGGTATCTCCTTTCCAATCTCAAAGTTGGAAGCTGAAAAGTCTCAGGTACCAGGCCGTGTGATGATTCTCATGGTCGAAAGTTTCACAAATTGCCAGCCTCATCTCCGCAAGGGTTGTTCTCTCACTTTTCATTGCCCCGTCCGTGCCATGTCATGTGAGTCGACGGTGATCATCTGGATTCTGTAATAGCGACTTCCTATATTTTATGCCTCAAGGGTATGCACGGCGCTTGTCCTTGCATTTTCGGTCGGTCGTGCACCGATGTTTAGAGGTTTTCTTTTGAGTTCTCATCAAGGTTCCCATTCTAAATAAGACCGGGTTGTATTGTTTCTTTGCAAATCTCGGCATTCTGCTGTCAAGTGATGGATACGTACAATCAAACTACTATGTACTTTCAGAGCGGGAGGTCTCTCCAGTGCGCTCAGAGTCTTGCAATCCACATCACGTGAAAAGATGAACTTGTGACTCTACTACTCCCAATCTATTCAGTGGTCTACATCATCGACTCCTCCATGGCCTAACCTCCCGTAAGTGCCCGATCCCAATGCTCACCAGTCCAATCTGTCTTCAACCTGTTCATCGCGTTCAAAATCTACATCCCGTAAAAAGAAAATGCAATTCTTTACTCGATCTCTTAGGAACCGTGATGTTGCTAAATTTCTTTCTTCCTAGGATTAAATTCACTTCTCTACAACACTAGGCTCATCATGAAGAACGACCAGCTTTGACAATCACATGTTCAACACGACATATCGTGATCAGCTTAAATTAATTAACCGATACAGTCAAGCATATAGACTCTAGTGTTCTACGGAATGATTGTTCAGATTTGTCAATGCGCATCCGCATATGTTCGTCCTCCCACTCTGAGGCTGACTAACTCAGTAGAATATGGTGCTTCAGCTACACAAGCAAATTTGAAAGTGTAATAGCCTGTCCCAAAAAGCAAGCAAATTAAAAGGAAAAGCACTTGATTGAGCCGCCCAGATCAGTCCGGCTCAGATAGATTATACTGGGTCATCGCCTCGCAGTTCAGCCACCATCTCAACAACAACCTTCTCAATATCCCTCCAAAGAGAAGACAGATAAACAGAAGGAATACAGAAAACTCTTCCTGTTGGATTCTGTATTAGGCCAAGTTTATCGGCAAAATTTTTTAAGGAAAGGCTAACAACGTCGAAGTACGAACTGTATGTCCGGATGCTGTCAGAATGGACAGTGTTGGAACGTTTCATAGGACACCCTGAGGCTTTCTTGTGAAGAGTGACAGTGGCTCGGATATAATTTAGAACCCCACAATGCATCTCAAATGGCAAAGCGTATTCGTTGGGGCAAGCTTCACATTGTTCTGATGCTGAATTTCAGTCTCCTGTATGGACTCGTCTATGAGGTTTGGAGTAATGGGGCTGCCCAAAGCTTCACTTTTTAATCAACACTGGCCGTCGCCAAAACATCAACTTTTTTATCGCCTGTGAGAGAGAGAGAATTTTAAAAATAAAGAAAAAGAAAGAGCCGACTATAAGGCACTGTTTGGATGGTTACCAAATAGTGTCTGATTCTGATTTTTTGTTCCCAGAATCAGTTTGGGATGAGAATCGCGTTTTTGCTAAAATTTTTGTTCCGGGAAATAGATTGGGAAGAGAATCAAGAATAAAAAAAAAAAGTTGATTCTTGTTAACAAAATTGAGAATCAAAACTCTTATTCTTCTCTTTTCTTCTTCTTCATCGACCGTCATCCCGCGATCGCGCCCGCCGCCGATTCGCCGCCGCCCCGCCGCCGATCGCCGGAAGCGGTCCGGCGAGCTCGCGGAGGCCCACTAGGCCGGGCGAGGTCCGGCGAGCACAAGGCTTCCCGGCTCGCCCGGCCCGGCGGGACCCGCGTGGCCACCGCCGAGCACGAGGCTCACCCGGGCCGTCGGTGGCCGGGCGGGCCTTGCCCCGCCCGGCGAGGCCGACCCGGCCACCGGCGAGGCTCGGGCGACGAGGGCCGGCGACCTCCGATGAGGTCGCCGACCCTCGTCTGGCCGGATCCCCGTCCGGCGATCGGCCTAAAGAAGAAGACGAATAGGAGAAAAAGGAAAAAAAAAAAAAGGAAAAAAGGAATAAAATATAAAAAATATTTAAAAATTAAAAAAATTGATTTGGAACAGTAATCAATTAACACTCTCAAAGATAATTCTATTCTATAATCGAAATTTTGGACAGTTACCAAATGTATTATTTTACTCAGAATCAGTTCCCGAGAATAGAATAAAAAATAATCATTTCTTATCAAAATTTGTTTAGGAAATAAAATCATTACCAAACGCGTCCTAAACATATCCATGTAAGTGCAGGGATAGAGAACAGCGAAAAAGTTGCAGCAATTCTATGCTCTGGTCAAGGAAGTTCATTAAAATAAAATACTAGACCTCAATTACTAGACCTCCGTATGATCGTGTGGAGTAAGGATGCGTCTGCAAGACAAGACCCTGAAACCAAGAAACTCTCTGCTCTGCTTCACCGCCATCTCCTTGATCATCACTCTCGATCTCATGGACACCCACGCTCAGGTCTCGCATCTGGGCTCGAAATCTTCCCCTGAGAGCACTCACCCTTTTGGAAATGCAAAATGAACTCTTCCATCTTGGGGTTTTCTGTTCTCTGTTCCTTTTCAGGAGAAAGCTGATGATGAGTCATTGGAACCCCCGAAGCTCGTTTTGTATTCCAATTGGCAGAGTTCTTGTTCCTGGCGCGTGCGCTTCGCGCTGAATCTTAAAGGTCCAATTTTCCAGTTCCTTTTTCTTCTCTTTTCCCGCTGGTTCTGGCATTATGATAAACCAGATGTTGAGCTTACAATCTGAAAGTAAGCCTGGAAGTTTAGACCTTTCTTTTGGGTGATGTTTTTCAACTTTATTCTTGGTTGGTGTGTAGGAATCTCATATGAGTATAAAGCAGTGGATCTCAGGAAAGAAAAGCAACATACTGCTGGTAATTTCAGATCCTTCTTTTTAGTCATAGATCAAATTGTTCTCGAGATTTATGTAGGTAGGCCTCGGAATGGCAATGGAAAGATTTTGTATGCATAATACCCGCTGGCACGATTACCTCAAGTCTGTGAAATCTAGTGAAGTATTCTCTAGCTCTGATAGAAGTTGTGTGCTTGATTTTGCAGAATTTGACAAGTTAAATCCTATGCATTTGGTTCCGGTGTTAGTCGATGGAGATTTCATGGTTTCAGATTCTTATGCAATTTTGCTGGTGGGTGTTATTTAGGCTATGCAGCAGAGTTTGCAATAAATAAGAGTTGGATGGATGCGTAACTTAAAATACCAATACATATGAGGTCATCATTTAGGAGTCTTGAATAGAAGCTTCCTAGCTCCTTTTTCGACTCAATGCATAGTTTCATGGCCCTTTTGCTTGATTTGATCAGTTTGATTGGTTTGAGTGCATTTCGACTTTGATTTTTTGCTAAAGCACATGTTATCTTTGTTCAGTATTTGGAAGAAAAGTATCCTCAGAAGGCTTTGTTACCTCGTGATCCTCGATTGAAAGCTCTCAACCTCCAGGTATTTATTTATTTTTTTGGCACTTTCCATTCCTTTAAAGCTGAAGTTTCCTGCAGATTCTGATGATCATTTACATGGAATTTCGGAGTTTTTGCTGAATTACGCATGATCAAAACTGATTAGATGAGATCTTCCATTGTAGTGCTCTCCATTCCCCTATCCTCTCTGCTTTGTCACTTCACAGCAGACTCTAGATTCAATTCGGTGGGTGTTTTCAGTAGAAAAACGACTGGCGTTGTCATTTGTTTTGGCAGGCTGCAAGTATAATCAGCTCGAGCATACAGCCTCTTCAGATGCTGAATGTGCTGGTATAGTTCTGTTCGTAATGCTTTCTCTTCAGATGCTGAATGTGCTGAATGTGCTGGTATAGTTCTGTCTGTGAGATGCATTCTTTCTTTTCTGCAGAAGTACATTGAGGAGAAAGCTGGCCCTGAAGAGAGGCTATCATGGGCTCAATATGCAATAGAGAGAGGTTTCCAAGGTAAAAGTCTCATTAGGACTGTACAAAGTGGTCTCTGGAACTAACGAGGAAAGCATAAGAATGGACCTTGAATTTCTCTCCAGAAAGAAAAGTTGATGGATGATGCATTTGATTCAAAACATATGCTAAGTCCAAGGACTCTGTTAATTCTTAACCTGAGGAACACTGGGCTACGCTTGTAGTTCCCCTGTACCAAAGCATTAGTAATCACTTGGGCGTAATCAGAGTCCACCTTCAATTAGGAATGAAGCACATTTTGAGCACATGGTCCAAAACATGATTTTCGAGTTGCTCACAGAACATAGAAATTACTTTTTTGACGCTTGATTGAATAAGCAGCAGCAATGATAACAGATACCTTTGGTTCATCAACATTAGCAGTAGAGGCTCTACCCATCTTTGGTTTGTCTTCTCCTTGTAGTAATCTTATCAGTCTCTCTGCTTATGTTTACTATGGTTGAAGCAAGCCTTTGACAAAATGAATATAGCGCGGTTTTGATGATGGCATTGTTTAATTCTGTCACATACCCTCATTCCAAAAATTGGGAGTCTTGTAGTTTTTGTATATAGAAACAACGGTACTTTGACCGCCAGTATTGAACACCAACTAAAATGAATGCTAGGCACTCCTTTGAGGCTAAACAATCACAAGATCATGAGGGAAAGCAGCTTCAAATTAAACATGGATATCGTATGACTTTTACCATACATAATTGCAATGAGATTTTCACATTAGCGAGGCATACTTATCAGGTCAGAAATTTTGAAATGCAACCTGAAAGAGAAATAAGAAAACGTAGGACTGTCTAGTTTGGCACAGCTCCTGGAAGAGAAGAAAAACTCAATGGCTAGACATGTTCATAATGATTCTGGTCATGAACCTATCTTCTTTGCATCTTCTATCGCGTTGTAGTCTAGTAAAGTATCAATGGATATTAGCAACATATACTTGTATACCAAGTTGAAGATGTCAATGGCTAGACATGTTCATAATGATTCTGGTCATGAACCTATCTTCTTTGCATCTTCTATCGCGTTGTAGTCTAATAAAGTATCAATGGATATTAGCAACATATACTTGTATACCAAGTTGAAGATGTTTCTTAGCTGTGAATAAGACCAGTTTTCTCCATGTACAGGTCTCGAGAAGTTGCTCGAAAATGTTGCGACCAGATATGCCACCGGGGATGAAGTGTGCTTGGTTTGCTTCTGAATCTTAACATCCTTTCCTCTCTTCTGTTCTATTGTTGTGTCCCTTAATCTCTACACCAATGCTATGAACTCAAAAGTCTCTAAACGAAACGACATTAGTTCAACCAAGTAGCACAGTGTATATACTTCGTAACATGTATATTGGACTTGTAAATGTAATTGTCAATTGTCAAAAGTGCTAATGAGACAAGGTAGCTAGCAATTGCCGCCCTGCCATTCTATTAACTCGTGTGTCCTGCTAGAGGTACGATTTTTTACTCGATATTGTTAATCTTAGTTTGCCATTCGTGCTGGGGGCCATCTTCATATATGAACTGCATCTTGATTTCCCTCTTCCCACTTCAACTCAACAATTGACTCGTTTTTTGTTTTTGTGTTTGGGACTTAGATTACCATATGAAATGTGAGTGGAGTAAACTCGTCAAAATGACACATGAGAAGATTAGAATAATTTGTACGTGTATCCCTTGTTCTAAAGCCCTTCTTTTTGAAGCAGTGACTGGACTTGAATGTTGTAAATGTCGTGAATCCCATCTTATTGATTTTCCTTTATCACCCTTCAGTGAATGCAGTATTAACAACCTGAGATGCACGTTGTGCAGGCTGATGTGTTTTTGGCCCCACAAATAGCTAATGCTACCTTGAGATTTCAGATTGACATGGTGAAGTTCTTTCTCTCTGTCTTTCTCCATGATCAGTTCATTTTCAGTTTGCTATTGTGGCGTCTGTTTCTACCTTCGGTTCATTTGTATGTGCATTATTCTTTCCTGCAAATAGCTAAGCATCTTGAAAGAATCGGTGAAAGCATTCTCTTGCAAGGATTCTGCAAGTACTTAATGAGAAAAACATTTACGATTCCCGCCTCAATTAAGGTGTGGTTTCCATGGACAATTCCTTGGTTTTCAAAAGCTAAGTGAACACCCCTTTAAGATATGTTATATATACTTCTCTTTTATGAAGATAGCGAAGGCAGATTGATTCTGCTTAATGTTGGACAAGTATGTTGGTGCCACCTCTTTAGAAGATCTTGTTTTTTGGGGATAGTTGTCTAGCTGGGAGAACTTTCACATTGCAATTACCAAATAGGGGTATTATGATCTTCAGATGAGAGGCCCTTTACTTCTCAATTCACAGTTCATTGTATGCGAACCTACTGCCATGTATCGTAACTATAGATATGTCTTGCGAGCAAAAACATATGAAAATGTATTCATGGTGCACCTCGAGTCCGGGACATCTCTATAGTATGGCACTGCATGAGGGTTTTTGAATGATGCACATTCTGTATTGGAATGGTTAATGTCGGAGCTTTATGATTCTCGAAACCCATCATTGGTGCCGGACTCGTGGATCGAGCATCCATGCATGTTGTCTTTACACTGATGCTTGAGTAGCCTAGCTGAGTCCGTATTCTTCTTCGTTGCAGGCCAAGTTCCCTACTTTGAGGAGGATCCATGAATCGTACAAGACTTTGCCTGAATACGAGGCATCATCACCGGAACGTCAACCCGATGCCATGATCTGACATGGGTATCTCCTTTCCGATCTCAAAGTTGGAAGCTGAAAAGTCTCAGGTACCAGGCCGTGTGATGACTCTCAATGGTCGAAAGTTTCACAAATTGCCAGCCTCATCTCCGCGAGGGTTGTCCTCTCACTTTTCATTGCCCCGTCCATGCCATGTCATGTGAGTCGACTGTAATCATCTGTAATAGCGACTTCCTATTTTTTATGCCTCAAGGGTATGCACGGTGCTTGTCCTTGCATTTTCGGTCGGTCGTGCACCGATGTTTAGAGGTTTTCTTTTGAATTCTCGTCAAGGTTCCCATACTAAATAAGACCGGAATGTATTGTTTCTTTGCAAATTTCGGCATTCTGCTGTCAAGTGATGGATACGTACTTTGATTGGGATAAACTACTATGTACTTTCAGAGCGGCAGGTCTCTGCAGTGCGCTCAGAGTCTTGCAATCCACATCACGTGAAAAGATGAACTTGTGACTCTACTACCTTTCCTAGGATTAAATTCGCTTCTCTACAACACTAGGCTCATCATGAAGAACGACCAGTTTTGACGATCGCATGTTCAACACGACATATCGTGATCAGCTTAAATTAATTAACCGATACAGTCAAGCATATAGACTCTAGTGTTCTACGGAATGATTGTTCAGATTTGTCAATGCGCATCCGCATATGTTCGTCCTCCCACTCTGAGGCTGACTCACTCAGTAGAATATGGTGCTTCAGCTACACAAGCAAATTTGAAAGTGTAATAGCCTGTCCCAAAAAGCAAGCAAATTAAAAGGAAAAGCACTTGATTGAGCCGCCCAGATCAGTCCGGCTCAGATAGATTATACTGGGTCATCGCCTCGCAGTTCAGCCACCATCTCAACAACAACCTTCTCAATATCCCTCCAAAGAGAAGACAGATAAACAGAAGGAATACAGAAAACTCTTCCTGTTGGATTCTGTATTAGGCCAAGTTTATCGGCAAAATTTTTTAAGGAAAGGCTAACAACGTCGAAGTACGAACTGTATGTCCGGATGCTGTCAGAATGAACAGTGTTGGAACGTTCCATAGGACACCCTGAGGCTTTCTTGTGAAGAGTGACTGGCTCGGATATGATTTAGAACCCCACAATGCAACTCAAATGGCATAGCGTATTCATAGGAACAAGCTTCACATTGTTCTGATGCTGAATTTCAGTCTCCTGTATGAACTCATCTATGAGGTTTGGAGTGGTGGGGCTGCCCAAAGCTTCACTTTTTTATCAACGCTGGCTGTCGCCAAAACATCAACTTTTTTATCGCCTGTGAGAGAGAGAGAGAGAGAATTTTAAAAATAAAGAAAAGAAAGAGCCGACTATAAGCATATCCATGCATAAGTGCAGGGATAGAGAACAGCGAAAAAGTTGCAGCAATTCTATGCTCTGGTCAAGGAAGTTCATAAAAATAAAATAAAAGCAGGCGACTAATATAACCATGCATAGAGAATTGAGGAAAAGTTAAAGCAATTCTATGCTCTGGTCAAGATAAAGATGTATTGTTCCATCTCTCTATCTCTCTCTCTCTCTCTCAATATGGTGGGGCAACGTGCTTTTCTAACAAGTGAAATTACTTTTAAAATGCTGCATCATGCGCAGTGCAGGCTCCAGTTTCCACAGATCCATTCACAATAGGACAGTGCTTAGTGACGTCAATATAATTTTACCTGTTGGAATACTCTGTGGCGCCCAGGACATGCAAGTGATGTCACCTGCATTTAGGTATAATTGTGAGTGAAATTACAAAACATTGGCCAAACTGAAGAACTGTCGAACTCAACTAGGAATGCTGATTAAGTCCATTAGCTGCCACTGAAGATAATAGAGAATAAAGATTGGTTGTTGCATATAAAATCTTAGAAGGGGAAATATGATCATTAATTGACTAGTCTTATCATTTTGAAGAAAGGATTTTCATTGCCCTTTATGATTCCAGGGGCATGAGTAAAGTAACAGTTTTCATTTCTTTCATTTTTTGTGATAAAAAAGGTGGATGAGAAAAATGCACTGGGGCTGAAGCTAAAGCCCCAGGTAACTATCTCATTTTCAATCACACTACCCATGCAGTCTTGCAATATTTCTATGTTCCAATCCAAATCTCAATGAAAACGGAAAGAAAAGTAGAATATAATGCTATCAGTTCACATTACAGGGTTTTTAGTATAATTAATCGTATATGTAAGCAAGAAAATAAACTATATGGCCTTTAAGTTCTTCCGTTTTCTGTTTGGAGATTGGGGGGATGGGGTTGGTTACGGAGAAAATATGGTGGTGATCTCCAACTAATTCCATTGACTAGTCTTATCATTCCATCCACATTTTACAATTGCTTCACAAATACATCAACAATGTGAAGCCATACATAAAGAAGTTCTGGCATCTAGAGAACCAACATCAATCATTTAACTGGACCATAAAACTTGATGCATCACTTATTGAAGATCAAAAATGGGGAAAAGCCTCATGGAAATGTTACTGGCTGGGGCATACCGTCATGAGCTTTTTCAGCTGTGTCCAAAACCTTTCCAGTTTCAATGCACAGCCACTGCAACATTGAACCATGGGTTGCTGCCAGTATCTTTCCATCAGGGGATAGACTGAGGCGATCATAGTGTAAAGTAGTACCACTTGAATCTTGCAATGGGATTGGAAACACCTTTAAAGTCTTCGTATCCTCATCAAGTTGGTATCGAACTTCAAGGAATAAAGAAAGAAATTTCAGAACTAAGAAGTAGGAATTTGAAAAATACTACAACAAAGAAATGCAATAAAGCCTGCAAGATATTATTAGCATCTCAGTTAACCGAAAGGAAATAAAGATATTAAGGAAACTCAATACCTAGTGTATATCATATTTCTCAATCAACAAATGCTCTCTTCAGTAGATAAGAAGTTAACTTAGAGAAATATCACCTTCAATGACTCCAGGTAAAATACAAAAGTAAAACTCAATCAGTTCATCATAATTCTATCCTCAAATGTTCTATTAGTTGTTTTCCCCAAAGGCTTGTTTAACATATGGATAAGCTAGTAATTTGCACTTGTGAAGGCTCAGACTAAAAAAAATAGTAGACTAAAATCTGCCCATTTCTTCCCTCCTTTTCATTCCGTGAGTCCCTAAACCCAAACTGAAACATTCAATTTCTATAGAAATTGGTGACAGGTGAGTTTAATCTAATGAGAGACTAGCACTGACTATACAGTATAAACCCCCTTCCAGAATTGTTAATAAATTGCAGCTAGTTATGTTTTGATGATAAGCCTAGAGAGCCTTTGATTCTTTGTGCAGTACACAAATTATAACTTTGAGCATGTACCCATACTTCAATGTTGAATCAACTCACTATACCATTCAGGATGCATAGGAGACATGAGAGAGCCACTTCTGCCCCACTACAGCATACTAATTACAAAATAAACAAATAAATAAATAAGGCAATTAATGCAACAAGCAGAAACAGCAAGTAAGCAACTTTGATATCTCCATTTCCTTGTGCTTTTTTAGCCTTGCCCAACCCCACCGCCACCAAAAAGCAGGGGATGTATTTGACCTAGCCTTAGAAATATGCAGTTAAACAGAATAGGATAGCACATACCGTTGATGTTCCAAATTCTTATAGAGCCATCCTTTGATGCTGTAACTATTTGTTCTGAGTTTGGAGTGAAGCATAACCAAGTCACTGCACTCTGAATATGAAAAAGGGAATTTAAGAAATGAAAGTAAGTCCTTTAGGTATTAAAACATTATCATGACAAAGCACAATTACCACAGGAAATTAGGAGTCTTAACAAGAAAATATAGCTATCTGAAAAACTATAATAACATCTGAATCCAAGAAAACTTAGAAACAAGAAAAGTTAAAACAATGGGAAGTCCAATACCTCTTCCTAAGAAAACGGGTTTCTCATACCTTGCCAAACCTGTCCGTCAAAAACCTTAAACCTGACTCATATTAACTCTTTTGACTATTGACATGAATCTATTCTTCTAAGTGTGGGAATTTCTTTCAACCATAGGTTCTTCTTTATGAAGGAAATGATGCTTCAGGAGTTGTTGCTATGCTACAACTTCAACAAAACCAACTCTAAATCATCAAAAAGAGAGAAAAAGGTGCAAGACAATTATAGTTGGATATCGCTCGCATATTGCGGGAGTTTAAAACAAATGTCAATTCCAACATGAATGGAGCATAGCTCGAGAAATTGTTAAGCATCAAGCCAAGGTGGGATATGTGAATGTTGTGCTCGTCACATCCTATGGATAACTCAATCTGAGAGGCAAGGAGAAATCTGAAAGGAGAACTTGTTTAGGGTCAATGGCTATGCGTAATGCCATCAGAAATCGAAGCCACCAACATAGATCAGGCAAGGTGGTTTCTCTTGTTCTTTGGCAATATGGATGACAAATTATATGCTTTCAGGGTTTTGTCATCCCAAGTTAAATGTTTACAGGTAAAAAGGTTGATGCCAAATCCAGTCACGTTGGATTCAATGCTTAAACTGAGTCAAAACCTGTTTTTGACCAATTCATGGTCCTAACAAAATGAAATGGCATTGAAACAAGTAGCCAGCCAGTCGGGTCCAGTTTTAAAATACACAACGTAAATATTTACACACCCTACACATGCATAACATGGTTATTCCTTCCTAAAGGACACGACACTAATAAAATTATCATTCCTGTACTCAAGTTATGCTTAATTTCAATTTCTCCACAAAGATTATAAGCAAAAGATATGCATCTTAATTCACGCTAGCATGAATAAAACAGATAATTGAATGAAGAAGACACTTGGCTAAATATAACCAAAGTAGGAAAACATTCATGAAGTTATTGACCTTGTGTCCCTTAAGCTGCATGACTTTTGTAACTCCCTTCACAGAACCATCTTTTGAGTAAACAATCTCCCAGACCTGCCAAAACATATGCACTGGGTAAACATAACAAGAAGCATAAGACTGTCCCATGCACGGCCACATTTATCACAACAGAGTGACGGATTATCTGCCTAATTTAAAAACTGAATCCAAGTTTTTTCAAAAAAAGAAGCAGACAAAAGAAGTGGAGTGGTGCTTGTAAACAGGGACTCTTATGAAGGGCTAAGCCTCAATCTGTTTCTCAGTCACATGTTCACCAAAAGCAAGAACACTAGGAATTCTGTTGAGATAATGAAGATACCATGTTGTCTAGTTCCTAGTAATGGCCGAGGGAATTAAACTTTTTGAATAGTGTAGATAGAGGTGGGGTGAGCACAAAGTTCTCATTTGCAATTACTCTCCCTATATTCAAGTTCTTTCAATCGACAGTGAGGAGGCTTTTGGGTGAGGGCCATCTTTTGATAGCTAAGCCCAAGGATGCGTCTTGTTCCAAATAAATTTTTGAGTTAATATCTCATCGTTGTCATATTAAATGAATATTCTCAAAAAGTTTTTAATATGAACATGGTTTGATTTTTTCATAAAGATGCTTGTAAATTGGTTTTGATTTGCAAAATTGTAGCTCTTCAGTCTTCTTCACATATATGATATAAGATCAACGAGACATGAATTTCTACTTTTGACATTTATTCAAAAAAACAAAGTTGCTTGATATTTCAATTCAAATACAGTAAAAAACTGAAGGTCTGTAATTTGCTTATAAGAACTATTCCTATCAGACAGCGGAAGAAGATGAAATAATTGCACATCATTCATTGCATGGATAATATGCTTATCGGACACCAAACTAAAAACGATTTAATAGACTGCAGCCACTATCATACATTATCCAGATATAACATTGAAAAGAAGCACTATTTCAGCAGAACAATGAATCAAGGAAGATTTACCTTAACATCAGCAGTAAATGCAGCAGCAGCGATAAAACGCCCATTGGGTGAGATAGCAGACATAGTGTTTTTCAATTGATTTGTATCAACATTCCCCAAAATCTTCCCAGTTTTTGCATGCCAAATTATGATGTCAGTTCCTGGACATGATGCAAAAGATTACTGCAAATACAAAAGTTTTTACAGCTTTAACACAATACGCTGACTGGCGATTGTCATGTTCCATCAAGACAGTCACTGCAAAGACAAGAAACTACATTTGCCGGTCATTCTTATTATTCTGCTAATAGTAACGACTGAAATCAGCCGTCATCTTATAACTCAAATACATTACTATGCAACACCTATTTAGTGGTTGTATGAATTTTGAAGCTACTTCCAAAAAATTCAGAGATGTTAGAAACACAGACAGCCTCTTTGGCAATAGAAGGTTGAAAAAGAGAGGAGGAAGGACCACATATATGAAGCAGAAACGAGGCAACATGAAACCAGTCAAAAATTAGCCAGAAAAAAATTAAATTCAAGCTCTGGCAATTTATCCCAAAGACTACTGTTTATACAGCTTCAACTTCCTCCAAGAGGAAGTCTGAAAGATTAGAAGGCATTCAGTTGCACTCATCCCATGTAAAAATATGGTACGACAAAAAGGGTGCTATAGAGACCACAATAAAGGCACAATGTTTCATATTCCAATATCGATTCCTTCATGTAACCTGACATAATTATTTTTCATATCACTGATTCAAACTACAAAAATATGAGTGACATCTAGAAAATTTGCATTGAAATATTAATCAATACACTAGTTTGCATAAAAAATTGTTTTTGCATCAATTCAAAGCCCAGAAAGTTTGTTATTTTCAATTTCCTTTACAAACAGACAACAACACTAGGGGGAAGACGATACAGTTTCTCTGCACAGCCAGTTGGAGTAAATCAACTAAATGAACTAACACCAATCGCCTTAACTTATGAAATCTCAATCTCAATGTTCTACCTCGACTATCTTTACTAGATGCATGAACATTGGGCTATTTCAAAAGAAATTTGTGCTAAACAAACATAAGATTGAGCTAGTTTAGGACACATTTTGGAGATAAACTCCGTACCTTCTGAACAAGATGCAATTATTGTACTCCCATCACCGCTGTCATAATTTGCAGCAGCCCCAGAAAGAGTCAATATTGCTCTCTGCTCATGAACTTTGTGATGCTCCCACTTGATTTCAGGCATAGGTAGCTTAGTCTGCTGCTTATTGCTGTCCAAATTTGTAGGCTTCTCTTCTCCATACATGTACAGAGAACAACCAGACAAATGTTGAGATGCCACAATTACTGATGATACATCATCACCAAATGCAACAGCAGTTGGATGGCCTCCAGCAGGCAAGTTAATCCTCAGAAATCTGCAGATGAGAGTTGTCAAGTTAAAAAATAAACAATGTGATCAATCGTCAAGCTTGTGTGAGAGACATACTTGAAACTTTTGTTTGAAGCATCATCCAACTTGAACACCCTCACAATACCATCAGCACAAGCTGCATGTAAAAATAAGAGATGTATGAATCATATCTCACATTAATAAAGCCAACCACTAGTATTCTGTTTAAACCACCGAGGATATCCTAAACAAGAACACCACATAAATTGAGGATGGATGGCGCATTCTCTTTCCAGCAAAGCAGAAAAAAAAAAATTCATAATTAATTGAGGACTAAGGATCCAAGTCACCTTCTTCTGCATTTTCCTTTACAAATTTAGATGTACTCTTTCACCTTATTGAAGCAAAACATAGGATAAATCTCAAAGTTCAAGGGCTCGTACTTTCATTTTCTGTCCACTTGAGACAAAGAGTTTATAACAAAAAAGAGCATCCTACACACATGTAAAGTAATGAACGTCTACCGAATGACTTGTATCAAAATGCAATTTTTTACCCTACTCAAAAGCAGCGGCTTCAGATAAAGCACACAGAACCAATTTTACATTTTAGGCTCAACTGATTTAACGGAATATGAGCATATGTATAAGGATACTTAGAGATTTCCACACCAAATTCCTCAATACATTTCACTCTTTTGTAGGTTGACCTCTCATATATCAACAAAAGAGCTAGTGCTCTATTCAGTAAGAAGGCACAAATAGAGGATAATGTTTCTCTCACTCTTCTCTTCACAGCAAGGCCCTGGCAGAGAGCTCTTCTAACATATCAACTGAAACAAGGCAATGCAAAGCCCATATTATTTCTACTTCTTTAAAGAATGATGGTTAGGTGATTGAGGTTATTTCATGGTCTACGATCTGCCAAGTTAGTTGCACTTCCTCAACATCAAATATCATGAATGGAATAACATTTACGTAGCATTCCAGAGCTTCTAATTGACTCCCTTCTTACCACTACTTAATGACCACTTGTTTCCTTGGGTCACAGGGAGATAATGAGATTCAAACCCTAGTTTCATTTTTATGACCACTTTTCAACTAGCTTTCGTCAACTAAGATCCACTTACATGCACTTCAAGAAAATTCCATTTTTCTCGCATAAAGAAACGGTAAAAATCACTGAAGATAACATCAGAGTTGCTAATTAGCGTTCATTTAGTAAGGTGCGACACATGAAATATAGATGCTACTTCCATGCTAAGCAAAGAAACTTAAATTCTTCAAAAGAAAACCAACCCACAGTATGATGCTTCAACCTTGAGGTCACATACTGCCAAATAATTTTCTATGTTTATAGATATCATATCTTCCGGTGAAAGGAACCTCATCTTACCTGTTGCCAAACTTCGTCCATCAGAAGCGAAACATAGCCCTGTGACTGCATCCCCATGACCTTTTAAAGTATTCAGATCCAAAGGATGATGCCTCTTGTTTTTATCCTACATTCCAGAATTATCCAGCAAATAAAATACACAAGCTAATATTGCATTGACAATAAAAGCTTAGCAACTTATCTAAAGAAAGACGACGAAAAATTTTCAAAAGCAGAGCAAAACTCGAACATTCCTTCGAACATTGCCTGGACACTCAAACTGCTCAGTCAGAACATCGAAGTCGGTCCATCATTGACAGGCTCACTTTTTTTGACACTCCGACCTCTCTTACCACTAGCATTACCATAAGCAGAATAGAGCCAGCCAATGACGATCCAGAACGACTCAGTCATACTGCTTACTAGACATTTTCGTCACCCAAAGCTCCCAAATCAACCCAATTGACTAGATTTAAACCACGCAATCAGGTCATCGTTTCTCAATTTCCACTCTTCGCATGTAAGAGCAATTCGATCTTCATCCGATCGAAGCACAAAGAGAGCACGACGCACATGCAGGTTCCCGAAACACTAATCTCTCCTTCACCAACGCTCCATTTCCATCCAGCAGCAGCATCAACCGAAAAACCTCCCGAAATAGCCGCGAAACGAAAGCAGCGGGTGATACCTTATCGGCGCTGTGAGCGTGGGACTTGGCGTGGACCTTCTTGGCGGCGGGCTGCGGCGGAGGCCGCGACGGGTTCTTGGGATGCGGCTGGAGGTCCGCGTTGGCGATGGCCACGACCTCGGATCTTCGCTTGCGGAAGTAATTGCCGAAGAAAACGAGGGCGATCGCGGCTCCGGCGACGAGCGACAGCGCCGCGATCACGACGGCGGAATCCATGCGCTCCTCGGCGGAGGAGGCGGTCGATCGGGGAAACTTTCTCCGGCACCGATGAGATTTTGAGAGCAGCTTCAGGTTCCGACAGGTTTACTCTGCACCGAGGAAGACGATGCAAGAAAGTTCGAAGAGGTTTATGAATTTATATCGTTCCGGGATAATTGCACATTAGCCCCCGTACTATCGGGTCAATTGCAATCCAACCCCTACCCTTTTGATTCTTTGGCGATTGACCCCCAGATAGTGAATGGGGTACTTTTTATGTGACGGTTATATCACATGCTTGCGGCATGTGACAGAATGACCAGATCAAAAGCGAGATGCATAATACATGCCAAACAGGATGAGATTCATCGTGTGAGAGTAATATTAGTTAGTCGGTTATATCGTGTCAATATTATCACGTGACGTAAACTTTTGTGTGTTTATGAAAGAGGCATGTCACGTGTAATGTAGGTAGTTATTATGCGAAATAATCAAAAACCCCTTTTTTTCTGTTTTATAAGTGTATGAACTTCGAATGCACATAAGGTTTAATGTCATTTTTAGCCTTAGACCTCCCTTTCTGTACTCAACAAGAATCGCCTATCGTTAAAAGCTTTCGTGCAACGATTTTAGCTTAATTTGAGCATCACGGCGATGATAATTCTACTTACGAGATTAGAACCCTTACCCGAGGGCTCACCAGTTTTCTTCAATTTGTACATGCCTGTGATCGTCGGAATCTTCGAACTTGAATTTCACTGAAATTTCCCTGTAAAGAAGAAAGATCACGTTAGTAACCAAGAATTTGAGAGCATTAAATGGAGAGAGATTAAAAGCATAAATGCTACATTTGGTTGCCTAGATATAGATTGAGATACGATAGGATAAACAGAGATTTGAAATTCTCCACATATCATAAGAATTATAAAAATATTTTATCATATGTTTGATGGAACCAAAGAGATGATTTGAAAGAGAGGGAGTTGTGGATGAGGTTGTGAGCCACCCTTCCAAGTGAGCCATGACCAAGGGCACTAGCAAATATCCTCGAAAATGTTGGAGGGGTGGCCACAGTGGCGGTGGGATGCCGCCGTAGAGATACGCCAAGGATGGTAAGTCTCACCTTAGGTGAAGTTTTCTTGATGCGTGGAAATTGTTAAGTTTATTTTTAAGTTATTGTATCCAATGCTGGCTTAACCCACCCCTTCGCCGAATTTTTTATCCGGCATTTTTATCTATATATATTCAGGTTTATCCCATCCGAAAAACGTTATCAAACTACTAGACGCAGCTAAAAGGTTTAATTAGACTTGTAATACGCTTAAATGGCCTAGTAAAGGGCGAAAATGGCCCGGTGCAAGGCCCATCCCAATCGAGCCTCGCACAAGGCTAGGTGGGCCGCTCATCTCCAGACCACCCTTGACCGCCACGTGGCAGTCACAATTTGGTCAGAACCAAAATGGCAGTGGCAAAATCTAATTATTTTTCAGAATTTTTTTTATTTTTTATTTTTCAGAAAAACTTCGAAAGATGACTTTTGTGGTTTTTTTATAGAATACATGACCAAACTTTGACCGGACATATCCCCCATTCGATGTCAAATTAATGCCGATTTTTTGCACTCACGTAAAACTTGGGACCAGAATTCTTTAGAAAATGTATTTTATTTTCCAAAAATTTTGGGATAGCAAACTTCTAGGAATCGAGTCCAATAGGTAGATGTGATGAAAAGTTATAATATGATATTAGTTAAAATCAAATCACTGTAATTCTTGCGGTAGCAGAAGGATTATGACTTGATCTTTAAGATAGAATTAGTTGAAAATAGCAAAGTTCTCGGCACCCCATGAATGGATGACCATAACGAAGATGTAATAACCTAAGATTTAGTCACTCAATTGAGCGAATTGGATATCGTTGGAAAACCCTAATGAGCACAATCCAATTATACCCTTCCATCCAACTTTTGACTAATCATGTTTTTGGTCAACTTATATCAGGCCTTAGGTCAACATTAGGTGTCTTCAATACCTTATGTGGATCTAATTTCAACGGTGTAGAACACGCTAAGAGAAATATTGAAGGGGGTCGGTTGCTTCTTTATGTGCCTTCTAAAGGTGCAAGAATGAGCAAGAGAAGGAATTATTGGAAACAAACGTATTGTGGATACCGCAAGGTTTCCAAACACAAACACAACTCCACTTGGTACGAAAGGAACACAATGAACAAGGCAACCTTTCAATCGGATGTTCTTCTCTTCTCCAAATTTGAGGCCCGATCGATTATTCAAAAATGGCCCAGCGCTCTGCAGCACCGGAACATGTCATCGAACATCTCCTCAACCCAGTACTTGTACTCGAACCCGACGTCCAAGAGCTTCTTCGAGGAGAGGCTAGCCGCCTTTCGATCCTTCAGCTCCTTCATCTTGCTGCAAACACATGCCCAATAGATTTTCAGCAACAATGAACCCCAACACGAGTGGAGGAATCATTGTTGTGCGATACGCATATATGATCATCCACCTCTAAACGAGAAAAGAACTTACTCTGTGATGGTTATGTTGAGCTCGGGGTATCTTCCGGACATGAATTCGACCAGCTCGTGAGTCCTCAGCTCGAGCGCTCGGCAAACGTACCGGCCCTTCGCCTGCGGGCTCTCCATAAGGAATATGAGAGCCCTCGCCGCGTCGTCCATGTGCACCAGGTACCACATCGGCAATAGCTCGTACCATTGCACATTGCCTGCGATCAAAAAGGTCACATCAGGTGCGGATTTTGGTCGAGAGTGATAAGGATCAGATAGTCCTGCCGTCGTTCATAATGTTCCTGAATATCATATGACGGAGAAAAGAGAAGATGACATTTAACTACCGGTGAGTATGGAGGCGGTCAGCCCAACGAACCCCGGCACGGAGGGAGTGATGAAAGGCCCGATCACCGTGGGAAGAGCGCAGGTCACAACCTCCAGCCCGTGCCGCTCGCCGAACTCCAGTGCCTCCTTCTCCGTCGCTGTCTTCGACAACAGGTAGTTCGGGTAGAAGGGCAACCTCCGGCACACCTCGAGGTCCACGTGCCCTCATCGGCGACGTCTAGGTCCTCGCCGCTGAACAGGCACGCGCTGGCGGTGGCAGTGTACACAACCCGCTTGACGGTCCTGGCGCCGAGGCACGCACGAGGACCCCCTAGAGGCCCCCGATGGCGACCCGCGTGACAGCGTCTTCCGGCAACGCCAGGGTGTAGTCGATGTTGAACAGTAAACAACTTTTTTTCCTTCTGTGTTAATATCTTTTTACAAGAATATAACTACACATATATACACCGACGTAAGCCACCCTAGAATCTCCTACAAATCAGGAGATCTCCTACAAATCAGAAAATATATACAAAGACCTTAAATAGAAAAACTCTCCTATTGAGGCCCTCATTGACAGCTCATGTTAACACTCCCCCTCAAGCTGGTGAGAAAATATCTTTGATACCCAGCTTGACAAGTGAGCTTTGGAATGCTCGACTCGATACAACCTTTGTAAGTATGTCTGCCAACTGGTCTTCAGATTTGATAAATGGAAAACTCACCACCCTATCATCCAAATTTTGCTTGATAAAATGCCTATCAACTTCAACATGTTTAGTGCGGTCATGTTGAACTGGGTTGTGGGAAATCTGAATCGCGGCCTTATTATCACAAAACAGTTGCATTCCTGACTTAGGTGGAAAACCAAGTTCTGTCAACAACTTCTTTAGCCACAAAAGCTCATATAGTCCTTTAGCCATCCCCCGAAACTTGGCTTCAGCACTTGACAAAGCTACTACTTTCTGTTTCTTGCTCCTCCATGTAACCAAGTTTCCTCCCACAAATGTGAAGTAACCTGACGTCGATCTCCTATCTGAGGTATTGCCAGCCCAATCAGCATCCGTAAATCCTTCCACCTCATGGTGATTATTCTTCGCAAAGAAAAGTCCTTTCCCTAGTGCCGACTTCAAGTAGCTTAAAATCGGAACTACAGCATTCATATGATCTTCACTAGGAGCGTGCATAAATTGACTCACAACTCCTACAGCATATGCAATGTCAGGCTGAGTGTGCGATAGATAAATTAATCTCCCTACCAACCTTTGATATTGGTCCTTATTGGTCGATACCTGATTAGGGAAAACTCCAAGTTTATGATTCTGTACTATAGGGGTATCAGTAGGTTTGCAATCCAACATCCCCACCTCAGCCAACAAGTCCAACGCATACTTTCGTTGAGATAAGAATATACCCTCCTTTGATCTGGCCACTTCAATACCCAAAAAATATTTCAGGCCCCCCAAATTCTTCATCTCGAACTCATTTGCCAGTTTCCTTTGAAATTTTGTGATCTCCTCAAGGTCATCCCCTGTGATGATCATGTTATCTATGTATATAATCAATGCTGTCACTTTGTCATGCTGCCATTTCAGGAACAACGTATGGTCCGAATTACTTTGAGTGTACCCATACCTTTTCATTGCAGAGCTAAAGCGACCAAACCAAGCCCGTGGTGATTGCTTTAATCCGTATAACGACCGCTCAAGTTTACATACCACTTCCGATTTATCAGCACACGCATATCCCGGTGGGATTTCCATGTAGATTTCTTCTTCCAAATCTCCGTGTAGGAACGCATTCTTTTCATCAAATTGATGTAAGGGCCAGTCCAAATTTGCTGCAAGTGATAACAATACCCGCACAATGTTCAGTTTTGCAACTGGAGAGAATGTTTCTTGGTAGTCCACGCCATAGGTCTGGGTATATCCCTTTGCTACCAGACGTGCCTTGTACCTCTCAACAAAACCATCTGCTTTATATTTGATGGGAAGACCCATTTACATCCTACTGCCTTCTTTCCCTTTGGTAACTCGACAAGTCTCCAAGTCTTATTTTTCTGTAAAGCCTCCATCTTTTCTTGCATTGCTTGAACCCACTTGGGATCCCTCAATGCCTCTTATACTCCACTAGGAACTCTTCTTGCAGAGACATTCGAGACAAATGCCTTTAAAGGTCCCGACAACTGCTTTGTCAAAACATAATTGGTGATCGCATACTTCGACCTTCGTTCTTCCACATCTGGTGAGTACCTATTAGGAGCCTTGCCACGATTATGTCTATCGGGCAATTTATAACAAACAGCTACATCAGTATCAACAGACAAATTCTGTGTGGTAGGAGAACTTACCTCAGGAGTATCCTCAGGAGAATTGTCAGGTACTAAAGAGGGGGTATTTTGAAGTAGAGGGAGCTGTTCTTGAGTTGTTCGTGTGTCTCTTGCACCAAATCAACCCGATGATCAGATTCCTTAGTGTACTGCTGCTCATTTTCCGGTGTCCCACCATGATTCGTGACCACACCATTGCTGGCCAACGCTGCCTGCCACAGCATGTAAACCCGCTTGTCAACTTGCACCTTAGCTTGTGTGTTACCAGTCCTTGTGTCACCAGGTGTTGGCACTGTGGGGTCATTTTTTTTTAAAAGCAAAATCAGCCATAACCCCTGCCATCACACCACCTTCCCACCAATTTGTCATTTCACTAGAAGTCTCCCCCTAAAAGGTACAATTAGGTGTGGAAAAAAATAATTCAGACTCGACGAAGGTGACGTCCATTGTGATGTGGGTTTTCTTGGTAGCCAGATTGTAACAACGGTATCCTTTTTTATGAGTGCCATAACCAATGAAAACACACTTCACCGCACACGGATCGAGTTTTGTCCATTGGTTCTTGTGGAGATGGACGTATGCCACACACCCAAACACTTTGGGAGGTAGTGTCATGGTGGAAGGAAGAGGAACATAGGATGCAAGTGCTTGAAGTGGGGTCTGAAAGTTCAACACACGAGAGGGCATTCTATTCATCAAATGTACCATTGTAACCACAACGACATCCCAAAAAAAAGATGGAACCTAACCACCTATGAGGAGTGCCCGTGCCGTCTCGAGGATACGGCGGTTCTTCCTCTCAGTGATACCATTATGTTGGGGTGTCCTAGTGCAAGACGTTTCATGTATAAGCCCGTGGTCCTGAAAGTAAGCTGCAAGATGCTGGTTAATATATTCCCCACCATTGTCGCTACGAAGGACTTGAATTTGAGTCCCAAACTGTGTTGCAATCATTCGATGAAACATACGAAATATTGCTGCCACTTCATCTTTATGCTTCATTAAATAAACCCAGGACATCCGGGTACAATCATCCACAAATGTTACAAACCAACGAATCCCAGATAGAGTAGTAAGCGGTGAAGCGCCCCACACGTCCGAATGAACCAAAGAAAACGACCCGGTGCTCTTATTAAAACTCAAAGGAAAAGAGACACGGTGACTTTTTGCCAAAATACATGTCTCGCATTGGAATTCAGTATCTGACAAATTATGAAACAAGTCTGGAAATAAATGTTTTAAATATCCAAAAGACGGGTGTCCTAAACGACGATGCCATAACCAGATCGCTTTCTCTTTATTAGTAGACCCACTACTTGTGTGATGTGCTCGGCCTGCATGAAAGTCATCAACATAGTACAGCCCCCCCTTTTAGTACCACGACCAATAATCTCCTTTGTGAGGATATCCTGAAATAAGCAAAAAGACGGATACATAAGAACACAACACTTCAAAGCATCAGTGAGTTGGCCAACAGAGAGTAAACGGTTAGACAGAGATGGCACTAATAAAGTGTGAGACAATGATAAAGAAGGTGTAAGATCAACATTGCCAGCCCTAGTGACTAGATAACTAGTGCCATTCGCATTATAGATACTCTGTCTCCTCGGAGTGGTGTAGCATATAATATCGTTACGATTGGGTGTCATGTGATCCGTTGCCCCAGAATCAACAATCCACCCCTCATCACCACACTGAGAATTACTAATAAGTGCACACCCAGTTTTACCTTCAAGAGCCGCATCGGAAGTATTGGTAGCGTCTACCTGCGGTACCAAAGAAAGGGGCGAGGTCCCGATAGCCAATGATGCCTGCCCCCGTCCTATAGCATTTTCTGTCTTTTTCTTGTTCTGTAACTCCTTCCACCAATCCGGATAACCGTGCAATTTAAAACATGTATCTTTTGTATGTTTAGTATTACCACAATGAGTACAGCCTCCTAGGTGTTGTAGTTTAGCCTTCGAACCTTTGTTAGTCTTCCCTCCACCAGACGCAGTATTAGGAGGGACCATCTGGAGAGCTTTGGACTCATTGTTGGCCTCAAGAAAGTGTGAGATAACATTTCCACCACGCGACACCAGGGCTACTGCGATGCTAGATGGTTCAATTGAAGATAACATAATAGCTTGGCATACATCCTCTCGCCTCACCCTGGCATACGCTTGCTCCACCGTCGGGAAAGGATGCATCTGTAGAACGTCAGCCCTGACTTTGTCAAGGCGATCATCAAGCTCGTCAAGGAAAAGATATACACGGTTTTCTTGCACAAGAGCATTGTAGCGCTCGATATCACGAAGACAAGTCATGGGATTAGGCCGTCGAAAATCAACCTCTTGCCATAAACCTTGAAGATCATTATAATATTTTCCAATCGGGCCGCCTGCTTGCTTCAGTCGGGACAAACGTCGCTTTAGATCATGCACTTGGGAGACATCGGTGCCATCAAAGAACGTAGTAGCCACCGAATCCCATACCGTCTTTGCTGTTGGGAAACGAATAAAATTTCCAATCAACGCCGGGTCCATGGAATTGATGAGCCATCCTTTAACCATACTGTCGTCAGTCTTCCACTTCCGAAAATTAGGGTCAGTCGGAAGTGGGGTTGGAAAATCCCCATTGATATATCCCAATTTGTCCTTCCTGGAGATATACATCTCGACAACTTGGGACCAAAGGCCATAATTACGGCCATCCAACTTGACTGCAATCGGTGGGGTGGAGTTTTTAGCATGAGAAGGTGAGGCCTGATGGTGAGTCAAGAGTTGTGTCAACTTGGACATTAAGGTTTCAAGGAGTGCATCAGTAGTGGAAGTCCCTCCTGGAGACTGATGCGGGACTACACTACCCAAAAACTTCGTAGTGCCTTCCGCTGGAGCCGGAGGAACTATCTCGATGGGTGGATTGTATCCGCCATGAATCCCAATAAAGGGTGCAGTTAGTGTGGTAATCCGCACGAAACCACCGCGCGGCTACGCCACAACAAGGAACTCGGATCGTGATCAGAACACAGAATCCCTAGATCATTTGCTCTGATACCATGTTGAATAGTAAACAACTTTTTTCCTTCTATGTTCATATCTTTTTACAAGAATATAACTACACATATATACACCGACGTAAGCCACCCTAGAATCTCCTACAAATCAGGAGATCTCCTACAAATCAGAAGATAAAGACCTTAAATAGAAAAACTCTCTTATTGAGGCCTTAAATGACAGCTCATGTTAACAGTCGATGGGGTGCGCCGTGTGGAACACGCGGGCGCATCCCTCGACGGCGGGCCCGAAGCTCTCCGGCTCGCTCAGGTCGACGTCGAATAGCTGGAGTCTCTCCACCACGCCCGGCAAGTTCGTGAGGTAGCTGAGGTCCCTTTCATTTCCTGCGCGATTTGCCGGGAGGGATAGATGTATGGACATCGTGTCAACTAGTGAGTGCGTTGAATCCTACTATCGCCTACTGCTCTCTATCGAGACGCGTTGGAGAGTCAGAAAACGTCATACCATAAGTAGCAGAACAAACTGTAGTCCGAACAGTGTAGCCCTTCTCGAGCAGTTTCCTGATGAGCCAGGACGCCACATACCCAGTTCCTCCTATCATGCACACTGGCCCTTCATCGACAACCCCGCCTTCCATCTCTCGCTCTCTTTCTCTCTCTCTGGGCTTCGTTTGGAGTGACGAATACCAGACGGCATAGAGAGTCCATTTATACGAATCGTCCGCGTCTGGATCGCTTGCGGGAACAACCATCCTCAAGTATAATTTCTTTGGATGCGGAAGCAGATGAGCGTCCATTGTCCGAGTGTGCGACTCTGTCCCTTTTTAGGAGCATCTCGTCGCAAGGGAGCATTGGAATCTTGCAAAACTTGGACATCGCAATCACAAGCTCTCCCTCTCCAAGCGTTATCTTAAATGCCCTACCCCTTTACACAGACAATTTGGAAGCATACCTACTCCGTATCAATCACTATCCATAAGTCCAAGATTGGTGGGCCATTATTGCATCCCTACTAAAATGCTAGTAGTTAAAATAGTATGACGCAACTAGACATTTATAGCTCATTTGAGTCCATTTCAAGGCACTCTACTTTTACCTTTGAAGAGTTGAGTTATATCAAAAGAGGGCTTTGTGGTACTAGCCGAGTTAGTTATGCTTGAAATTTGAACGATTATGAGAAATTATCACATGAATCTATTAGGAGAATTACCAAAAAAGTCATAAACCTATTGCAATTGTGCCAATTCAGTCCTAAATCTTTTTTTTTTTATCCAATTTAGTCCTAAACCTTTTATAATTGTGTCAATTTAGTCCATCCGGCCAAAATTGGCTGGCCGACATGACGTGGACGCCGGCGGGGGAGAACGGGCCGGCGAGGTAATTTTTTTTATTTTTTCGAATTTTTAATATTTTTTATTTCTTTTTTTTTTTTTTTTTCTTTTTTTTTCTTTTTTTCCCTTCTTCTCCTTCCTCTGGCTAGCTGGCGTCGGCCAGAGGTGAGGGCCAGTGAGGTCAGCCTCACCGACCACCGGCGAGGCGGGCCGTCGCCGGATCCGGCGAGGCTTGACCTCGCCATGGCAAGGCGAGGCCGAGCCTCACCAAATCTGGCGACGGCGGCCTCGCCGTCGCCGGGCGAGGCCGAGCCTCACCAGATCCGGCGAGCTCGGCCCTCACCGCGCTGCGTGGTGTAGTCAAGGAACCCGCGGAGGAGCTCGATCTTGTCCTCGTCGGTCCAGAGGCACTGGAACGGGGTTCTGGCGACGATTACGACCGGGGAGGGCCGCTTGAGCTCAGAGGGGGAGATCGTGCCGACGATCGAGGGGACGGGGAGGCGGCGGGGGCGGCGATGGTGACGGCGGCCGACCGGCCACCGGGCGAGGTCGACCCCTCGCCCTTGCTAGTGGCCGGCCAACGAGGCGGCCGTCGGCGGGCGAGGCTCGCCTCCGCCGGTGGCCGGCGGGCGAGCCTCGTCGGCCCTCACCTCTGGCCGGCCAGAGGAAGGAGAAGAAGGAAAAAAAAAAAAGAAAAAAATTTAAAAATATATATATTTAAAAATTCGAAAAAAAAAAAAAAAAAAAAATATTTAAAAAAATAATTTCGCTCGCCGGCCTGTCCCCCGCCGACGTCCACGTCGCCGCCCCGTCAATTTTGGCCGGATGGACTGAATTGGCATGATTATAAAAGGTTTAGGACTAAATTGGACAAAAAAAAGGTTTATGACTGAATTGGCACAATTGCAATAGGTTTATGACTTTTTTGGTAATTCTCCCTAAATCTATTACATACACTCAATAAATTGGATCCATTAAATCTTTTGTCAGCCACCGTTTTGGATGTCATAGATTAATAAGAGTACATCTACTAGGTTCATGTAATAATCCCTCGAGACACGGGCGGTGTCTAGCTATGTTACAAAAGGCTTGTCTGGCTCGAGCGCTCTAGAGACAGCTTAGCCTAGTGCAAGAAAAGTACCCTACCACATCACGAAATTTTTTACCCTGCAATGATTAATTATAATATGTCCGCTGACAATGTGGTGTCATTGTGCCATTGGATGACTTTGATTATTTTAGTTGCTGAAGTCATTTGAAAGCTATGCTATTTAATTAGATGAGTGATAACGTATTAATATGTCAGGTGCCTTAAAACGCCGCATAAAATATTTTTTTTCGCAGTCCCATGTAGTATAAATACTAAAAATGTCAAGCATCCATTGTTGGACGAGTGATAAAATGACTGGGTAGTATTAATTGTAATATGAATTTAGAAGTGAATTTAGTTTGACGTGTACAATAGCCTAGCATACCTCTTTAATATATACTATAGAAAAAGAAAAAAATATTTCCGCGACAAAAGATGCAGAAAGTATAACATGAAGATGACAACTTTGCAACCCATGTCATTGATTTTGTTAAAATTGTTTCTCGAATTTCTTGCCAAATATGAAGGATCAAGCCTGAATAACTAGATAGGTCCGAGACATGTTAGGGCATGTTCGAGACCGGTAGCACAAAGCTACTCGGCATGGGCCGGCCAACTGACCAGCCAAGCTAACCGACCATCCACACACATGGCTGGGAGCTCGGCTAAACCCTGTGTAGTGTCATTCGGCGTCGGATGTCAAACGGGCGCTTGGCCCAATTCAAGTGCGTGCCGATGTATCACACTGACGTACATAAAGGTACTTAGCATGGATCGATCAAGCTCAATAACACAGAGGTACTGGGCATGCGCTTGTCGGCAGGGTGACCAGCTATACACGGCCAGTTGTCGGCCCCTCCTGTAAGAGCCATTTGGCATTGGATATCAAGTGGGCGCCCGGGTATCAACCTGACTTACGCAGAGGCATTGGGCATAGGTTGGCCGATATGTCAAACTTCGTGCTGGGACGTCCCCTAAACGAGTCATTTAGCATCGGACATCAAGCGGGCTCTGGTGTATTGAATCGACTTAACAAATTGAGATTTATAGCTTATTTTAACCTATTTTCACAAGTTACATGTGAGAGAAAATCAAAAGAAGGGTTAGGATTTTCTCTTTTTGAATTTCAAAGTAAGTTTTTTGTGAGAGATTTTGTGATAACGCTTGCGGGTTTGTTTGGAGTGGAATCTAAGTAGGGGAACACTTAGGCTATGTTTGGTAGTTATGATAAAATTTATCAAATTCTATGTTGGGTGCTTGCCCAAGGATTCGACCGGGAACTGGACTAGAGCAATTCCCAAGTGAGTCCATGAAACCGGTCCCCAATCCCTACAAAATTACATTTATTAGTTAATATCATGATGAACCTAGTTTCTACGTAGAGCACTAAAGCTTGTTCGGCCTTAAATTCAAGTTGAATTGCGAGCCATTGACTTTGATTAAGGATTGAAAACTATAAGGTGGAATGAAACGACAATACTAGTTAGATAGGAACTTAATTTCTCCAAAAGTCATGGTGTAGTTCTTTTAGGGTTTCTAACATCGGGAATATATAGAGAATTAGACTCTACATTAGAAGTCCTAATCTTCACAGAAGTCAAAACATTAATCGCTCGATCCATCTTTTTTCAACGTCATCCTAATTTAATCACAGGATAGCTAAGAAGAGACCTAATAAGACTCTTAAAATGAACCATTGGCTCTTAATTTGATATCATGAAACATTTATTGACATCTCTAATCGGTCTCCCGCATCTTCTTCGTTTGTTTATCTTGTTTTGACTGAGAAATCAAGTAAATAGATTATTAAAATGAATAAAAAAAAGTGGGTGGTCCTATTACGCACCTGAGAGACAAAATTAGTCAATAATGTCTAATACTGCAAATATATATGTATATATACATGCATATACATACATATATATTGGCCGAAAAACTATAAAATAATTAAGTAATTGAGTTAGAATTTCCCTTTTTTTTTATGAAGATAGGGGGAGTCTATGGCATGTCATCTCTGTAAATCCCTTTATGGTCTAAAATAGATTTTCCAATAGTGATACGCTAGGTTTACCAACGCACTTACAACTGCAAGATTCAAACAGTCCAAGTATGATTGTGCTCTGTTCACAGGACGAAAGGTATGTCGTCCATCTATTTAATGATATATGTTGATGACATACGTATTATAAGAAGTGATTAATTTGCTATCAAGAGTTTTAAAGAATACCCGCATTCGACTTTTCACATTAAAACTTGGGACCACCTAGATATTTCCTTGGAATTGAGATAGCCCAATCAAAGCAAGGAATTTCCCTTAGCCAACGGAAATTTGTACGAGAAATATATCAAAAGCTAGACTATCATGATGCAAACTAGCTATTATTCCCATCAAGCAAAATGCCAAACTGATCACAATTCATTATGATGCGGGTTTATTGTCTCCAGATAATGATCCATTACTCAAAGACCCACCAAGCTATCAAAGACTCGTTGGAAAGCTTATCTACGTCACAATGACCAAACCTGATATATGTTATGCGATATAGACACTCAATCAATTCATACATAATCCAAAATAGTCTCATATGAATGCCGTTCTAAAGATTGCAAAGTACTTGAAGAAGTGCCTAAGACTAGGGATTCTTCTTTCTTGAAGATGTAACATGGAGATGGCAACTTATTGCGACACGAATTATGCAACTTGTCCTATGAGCCGAAGGTTTATCACTGGTTTTTGCATTAAACTAGTGGGATCATTGCTTTCATGGAAGACAAGGAGGCAATCCACTGTGTCCTTGTCATCAGTTGAAGTTGAGTATCAAGCCATGGCTAAAACTATTTGTGAAATAGTATGGTTACGGGACCTATGAGACCTACTTTTAGACGTTGGGGTACATTAAAGGACCAAGCTTGCTATTTTGTGACAACGATTCGGTCCTCAAACTTGCGGCAAATCCCATAGTACATAAAAGAATGAAGCATGTAGAAATTGATTATCACTTTACTCGAGATAAGATCCAAGAAGGTATAATCGAGACAAGAAGAATGAGAATCACATAGCAGCCTGCATATATCTTCAAGCCCCTATGTCAAAGACAACACGCATATATATTAATCAAGCTTAGCGTCTTAGACATATACAAGCCACCAACTGGAGGGGGAGTGTTGGAAGATATAACTGAGATATAAGAGATTTGTCTGGATTATAATCAATACACTTAATCAATCCAGGATTGTAATTGAATGATTGAATCGATCTACAATTAGAATCAATATGCTCTTTCTTCTTCTTTTTTTTTTTTTTTTTTTTTTTTGGTCGGATGCTCTTTCTTCTTATTAATTACTTCTTGTATTATATATTGAACATTGTGCATGGAGAATACATAATGAGAAGTGCGCAAAATACAATATTCTTCTTCAGTTTTCGTGTCACTTCTATTTCAATTTATCAAAAACCTCATACCATCAGTACTGGAATGAACTGTACTTTGGACGGGGTAGCCCTTCTCGAGCAGTTTCTCAATGAGCCAGGACGCCACGAATCCAGTTCCTCCCGTTACTCACGCAGACCGGCCCGTTGCCTTTCATCTCTCTCTCTCTGGGCTTCACTTGAAGTGACGAATGTAAGACGGCATGGTTGTGGATCAACCAGGTTTGGACTTTATGCGGAACCACCGTCCTTTAGCGAGAAATTTTCTCAATTATCGATGGCCGCAAATGTTGGATGCGGGATTCGGTGCTGTCCACCGTCCAGGTTTGCGAGTCTGTCCTTTTGCAAGGAGCATCTGCTCAAAGGTGGAGCGTGGGAATACCGTAGAACTTGCGCATGCCCAGTCAACGGATTGTTTACGTCCGTAGACCATTCTTTTCTGCCGGGCAAATGAGATCGTCGGTAGGAGAAGATAAATTGCCCAAAATATCCTAGATTTATTGCATTTTTTTCAATTTAATCATAAACATTTCATTTTTTTCCAATTGAGTTCATTTGTTCAATTTTAATTGGAAATCACTAATATAAATACTGATTGTTCTACATGACATGGTTGGCACTGACTTAATTTTTAATAATATTTTCCCGTGAGGAGTGTGCAAGAGCAATGAGGATTGGGCGAGCAGTGGGACTGAGCGCGGAGTGGCCAAGAATCGAGCGACAACATTTGCTTGAGTAGTGAGAGCTGACAACTGAAAACTAGTTGATGGCTTTATTAGAGAAAAGTTGGTAAGTTACTCCAATTAATGTTGGTAAATTCTAAAATAAAAACTTGGTAAATTTAAGTTGCTACTACATAAATAAAATCTTGTAAACACTAATAAAAGTTGGCAAGTTTAAAAAAATTAAATAAATGTCGGTGACTAACTTAAATAAAAGTTGGCACCCAATATTATATGGCAATTTAATGAGAGAAAAGTTGGCGACTCACACTAATTTTATATTGGTGATTCTTAAAAAAGAATTAGTTTAGGCAAGGGGTGCTAACTAAAACAAACAAAAAGTTAATAACTCAATAAAAAAGTTGATAAATTAAAAAATAAATATTGGTAAGAAAATAAGAGCTGTTAACCCAAAACTAGTTGGTAATTTAATTAGACAAAAATCGGTGAGTTGGTTTAATTTAAGTCGGTAATGCCATGTAAGAGTAAGCGAATTCAAAGCGTTAGTAAAATATGCAAACAAAAGTGGGTAAATCAGTCAAAAAAAAAATTAAGTTATTGGCTATAAAAGAGTTTCATGAATGTGTTGGTATTACAAACAAATAACTAGACAAAAAATAGTCATAGTTAATGTTTGACATCAGTGTATTAGAAGTCCTAAAACTTCTCAAAGTGCAATTGAATCCCAAAACTTTCAAAATGTACCTAAAACTTATCAAATTTATATAATCAAGTCATTCCGTTAACTTCATTCAATTTGTTTAATGAAACATGCTAAGATGACTTTTTTTTATTATTTTCTCTATCTTATGTGGCACTAACGTGGCTAAAATGATTTTCCTTTTCTTTTTTTTTACCTTTTCTGTGTGTGTTTTTTAGGTTTGCTTATTTTTAGTATAATTTAAACATAAATAATATTGAAAATTCAGATCTATACCAAAAGTAGGTCTTTCTAAGTTTTTGTTTCATGTTTTAACTGCGTCATTGCCATGTAAGAGAGGGAAAAAAAAATCACATCGACATTTTCCGTTAGTCAAATTGGACAAGGCAAACAGAAAGACTTGATTATACTGTTTGATAAGTTTTAACATCTAATTATAATTTTTAAAAGTTTTAGAACTCAATTGTATTTTTACGACAAATTTTAGGACTTCCCAATGCACTAATCCCTTAATTTTTTACCAATATTTTCTTGACGTTCAAGGACGCTCTTGAAATTCACCAGCATGGACTTTCTTTTCTTTTCTTTTTGCAGGGAACCATATAAATCTGCTTATCACAATCAACATTAACATTAGCTTGGGCGACCGCCTTGCAAGTCCTTCGATCTGCAATTTTTGATGGTGCCAACCACTAGAGAGTTCAGTCCTTGCACAGCTAAAAATTATACGGTACGTCGCAACATTATCAATCCTCTGTATTAACTCATCCATACAGGTACGTTACACACGTAAAAGCACAAATACAACCAGCCAAACACGGATTAAAGGAGGCCTCTTTCTCTGTACGACTGAACCACATCGTCGAACATCTCGTCCAGACCGCACTCGTATTCGAATCCGCAGCTCAATAGCTTCTTTGACGAGAGCCCGCACACCTCCTGGCCTCCGACATCCTTTAAGTCTCTGCAGAAAGGGGGAAGACCAGAAAGAAATCGAGGAAGCATGTTCATGTTCATGTTCTGTACAGTTCTTGAGCAAACAATCTCTGATAAATCCAGCTATAGAAGGGTAAGACTCATGTGAGCTCACTTTCGGGTCGGAATCTGGAAGTTCGGGTACTTTGCAGAGAGGAAGTCGGATAATTCATGGAGCGACCCTTGATGTGATGAACAGATGTACCTTCCTTTGGCTTCGGGATTGTTGAGCAAGAAGATGTGTGCGCTCGCAACGTCGTCGACGTGAACAGTGATTGCTCTCCGCAGAATATAGTGCTGCGCGCGGTTCCCTGTGAAAAAGAAGTCCAGAGAGATCGGCACGATGCAAAGGGATTAACTTTTATTATGAAGTTCTTTCATGTCCGTCGATAACTTAGATTTCGTTTATTTCGTGAAAAATGAATAATTTAAAAAATATTTTCTTAAAAATGATCGTCTATATTACTTATAAAAATAAATGAATGAAAAATACTTTATTCAAGTGAATTATGATTCAGCACGTTTCCTGAACCACATACAATTCTGTAAAACGCATTAGAAGCTTTCATCAACTGCTATTAAAAAAAGGAAGCAAAAGGCCCACTCCAAGCACTAACCTAAGTGCGCATGAATACTCGTGACGCTAATATTGCTGTCAATCTCATGCTTCAAGCTTAGAAGAAACGCTAACAAGAGAACAAGAGAACGTAGAATCAATGAAATCTTAACATCACTCAATTCGACTCATAGGCATTTCTTTGGATCAATTAAATGAGACGTGATAACGAATCTTCATGAAAAAGAGAAAACGGAAACAAAGTGTAAAAAATGAAAAAAGAAAGAAAAAAAAAGATTAAAACCATAAAAAATCTTAAAAGAATTTAATAATTATTAAATTTGTCCATTAAGTGCTAGTCATTGGCGTCCTGTTAGTAATTTTCAGCAGACGAGTGAATTGAATTGGTCTCAATCTAAAAAGTTTAAAATTAAATTAGTTCAATTGAAAGATTTATGACTCAATTAGTATCAACACAATAAATCTACGACTTTTTTTTTTTGTACTTCTCCGGAAAAGGAGAGACAGAACATAAACATACCAAAGATCATGGCCATTGCCATATGAACCGAGGCAGGGGCAATGGGACAAAGGAACGGACCAACAACAAGAGAAGGGATCACGGTCACCAAATCCAAACCGTTCTCTCCCACGAATTCGATGGCGGCTCTCTCAGTCCTCGTCTTCACCGCCATGTACGAATTGCCGAAAAGCAACAGAGACTTGTAGTAGTCGACGTCACTCCACGAGCTCTCGTCCGCCATTTCTTGGCCATCGCCCAAGAACATGACGGAGTGTAAGGATCTACATGTTTCTATTCCTCTCAATTTCTGTTTTTTTATTCCTCGGAACAAAAAAATGAACAGAAATCCGTTTGGTAACGCCAAAGTTAGCTCGGGAATAGATTTGGAGTAGAAACAAGAAATAAAAAAAGTTGCTTCTTGTTCCCGGGAACAATTTCTAAAAATAAGCTAATTTTCTTTTTTTATTTTTCTTTTGTTCCTCTCTTTTGCCACGGCCACCACCAACCGCCTGAAGCCACCGCCAACTGCTGACCGACCGCCGCTGCTCGTCGGCCGCCGCCGCCATCGCCGCCGACCGCCAATCGCCTCCCGTCGCCGCCATTTGCACGACCACCGGCCGTGGGAGGGGGCGGCCGATGGGTTGTGCGACGGTGGGCGGCGGTGACGGTCGACGGCCGCGATCGTGCAACGACGATGACGATCGGTGGGCGACGATCGTGCAACGGCGGTGACGGGCGGTGGCGGTCGGCGGTTAACGGTCAGCGATCCATGAGCAAGAATAAAAAACGAATAAATATAAAAAAGAAACTGTTGTGTTATCAAACACATTTATATTCTTTTTCTATTCCAAAAGTAGAAATTTTGTGTAGTTACCAAACGCGTTCTTTTACTCAGAAATTGTTCCCAGGAGTAGAAATACAAAAGAACTATCTCTGAAAAAAAAAAAAAAAACTCTTCCCGTAAAGAAGCGTTGTCATGCGTAACCTAAATCACACACTCCACGGTCTTCGACTTGAGGCAGGCTTTGAGGATCCCCAAGGTCCCCCGGATGGATCTTTGGATGATGACCTCTTCTGGGTCTTTGCCGATCTAGTCCATCGGGCGAGCGACGTGGAAGACCCCGGTGCATCCGTCGATGGCCGGCTCGAAACTGTCCGGTTCATCCACGTCCGCAGTGAAGATGCGGACGTTTTCGGAGGCTTCCGGCAAGTTGGTCAGGAAGCTGATGTCCTTCTTGCGATCAGGAATCCCTGTTGGTAAGCAGTGAGCCGAACTGAAATTTGCTTGGAATTGATTTTTTCACACATAGTAGGGGTCTGAGACATCATCACCTGGATTAGATCTTGGTCTGATAGTGGTCCGGACAGTGTAACCGTGTAGGAAAAGCCTCATGATGATCCATGATGCTATAAATCCTGTTCCACCCGTGACCAACTCCATCTCTTTATCATCTGCCATCTCTCTCACAATGAATTTTTTGTGTGCTTTGTCATACATGAGCCTGTAAATAGCTCTTTTACACATCATGGGGCGATTGGATCGAGGTAAACTAGTGCTTTAATATATGGTTATTTTTTAAGGTAACTTGGTAAGGAAGAGAAATGATGGAAAGACGAAGTCGAAATTTGAGCAATTTCGTGTCGTGTACCACACAAGATAGAGACATTATGTTTAAGTGTAGGATAGCTAGAGTGCCAAAATTTGGCATGGAGGGACAATTTAGTGCGAAAAGTAAAGAAATTGATATTTAAGTGCCAAAATTGAAGCAAAATAGATTAATTGTCAACAGCGAAAAAATCTGACCAAAATGCATACATGACATTTTTTTAATGAAGTGAGCACAAAATGATATTATTTTGTTGATGTGACTAGATAATTAATATAAGTATTAATTAAATTAAATTTAAAACTAAATTTATTAATTTATAAAAATAAATAAATATAGAGGAAGAAGAGTGGCAGTTGCATGCGCTAAGGGCTCAACCCTCCCCGCAGCCTCCTCGCCATCCTCAGGATGGGCTGACAACGGTGGGGGAGGGTCTAGCGAAGTCGTTGGGCCCCTAGCCGAGGCTTAGTGAGGCGACAAGAGCCTGCGAGTCCTCATCCAAATCCAGGGCGAAGGTGGTGGCCCTCCCCCAGGTCTGGCGAGGGTTGTCGGCCCTTGCTCAACAAGGCCAAGGAGAATTCCTATATATGATTTAGTTGAAGCATAATAATGCATGTGATTTTTAATTTTTGACCAAATGTATAATGTCATCATTAAATTATTATATAATTCCTATATATTCAATCCTTGAACTTTTAATTTATTCAAATTAGTCCTTCAACTTTCCATAATATAATTAATTCAGTCTTTCGGAATCATTCACAAATTTTCATACTTACACTTTAAAAAAAATCTTTTCATTTCAATCAAATTTCCTAAATCAATAATAAAAAAATTAAAAACAAGAACGGGTCAACAAAATCTCGTCTCGACCGACTTTACTTGAAAACCCGATCCTCCTCTCTCTCTCTCTCTCTCTCTCTCTCTCCAGCTCCATGGATTCCAAACCTCTCTCTCGCCTACACCTCTGAAAATCCCAGAAAACCCTCGATTCCCACGAACCCCTCCGGCCGGAAAATCCAACCGCCCCCCGCCGGAATCTCACATCCTCAGGCCTGAATTCCCGCCCCGATCGGCGGCGACCACCCCGGGATCGAGGACCGCCGGGGCCCCGGAGCGGCGCCGATCGAGCTCCCCCAACCGATCCCTCCGCGGCCGGCGCGCCGCCTCTAGCATGCACAGATCCGGGGCCGCCATGGCCTGGAACGTGTTCAAGTTCTGCACGGCCCTCCGGGGCCTCGGTTCCATCATGATCCTGGTGGTGCTCGGCGTCGTCGGCGTGACCTACTACTCCGTCGTCGTGACCAGCTACGGCCCGGCTCTCCTCGGCGGCGACGTCGGGGCGTTGATCGCCCTGGCCGTCTTGGTTCTGTTCCACGGCCTCGTGAGCTTCCCCTGATTCTTTTGCGTAGTGATTAGAGGCTGGTTTTTTCTTTATTTTTTGAATCATCTATTAATCTGAGTATGGAAAAGAAAAGAAAAAATTCTGCTTGAAGTATGATTTAGAATTTAAAGGCGGAAAGTTCGATGCTTGGTATCTTTAAATGGATTTTGTTTTTTGTTGGGGGTCTTCCCTTGGATTTTCTACAGGCTTATTGTTTGCTGGATGGAATTCTTGGTTGTGTCTGTGGAGTATTATTTCAATTTGTGCACACAATTGTTTTGTCTGCAAGTTTCCGGCAATTAGAAGTTCCTTTTGAAGTTATTAGTCCTGGATTTTCGAAAAATGAGTACTTTTGTGAGGAGGCTAATTGCCTGTTGTTGATCCTACATGCCATTTTCTTTCCAATGATCACCCAAATTTACTAGAGCTTGTTGGCTATTGGTTATTTCTGTTTGAAAGAAGACTGAAATAATGGAAATTGATGTAACGCAGTTGGTGATGCTGTTGTGGAGTTACTTCTCGGTTGTGTTCACCGACGCGGGCAGCGTTCCACCCAATTGGAGGCCTAGTATTGATGAGGAGAGAGGGGAGTCTGATCCGCTCACTTTACCTGATTTGAGTGGTTTGCAATCTGATCCATCCAATCCACGAATCCGTTATTGTCGAAAGTGTGACCATTTCAAGCCACCTCGTTGTCATCATTGTTCTGTTTGTAAGTTCTACGAAACTATTGTTTCATTTCTATCATTGTATGTTGACCTTTTCTCACTTTAGGTTGCTGACAGATACCCTGTAACTTTCTTGTTTTAGGTGGAAGGTGTGTCCTCAAAATGGACCATCATTGTGTTTGGGTTGTCAACTGTGTTGGAGCATTAAATTATAAATATTTCCTTCTTTTTCTGGTAAGGCTTACACCATTGCCTCAGATGTCAAGTTGCATTTGGTATTTATGGTTTTAGGTCTTTAAATTGTTATGACATGTCACTATTTATGTACTATCTGCCTTAGCCTTACTTGCTCATGTGGAATATTGTCCATCAATCTCTCCATAGCTCTCATATGCTCTCATATGCTTATAATTTCAGCATGTATGACATTTGCAGTTATGCCTGGTATTTGGCCTTGTGAATATCTTTGGTTATCCACAATTTACTCATAAAGAGTTGATTTTTTTATTTTATTTCAAATGTTTTGACTGAACAACAGCTAAGGTTTTAGTTGGTCCTTTTCTGAATTTAAATGCAGTTCTATACCTTCCTCGAGACAACCGTCGTTACTTTAGCCTTACTTCCACACTTCATAGCATTCTTTACTGATGGAGATATACCTGACACCCCTGGCACTCTTGCGACAACTTTTCTTTCTTTTGGTAAGGTCAATATAACTGTTTGTGACCTTCACCTGCATCTTGTTTTCCTTGAGTTAATAATGTTTTTCTGTTGGTCATTAGTTTTGAATTTGGCATTTGCTCTGAGCGTATTCGGCTTCCTGATCTTGCATATATCTCTGGTTGCTGCTAACACCACCACAATCGAGGTATTACCTTCGCTTCTGATTCTAAGCATGTTGTTTTGAATGTTAAGTGGTTTGCTCACAACCCTTCCCTTCCTATTTGGTAAATTTTGCATGTGGAATGTAATTTTGCTTTAGAAATCTTGGAGATACTTTCTTTGCATTATCTGTTGATGATACTTCAAAACAACGAACTTTTTTATGGCAATCTTAGACTGTCAGTGTTTATTTGGTTTTGGTGGTTTAGCAAAACACCACTTATCTGACCCAAAAAAGTATTCCTGAGCAAGCTTCCGTAGCTTGATATGAAATTGAGAGAACAAGTATCCCTTTTATGCTAGACATGCATCTGCTGAAAGAACTCTGCATCTCTTCACGGATGAATTAATGCCGAAGTTGTAGAAGTTTTTTCTTCGTTTATCATTGTTTCCGGTGCTTTCTGCTCTTGTGACCAGGCTTATGAGAAGAAGACCACTACCAAATGGCGTTTTGACCTTGGACGGAAAAGAAACTTCGAGCAGGTACCGTCTTTTGTAATTTCTTGATCATAGTCAATAATCTTTTTGAAAGTTTCAAAATAATCTCTTATCTAACAATATGCAAGAAAACCTCCCAAGTTCAAAATGCTTTTCTCACAGTTACTGTTGTTTCCTTGTCCTAGTCTTGATATGCTAAAAGTATTCATTCATTTATTAAAATTTCTGCAATGATCGGGAGCCCCAAGAACAGTAACGTGATTGAAGATGGTAATTGAGGGAGAGTAGCATTATGATTGTTATATATGTGCTAGTTGTTAGTTGATCCGAAAGGTGGTTTGACCTAGAATTATACATGTAGCAAAAATATTGAAGTTAGAAGATTTCATTACATCTACACCAGAAACAAAGACATTTATGTAAGTGCATGTGGTTGACTCCCCTGCCAGACTGTTGGTTAATTGCTGTTTAACTTCAGGAGTCTACATTACTTGTCAAGAAAAAGGAAAAGGAAAGAGTACAAAGAACAAGTTATGGTTTAATATAAATAAGTCGTGTAAACTAGTTGAAGCTGTATTTGATGAGTACTCTCTCAGTATGGGGGAAACAATTTTCTGTCGGCATTCCACTGGAGTGTCGTGAATGGACAGCACTGAATTCTGTTTACTCTGATTCTGTATCGCTTCACAATTTTGTCATCTGCAATTGGTGTAGATGGATGATTGCACAATAAAACAAAAAGTGAAGATTACTGGAGTTGGATTCAAATTTTCTTAACTTTCTTGACTTTCCCATTCTGGTTTCATACATAAGTGATCTCCTCAATTTTGTAGCGTTTTACTTTTGGGTTAATATCACAAAAAACTCCAAACTATACCCACCGTGACACGCAAACCCCGTACTGTTTTAGTGTCGCCAAAAACCTTAAACTTGTCCTTTATGACACAAATACTCCAAAACTTTCTGGTGTCATAAAAGATCCTGTTCTGGATGTAATACAGGCTATATATGATTATGATGAAAAAAATTGAGGCTATTTGTGGGCAAGTTCAGGGTTTTTGGCGACACTAAAAAAGTTTAGGGTATGTCATAGTGAGCATAGTTTTTTTTTTTTTCTCGGTGGTATCTGCCCTTTACTTTTTTTAGGGACTCTTTATTAATGATGGATCTCTCTTTTGTGCGCTAGGTGTTTGGAACAGATAAACTATACTGGTTCATTCCAGCATATCTGGAGGAAGATAAGAAGCGAATTCCATCTCTAAATGGTCTTGACTACCCAGTGAGACCCGAATTCGATTCAGAAGCATTCTAGGAACCATCTTACTGTGCATTTCCTGGGTGCACCCTGAAATTTGCCTCATAAGTCTTGGGAGATGGATATCTTCGACAACTGTGTCATTTCCATCACTAAAGAAGGCTGCCGCTATATTTGGCTCCATGACGTGTGTTTCCTGGATAACTTTATTTAGAAGAAGAGAGCAAGCAGGGAAGGGGGTGGATTGCCTCTCTTGAATCGAGGAGTTGTGCTGAGCTGGGCAAGATGGGTCGAGCATTTGATCTGTACATAAGGTTGTGTAGATTCGGGAGATCGAGAGATCGAGAGATAAGGAATCCAGAGCACAATTTGGTCGATGTCGAGATGTTCCATTCGGTCTCGCTGAAGAGTGGATTCGGTTCTGGTGGATTGGAGGGCTGTTGAGTGATGCCTGGAATTGTTTTAAGTACTAAACAAAATTATCTCTGACCTGAAACGTCTTCCTGCAATTTGTTCTCGTTGCAACTGAACTACTTAATTTGCATCTTGATAATCATATTCATTATGAATTTCCTTTCTTTTCTTTTTCACTTTTCCATTAAAATCCAAAATACTAACATTTGATTTCCGAATTATGAAAAAGTATATTTAATGTGCGTATCAACATTTGCATTTTACGAAAGTTTCAAGTGTCTTAACTTAAAAAGTAGGATTTTGTCTAAATAACATCCAAGAAGTGAAAAATCCATCTGCACGGACGTTGGTGTTGTGTTAGCAGGCCGCGAGCATACTACCATTAGAGAAAAAAGACATTACTCAAACACCTCCATGCGTTTGGCATGGTGTTATTCATCCGATCAAACGTCTCCATATCTAGTAACCTTACAATTAAGATAAAGAATATAAATGGATGGAGCATCCATTTCCCAATTTATCTCGGATTGAAAATCAAGAACCGGTCAAGAAATTCCAAATTGATCTTTATCGCGTGACAAGAAATTCCAAATCCATCTTTAAAGTTTTGGTGCCGGATTTTTGGATTTTTTTTCGGCAGAATTATCGCGAGCCAGTTCGTCTCTTCGCAAGAACAGGGAGTGTCAGAGAAGCTTAGGGCGCAGGTTAGCAAACCGCAATGTTCCTGGTCTCGAACCCGAACCAGCCATGGAACTCGATGCAGCCCACGCTCGCTCACGTCCGGAGCTGCAAGACCCCCCGCGACGTGGGCCAAATCCACGCGAGGATGATCACGACCGGCCTCATCCGCAACGCTTCTCTCACCTCCAAGCTCATCCTCGCGCTCTGCTCTTCCCCGGACCCGCCGGTGGCCGAGTTCGCCCGCCGCGTCTTCTTCGCCCACCGCGCCTTCTCGGGCCGCAGGAGCGGGCACGGGGAGGACCCTTTTCTTTGGAACGCGGTCCTCAAGTCCTACTCCCATGGAGCTGAGCCCGAGGGAGCGTTGCCCGTGTTCCGTTTGATGGCCGAGAGCGGGGTTTCGGGGGACAGGTTCTCGTTCTCTCTGGTCTTGAAAGCGTGCTCGCGGTTGGGTTCGTTGAAGGAAGGGCTGCAGGTTCATGGGTTGTTGAGGAAACTGGAAATGGCGTCGGACTTGTACTTGCAGAATTGTTTGATGGGGTGGTACTTGCGCTGTGGATGCCTTGGCGATGCACGCCAGGTGTTTGATAGAATGGCCGCTCGGGATTCCGTCTCTTACAATTGCATGATAGATGGTTATGTTAAACGTGGGATGGTTGAGTCAGCGCGTGAATTGTTAGACTCAATGCCAGTCGAGGAGAAGAATCTGATTTCTTGGAACTCCATGCTGAGTGGGTATTCGCAATTAGAAGATGGACTTATCCCTGCTCGGAAGCTTTTCGAGGAAATGCCTGAGAGGGACTTGATTTCGTGGAACACTATGATTCATGCGTATGTCCGGTGTGGGAAGATGGGAGATGCTCATGAACTGTTTAATGCGATGCCTGAAAAGGATGTGGTCACTTGGGCTAATATGATAGATGGCTATGCCAAGATAGGATGTGTGGATATTGCAAGAGATTTCTTTTCTGAAATACCCGAGAGAGATGTTGTCGCTTGCAATGCAATGATGGCTGGATATGTTCAAAATGGTCTCCATGCAGAAGCTTTGGAGATCTTCTATTCTATGAAGAGTGAGAGGAATTTGTCGCCTGATATCACTACTTTATTGATTGTACTTTCTGCTATTGCTCAATTAGGACAGCTTAATGAAGGAATTGCAGTGCATCGCTATATAGAAGATATTGGTTTCTCGTTAGGTGGAAAACTTGGTGTTGCTCTAATAGATATGTACTCAAAATGTGGATCCATACAGAATGCCAAGTCAGTATTTAATGTATTGCCTGAAAAAGACGTGGATCACTGGAATGCAATTATAGGTGGTTTGGCTATTCATGGTCAAGGAGAATGTGCTTTTGATATGTTGATGGAGATGGAAAGACTCTCCATGAAACCAGATGATATCACGTTCATTGGAGTGTTGCACGCATGTGGCCATTCCGGCTTGGTGAAGGAAGGTCTCATTTGTTTTGAAATTATGAGAAGAGTTTACAAGATCAATCCAAGAATTCAACACTATGGTTGCACGGTTGACATCCTCTGTCGGGCAGGTTATTTAAATGAGGCAAAGAAATTCATTGAAGAAATGCCTATTGAGCCAAATGACATTATTCAGAGGACCATGATTAGTGCTTGTAAGATTCAAGAGAACTACAAAATTGGGCTGCCAGTTGCTAATTCTCTATTGAGGCAGGCTTCATGCAATTCAACTTCTTATATTCTTCTCTCTCACATGTATGCGGGTCTTGGTCTGTGGAAGCAGGCTAGAAGTGTTAGAGAAGTAATGAAAGAGAGGAGAATCCCAAAACTTCCAGGATGCAGTTGGATTGAACTCAACGGAATCGTTCACGAGTTTTCTGTGGATGATAGGTCCCATTCCCAAGTTGCAGAGATTTATTCGATGTTGGGCAGTCCATTGATTTCCAATTCAGAAGTAACTTGCTAGGAATTAGTTGTTTAGTCAGAATTCAATGAAGAATTCTTTCTTCTACCTGAGAAAATAAGGGATCAATTTATCTTCCCAATTTGGTGGAAAAGGCAAAGCTCCCCAGTTGGCGACAGGCCCACTGTTTCCTTGTTTTTGGGAAGCCTCTTTATATCAATTGTACATACGTGTTATTAACTTAACTCTAGCTATGTAAAGCACACTGTAATTAGCATCTCTTTTGAATCTAAATAGTGCGCAATTTGCTTGTGTATCTTTCTCTGGTGTTCCCTATATGAAAAGAGCTGAGCATTTATCATGTACTTCTTCATATCTTCCTTCTGGTTAGGCAGGGTGAGCTGGAGTCAGAAGCAGCCTTCTGCTTGAAGAACTACCCTTCAATAACAGGTGTGCGGTGCGCGGTATTAGACCAAGTAAAAGCGCAATGTCCGGAGTGGTTTGTTTGTTGTTCCTTATAAGTATCACATTGTGGAGGTGCTAATGAGGTTCTCCATGCATTTCACTTTCAACTATGAAGCAAATGAAAACTGCAGGAGAATCGTGATATTTTAGTTTAAATTGCACTCACGAGCCATCGCTAAACCTGCCTAGTGGATTTATTCGAAGGGAAAATCGCAGTTTTTCATCATGGATCCTTTGCCTCGAGAAATTAAAGAAATCATTTCCGTCTTGGATAGAACAGAACCCTCTCACCAAGAATAAAACTGTTTTCTGCGAACGTACTTCGAATTGTCTCCTTGAAGCGCGGCAAAGGCAAACCTCGCGCAAGAATTTGAGGAAAAATAGCGCTTTTTTTCGAAGCACTCGTGCATTGAAAGGCTACAATCAATACTTTGAGTAGTTGGCGAGCTTGTCTGCTGGTGAAAAATTCAGACCGGGATGCAAAGGCTGCTCCTCATTATGTCAAGAAGGAAAATGATAAATCACAAAATAAAGGCTACTCACGAAGAGGCGAGCAGTGCAGAGATGGAAAACAGAGGACCTTCCCACCGTTCATGAGACAATGATGGTGCCGAAAAAGGGTGCATGAAAATGGGTTCTTGATGATGGGATCAAAGAACAAGGTCAAGTCTGCAAATATGCTGTAGTCAAATCTCTGCAAATTGATGGTGTTGAACGCAGACTGTGCTCTCAAGTAGCTCCTAAGATGCAATCATAATCAAGGAAACAGCAAGCTCGCTACCACATACCAAGCATGAGATGGTTTTTAGCAAGTCATTGTCTCTGTGCAATCGCACTGTAATACGCAATTGACCTGGATTATAAAATTTCCTGATTTGTGCAAAGGAAAGACCTGATTCTGAAAGGCATTCGAAACAATAACCGTGCAACATTTTTACCAGCGCTCTGAACAACACCATTTTCATCAACATTGCCAGAAAAGGTCTTTGCAATGTCAATCTCCAGCATCCCAGATAGAATTCAAAGTTCTTTGCCACCGTGTAAGGGCCAAACAATGGATGAAGACTGAAAGCAACCCAGGTGAGAATTCAATCCCTCTCCAGGCTCTTTACGATCTAAGTGGGCACTAGATACCAGCTACAACTCTAAATACGGAATGCAGTCAACTTGCAAAAGATAACTTAAACAAAGGCCTAATTCTCTAATGGTTGCATCTTAAGGTCCTTCATCTTACAACACATTAGTACACAAGCCACAGTCAAAGAGATGACTAATTAAAGTACAGTGCGGAATGGCATACATACAAGTCACCTACAGCTTCACCAGTTAGGGAGAGGAGTTAGAATTGGAACTTAGCTTGCCTCTAATCATTGGAAAAAGTGAGACAAGAATTAATCCTATCTAGAGGTCAAGATCTTCCGCTCAATCTACTCAATTCTTGAATGACATTCTCCATTGATGGTCTGCAGAATGGAGATTCCTGGATACAACGCAAAGCAATAGCCCCTAGTTTGGCTGCCTCATTTTCTGAATAATTGCCCTCGAGATTCGGATCCACGAAGTCCTCAAACTTACAGTTTTCCACTCCTTGCCACATGCCGGGGGTGATGTTGCGCTTACCCATGATGATTTGGAAGACAAGTTTGCCGAACGCGTACACATCGCTCTTTTCAGTGAAGCGACCGGTGGTGGTGTACTCAGGAGCAAGATATCCCATGGCAGCACTGGCTTTAAGCGTTGAGAACACAATGTCATCCGCAAGAAGTTTATGAAGGCCGGAATCAGATAGCAAGGGATTGTTCCAGTGGTCAATAAGGACTTTCTCTGCGGATATGTTCTGGTGAACAAGAGCAGGCTTTTTCCCTTTATTCGCATGTATGTATTTGATGCCTGAAATAAAGAACATAACGTTTAAGCATTGCTGAGCTAAGCAGCCATAAAGCCGAGTCGTTTTAGGACTATTGATGAGTACTTAGCTAGAAATAAAAGTAAAGGGTCACCATTTCAGGTAAATTCATTCAGAAGAAAAGGGTATCATTTAGCGGAGAATAAATAAAATATCTAATGCAGAAGATAATGAAGATACACCTCTCACTGGACAACTACCCATTCATGACTGAATCATGTTCATTGCAGCAATGTTTCAATCAAACATATCTTTCACAATGCTATAATATAGAGAACAGATCATGCCTATCAATGTGAACAGCAAGCACTTATGCACGTGTTTACAACTATTTTTCAAGGTGCCAATTAGATGGCAAAAAGAGTTATGGATGCTACCTTCAGCAATGCCATTGATGATGGAAACCCTCGTGGACCACTCAAGCACTTTGTCGCTTCCTTTGTTCACATCGAGATATTGAAGTAAGTTTCCATTTGCAACAAATTCATAGATCAGGAAACATTCACCTCTTCCTTTTGAACAGCAAAAGCCCCTCAACCTAACTAAATTTGTGTGCTTCAGCAACGTTAGTAGCTTCAGGCCCTTGAGAAACTCGGCTTCATCAGTCCGGCAACTTGTCTTGGCAATGCACTTCACAGCAACAACCGACCCATCTCTCAATATCCCCTTATAAGTGGCAGAGAAATTACTCTTCCCCAGTAAGTTCGTCTCGGAGAAGCAGTGAGTCGCACGTTCCACATCTTCCAAGTTTAACATAAAGCTTTCAAATACTTCTTGAGAGAAACCAGTTCCGCCTTTAGCCAGTGGGTCCCATCCACTCGAATACTCCAAGCTGATTAGAGGAGAGGCACTTCTTCTGTAAACCTCCTTCACCTGATCAGTACTAAGACGGCTATCCGATGTGTCGAAAGTACTACCAATTTTCTGCTTCCGGCGACGGTAAACAGAGAAAGCAAAAAGTCCAATCACTGTTAATGCAACAATAGTCCCAATCACCCCAACAACTAAACTGGCTTGCAGGCTTTTGGAAGGATTAGAACAGCGAGCTTCACTGCAATTTGATGGTACTTTAGCAGACTCCGGAATGTCTTTAGTAGAATGGTTTTTTGGTCCTAAAGCTTCAGGTCTGTTCGGATTTGTAATGTCGGGCGAACTACAGATTTCCAAGTCAGGAAAACCATTTCCACACAATCCGTAGTTGTTCTCATATTGGAAGCCAGCATTGAGCCTTGTCAAAGCTGCCAGTTCACAATGGAAAAAAGTCGAAAGGAAATTCCATTTACACGTTTCTAACAAAACAAAGGCCAAATAACCAGCGCTAACTGCACTCAGCCAGAGAGGCAATAATAAATTACCTGGAGGTACATTGCCCGAAAGGCTATTGTTTCTGATGTCCAAAAACTCGAGCAGGGGAACATCAGCCAATCTAGTGGGAATGGAACCCAAAAGATTGTTGAAGCTCATGTCCAACCTCATTAAATTCTCCAAATCCCCCAAGGTTGCAGGAATCGCACCGGCTAGTTGGTTATATTGCAACGCGAGTACACTAAGCTTCTTCAGAGATCCCAGCTGGGTCGGCAGACTCCCCTCCAATTTGTTGTAACACAGCTGCAGCACTGAACAGGAAAAAACAGATCTTCCCTCAGTCAGGTTATCCTTCTAGAAATAATTCCTTTTATCTCCACTCATCACTTCTTGCGAAACAAAATAAGCGAATAACTTGTAACCAAAACAAAAGAAAAAAACAAATGACTCGTTAGATTACATCTGAAGCAACAACTTGCATACATTCTGCTGTATCTGGCATGATCAACATTCCTTCTTTTCCTTTGTCTAGGTAAAAGGGAACCTATCTTTCCACTATCTAATCAATGCTTCAGATAAACTCTGCATATGCTATATACAAAAAACAAAACCCGGGTAGTTTTCATTTTCAAAGTTCAACCGAAAAATTCCAATAAGTAACTGGATCAGTCATTAAGATTGATTATGCTGCTAAATTGAGAACTCTATGAGCCAGCCCCCCACGAATGACCAAGATCAAAGCATTTTTTTAGGCCAGATTCGAAGGACCACAAGCACATTGACATACAGTAATAGAAAGCTTCCAACTTGCAAACGGGGGAACACTAGCACGCACGCGCACACACAGAAAGCTTCAAACTTTCAGCTAAAAAGAAGAAAAAATCTAAAGGGTGCTCAAGCAATCTTAAGTCTTCTCCGGCTGCCAGGCGAAAAAGACAAATTTTCTTTAATGAGACCCCACAAAACTCAAAGAAGAACAGGATGACTTGTCAAGCAAAGGCCGAGTCCTCTGGCCCCCCCAAAAGAGAAAGGTAAAATCATAAATGGAAATTAACAGTCACATCAAATAAACAGCTTTCGCCTTCCTCATACCAAAAAAATATTTAAAAAGAGGAAGAAAAAAGAAAAAGAAAAGGAAGGAAAACAAGAGCGGACCTTGAAGGTTTGACAAGTCGCCAATCTCGGGAGGAATCTTCCCGGAGAGGTTGTTGACGTTGAGATACAGGTCGCTGAGCGAGCTCAACTCCGCAATCTCCTTCGGTATCTCCCCACTCAACGCGTTGAAATGCAAGTACAGGCCCGTCAAGCTCCGGAGCCCGCCGACCGCGGCCGGCAGCCTCCCGGTCAGCCCCTTCCCCTGCAGCGAGACGTTCGTCACGCGGCCCATCCCGTCGCACGCCACGCCCTCGAACGACCCTCCGCCGCCGCCGCCGCCGCACGGGTCCGCGCCGGGGGCCCACGAGGTCAGGACCCGGCCCTCCGGGTCGAGGGACGACTTCATGGCCATGAGGGCGGCGAGCTCGGAAGCGGGCACGGCGAGGGAACGCGGGAGGAGGAGGAGGAAGAGGAGGAGGGAGTAGACAAGAAGGAGGGGAGCCATGCTTTTGTGGGAACGCAAAGAAAACGAAGGAAAGCGACGGGAAAATGCGGGAAAATGGCCGAGAAAGCGAGGGACTTTCTCAGAGGGCGAGGAAGAAAAATGCGAGCTTTCTTTGTCTGGAGTGAAGCAGGAGAGAGAGAGGTTTTGGGTTTTGGGCAGTGTTTGGTTGGAGGGGAAGTGCGAGAAAGTGGTCGAGAAAAGTTGCAGGGAAAAGCGTGCGCTCGAAAAGGCTGGAACTCGACAAAAGCGAAAGTTGCGGGGAATGCGAGCAGCATGTGTGCGAGCTGATGGAGATTGAGATTTGAGATTAAGATAATTATGGGATGAGGAGGAGAATCTTTTGGTGTTGTTTTACTTACGGTCGTCGTTTCAAAGTGGAAATGGGAGAGCTGAATGGACTGGCGATTTGCATAATGCCATTTTTGACTGGGAGGAGTCTCTGCATTCTGCAATAATCAAGTTGTATCTTTTGTCAGCCAGTGCTTTAGGAAAAGAAGATCTTTGTCAGTGTTTGCGTGACTAGACTGTAGTGTGTGTGGGGCCTCCACTCTGTCCTTCCCTCCTTCCCCCACCTATTTTATTTTTCAAAAGTTTAAAAAATTCATCTCTTGATAATTTATTTTTAAAAAAATTATTTTCAAGAATTTATTTTTCGATTGTCTAGTGTTTTTAGAAGACGGAAAATCAATTATCTATAGAAAATGATTTCGATGAACTAATAAAAGTCATGAATTTAGATGGACAGAAAACAACTTCCCACTCAAGAAAAAAATTATTTTTTTTCAAAGCCTGAAAATAAATGAAAACTAATAGTTTTCCTTGTAAATGATTTTCATAAAATATATTTTCGATCGTCCTGAATTTTTCTAGTGAAATAAAGGCATAATAAGATGACAAAGCCTAACTAATGGGACGGGAGGTGCTAGGATGAGCAGAGCATGGCACGGCACATGCTAGTCAGCTTGCTAAAATAAAGGAGTTCTCTCAAGGCTATGCCAGGCTATGGTCGAAAGTGGCTCAGGCCAACCCGAGCGTTTGGGTCCTAATGGGTGGGCCTCGCCTAATTCCTTGTAAATGCTTAGAAAAATTTTGCCCGCCTAAATCACATTTTTTTGGTTCAATGGATGCAAATTAAGGTTACAATCAAGTCGAGTCGAGCTGATAGAGTGGCATAGTCGAGTTTAACTTGACTCGTTAGCTTGAAACTCGAAGCTCGATAAAACTTGATTAAGTACTTTTTTCCTTGCTTGAATACAGCTCAATATAAAACTTGAACTCCTGAGTTCGATCCATCTAAGCATATAAAACTCAATACCCCTTTTGTTTATGTTAAATATTATGTTAAGGGTTGAAAGTGTAATTACATAGTAAAAATCAAGATTATTGGTATAAAAAAATGAGACATTCAATTAAGGTTACGAAGTTACTGGAGTTTGTCCTAGTAGGCATCATTCTGACATGAGAAGAGGGAGGTGGGAATTTCAAATCTCTACTTTCTTAGGAGTTAAAGTGGAAATTATTAGTTTTATATGTGGATTTCGACAGAGCAAAAAATTGAGAGTAGGTGAAGAGTTATAATAGGACTAATAAAAAAAGAATTAAGCTCACGGGACCATTGATATGGGTACTTTTAGGCTCGGGTTGACTCGACAAACTCCCCGTGCTACTTCAACTCCCCTTCTTTGCTCTCATTATCCAATTAATTTTTGTCGTCACGCTCTTAAGATTGCACTCTCCATCACATTCGCACAGTCTGCCTTGATTATATTTTGTAGAAAAAAAAACTATTCTTGACAATCCGTCACCAACCACCAAATACAATTGCAACCATCTTCATTGTGAAGACATCGAGCATGCAATTGTAGCCTTCGCAATTTGTCCGGTGACAATAAAATGCAATGGCCCAACGACCACGAGGGGGCAAACATCTAAGAATGAAAGGTGTCTCGACTCCACCCAAACTGCGTTCGAGGAAACTAATATCTAACCTATTGGTCAAGCTTAATTATAACTATTTGATCGATTATACTTTTTTTTTGTTCGGTCAATAATATATCCTTCCGTGACTTTGTTCGAAAAGGTTCATAAGATAATCCAATGTCGTAACATAACAAAGGCCAAAGAGGGTGGGGCTTTAGACAGCCAATTTGAGACAAGGGAGTCGGTTTGATGGGCCTTTGCCACCTAGTTCGCGGGTCGGTTTGCATCTCATGAACAGTAAGCAATGGACACCCCATTCATTCAGCCTAGCAAAGTCTAGTAGTCCAATGCCACAAATTGAGAGAAAGGGAAAAATATTAAAAAAAAATCATAAATCTATTACAATTATATCAATTATATCATAGTCCTTTCAATTTGATTAATTTAGTTCCACACATTTTGCATTTGTGCTAATTGAGTCAATCCAATTAATTTTGATCAAGAATTACTGATATGGACATTAGCCATGTTATGTTATACACTAGCGCTAACGTGGATAAATTTTATAAAATTTTTAAATCTTTAAATTTAATTTTTTTTTTCTTTTCATTGTGACTAGCAAAGGCCACCAAGCCCTTTTCCACCTGTAAGGTCAAGTCCTCGCTAGAGCTTGTGAAGGTCGTGAGTTGGACCTCATGGCCTTTGGCAAGGGCTACCCTTGCTAGTTATTGCAAGGGCTCAACCCTCGGGGCCTCTAGAGAGACTAGCAGGCCCTTACCCACAGCCAGCGATTCTTGTTAGGGCTAGCGAGAGTTGTTGGCCACAATTAAAAAAAAAAAGAGCAAAAGAAAATAATAAAAAGTTCAAAAAAAATATTAAAATTTTGTCTACATTAACATCGATTATACAACATAAGACGGTCGGTATCTATGTCAACAATATTTTGGTCAAAATTATTTTGATGGACTTAATTGGCAAAAGTATAAAATGTTTATAACCAAATTAGTTTAATTAAAAGGGTTATAACTAAATTGATATAAACATAATAAGTTTAAGACTTTTCCAAAACTTTTCCTGGCTTCAGAAGGTATCAAGATGAGAAAAAATAAGTTTTTTCCTACGGGACATTTTGCCGGAAAAAAGATCAAGATCCAAAACCCTATGGAAGGCCAAACTAGAGTTTTATCTCCTCATTACACGGACATTTGCCAACGAGTCTTTTGGGAGAACTTGTTAAACAGCCAATTAAAGATTTTTTTTTTTCATTTTTCATACACTGGTTACTCTTGTATCATGCAATTAGCGTTTAATAGGCATTTTCATACACTCGTCGATGCATCCTTATTATATTCCAGTGTGCGCGTCGTAGCTCAAGTCGGGACAAAAACGTGACTCCTTGATTGGAACATAATCAGCTCATCAAACTGCGCCGTGATTTACACGTGATTTTCTTTTTGAGCTTATGAAATTATTAGCACATAATTAATATTTTGCACCAAAGAGTGGGAATCTAGTAAGCGATGAAAAGTATTCTAAAGGAGGGGAGCAGGAATGACAACGGATCAGGCACGCAACGTGCTTTCGCCTCTATAATAATAAATAATTTCTTCCTCGTTCTTCACTGAATTCGGTCTGCTGCGCTGTCGGGAGAAGTATTATCGGACGGTGTCAGATATTTCAAGAGCAAAATTTTGAATGGGGGTCTCCATCATCAGAATTTGAATTTGGCCACATCTACAGTACTACCCCTGCCCGAACGTAAGATAAAGGGAACCATGCTCGACCTGTGTACTTCGTACCTCGAGCTTCGTAGACCCGACGTACACTTCGTTCGGCAATTCATGACATGCTTCGTATTTGATAAATGTCGATAAAATCTAAGGTGCGCCTTGACCGCCTTTGATTGCTCGAATCATTTGATCAAATAAGATACGACATGACATCAATAGTATAAGATGCAAATTTTTTTAGTAAGGCTAATATTACAAAAAATCTTAAATTTATATATTTATGATAAATTTACTCAAAATTAATTTTTTTAATATAAAAAAATCACAAACTGGCATACGCTATGATAAATTTACAATCCGTTAAATATTGCTGTCAAATTTCAAGTTGGATGACACGTAACAGTTGACGGGACATATATACTAATTTTGAATTTTTCGTGATAATAATTCTAATTTAACGGAAACTAACGGATGGTAAATTTATATCAAATTTTTTACTTTGAGATTTTTAATTGTCAAAAAATTATTTTAGAATAAATTTATCATAAATATATTAATTTTGAATTTTCTATAATGTTAACCATTTTTTACATCAATTCTCTTTTGGTTATGTGTCGAATACGAAATAGCATGTGAAATTATACTTGGTTTTTGTGCATGGTTGCACGACTTTTGACCACTGTTGCTTCCCCAAATCGAGAGAGAGAGAGAGAGTCACTACGTGATGGTGGAAAAGCGTAGAAAACCACCGTGGATTGCGAAAGCAAAAGTTTTATGAAATTATTCACGAGCGATGGCCATCCAACTAATTTAGTCTAAAAGCTACTCCTCTCCATTTTTGAAATAAATAATTTATCATTTGAAATATATCTAAGATTCTATTTATTTTGTGAAAAATGAAAGATTCAAAAGAAAATTTCTTAAAAATAATTGTTTATATTACTTAAAATAATAAATAAAAATATATTTTCATCATCCACTAAAAGATTTAAATATAAATTATTATCGATAACGGAAATATTTTCTATTGATTAATATTTTAAGTGATATAAGTGATAGTTTTTAGAAAAATATTTTTATAATTTTTTATTTTTCATAAAACAAGCAAAGCCTAACATCCTAGCTTGATGGAGTGATACAGAAGGATTAGGGTGGAAGAGAAAAGATTTAGGAAAATCATTCAAAATCTGGGATTGTGGGAAATTCCACAAATACTTTTCACTCTGTTCCATATATGCCATTTATATTGAGTAATAGTATAAAAAAAAGAGTTTTTATTAGCTCCGCTGTTAATGTAAAACACATTTAAAAATGTGCCGTCGGATGATTCATATGCAGCATAATTTAATTATATTGCTAACTTCAAATACTTATACCATTCATCTAACGATGAACTTAATAATAATTTATAATATAAATTGTCCTTGGTAACTTTTGATGTGAACCTTTGTCCTCTTTTAACCAGTAACACACACATTTCCTTTTTTATTTTTGATTTTTTTTGTATTTATTTTTCCTTTAGTCTGCCATGTTGCAATCAATGGGATGTCATGAACAGTGCATATCTGCCACCTCATCTCCTTCTCATATGTTTAATTCTTTTGGAGTATTTCTCTATGATTTTTAGGTTTTTACATACGACATGCTTTTTTGAATTTTTGTTCGCCTTGTATATATCCATGTTTATTGAAAGCAGAGCATACTTTTTCCATTCAAAGTGCATGAAATATGGTCTAAATGACAGTGTTGTTGATGATATTAAATCTTTAACTAGCCAAAGGTCTCATCACTAAAGCTAATACACTATTTTATCTAGGAAGAAGTACAAGGACAAAATGGTCATTAAGATGTCATTAAGTACCTTTTTTCGTTCTTTTCTACTCTTCAACCAAACAAGGAATGTCTAAACTCCATATTTATTTCCTTGCTATCCTTTCATAAACATCTAGATAACGATTAAATCAAATCCCCTCCCTTTTCGGTCTTTTCTCTAGCGAGGTCATGGTCGGTATACTTCCACTGCTAATCGCTTCGTCCAAACTAGTGTCAAGCCCAACTATATTCATGATTTCTCTCGTCCTGAAAAGGGGAAAAAAGCTGCCCTATCTAAAAGTTGCATATGGTAATTTAGAAATAATGACTATATGGACACGAAAACATCGAGCGCCAAGCACGTGATTGACCTGTTGACTGAAACAAAGAAAGCATGATTCCTTGCTTTCTTTCGTCGTTGAGTGGAAATCAGAAGGAAATGATGTAAGTATTGTCAAATGAAACTATACTCGAGTGTCCGAGCGTCACTTCAATACAATAAAACAATCGATGGCTACTCTTTCTTTTTTTCTCTATCACAAGACACGATCTGAACTTCATGTATTCTGTCAAAAATATGAAATTATTGGTACTTAATAATACAATAACAGTGATTTTGTACCTTGCATTGAACGTACCAGTGCAAATACCGTTCATCGACAGGTGAGGTTATTCAAATTGAGTTGATTCGCTTAGTTACTTTTGTCCTCGTTGAGTTTTTATCAAATGCTTTATCGTGACCCCCTGGAATTGATAATATTTTCATCAATCAAAGATGTACCAAGAGCATGCAGTAAAGAGGAATTGTTCGAGGTAAAAGAAAGGGGAACAACCAGAAATTTCTTTTTCAAGTAGAAGATTAATTTGGCCAATGGCTGGTTATGTGTTCCCTTCCTTGGAAAGAGTATAATATTTTGGTTGCTCTCCTTTGATGGGTGGAATTCCTATTTTCTCTTCTATTTTCATCAGTTCTGGGACGTGATGCGGTTGTCCGTTTGGCTCTGTTTTCATGTCGAGAATTCATGATAGAGAACTGACACGTTGGCTCGAATACTTCGCATTTTATCTTTCCGTTCAGAGGGATTCATGCCCTTAAGACTTTATGCCTTTAATCATTCCATTAGACCAATCACCTGAGTGTTGGATTGCATTCTTGTATGGTCCATGAAGTGTATGGATTATTTTATAGGTCCGAGATTTATGTCTTTCAAAGCAAACCTCTTGTTTGAAAAGGTACTTTCAAAATTCCGTCTCGCCCAATGTTGGTGTTTCTTTAAGGAACATCTCTAATCTGCTAAAACCGATGGCGATTATTTTAGAAACCCTGGCTCTTCAATGCGCAACAGCTCATGGAGCACGCAAATCTCTATGGAAACCGGACAAATGAGGGATTTAAAGATGCTATTTGTTTTGAGCGTTGTCGCTCGTATCCATGAAAAAGAAATGGGGATACCGCTAAATCGATTTTCGTGTGATCAATGTTAGTTCTCGAGGATGTCTTTCGGGGGTTTTGTAGGAGAGAATATGGCTCATAAAGTCCAAGGGAAAGATTACAGTCATAAAAGGTCAAAAGCAAGCTCTAGCCCTAGGTTGAAGGGAAATTACTTTAAACGAGATCAGATTATTTAATTGATAAGACGGCCCTAGGGACTGTCTTTCTTGGTGTGAAAAGTCGAGTATAATATACCTCATGTAAAATGTATCTCATTTAACGTTATTTGGAAGATCTCCCAAAAGTATAGTTGCAAAAACATATGATTCTACACTTCTCTTCTTGGTTGCAAATCACTTCTTACTATCAAAAAAATATCATATGGTTAGTAGATAATATCGATCAAGTCCATCTTAATAATTGATCATGTAAGCCTCATGGTGAGACTCTGGTCATGATGCTTTTAGTTCACATGGTTTATAGATCATGCGATGGCTTCTCTCTACGATAGAGGTTTTTGATTCGGCGAATTGGAACATTTTGTTAAATGTACTCGAGGATCTTAATTTTCTCGGGTTATTCATTCAGTGGATAAAGCTGTGTACCGCCTCACCATTGTTTTCTATTATGGTTAATGGTAAACTTGAAGGCTGTTCTAACTAGGGGTGAGCATCGATGTAGGAACAATCCTGGACTGGCCCAACCCTGCCGGTCCTGGTTAGGTTCCTAGAGAGACTGGGTTGGTCCAACCCGGATCAACCCCGACTATATATAATTTTTTTTATATAGATAAAACCTTAAAGTAAACAGCGTCAACAACATTAAACAGCTCTTTAGTGAGAAGTTTAAGTAATTTTACATTGTTCTTTAATAACTTAGGTTTTTAATGTCTTTTACGGCGTCAATAGTCATAATTTACGAAGGAGAAAAATGTTTTTGTGAGGAGTCCTTATGGCGTCCAAAAATGCACCTTATGGCATCTTCCTTTAGTACTCGTTCTCTTCTGTCTTATTTGTCCTCTTAGTCTTCAATTTGCTAAAATCGAAAAAAACAACTTCTCCGCTTGCCACTCAACACTCGCCTTGCTCGCTTTGGGTCACTCGTGCCGCTCGCCGCTTGCCACTCGATGCTCGCTTGGCTTGTTGCTCTCCGCTCGACATTCGATGCTCATTCTGTTCGATGCTCACCCCACTTGATCCTCACCGCTTGCCTTTCTTAGCTGACTTTGCTCATCATCGAACCCATTGGGTCGGTATTGTCCTCGGTTGTCATTTCAAGGAGTACAAAAAATGAAATAAAAAATTATTGGTTAGTCCTAAGTTGATCTTGAAACCAGACCGAACCTATTGGGTTAGTTCGGTTCTCAATTGCTTTTTTAAGGAGTACAAAAAATGAAATAAAAAATTATCAGTTGGTCCCGGGTTGACTTTGGAACCGGACCGAACCTATTGGGTCGGTTCGGTCCTCGGTCCCAAACTCAATAGGGTCAGTCCTCGGTCCCAAAAATTGAGGACCGTCACTTTGTGGGTTGGTTCTAGGGTTAGGGGATGGACCAGCCCAACTCGAACCATGCTCATCCCTAATTCTAACGAGAGAAAGGTTTATGAGAAGGAGACACTTTCTCACCTTATTTTTTCGTTTTGGTTATTAATGTTCTGTGCAAGATGTTGGATGATGCTGCTAAGAAGAAATCACTCTCTTATTAACCCTTGTGCTCTATACTTAAGCTAACACATCTATGCTTTACTGACGATGCGATAGTGTTTCCTATGCTTTCACTCTCCAGTTTTTTTTTCGAAGGTTTATGGCATATTTGGATTGAAGTTAGATCATGCCAACTGTAAGCAATATTAGGATTCCACATACCCTCAAGGTTATGCGTTTATCTCCTTTGATAGAGTATATTCTTGATTGATTATATTTGATATTACGTTTATCTTGTTATCTTAGATAATCATCTCATATAACTTATTAATAGGTCGGTGTAATCTTCATCCTAATATATTGAAGTATAAGGAAATTCCATATTCCTATCTCTGCATATTATTTATTCAACTTGGTATTAGAGTCTCCTTTCTTGAGACAACTTAGTGTATCGGGTGCACTTCGCACCCATTGCACCTCATGCACCCTAGAAATTTCCTGCCTTATCATTCTTAGCCTTGCACTCGATGCACCCCTAGTAAAATAAATCCATCTTGCCCTCAATAGTGTTCACCCAAATGCCTTATATGCGTTTGACCACATGTCACGGTGGTGGTGTTACAATGTCGGCGACGCGTCGCCAAGTCAAGCTTTTCTTTTTCATGGAGATATATTTCAAGGGAAAAGTACTAAAAAGGTCCTAAAGCTATTGCATTTATACCAATTTGGTCTTAAACCTTTCTACTAGACTAATTTAGTCCTAAATATTTTCGCATAGGTACCAATTTAGTCTATCTGGTCAATTTAGGCTGGAAATCGCTGAAGTGAATAATGACCATCTTATGTGGCACAACCGGTGCTGAGATGAACATTTTTAAATAATTTTTTAAATAATTTTTTCAATTTTCCTTTTTTCTTATTTTTCCTTTTCCTTTTCCTTTTCTTTCCTTTTTTTTTTTTTTCCTATTCTTTTTCTAACAGCTCTTTACTTCTTAGAAAGATTGAAGAGAAGATAGTTTCATATAAGAGAAGATCTTGAAGGCCAAACATGAGAGAGAGAGAGAGAGAGAGAGAGAGAGAGAGAGAAATGTGCGATACATAAGTTTTTATAGTTGATCATCTGAAGTACTTTTGAGGAGGAGAGTACGGTCATTCTTGGGTCAGTTGTCAGTATATGTAAGAGCTCTCTTAGGCCGAGTTATGGGCGTCTGTTGTTTTGATGATTATTGTTATTCAACTCAGCTTAATTATTACATTAATATGAAATTACTCATCCATTCATCTACGTCGATTAATGAGATAAATTCAATTTTTATATTTTTTAAACTCCGTTCTTTTCTTCATGTGACAAATTTTTAATTTTTAATTTTTAATTTGTCCTTGAATCACTTCTACAACAAAATTATTTTGTGATCCTTAATTTGTCTGGATATCCCTAAGAACAATAGACTATAGGAACTAGAAAAGAGCAGGGGCATGGTCCTTAATTTGTCTGGATATCCATTTGTTTCTTTTTTGAAGGATATGATGTTTAAAATTTTTCTTTCAATGATAAAGATGGAGTCGTACGTTTCGAAACGATCGTGCCAGGCAGAAGTGCCTCACACCAGGGGATCAAATTTTTGTCAAAGTACATGATCAGTAAGTGCAATAGGTGATATACTCAGGTGATTAACGGTATAACAAGTTCCTTTAGTTGTGTTGCATGACATATGATGCGGGAGCATCGGACTTTGTCAATCAATACAAGTTGAAGATGTCGATTATGTAAGAGAGTTGTCGATTCGGTGGACAAGTTGTCACTTCGATGGTTGTTGATGTCGATTTACAATCTTGTTATTGATTTTGAGATTACTAATAAACTATCTAGCAACCAAAGGTTGTTCTGGACAATTTCCTTTACTAGTTGATAGTCTTTCAAGGTGTCAAATGGGTTGCCTAGGATGGCGAATAAATTTAGAGTGTAATTTTAATTACTTTACATCTAGTAAAGTGTCCTTAGTGAGTCTTAAGTTTGTTGTAGGTTTTAAAGAGTCAAAGTTCGAGTTAAAGTTCAAGTCTCTAGGTGCTTTGATGCATTTTATAGTTCCTTGGACTTTATTGTGTTTTTTAGTTCCTATGTCTTTAATTAATTAGCTAGTTTCCTGTGTTCAATGTTTAGTCTATTTCCTATGTAATAATCCCTCTAGATAATGAGGTGGATTCTCAAATGCAAGATAGTGAATTTTGAGTAAATGAATATTTGATATTTTTCTCTCGGTAAGCAAATATCTTGGATAGTATATTACTCTTGATTTTTGTATCCTTGAAAAGTGGAATTTTCTAGGTGATGAGCCAAAGAAGCATTGTATCCTTGGCTGATGGTTTTCCGTAGGCCTTGGTGGTAAGCTTATTCAATTTTGAAGTTCTGTATCCTTGGCTAGTAATTTCTATAGGTCTTGGTTGTGAGTTTCGTCAATCCCAATTTTGATTCTCAGCTAGTGTTGTGTCCTATACGCCTTGGTTTCGATCGCATTCTATCATTCATTTGCATTTACCCAATGATATCCATTTTTTACACTCTGACTCATTCAAACTTCCATCAATAATCACTCAAAACAACTCTTGCCCATCCCGCAACCGCATCAACATATCCCTGAGGTGGAAGGCCCTTGAGCTAATGTCCATTATATTCGGACAATTTAATTTGTTTATCTCTCCAGTTTAAACATCTCTTTCGATTCGATTCTTGCTCAATGTTAACTCGAAAGAGCCTGTCACACTCCACACTCCTCGTGGCTAAACTTTCAAAAGGGAATATTGGTGATGACTATAGCAGGCGGCGTCCATTTGCCACTTAACCATCTGTCACCCATTAAAGTGGGATTCGGCGTGTTGCTTGCATTACGTTTTCATAAAGTGAAATCCAGGATCCACGGTAACAAGTCTGTTTTTATGGCAAGGTCGCACAAGAATTCTACTTTTACATCTCCTTCAAGTGTAATGAGATGGAAAAAATTTAAGACATGCTCAACTGTTCAAAAGTACCGAGTTGCAATATTCGGCAAGTGCCCAGATGGGAAAAATATTCCTATAGTTTGCATAGTGCAACATGCAATTCTTCTTGAAAGCTCCAGTAATTTCCTGTCATGCAAAATGATTCACCGTCAGCAATGTGTATATAGAATAAACGAAGTCAACCCAGCTGACACTTAGAGGTGTAATTAAACTAATATATTTTCTAAACTCCGATAGATTATCTCTATCTTCTACATGTTTGATTAAAATAATCTTCACTCTCTTGAAAAATGATCGGTACTAATTATGTACAAAACCAATCACTGTACGTGTTGGTTAGAAACATCGTGGTACTTTTGTATGGAGAAACAATCATATATCACCTGTTGAGGAAAATCACCATTTTCCATTTGGGAATTAATTATCAGCTTTGCTGCTCGATGTAGGGGAGCTGGATCCCTTTCCGCCTGATGAGAAGAAATTGTTAGATCAAGGAAATTGTGCATATTATTTATATGTAACTTTGAGGTGCGATAGTTTTTGTGCACGGGCAATTTGGCAAAGGAAAACTCGAAATGATTGCAATTATTAAAATGAAAATGCACAGGTCGCTTTTTGTATTCAACGTTTCCAAATAATCTTTTCCACAGTAAACTAGGGATATCTAAACACGATATGAAAGATTTTGACCAAAAAAAAAATGATATGAAAGATAGATATGATGCAATAAGAGAATACACGAACCTGCCCGGCATGAATCAGACCCATCATAGCCCATGAAGTTTGAACCAAGTTTGATCTATTTCCTTCAAGAAATACATATTTCTGCCTCAATCAAAAAATGGTTAGAAAATCCATTCTTTTAATTGGATGACTAAATTAGGAATGGCATAAAAATATTATAACATAATCATACTTGATATTGCTTCTATTTCTTTTTCAAGTTCGTCTTAGGGATAAGATCCAAGCTCTGTAGAGGTCTAACTTTGGCTATTGCCAGAAATTTACTTGTGAATTTACTAACTTCACGTTCATTTAGATTTCATTTCATTGTGCAATTCCTGACAAGTCCTATTCATGTTCTTTTTTCCGTTCTCGAAGGAGTTATCAAAGTCAATCGAACATTTTCCGGAATGCTCCCAAAATAATCACCTTTCTTGGGCAAGAAAGGTAGCTTTCCCCCCAGCCACCATCCTGTAACTGTATCTGAAGGAGAAAAGCTACGCCTTTACGAATAGCGGTGCAATTCTTGTAGCTTTTGCCGGCGGCTGCGAGTGCCATTAGCGCAAACCATGCGGAATATGTAAAACAAACTCCCCACTCTCCATACCTACACATAATGGTTCTCAAGTTATCTTGTCAGCTTGTTTTTGAATTATCCATACTAGTCAAACATAAGGGAAGACGGACATGCATACCATGATCCATCTTGCATTTGTGCGCTTTCGAGGTATCGGACAGCATTGGATATGAAATCTTGGATCTCTTCGCTCCGGTGCCTTGGACACAACTTCTTGAATAGAACTAAAGCTTTGATGGCCGCTGAAGTGCATTCAACGTATTCCTGATCCACGATGACATCGTCGAGAAATTCAAGTGGATTGAGGAGCTACACCATACATAATTGATATGAGATTTTCAGAAGTATAAATAGAAATACAAGCCACAATTTATCATATATATATATATATATATATATATATATATATATATATATATATATATATATATATATAGTATAGGCTTCTTCTTAAATGACGAAGTACGTACTTCCAACCAATTTGCGGCAGTTGCGGGCTCCCATGCTGTCAATCCACCATTTTTACTCTACAAAAACGGTGATGTATGAATGCATCATGGTATTACATTGGAAACACACTAAGAAGTAAGACATTATATATTGCGTATTTTAACGTTTTTGGAACACCACAAGTATAGTTGGCTACACTGCAAAATCATATGCTCTATTGACTGACACTTACCTGCAGAGAAAGTATAATGTTGACCGCATCATATAGTCTCTTTGGCTCTACCTTCTCACCTACGATTTCTGGTGGCATTTGTGAGAAAAGCAAGCAACACTGTATGAGCAGGAAGGAGATCAAATTAGGCACCAGAAAATCTTATATCTGATGACTATTCACCATCTTCAAAAGAATTTACCGTTAAACCTTCTGCGGTGCAATCAGCCAATTGCCAACCTTGATCTTGATCCGAAAAAGTCCAAGATCCTTTAGAAAAATGACGGTACATGCTTTGGAAGTCACCGGAAGGATTATCGTTGACCTTCAATATCAACATGTAAATATATGTGTCGTTGTAGCAAAAGGAAATGCTAGGAGATGCCCGCAAACTGAGATAAAGATTTAACCTGTGATCTCCTAATGAAGTCCTGCCCTTTCCTGAGTATTGGCCCTATTTCGCTGGTTAGTTTACTAGCAAGCAAAGCTTGGATCCCCAAGCTTGTATCCCATAGTTGGCTACCAAAACTCTGCGTATGGAATGGGACCATCAAATTTAGTTTCTTTTCCATATAATCTTTTTAATGTGATTAATCATTTAACCAACCTGAATCTTCATTCCATCTTCAGCAACCCATATAAAATCTTGAATCCTAGCTAGATGCTTCTTGAAGTATTCACCATTTGGATCCTCCACCCAACAAGCAAGCATACTTAATGCCTGTTAATTAGCATATATTTATCCATTAAGTTGTGTTATAAGGATATGGGTCATCTACAATGTACCTTCTAATTACCTTTCCTATAGATACCAGTGTAATGTATCGGCTGTTCTCATCTTCGTAATGAACATGCTTCATAGTCGTTTTAAGAGCCTTTTCTCTCAACTTGTTTAGTGGCCAGCGGTTGAGAAAAGGCTCGGATAGTAGGTAAAAACCATCCCATAGCAAATTTACTACTGAAGGACGCGAACAATAGAGATCCTCCTATATGAATCATAATTAGGAAAATATGTTAGAATCTTAATAACACGTGAATTAGTAGTTTGGTGCAAGCTAACTCTTGCCTTGGCACATAGATGTCGAGCTTTTGTCCAAGAGATGTTGCAATAGGGTTGAGTTAGAAGTTCCTCTCTCAATTGTTGAACGAGAGGTGTAATTGGTGCTACAAATCTTCTTCCATACAAATATGATGCGGGCATATAAAGGGTCCGAAAATAGCACCACAGCTTAGCTGCATAATGGACAGGATATAACCAGCAACTCTAAGACGAAGAAACAAAATCTAATGGACACAACTGTCTACAATGAACAAAATTCCGGAAACAAGAAAATCTGGACTTGCTCGCGAATTCCTAAGGCACCTCGACAAGACAATGGCACATCTAGCAAGAGGAAATTGAACAATAAATTCTCTTCTTTATGGTCACGAATTTGAATATAAGTTAATGATCTTGGGGGCTCAAGTAATCATTCTGGTATGGTACATGGAAATGTCTTGGCAAACCTGGATGCAGGGGAAGAAACGAGGGAAGCAACAGTAACTCAGGAGGCACTGGTTTGGTGCCGGACCAGTCATAGAGTCCAAGTATCTACCATAAAGAAAAAGGCAATACGTCAGTCGCACTCGGCATCAGGGAATACATATTGTTTAAACTTGTTTTAAATTTATAGAGTATATGGGGCTCCTAGTTTTCAATGGTTCAGTTTGGTGCGGCTTGTAACCTATTAATATCATGTATTGAGGTGATTTATCAATTAAAGGATCATGCATTGTCACTAGAAGCAAAAAATTTCTTACAGAAAGCCAAATCTTTCCATAGAAGGATATGTGTGTGGCACCACCGCGATCGAGAATCCACTTTCTCCCTCTGGCACAAGCATTGTCCTGATGAGGACCTTCTCCAAATATACGCATGCATATATAGTTAAGTACTGTACTGAGCATGGTGCTGTGGCCCTCTACATGTAAGCCCCATCCACCATCTTCATTCTGCGATGCAGTATTTAGCACCCAACAATGTAAAGATAGAGCACGATTTTCTCTTTCATATACAACTTAAAATGGAATTACATTCTCAAAATTTGCAGTAGGATTATATGCAAAATAGACAAAAATCAAGTACCTGATGATTGTACATATATCGAAGCATCTCCTTTCGATGTTCTGAAGAGAAGACAATGTTGAGATGACCAGTAATAAACAAACATATCACCTGCATTTTGTTGTTAATGAACAAGTCAAGGGGCACGGATTGCTGCAATTGGTGCAACTATCATGTGATGATCAGTCCTTCCTCCGACCAAGAAAAGCATAATGATCATGACCAAATTATGGATATTGTCTGACTAATACTTTTTTACCCTTCATTCACTGTCCTATCAGGTAAAAAGTAATTAGAATATCTTTCTAGCAACACTTGAGTACGCACATTGAGTAAGTAGAAAATATTCTTTTCACTCAATTCGATAAATAAAGTTGACAACACATCTCCAGAAACATTATTATTCACACGGGGTAATGATAAAACCACATATTTGGTCCAAGGTTTACACTGACCAATGCAAACAATAACCAAGAAGACTCAAGAACGCTAACCAAAGGAGGGTGAAAGAAGAGCACGCCGGAATTTTCTGCAGGCCAATGGCCATCGCTGGCTTGCAAGGCTGAAAAGAAATTGACGCTTCTCCTCAATGTGGCCGATGCCTTTTCATGTGTAATCTCTTCTTCTTCCGCTACCTTCACGGAAGGAATAGTTTGTTTGAAGTTCTTCTCTTTTAGAAACTGCAATTGCAGAACGAAGCACTTTTTAACAGGTCCAGTGACTGATTCTCTGTGGGATGATCCGTCACTACCGACACCATAACTTTATAACTGGTAATGAAGTCTAGTCCGTCATTTGAGTCGATTTTATTAGTCTATAATTGAATACAAAATAAAAAGAAAAGAATTTTCAATCCGTTAAAAAGAGCTCCTCGCTAATGGACCTCATCATGATAGGTTGGAGAAATGATTCTGGCAGCTGGGTCCGCGTCCTCGGCCAAATGGAAAGGAGGGCTGGACCCGCTTCTGGACCCGTTTTGACCCCATTAGAAAGAACGGATAGCGTGCAACAAACTGCGGTTCGATTCCCCAGAAGTTTTTCGACGATGGGGCATTAATCGAGATTAAGCGTCAGCAATATTCAGCAATTTACCTGCATTCGCCATAGGAGATCTCCACTGGGCTTGACCTTGAAGCGGTTGTTGTAAAAATGAAGGCGAGCTTCCTCCACCTCGGCGCGCTCCTCCAGAGTTCCTGCGTCGGGATCGAACTCCCATATCTGCCTCCCGGCATAGTCGTTGGTGCTGTATATATACGGACTATTCCCGCCTTCTGCAATCTTTAGCCTCCACATTCCTCTCCCTTCCTGCAATCACAACTAGAAAATTTTACGCACGCCTATTATCTTCCTTTTTGGGGCCAAAGAAAAGCAATTACATATATCCTCTTTGACAGATTATTTACTTTTCAATGGTGGCAAGATGGTTGTGTGGAGTATAGACGTACCTGTTTTGCGTTAGGTGTAGGAAGATGTTTCGCCACTGATTTAAGTAACGTGACATTTCGACCAAAAAAAAGAGGTAACGTGACATGCTAAGCTCGAGATAGTTGTTTGCAACTCCTCAAGTTTGTTCTAGAGGTCCTAGAGACGCAAGAGCTGAACTTATGACACTGCCTTATGACCGCAGTCATCATTGTCAAACTATGAGAGAACTTTTAATGCTATTTGAGGTGCTCCTGTTTTTTTTTTTGCCAAACCTTTCTTCGGTCTCATTTGCAAAATTTCTGATCAAGAGTGTTTCATTTTTGAGGTCCCTTTTTTGCCAAGCTTTCAAAGGACATTTTATAGCATAGCGTCCGGCTTCTTCTCCTCCAGCAAGATTTCTTGATTTCCTTCTTCGCTGCAATGTGCCTCGAGGTCAATACGTGCGATTCGGGGACAGCTAATGGAATTTCCAACAGCAACTTGTCCGACCATAACGTAATACCAGTTTACAACTTTTTTTTCTTCCTTTTCCTTAAAATAGATGATGTTCAAAGCGAAATGCTTGAGTAACGGCACCGTCCCTCTTAAAAAAGCAACGGTGCCTTCCCTGCCAAGCAATTTCCTTAGGAAGGAAAATATCCCCTTAATGAGATGATTGTGAGATTCCTTATATGATAAAAATAAAATAAGGAAAGTGATCAATATGAATAAAACCAATAAAATGCCTATAACAATATAAAATTTATGATTCATAATTATTCATGTGATCACCAATTGAGTAACCTTGATCAAGAGCTCAAATTGAGCAACCATGGCCTCGAGCTCCGTGACTCGAAAAGATCTTTAGGACATGATCGGTACGAGCTTTGCGACTCAAACCCATGGTTGTTGCAAGCTCAAATGAAGCGGCCATCTCTATGAGCTTGAATCTTAAAAGTTTTTCTTTTTCACACGTATTGTATGGTCTATTTTTATCACTAATTTCTTTCAAGTTTTCAATGATACAAATATTCCATGACAACCACATCAGGGTAATGAAATGACACCGGAGAAAAATCAAGTCCATGGCTAACTGTTTGGTAAAAGAAATAAACTCTAAAAATTTCAAAGTCCAATGTATCTAAGTTATGTGCGCATTGGGTATTTAGTATTCTTCATTTATGAATTCTTATATGTCATTTATTTATTTTGAGCAACATTCCACCATCTAAAATTTGTAGTCAATTACCTCTTGGATTTCCCTTTCTTGAATAATGTCATTAGATTTGTTTCTTACACAAATGCAAAATCATGATTTGCTCCTTCGGTTGCCCATGGTAGACAAGATAAAAGGAAGAAGTACATCAGAAGTGCCTTAACTTATGTACGGTAGGGGTGAGTGGTTCCCGATTCCGGTTCGGTTCCGTCTGGAACTTGGAACCTACCCTCGGGCATAGGTTCCTCATTTTTTGGAATCTGGAACCTACACATCAGAACTAAGAACTTGGAACCTACCCTGTCACAAGTTCCGGGGTCGGTTCAGGTTCCAATAGGTTTTTTTTTTTTTTTGGTTTCATTTTCAAATTTAAACTATAACAAAGAAGGAAAGAGACAAACCAAAGCTTCTATATCAGCTCAAGCCAAGATCAGAATAAGGATGGCAACTTAGCAACTTTTGTTGTGACAAACACAAGAAAATCACTAATGCAAGCAACAAACTTCGACCAAGCATGAGTGGTTTTTATTTTAATTTGTTCTAGTTATTGAGCTCTCGTACTAGTGTACCTTCTGCTACCGATACTTGACACGTATAAACTTAGTGGGCATTCTTTTGCATTCGATTGTAGGTCTTACAATGCAGATACTGTAGTCTTCAGATCAGATGCCTTATAAGATGTGTAGAATTCCAACATTGGATTCTGCAGAAAGTAAAAGGTAAGTTAATACCTGGATAGTCAAATTGTAAACTTGTGGCGATGAAAGAAATGCAAGATAGAGAATAGACCCAAGGTGGCGTGAGTCATCCAACGTCCATCTAGCAAGAAATATGGTTGATGCAGCAACTAGAGAAGGAAGAAAACTCAGGAACTCATACTCGACCAATGTCAACTCCGCAAGGTAATCCGCCAAGTACTCCAATTCAAGACTAGGGCTCTGGAGATTTTACAAGCAGTTGATGGACAAATGGTTAAATTTCTTAAGATCAAGGAACGTGGTATTTTCCTAAGCTCAGGCTAGCATGGAGTAGATCAATGACCCTTACTTCATACATTGCCTATGCTGCTCAAATAAATCTTCTGAGAAATGAAATATTCGATTCTTTTAGAATGCAAATAACTCCAATGAAAGTAAAGCAAATGAGAGTTCAGTAAGTTGCAGAACCTAAGGAAAGTTTTCGTAGTGGGCGTGAATATCTGGAAGCCGAAATAATTCAATAGTTGGCCCTTCATTTTCAGTACCTGCCAATACACAGCAATGTGAATCTTTTACATTCGAATAGACAACTAAATTCATAGTTTTCTAGAGAAAACATTGTCCAATGTATAATTTGGTGATTCCTTATGGTTAATGTGTTTCATAATAAAAACTACGGTTGCATAATAATGAAGGTTGAGCAACTGTTGGTGTTGCTCATCCTAGTAAGAACGAACATCATTAGAAATTTCCACTTGCACATTCACATCAAACACATCTACAGTCGAATGCAAACTACACACAAGCTAACAGCTCGATTACTGAGATAAATCCAACCCTACCGTCTCGTCGTTGATTAGCCGATAGGCCTCAGCTGGAGTCTCTAAGGGCATCCCGCGTCGGCCCCCGACCGGACAGGCGGAAGGAGAGAGAGAGTGGGGGTGCGACTGAGCTGGAAGTGGAGGTGGAGGTGGAGGTGGAGGCGAAGGGGTGTGGAGTTAAGGCTGATTTGGCGGCTGGGCGAGCGGCGTCGGGGCAACTGGGCGAGTGGCATTGGGGCGGCTAGGTGAGCGGCGGTTGGGCGAGCGAGCAGCCTCCACCGGGGTGACAAGCGGTGTCCAACGGTGATGTCGACGGCAAGCGGCTGACTAGCGAGGCGAGCGAGGGGTGACGGCGTCTAGTGGCGGTGTCGAGGGAGGTCCGGCGATTGCAAGCATGCGGCGACGGCGGCGTGACAACGACGAAGACACTAGTCTCACGGCACGAACGGCGGCACGAATGGCGCGGCGAAGGCGGCGGTCGCGGCTCAAACCACGATCAAGAGGGGAAGAGCTCGGTTCGGGTGGAGGTGGTGGCGGTTCGGAGCAATGACAGCCCGGACGACCGAGCGAGCAGCAGCAAGAGGTGGTGATGGTGGCTTGGGGATAGTGGCGGTGGCTCATGGCCACTAGTGGCAATGCGGACGGCACGACAACTCATCAGGCTCAACGGCGAGACGATTCGTCGGACGAGCGATGGGTGGTGGTGGGTCGGTGGCCAAGAGGAAGGAAGGAAGAAGAAGAAGAAGAAGAAGAAGAAGAAGAAGAAGAAGAAGAGAAGAAGAAGGGGGCATTTCAGCCAAGAGAGGGGGAAAGAGAAGAGAAAGAGAGAGAGAGAGAGAAGAAAGAAAAAGTGGGGGAGGGGGTAGGAAGTGACGTGAAGAGGAAAAATAGGAGAAAAGAAAGAGAGAGAGAGAAAAAGAAGGGGGAAGGGGGAAGAATTGACAAAAAAGGGGGAGGAATCATGTGGGGGGGAGGGAGGAGAAAGAGAGAGAGAGAGAAAGAGAAATCACGTGCTCGCCATTGATTTAGGGTTTTTTTTTTAACCCTAACCAGTTCCGGTTCGGGTTCCTATAGGAACCAAAACCGGAACCGAGAATCGCTGGTTCCCAAAAAAAGGGAACTGGGAACTGGAACGGTCTCTTTAGAACCAGGAGCTGAATCGGACCCTCCGGTCGGTTCTCTAGTTCTCGGTTCTACCCGAGAATTGCGTTCAATCTTAGTGTACGGCGCTTATTTTAGTGCCACAACTTGATGCGGCTCATTTAAGTGCCAAAATTGGAAAAAATAATCACTTAAGTGCGTTCGGCGAAAAATTCCGGCTAGATAAATTACGTGACTTTTATAATAATAAATCTTACTTGATGTGACATTTTTTGACATTAAAGTGATTACTTTTTCATTGAGATTGGCATTAAAGTGATCATTTTTTAACAACGATTGGTACTGATGTGATCACTTTTTTATAATGACTAACACTGAAGTGATCATTTTTTTCAACATTAGCACTAAAGTAATCACTTTTTAAACTTGCTACATGATGTTGTTTAAAGATTATATGTTGATTGGACACGCCAACAAGTCACATAGGATTGAAAAATTATTAAAATATTGCCATGTCAGATTTCCGATGACTTAGATCGGAGTTGGCACTTAAATGATCTTTTTTTTTTTTTAAGAGATACTTAAGTGAATCGACGAAAAGTTGTGGCACTAAAGTGAGTGCCGTACACAAGTTAAGGCACTTCTGGTGTACTTCTTTCCAAGATAAAATAAATGGCTTAGGTTGCACCCTGTCATGCAAGCAACCTCCATGTTCAAACAACATCGTCTATCTTGCTCTTTCTTTGTTTCTTTTTACCTCTCATTTTTTGCCTTAATTATGAGAAGGGAAAAAGATCAGCTCCAAAACAGCTTCTAAGGTTTTTATAAATTGTCATAGAAATTAAATCTCGACCTTGGTGTTGCGTGGTTATTAAATTGAGTGGTTTTCTCTATTCCTCAAATATTAGAACTACACTGACTACTGCAGTATAGGGCATAGGTAAAAGGCAAATTCTACATCACACAAGTTAATTAGGAAACCACCTTTTCATCTAAGGCAAGCCATTTCGCAAAGGGCTTTACTAGCATAATGGTCTTTACACTATTGTGTGAATAATAATTTATTGTGAGCTACAAATTCTTGAAGGAGTGGATCCCTACAACAATTTATAGTTACTTTTTATTTGATTTTTTGTGGTCAAGAACTTATTGTTATTCTCATAGTAAATTAAAAATTGTCACTCAATCATTTCTCTTTCACGAATCTAGGGTATCTCACTACAACTCCATTAGGCATCACTATCACATTAACATATCGCTTTGTCATAATTTCCAGTGAAAGACCAAATTGATATGACAAAATGTGAGCAAACTTAGTCAATCAATCGACGGTTACCCATTCAACATTCTTACCACTTGTTTGTTCTCGGCAGACTGGTGATAATATCTGTGGTTATAAGTTTTCACTCCCATTTAGGTATTTCAAGAAGTTGCAACTACCCACCTGACTTTTGGTGCTCAATTTTCACTTGCTGACAAAGTAGATACTGATAGACACCATTTAACAAACTTTATAATATTGTTTTTCATGTCAATCCACCAGAATTGAAATACCCCACAAATTTTAGGGCCTTGGATGCATTGAGAAAATCTGTTGCTTTGAGTTACCTCTAATATATTTTTCATTTTTGAATCATCAGGAACACGTAGCTGACCACAAAACCTTAAGGATCCGTCCACGTGATACTGAAATATGCTTGTATCCTAGCTCCTACACCTTCTTCAATTTTCTACAATTGAGGATTTTCATTCTGTATTGACTTGATTCTGTCAATCAAGGTTAGTTGTATTCAGAGATTAGCTAACTGGCATCATGGTAATGACCCGATACATCTAGGTTTAGCTTTCTCATATGCTCGAGAATATATTTTTGAGTAATGAGGAAAATTGTTATGTTTCCAAAAGACTTACAAGTTAAAGCATTTGCTACTACGTTCATTTGCCTTGCTGGTAATTGATAGATGGATGATAATCTCTCAGAAGCTCTAATAATCTCCTTTAAATCGTGGTCAATTCTTTCTTGAGTTAAATGTAATTCGTGCTCTTGCGATATGTAAAGACTTCTCACTTTTTTACAAGTAGTTTCGCCATAAGTCACATGTCTTTGAGAATTAATTTTGTTCTGTCATCTCAAAGATAATCTCACGTTCAATTTAATTCATGCATGCCATTTAGTAATTTAACCCATGTATTTTCGTAGCTTAGTCCATCTAGAATTTTATGGATTATTTTGTATGTTTGCTATATTAATTAAATGAGAGAGCGCCAAACAAAATTAGTTTAGGTTGCAAGCCAATAGTCTTGCATCATAATCATAATTCATGCATCTTCATGCATCATTCATTGCATGTATGCCTCTAGGTGTTGCTTTTGCTTGCTTAGGGCATTTAGGTTCTTCGCATTTTCATTGTTACATTTGTTGTCCATGTTATAAATGAAGCCCAATCTTTTTTAAGGGGCTTTTTTTTTTTCTTTTCTATTCAATTTGCTTTTAGGTTAAAAGCTACACCTTTATATTAGCGATAGCAAGATGCTAGTCGTCAAGATGTTAAGAAAGAAAATAGAGAAGAAAGAAAAAGAGAGAAGAAAAAAGTGAGTTTTTTTTTTTTTTTATTGTGAGGGTTCTCAATCTCTTTGTGCTATGATCTTAAGAGAATATCGTTGCTGTATTCAAACTTTCTTCGAAGTCTAGTGGAATTGTAGAGTACCTCTACCTGAAGACATAGCCTAGGATTGGATGAACTTTGATAAGGAATTTTCTAGCGTGTTCTTCTAATTCTGTTCTTTTATTATTATATTCTACCTAGTGGATTGTTTGTAAGCATTATTTTTTTGGAATCGTCGTGCAATTTCGTAACAATTGATATCAGAGCTTGGTTTGGCTAAGCAAGAACATCGAGATTTTTTCGGTCACATCGATTGAAAGCACATAGTATGGTAGAAGATAAAATCAGAATCGATAAGTTCTATGGGCAGGATTTCGAATGGTGGAAACTCCAAATTAAGGATTATCTTTATAAAAAAGATCTCTATGCACCACTTGAGGATTGGAATCCTAAGATAGCGGAAGTAGATCCGATAGCAGAAGTTGAATGGAAAATTCTTGATCTAAAAGGCTTTAGGTACGATTTGTCTAGGGTTGACGAAAAAGATAGGGTACCACATCGGGAAAGCAAAAACTGCATAAGAAGCCATGTATATTTTAACGAATATTTATGAGAAGCCATCCACATCAAATCATGTGTTTTTGCTGAAGAAATTGGTTAATATGAAGTTATCTGAGAATTTCAAGCACCATGAAGGATGATTTGACTCTAGATGATGCTATGAGCATCATCATGGATGAAGAGATGTGGAGAAAAGTCTCAAGTGGAGATAATTTTTCAGCATCTACATCTTCAACGGCAATAGCAGTAGAGAAACCGTGGAAGAAGTAAAACCAGAGGAAAATTCAGTGGGCGTGACAGGTTACAATCAAGGGATAAGAGATAGGTTGCAAAAGATGAGTGCTGGTTTTGTCACCAAACTGGGCATCGGAGGTTTCAGTGTGAAGCTTACAAAAAGAAGTAACAAGGTGAGAATCAAGGAGCTACCTTTGCTAGAGAGCTTGTGTTTGTTTGCAAGGTTTGAGTTGACGACAAACAAGTGATTTATTGATTCCAGTGCTTCTTTCCATTACACCTCGCAAAGAGACATATTTGATGATTATGCCAGCATTGATTTCGGGCAAGTGGTTGTGGAAAATGCCCAAATGTGTCCGATTGTTAGAAAAGGAACCGTGACCGTGAACATCTTAGGTGAAGGACGTCTAGTTTTGCGTGAAACTAGACATATTCTAGAATTAAGAAAAATTTGATCTCAACCATTAAACTTGAACAAGAAAGTTTGGTAACAACCTTTGGATGCAGAGGGTAGAAGATAATCTTAGGGGCAAGAGCAGTAGCAAAGCGAAAGCATACAGGTACACTTTACCTTCTCCAAGGAGATAATATCAGTAGGATTAATTGGTCTGATGATGTCGATGCCCCACATTGAAAAAGGCCAGGACTCAGACATTTGACGTAGTTCATTAGGAGGAGCGTTGATTTTGTCTCCATAGACTTGGCATTGGTGACGGCACCTCACGTGCTGAATACAATTAGCTTCCATAGTCAACCAATAGTAACTGAGCCTCATGATTTTCTAGCTAAGAGATGACCATTCATATGAGGGCCACACTCTCCTTCATGTATTTCTTTCATCAGGAGTTTAGCTTCTTGTGCATCCACGCACTTCAGTAAAACTGAATCGAAAGACCTTTTATAAAGGGCTCCTCCACTGAGGAAGAATTTGGATGCCAACTTCATCAAGTATTTTCGATTATTGGCTTGACTCCCTTGGGGGAATTTGCCTTCTCGAAGGTAATTCATAATGTCATAATACTAGGGTTGACCATCAGGTTCCTCTTCTATCATCAGACAATAAGTAGACTTCTTCAAGACATTGATTTGCAAATGATCAACACTCAAGCCATCAGTTACTTGTAACATTGAAGATAAAGTCGCCAGGGCATCTGAAAATTGATTTTGTGATCTTGACAGATAATCAAAAGAGATTTTATCAAATTTCTTGACCAAGTCTTCGAGATATTCATGGTAAGGAATTAACTTTACGTCCCGTGTTTGCCATTCACCTCCCATTTGGAGGATGATGAGTGTAGAATCACCATAAACTTGAAGCTTTCTGACTTTCATATCGATGGCTAATTGTAAACCAATGATGCAAGTTTCATATTCAGAAATATTGTTGGTACAAGGGAATACCAATTTTGTAGCTACTGGATAATGTTGACTTTTTGGGGATATTAAAACTGCTTCAGTGCTAGAACCGGAAAGGTTAACTGCACCATAAAAATATATGGTCCACTTGTCAGGTGAGACCAAATAAATCCGTTCATCAATTTCATCCTAATCATTAGATTTCCCGGGATTTTCAACTAACATATCGGCTATAGCTCGCCCTTTAACGGACTTCTGTGCCACGCTTTGGATATCAAACTCAAAGAGTAATATTTGCCATTTAGCGAGCCTTCCAACCACTGCAGGCTTCTCTAAAAGAAATTTAATTGGGTCATTCTCAATCACCAGAAGGATGCAGTGGAGCATAGTGTATTGCCTCAATCGGTGCAAAACCCAAATCAAGGCTACACAGGTCTTTTCCACCTCAGTCTATCATATCTCGAAAGTAGCAAACTTTTTACTGAGGTAATATATGGCGTGGCGCGTTTTATTCCATCCCTTGGTCCTTTTTGTGCTAACATGGCTCATAAAGACTCTTCATGAATAGTGAGATACAAGATTAGAGGCACGTCTTGGGTAGGCGGTACGAGTATAGGAGATTGCGAAAGATATCACTTGAGTTCTTCAAATGATCTTTGACATTCTTCATCCCAGTTGACCTTGGCGTTCTTCTTTAACAGCTTAAAGAACAGCTTAGCGGTTTTTGACAATTGAGAAATAAATCTCGCAACATAATTCAATCTTCCTAGTAAGCTTCGGACTTCCTTAATAGTAGAAGGAGGTTTCAAGTGACATATGGCCTTCACCTTAGAGGGATCTATCTTGATACCCTTGTTACTAACCATAAATCCAAGAAGCTCCCTAGACTTTGCCCCAAATATGCATTTTGTGGGGTTAAGCCTCAGGTTGAATTTCCTCAATCGGTCAAACAGTTTTCCTAAGACTTCAACATGATCTTCACCTTGTCTTGACTTTGCAATCATGTCATCAACATAGACTTCAATCTCCTTATGCATCATGTCATGGAATAGTGTTACCATGGCTCTTTGATATGTTGCCCCTGCGTTCTTCAAACCAAAAGGCATAACTTTGTAGCAAAATGTTCCCCATGGGGGTGATGAAGGAAGTTTTAGTCTTGTCTTCCTCTTTCATCCGGATTTGGTTATAACTGGAAAATCCATCCTTGAAGGAGAACAGTTTGAATTCAGCAGTACTGTCAACTAAGACATCAATGTGTGGCAAAGGAAAATCATCCTTGGGGCTTGCCTTATTTAGGTCACGGTAATCAACATAGACTCAGACTCGTCCATCATTCTTCATAACTGGGACTATATTAGCAATCCAAACAGCATAATGGGTGACTTCAACGAAACCAATATTTAAGAGCTTCATGATTTCTTCTTCAATCTTTTTCGACAACTCAGGTTTCGTCCTTCTGAGCTTTTGCTTCTTCGACAGAATACTAGGATCAAGTAGTAACGTATGTTCCACGATCTCGGAGTCTAAATCCGGCATATCGGCATATGACCAAGCAAAGAATCTTGGTACTCTTTCAAAAGTCCAATTAATCTATTGGCATCCACTTAAAAGAGACCTGCTCCAATCTCGGTTTCTTTAGGGTTATCTGAATCTCCTAAATTCACAATGATTGGCTATTCAGTGGTAGGAGGTTTGGACTCTTCATGTCTGAGCCATTCTTTTTCAATAACTCGAGGATCATCCTCATTCTCTGAGTCAGAATAATCGGGTTCGTCAAAATCTTTTGAATGTGAATCCGAGCCATACAAATGACTATCATGATGTGAAATGTCATGTCTGAAATGCAATAAAAAAATGGTTAGTATATACACATATAAATGAATGCAATGTATGTCAATGTTAAGAAAAATTTGTTTTCAAATTCGAGTTTTTGAAAAAAGGAAGAAGAAATTATTGGGAACTAGCCTTCATGTCATTGGATGTTCTCGTTCCACTAAAACGTTTTAAAACTATAGATCATGTGGAGGCTCATGCCTCAAAGCATCATCATAGGACTGATTTGGGAAACCTCACACGTCTATTAACAAAATGTGAATTTTATTGATATGCAAAAATTGCATTACAACGTATATCATCTTGGATCCATAGAGTTTATGATCCAGATTATTACAAGTGTAAACAAATGAAATGAATGTAATTTCCTTGCATGGGAGAAATGAATGGAATACAACTAAAAATGAAATGCAAGAACTAGAAACATCCTTTACACAGCGGGAATTATAGGCTCTTCATCTTCACCAATAGTGCCAACCAAACCATCTTCAAACAAATCAGCAAAGCGGTAGATATTGGCCTCTTCTTCTTGCAAGAACTTTGGTGGACCAAGAAAGAAATCCTTCAAATGTAGAGGCAAGAGACGTTGGTAGCTCTTACCTTTAATGTTTGGGCCTTTATGATTATCTTGACCTTTACGGTCACCTTGATAACCTAGGCCTTCACGCTTGTTGATCTTGACCACCTTAATGGGATTTTGCATGCCTTGGGCGAGTTTACCCAAACCTTTCCCAATAGCAAAACCGTTCTTGAGCAGTTCTTTACTTGACATCAAGGATGCCTTTGAGGACTGAGGCTTCTTGATGATCGACCCAATAGACACGTGAGTGGCAGACACCATCTCAAATGAGTGGTAGCTTGACTCTCCCTTGACCTCAGTATTGGAACATTCACCAATTTTTGGTGGCAATTCATTCACAACGGGTCCAAAATTCGCGCTTGAGATCTTCATGGCTCCAAAATTGTCAATCAATGAGCCGACTTTGATGACGCCCTTGTCAGTTGCATTTGCCCCACAGGGGATTTTCTCCTTAGTCAGATCAATTACAACAGGCTCAATCATAGCCATGAAGTCATCCCCGAACTCATCTCCCCATCCACTAGGGATGATGTCTTTGGGGTTTTGAAATTAACTTGGACGAGTATACTTGACCATAAAGTCATACTTCCCACTTGGTTGTCCCAAGGTGTCCACCACTTCACCTCTCTCATGGGCTTTCCTTTTAAACTCAAAATCTGAACGAGAAGTTTTGTATTCATCCTCATCCCCGTCATCGAAGTGGACCTCTTTATCTTTTGAAAAAGTTACCACATCGGAGAATTGGTGTGGTATTAGAGAAATATTGATGTCATTTTTCATTTTGTGATATCGACAAGTCAATAGTTTAAAGAAATACTCTATCACGTATACATAGATCGAAAGCTTAGAAACGTGATATTTAGAAGTAAAACTAGAGAGGAACTCTACGGAAAAAATAAAAAAAGAAGAAAGAAAATAAACGGAAGTTCAGGTATAATTCACTTATGGATGTCAGAGAGAAAAGAAGATGCCCAATATGTTTCACTGAGGAAACACTCCACATGTTTGTGGTAATGCATAATCTAGTTATTTGGTTTGCTTCATAATTGTGGTACTCATGGCTCTCTGAACATGCACGACACAGTTGTCCAGCTCTACTTTGTTTTGATTCTTTAGGTTTTTTGTTTTTTTCCTCCACAGGTATTGTCTCAAAATTTTTTTTTTATTTAGGGGCCCGCTAGCAAGACGGTACGATCATGCTAAATTTCAAACGGTTGCATTTTGACCACAATTTTCATTTTGTGAAAGGTGGGCAACTGGATTGGAGAATTGTGGGAGGGAGGGTTTTGGTTATTTTATTTTATTTTATTTAAGGAATAATGTCAGAATTTATTCCTCTATCTTTGTCCAACCAAATGTTTTATAGTTCTATTTAATGGCATTAAAAATGTTTTCCCTTATAATGCTTCCAACCAAATCCCCAAAAAAAAAAAAATGCAAGAATTACGTACAAGACAAATATTTTCTCACTTTAAAATGATCCAAAAAAATTCTTAAATTTTTTAAGGGATAAAATAACCTATCATTAAGTTTTCCATCCCTACAAATTGATAAATTCGTTGAAAATCAATGACTTGCAATGCTAACTTTTGTTTTGGGAGAGAAAGAAGCCCTATGTCTTTCAATTTGGGCTGCAATTTTTTTTTGATTTTCTTGTGTAAACAGACAAATATTTGATTGAAAAAACTGTAAGTGTAAAAAATATTTTATATTCATGCTATTGCTAATGGTAATAATGCTTTTTACTCTCAGATGCTTGATGCCTTTCGTACTGATCGTGGTGGAAATCAACAAGATCACACAAATTTTCAAGCGCGTTCATCAAAAAGGTAAATTAGTTTTTTCCAGTACGTTCAACGTTGGGTCTATAGCTAATATATATAAGAGCTCTCTTAGGCCACGGTACAGTCGTTTGCTGATTTAGGGTGCGTATGATAACGTTTTTGTTTTCGGGAACAATTTTTTTTGAAATATACTTTTTTCTATTTCTGTTTCTGAGAACAGTTTATGAGCATTTGAAGGTTATTGGTAATTATACAAAATTATGTTCTCGAAAGAGAAATGCATTTAGTACAACCCCAAATATTTTTATGAGTTAGAATTTTTAATAATTTTAATAATTTTATTACATTTTTCTTTTTTTCTTTTCTTTTTTCCTTTGTTTCTCCTTCCTCTAGCTGGTCGCCAACCTCGGGAGAGCCTCGCCATGGCTCGGCCTCGAGCCTTGCCAAGCCACCGGTGAGGTTCAACCTCCCACCCAAGCAACGCCAACCTCGCGGTGGCCGGGCGAGGGTTGGCCTCACCGGATTTGGGCGAGGTCGAGCCTCGCCCACTTGGGGGGCGGGGGGCACTCATCGGTGGCGGACGAGCTCAAGGCAACCTCACCGGGGGTCGGCGAGGCTCTGGTGAGGTCATTGGGCCTTGTCTGGCTGGTTGCCGAGGCTGACGACTAGTTAGGGGGAGAAAAAAAGGAAAATAAAAAGAAAGAAAAGAAAAGGAAGAAAAGAAAAACTTGTTTCTTGCTTGTTTCTTGAGTTCTTTCCGGGAACGAGAAATAACTTTTTTTTCTTTCTTGTTTCTATTCCAAATTTATTCCTGGGAGCAATTTGTTCTTAGGAAAAAAAATTACAAAATGCGTTTCTATTTTATTTTTGTTCTTGGGAACAAAAAAAATAGAAACGTGTTTTTGATAGCGTTACCAAACAACACCTCAGTGACTATTGTAATTATTATCATTATTCAAACTAGGTTTAATTATTACTTTAGTACGAAATTTCTCAATCATTATTGTGCATCAATCGATGCGATGAATTCGTCTTTTATATTTCCTAAATTCTAATCTTTTCTTCGTGCGACTATTATGGCTAAACTTTCAAAAGCAGTATTCAAGCTGGTGACTATTAGGGGACACATTGATAATCTGTTGCCCATTAACATGGGATTTGAGTAGACCCATCAAAATGGGTCATTAATCCATTTGTTAACCCATATTTAATAGGACGAGTTGTTATAAAGGGTTAGCTATTTAGTAAATAGGTCATACACGATTTTAGAATGATAAAACCCAAAATAATATGGTTGTTAAATAAATTCACAACTTACTTAGATTCAACTCGCCTCTATGACTCTCTCTCGCCCTTACTCAATCTTGCGCTCTCACCTTGCTTTGGATATGAGTTTTCCTAAATTTCGTTAAACATAAAAATGTCTTAGCAATATGAGTTGAATTGGATATGGATAACTAGATTTATATTACATATAATTTGGTCAAGACAGTTTATATGGATCAATTTGAATCAAACTATTTTCGACCTGATCCGACGCGACTCACTCATTTGACAGGTCTAAATTTGAGGTGTCACTTGCATTACTTAGTTATAAAATGAATTCAACACATATGTCTCCTTTAATTGCAATGATATGGACACAATTCAAGACACGATATCCTTAGTTCTTCAACTATTCAAAAGTACCAAATTGCAATATTCGGCAAGTGCCCACATGGGATAAATGTTCCTATAATTTGGATAGTGCAACATACAGTTCGTGTTGAAAGCTCCTGTAATTTCCTGTCATGCAAAATTATTCACCGTCAATAATTTGTATATAAATATTGAAGAAACGGAGTTAAACCGAATTGACATATTGAGGTGTAGTTAAACTAATCCACTTTCTAAACTACGATATGTTGTCCCTATCTTCCACATGTTTGATTGAATTGATCTTCACTCTTTGAAAAAATGTTTGTGGTACTAATTATGTACAAAACCAATCGCTTAATGCGTCGGTTGAGACATAATCATCGCTAGATATCACCTGTTGTGGAAAATCACCATTTTCCATTTGGGAATTGATTATCAGCTTTGCTGCTCGATGTAGGGCAGCCGGATCCCTTTTCGCCTGATCAGTAGAAATTTTGAGATAAAAAAGTTGTACAAATTATGAAATATAAAATGTAAGGTGTGGCAATTCTTTTGCACATGCAATTTTGGAAAGGAAAACTACAATAATTGCAGTTACTGAAAATGAAAACGCATATATTGCCTTTTGGAATAAATGCTTAGAAATAATCTTTTCCACAGTAAACTTAATAATTGTGGTAGCTAAACGTGGGGAAAATTGTCCAAGAAATTCTAAACCTATTAGCCCCGTGTAAAAAGAGGAAATATAAAAAGAAAAAAGAAAAAAAGAAAAACATCCATAAAAAAATTAATAAAGAATTTGAAATTTTTTTAAAAATTAAAATTATTATTCATGTTACTGCCGGTTGCATCACATAGAATGACATGCACTAACTAGATCGCCACGTTAGCGTATCCTACCAAAATCATCCAAAAAAGACTAAATTGAAAATGTTTATGACTAGTTTGGCAAATCATTAAAATGTTTAAGACTAAATTTGCATAACTGAAAGATTTATGATTGAATTGATAAGTTGTTAAAAGATTAAGGATTGAATTGACCCAATTGAAAAGTTCATAACTGAATTGACCGTGTGAGAATTTTGGTAGGATCATTGCTGACTGATCTACGTACTTAGTTTAGTATTTTTGCGTAGTACTAAGCATGGATGTAATTAATTGGGGAGATAAATGAATTCTGGAAAGATTTGAACTCAGGATCTCCAAATTTGATACCATATGAGAATTTTGATATGACCATTGTTGACTGATTTAAAAGCTTAGGTTTTTAAATGAAAGTGTGGTTTAATATTTAATTACACTAATATGCCATCCTATAATAGGTTTAGAACATTTTGGACAATTCTATTGCTGAACATGATACGAAAGAAAAGTTATGATAGAATTGAATGCAAACCTGGCCAGCATGAATCAAAGCCATCATTGCCCACGCAGTCTGAACCAAGTTTGATCTATTTCCTTCGAGAGGTATGTATTTCTGCATCAATCAAAGAATACAAAGTCCACTGTTTTAATAGGATGACTAAAATAGGAGTTGTTCAAAATCTCAATATAATCATACGAGTTGTTCAAAATCTCAATATAATCATAGTTACATTTCATTTATTTCCTTTTTCAAGTTCCTCTTAGGTATAAGATGATACGTTCTGTAGTTGATTGGAGGTGTGCCTTTGGCTATTGCAAGAAATTTACCCTCCTGGCAACGTTAGTCTTTTAAATCTAGTACTTGTGAATTTACTAAATTTTACCATATTCATTTAGTTTTTCATTTCATTGTGCAATTCCTAGTAAGTCTTATTCATTCTCTTTCTTTATTAGAGGAATCCATCTGTATAAAAATGTCATCTAGTAATTTCAAGCTTTTGGATCTATCAAATATCTTCTATGTTCGTTATCTCGATGGAGTTATTGAAGTCGATCAAACAATTTCCTAGTCCTCCCAAAAAAATAACCTTTCTTGTGCAAGAAAGGTGGCTCTCGCCCCAGCCACCGTCCTGTAACTGTGTCCGAAGGAGAAAAGCTACTGCTTTGCGAATAGCGGCCCAGCTCTCGTAGCTTTTGCCGGCGACTGCGAGTGCTGTTAGCGCATACCTCGTGGCATATGTAAAGCAGACTCCCCAGTGTCCATACCTGCACATACGGTTCTCAAGTCATCTTGTCTGGTTAGTTTGGAATAATCCATGCCAGTCAACCATAGGCGAGATGAATTCAAGTACCAGGATCCATCTGTCATTTGTACGCTTTCGATGTATTGGACGGCATTGGATATTGAATCTTTGATCTCTTCCGTCCGGTGCCCTGGGTACAACGTCTTGAACAAAACCAAAGCTTTGGTGGCCGATGAAGTGCATTCGAGACGTTCTAAATCAACGATGACATCCTCAGCAAATTCAAGTGGATTGAGAAGCTACACCATACATAATTGGCACGTAGTTTTTCAGTAGAGCAAATGGAAAAGGAAAAGCCACGGTTATACACAACAAGCTACTTATACTAAAGTACGTACTTCCAACCAATTTGCGGCAGTTGCTGGCTCCCATGCAGAGAATCCACCATTTTTACTCTACAAAACAGTGATACATCCTTGCATAATGGTATAACATTGCTAAAATACTAAGAATTGAAGTAAGATGTCATACCTATTCCTCTATCCTAGGGTTTTTGGAACACTACAAGTAAGTCTAGTTGGCTATATCGCAAAATCACCTTTCATATTGATTCCAACGATCAAGACTCACCTGTAGAGAAAGTATAATGTTGACTGCATCATATAGTCTCTTTGGCTCCACCTTCTCGCCTACCATTTCTTGTGGCATTTGTGAGAAAAGCAGGCAACACTGCACGAGCAGGAAGGAGATTAAAGTAGGCACTAGAACAACTTTACATCTACAAACTATCCACGGTCTTCATAAGAATCCTACCATCAAACCTTCTGCGGTGCAATCAGAGACTTGCCAACCATGATCTTGATCAGAAAAAGTCCAACATCCTTTAGAAAAATGACGATACATGCTTTGGAAGTCACTGGAAGGATTATCCTTGACCTTCAATGTCAACATATAAATATAAATGTGGGTGTAACGAAAGCAAATGTTAGGAGATGCTCGCAAGCTGAGACAGAGATCTAACCTGTGATCTCCTAATGAAGTCATGCCCTTTCCTGAGTGTTGGTCCTATTTCGTTGGTTAGATTACTAGCAAGCAAAGCTTGGATTCCCAAGCTTGTATCCCATAGTTGGCTACCAAAACTCTGCATATGGAATGCGACCATCAAATTTAGCTTTCTTTTCCATAAAATCCCTTTAATGTGATGAATCATTTAACCGACCTGAATCTTCATTCCATCCTCAGCAACCCATATAAAATCTTGAGTCCTAGCTAAATGCTTCTTGAAGTATTCACCATTTGGATCCTCCACCCAACAAGCAAGCATACTTAATACCTGTTCATTAGAGCATAGATTTTCCCATTAAGTTGTGCTGTAAAAGCACGGTCAGTTAAAATCTATCTTCTGATTACCTTTTCAACACATCCCAAAGTGATGTATCGGCTGTTCTCGTCTTCATAATGAATGTGCTTCATTGTCATTTTAAGAGCCTTTTCTCTCAACTTGTTCAGTGGCCAACGGTTGAGAAAAGGCTCTGATAATATGTAAAAACCATCCCACAACAAATCTATTACTGAAGAATGTGAATAGTAGAGATCCTCCTATATGAAAAATAATTAGGGAAATATGTTAGAATCTTAAGAGTACGGCAATGAATAGTTCGTTGCAAACTAGCTCTTGCCTTGGCACATAAATGTCGAGCTTTTGTCCAAGAGATGGTACAATAGGGTTGAGTTAGAAGTTCCTCTCTCAATTGTTGAACGAGAGGTGTAATTGGTGCTACAAATCTTCTTCCATACAAATATGATGTGGCCATGTAAATGGTCCGAAAATAGCACCACCACTTAGCTGCATTTTAGAGAGGAAATAACCAGCAACTCCAAGACACTAAACAAAATTTACACAAATGTTCTTCTTATGTTCACGAATTTGAATATATAATAACAATCCTGGGAGATCAAGCAATCAATTTGGTATGATGCATGGAAATGTCTTGGCAAACCTGGATGCAGGGGAAGAAATGAGGGAAGCATCAGTAACTCAGGAGGCACTGGTTTCGTCCCGGACCAGTCATAAACCCCGAGAATCTACCAAAAAGGAGAAGTTAAGATGTTAGTCGCACTCCGCATGTGAGAAAACATATTGTTTAAACTTGCTTTAAATATGTAGGAGCATATTGGCTACAAGTTCTTTTCTATGGTTTGGTTTTAGTACCTGCTTGTAATCTAATAATATCTTCTAGCGAGGTGATTTGCTATGAAAGGATCATATTGTCAGAAGAAGCAAAAAATTTCTTACAGAAAGCCAAATCTTTCCCAGGAAGGATATGTACAAGGCGCCACCGTGATCAAGAATCCACTTTCTACCTCTGGCACAAGCATTGTCCTCACCACCATCAGGACCTTCTCCAAGCATACGCATGCATATATAGTTAAGTACCGTAGTTAGCATGGTACTGTGGCCCTCTACATGTAAGCCCCACCCACCATCTTCATTCTGCAATAACGTATTTGATACCCAACAATGTAAAGATAGAAAACATTTTTCTTTTTCCATATGCAATTTAGAAGTGGAGCTACATTCTCAAAATTTGCATTTGGACACTGCAAAATGGATAAGATTAAGTACCTGATGATTATACACATAACGGAGGATCTCTTTTCGATGTTCTGCCGAGAAGAATATGTCGAGATGCCCAGTAATATACAAACAAATAACCTGCATTTTGTTGTTAATGAACAAGTGAAGGGGTACGATTTGCATAAGATTGGCATGATATCACGTGATGACCGGTCCTTTCAACCAAGAAAAACGCAATGATCATTCCCAAAGTATGTTTATTGTCTGACTAATACCGTTTTGGCTTGCGTTCATTTTCCTATCAAGTAAGAAGCAATCAGAAATCTTTCTTGCAACAGGCTCTGTCCATTGAGTAGGTAGAGTATATGAGTCTGACTCACATTGGATAAGAAAAAAGGTTTGATAATCACATCCCAAGAAACAATATAACTCAAACTGGTGAACGATAAAACCACATGTTCAAACAAAAGCATTACGCTCAACAGGTGCAAACAATGACCAAGAAGACAGAAGAGAGCTAACCAAAGGAGGGTGAAAGAAGAGAGTGCCAGAATTTTCTGCAGGCCAATGGCCATCACTGGCTTGCAAGGCTGAAAAGAAATAGACGCTTCTCCTCAATGCGGCCGATGCCTTCTCATGTGTCATCTTTTCTTCAGCCCCTATCTTTACGGGAGGAATAGTTTGTTTGAAGTTTTTCTCTCTTAAAAACTGCAATTGCAGAAGAAAAATTTTTAGCAGGTCCAGTGATTGATGCTTACTGGATTACCGGAGTACTTACTCATCAAGGTTTAGGAAAAAAAAAAAAGAAAGGCTTTGCTAGCATAACAGTTTCTCAGCTATTGTGAGAATAACAGCTTATTGTGAGTCACAAATTTTTAAAGGGGTGCGCTTCATAATAATTTATAATGATTTGTTATTTGTTTTTTTTTTTGTGATCCAGAACAGATTATTATTCTCAATCATTTCTAAAAAAAAAATAGAAGACAATTCCTTGTTTTTATATTTCTCTTTATAAAATTCAAGTATTGTTTGTGTGAACCCCCCCGACCAAATTCATCCACCAGGCTACTTAATTTGTTAATTCATAAAAAGAACTTTCTCCTTTATTAATATATGCATAAATACTTTTAACTCGATCACTCTCCAAGGAAGCACGGAAATCGTGATATTTACATAAACATTAGGTTTGACTCTACCTAGCTACACAATAATATTCAGAGTTTGCTTAGAGTGATATTTACTTTTTCGATTTGCAAATTTTACGGCCCATGCATTTTGACTTTTCTTCATGTTTAAGGCTTTCATAATAGATATTTTCACGAACATTCTCTTATCATTTTTTATAATCTTTTTAAATTTGTATAGTATTTTGGATTTAACAAGAAACTAAAAAGGTTACTTTTGACTTTTGATAAGTCTTAACATTTTTCTTGTCCATTAATTTCATTATAATGTTAAGATATCATTCGCTTTAATAAATTTACTGATAAATTATAAATTTTGAAAAAATAAGGATAACTTTAGCATGATATGTTTGGAAATAACTTCATATGGTCAATGAATGAAAGAAGGCAAAAAACACGTAACCACATTCCATTAATTAAAAATAATTTCCGAACATTTTACGTTATAATCACTTAAATGCAAACGAAATGAGATGTATGCAACATTAAGTAAGAATGATTGTGTACAGATACTTTGTTTTTAATAGTTTATTATTTTGGAATCAACTTTAAGGGGGAAGGTGACTCGAATGGTAAGAGGAATGGCATATTTTCGATGATAGATAAAATGATTAATATAATGAAAAACTTCAAATTGGTATACTTGTGACAAATTTATTAAAAATCAATTTTTTGATTACGAAAAATCATAAACTGATATATTCAAGACAAATTTATCAAAAGCTAATATTTTGACCACTAAAAATCATCAATTGGTACATTTGTGACAAATTTACCCTTCGTTAGTTTCTGTCAACTTGAATTAGTATCACGAAAAATCATAAAGTAGTACATCTATGACAAATAGAGTATAAAACTCTAAACTGGTACACCTGTCAATTGTCACGTGTTGACCAATTCAGTCATTTGACAGTAAAATTTAACAAAAACTAATGGAGAATAAATTTGTTACAAGTGTACCCTAGATAAAAGCTATTTGAGTGGTCAAATGAAAGAGACACTTTGGTCAAAGGAGAGAAAAAGTTGGAAACACCCCTCTATTGGAAACACCCCTGCAATTTTATATAGTGGGTTAAACGGAAACACCCCTCTATTGGAAATAACCCTGCATTTTTATATAGTGGGTTAGGTGTTTGAAAGGTAACTTCATATGGTGAATGGGAGAAAGTGTATATGACATTAATGATAACTATTTTCTAAATTTATAGTCTAATATCTGTAAATTGAGATGAAATTGATTGGCAACACGAAAGAGAAAAATATTTTATTAGTCAGAGAAGAGATATTTTGGATTTTAGATAGAAAACCATTTGATTGGTCAAATGAGTTGGGGATTTTGGGTAATAGAGAAAGTTGGAAACATTCTTGTGTTTTGACACAGTGAGGTAGACAGATAGATAAATAAGTTACCGGCCGATTATTAGTAGATTTATCGGATATTGATAGATCCGTATGCATGTCTCCAACTTTGTCCAAAATTAACTTTTATTTGCATTATAACTTGAACTCCCACCTGATGGAGGTTGGAGAGATGAATCTAGTAGCTGAGTCCGTGTTCTTGGCCAATTAGGAAGGAGGTCCGGACCTGCTTCTGGAACCGTTTTGACTTTGGCGATGATAGAGTATTCAATCGAGAATAGAACAACATTTGAATGATCGAGTGACGGGGATGATGCAGAGCACTCTACCTGCATCCGCCATAGGAGGTCTCCACTGGGCTTGACCTCGAAGCGGTTGTCATGGAAATGAAGACGAGCTTGCTCCACCTCGGCGCGCTCCTCCGAGGTTCCCGCATCCGGATCGAACTCCCATATCTGCCTCCCGACGTACTCGTTCGTACTGTATATGTACGGACTGTTCCCGCCCTGGGCAATCTTCAGCCTCCACATTCCTTGCTCTTCCTTCGATCTCAATCTCTACGGAGTTCAAACGTACCTGTCTCGCGTTATGTATTGGAAGATGTGAGAGTTGGGAGGAGTTGGAATGTCAAATGCGAAGAGCGTGGGGATATTTGTACACCTCCATAAGTAAAATGATTTGTGTGGGGGCCTGCGGAGACTTTGTGGTATATCCGGTAATGCAGGCTATATTAATATCAAGGTTATTTCTGTGACAGCGCTTAGTGATTTGTTTCGTGTTGTGTTAAATTTATTGCGTTGAAAACGGTATAATATGAATATGGCTAACTTGAGTATACGGCAAGTTTAATAAACATGTCGAATTGCCTCTACAAGGCTATAATAACTCACTTCGGAGTCAAAACTTTTTGAGCGATTATTTGAATGCCACATCAGTGAAAAAAGTATCACTTATGTAATGAAAAACAATTAGTTAAGTGTTTTCAGCAATTCATCTTAATTAGCTTTTTTTAAAAAAAAAATTAAGGACAAGATGACTTCTTGAAAAAAAAAAAAATAGAGGATATAATGACTTGGCAAATGGTTTATTAACTCACTCAATTTGTCTTCTCTTCTTCCTCATCTTCTTCTTCGTCTTCGTTTTCATCTTCTTTTCTAAGCATATGGAACGAAGAATAGAACACACAACACAGCGCTCTCTCTCTCTCTCTCTCTCGGGGTACCCAAACACAGATCCCCCGACTTCTCCCATTCTCCACCTATTAAGCCCACGCCTACGTTTGTATTCTTACTTGCAGAAATAGAGGCTGCCCTAGGCATCTTCATAAGTCACTTCAAGCCCCTTCACAAGAGTCAATATCAACCAAAACGAAAACAATGTGTTAGGGTCAGGGCTTGAAGAACACAACTAATTTTGCCCCAATTCGTCAATTTGGGGTAAACATGTGTTAGACGATGTCATTTAAGGTTAGTTCATGTCGACTCACTTTGTCAACGAGCCAAGTCGGATGAATAATCTTAATAATTGCCACATTGAATTCTTTGACCACATATATTGGCGATGATATTGAGGTGATCGTTCCTTTTATAAGGATGGCACTCGAGTGATCGTTTGACAAGTTTTGCTATTGAAATGAGTATTATATGAAAATTATGATATTTCTAGTGTAATTTTCCTTTTAATTGTAAAGTTATAAGTCCCGGCATCAAATTAGAATATAGAAGGGGAAATAATGTGGGAGACGCTAGTACTAGAACATAAAAGTCAAACGAAACATCATGATCATCCTTATTTTGTTTTATATCGAGTCTTGCCACTTGATTCTTTCCTTTTTTTATGTAGGGACGCCAGGTTGGATTAGCTTCTACGGGAAAATGAAGTATGGTGGTTACTTACCTATCACATGGATTTAAATACTCAGTTGTCGTTGTTTAATGATACGTGTACCCATGCCCGTCACCCTTTTTTTTTTTTTTTTTTTTAATAAATGGAAGCGTATGTAGTGCACATATTGTGCGTTTTATCATATTTCTTCCTTACCAGATAGACCATGTACTACGTTTACTCGAAGTGTGAATATGCCACTAGCTATTGACATATTCTTTTATGATTTTAATAAGAGTTCTCATCACCCGTGAAGCAATTTGGAGCCAATTTTTCTAATATAATCTACGTTGAATACTTGATACATATATATTTGCTATACTGATTCCAGCCGGGAACATAATTTAATTCATCACCTCTACTTTCTAAAGAATGCAAACCGATTATCCCAATTAAAGAATTTCAACCTCATACCTTTTTATTAAAATATCATGAAACTCGTATCTTTTGGGATAAAGTTACCACTAGATCTTATACTTCAATTTGTTTAATTTCGTCCCTAAATATATATATATATATTGTCAATGTGGTTCCTAAACTTCATGTTTTTTACTCAAGTTAGTCCTTTTATTATAATCAAAGAAAGATGTTGACACGGACTGACGCATGATTTGCACTGGTTGGTTAACAATATTGTTTTGTTAAAAAAACCTTATACTGAGAGAGAGAGAGAGAGAGAGAGAGAGAGAGAGAGATGTTGACACGGACTGTCGCATGATTTGCACTGGTTGGTTAACAATATTGTTATGTTAAAAAAACCTTATACTGAGAGAGAGAGAGACAGAGAGAGAGAGAGATGGCAACGAGGGTGTCCTCATCGGTAAATTTCGCTTGGTGCCTCCAACATCTAGTTATTGTGGCGCGGCTGTCGGCAAGTTCCCTCCAAGCAAACATGCAAATAGATAGGGAGGGGAAGAGAGAAATAGTGGTGCCAACAAGAACCTGGCCTAGGTGACAACAAGGGTCGTGTGACCACTGGCCATCACTGGCTAGGCTAGGAAACCATTTAAGTTTCTTTCCTACACTAATCTCTCTCTCTCTCCCCACACGCTACCCTTAAAACATATTTTTAACATTAATATCTGTGCACTCGAATCTTCAGAGGAGATTGATTCCTAAAGAAGGATAGGAGGAGGATGAGGATTTCCCAAGCCCCGCAAGGCCTCGACATGAATGGGGTGGATGTGAAGCAAGGATCTTGGCAATGAGGACTGGGTTGGCATTAGCCCTACCTCGCCTTGCATGCTAATTTTTCCTTTCTAAAAATCATACTTGTTTAGTCAATTAAATTTAACTTAATTATTCTGAGCAATTCCCAGTCTTGGCACTGCATACAAATTGCCATTTTTCTGATCATTTTTTAGCCGATGGATGTTAATCCTACCTCGGATGCTACATTAATCAAAGAACTTTTATCTACTAGGAAAATTATTAAAAAGTTTTAAACCTATTGTATTTGTCCGAATTCAGTCATAAACCTTTAAATTTGGTTAATTAAGTTATAAACTTTTTGACAATTTATCAATGTAGTTCATCCATCTAATTTTGGTCAAAAATTGATAACATGAACATTGGCCATCTTTCTTAGCGTGGCCAATGCCAAGTAAAATTTTTATGAATTTATTTTATTTTATTATTAAGGGTTGGCCATTGAGCCCTCGTCACCCCTTACATGTGGCTAGTGAGGGCCTTGAGCCCTTGCCCATATTTGAGGAAGACCGTCGCTTGGTGGCTAGTAGGGGTTGTCGAGCCTCAGTCGGTGGTTGTCAGTCCCCTGCCCGCCCTTTACAATAAAAAAAAAATATTAATAAAAAATAAAAAAAAAAAAAAAAATAATCCACGAATGTTGGTCGTACCATGTCGGATGGTCAGCACCCACGTCCTCAATTTCCAGCAAAAAATTAGTGGGATTGATTATATTAGCAAATTGCCAAAAAGTTTAAGATTAAATTAGCCGAATTTAAAAGTTTATGACTGAATTGATACAAGTGCAATAAGTTTATAACTTTTCTTTTTAATAATTTTCTCTTTATTTCTTTTCCTCGGAAATTGGGTGGAAATATTTCGGCAAATCAAAAAGTAAACATGGTGGTCGTTCCCCCTGATTGAAATAACACGACAAATAAAAGATCTCGTGCAAAATGCAGAAAATATAACTACTATAATATTTGTTTTGCCAGCAATCATGTAACCGATGTTAACTTGAAAACTACTTTAAAAAAGCCATTGATTAAAGTAACATGATATGCTAAGCTTCAATGCAGGTACATCACACGGCACGTTATCTTATCTTAATAGAGCAAGTAATCACATAATTAAAGGATTTTAAGATGTTCCTTCATAAGAAGTTTTCGTGGAAGAATTTCTGAATTCGAATTATGTATGTATTTTTATTTGTTTTATACTTTGCGTTTTGTGGTCTGCCTCTTTCACTTGTCGTCTATGCCACATCACACTCACCGGTTTTTGAATCCTTAACCAAATTTTGACATCAGATAACACAATAAACGTAGAAGCTCTCGCTGAACTTCTTAACACAATTAGAACATGGAAATCTAAACAATTGACAGGCTTTAACTTGAGGGCCACCTCATCGCGTAGGGGATCGGACTTGAGGGCCTCTTCAGCCCTCTCAATTGCTGGCAATGGCGGCTTGGTGATCAGCCTAGAAGTAGGAGAGACTGTGGGGGCAAGGAGGGGCAAATCCTCACCAGTGTTGAGGATGGGATTGTCGTTCTTGAAGGTGGCCCTTTTGGTTTTGCGTAAACAACTTTAGTGAGAGCCACCCGGAGGGGGGAGGGGGGAGATTCAACCCATGGATCTAGAGGCTAGTAGGTGATGGCGAATCGACGATGACGACGATAATTTTAGGCCAAGAAGACAAAGACAGAGAAGCAAACATATCTGATGACAATTGCTGATGAGTATACAGAAATGGAACAAGGAAGACATAGGGCACAAAATGATCTTATGATGCCGGCACATCAAGAGAAAAAGCAGCAGGAAACGGGCAAGTGCTTGATGATCATTGAGGGGACATTCCATTAGGAGCTGCTAGTTAAGAAGTCATCCTCTTGGCCAGAAAAAGAGAGGTTAAAGAAATCAAACAGCGCTTTAAAGGGCTCATAGGCAAAGAAGTTAAAGAGATACAACCCCTATAACTCTTTCCCCATAGAGTTGAAGGATATCGATGAATCTAAATTACAGGATACTCCTATTAGAATTTCTAAAGATACTATAAGATGAACTTTGGTGGTTAGTCCTAATAAACCACCTGTTCATAAATAAAAATACTTTGCTGGAACTATTAAGATTTGGGCACATCATTGATAGTCCAAAACTTGCGGGCCATTATAACTCAAGAAAGGCCCGACTTGCTTTTGTTAATGGAGACTAAAAATCAAGAATCTGTGATTTTGCGTTTAAAAAGGGCAACTGAAGTTTTAAAACAACTTTATGAAGAAACCGCAGTGATTGCGGGGGGATTAGCACTTCTATGGAATGAGGCAATGGCAATAATAGTGGAGTCAGCTTATCAAGAGATGATAAATTTGGTATTTGAAAATTTTGATAGTAGGAACAAAATCATAGGTACTTGTATTCATGCTCCCAACCTCCTCTAGGAGAGATTAAGGCTCCGTTCGTTTCGCGGAAAATGTTTTCCGGAAAAACATTTTCGGATTTTCCGGCGTCCGTTTCACGGAAAATGAATTCCTGAGGGAAAATGTTTTCCATGAAAGAGAAAAAGCCTTCTAAATTGGGGCAAAATGTTTTCCACTTTTGAAAAGTGGAAAACATTTTCCTCACTTGATCTCTCTTATCTCACACCTCTATAAATCTTCACTTCCTCCTCCCCTTTCTTCTTATTCTTTTCTTTTTTTATTCGAATTATTTTTAATTTCCTATCCTTTTTCTTTTCTTTTTTTCTTTTTATTTTCTTTGTTTCCCATCTTCTTCTTTCTTGGCTAGTCGTTGGAAGTCACCAGGTGAACCTCAAGCTCGTCGATCTTAAGCTCGCGCTCGTCGATCTGGCGAGTCTCGGCGCTCGCCAATTTGGCGAGCGGAAAATATTTTCCTTACCAAGCACCGGAAAATATTTTCCGAAACATTTTCATGTTTTAGTCGAACACCATAAAATATTGTCATTTTCCTGGAAAAGGACTTCAAGGAAAATATTTTTCGGAAATTGCCCATTTTCCACGAGACAAACGGACCCTAAATCTATGGAAAAAAATGAGATAGGTGGGTCTTTCTGATGCACTACCGTGGGTATGTTTGGGGGATTTTAATGAAGTATTCTATCATTGAGAGAAACTTGGAAATAGATTGGGTAAAAACTATTGTTCGTATGCTTTTCAAAATTGTTTGAATGACTGCTTGTTAATGGAAATTGATTGTAAAGGGTGTGCTTTTACTTGGGCAAACAATAGAGAATGGGCTGATTTTGTGGAGGAAAAATTGGACAGGGTGTTATGCAACTTAGACTGGAGGCTCATGTTCCCTGTAGCAGAAGCTTGTGCTCTCCTAGCTATTGCATCCAACCATAGCCTTTCATTACTTGCATGTAGTGCTGACCCTGTTGAGAAAAAAAAAGAGAGAATTTAAATTTGAAGCTTTCTGGATTGAGGATAGTCAATGCAAAGCAATTGTGAAACAAACATGGCAATCACCTACTTTGAAAGAAGTCGGCTTGAGAGAAAAATTGCAAGCTATCACCCATGCTTTACACTGGTGGAGTAAAATGAAATTTCGAAATAGCTATTGTCGTATTGATGCCCTCAAGCAGGATTTGCAAGTCTTAACTAACAGCATATACTAATCACAAGACAATAGAAGGATTCGAGAGTTAAAGGAAGAAAATGAAATTCTATGAAGAGAAAGATGTTCTGAGGTTTTAAGATTCAGAGTTAATTGGTTGAGATGGGGGGATGGAGGGAACGAAATATTTCCATGCCATAACTATTCAAAGGAGATGAAGAAATATAATTTCTATGCTGTAGTCTACAGAAGAGAATTGGATAAGGGACAAATAGCAACTGTAGAATCTCACAATCTCCTTTAGAGATTTATATACCTCACTAGGGCCTAGAAATTGTCAACCAATACTAGATCAATGCCCAAGGAAAGTTGGAAATGAAATAAATGAGTGTCCAGTGGCGGAATTAGCCATAGGAGAAGTTCATGATGCAGTCTAGATGGCTCCCGGTCTAGATGGCTTGAATGAAATGTTCTATCAACATCATTGGGAATTAATCAACAAGGATGTTTTTGAGACAGTCAATGAGTTTTTATATCGGGAGTCTTAGAACCAGCTTTAAATAAAACCCATATAACCCTTGTTCCAAAAATACTCAATCCTGAAAAACTAAAGCAATTTCGCCCTATTATCCTTTGCAACTTTGCATATAAGATTATCTCAAAGATCATGGCAAACAGACTTAAAAGATGGTTGTTGATGCTGATTTTAGGGGAACAAAGTGCATTTGTTAGTGGGAGACAGATTCGTGATAACATATATATTGTGCAAGAGGTGCTGCACCAGCTAAGAATGAGGAAAAGCAAAAAAGCATTTCTGAGTTGTCCCCAAATCAGATGTGCAAAAGGCCTATTATAGGTTGGAATGGGATTTCTTAAAAGAATGTTTGCTGAAAATGGGCTTCTGCAATATGGGTTAACTGGGTTATGCAATGTGTCACTATGGTCTCTTTTAGTATAAAATTCAATGGAAAACCCTTACCTTTTTTCAACCCTACTAGAGGTATCAGACAAGGGGATCCTTTATCACCTTATCTATTTATCCTAATATCAAATTGCTTGTCTTCTTCAATGGAAAAAGCTTTAAATGATGAGAGTTTAAAAGGTATTGAGCTGAATAGGTTCTGTCCAACCTTATTCCACTTGTTATTCGCGGATGACTCTATCTTTTTCCTTGACGAGACTATCCAAGAACGCCAAAATGTCTCGATCGTGTTAAATCACTATTGCTATGCCTCAGGACAAGCTATAAACCAAAACAAATTAGTACCTTCTTTAGTAGAGATTGCCCTCAACTGTTAAGGGATAACATGGGAGAAGAATTGAGAATTCGGGAGTTGGATCGCACAAAATACGTGGGAATTCCCTTTCATTGGCGAGCCTCAAAGAGACAGATGTTTGCTTGGACATTGGGAAGGGTAAATATGAAATTGCAAGGATGGAAGGAACAAATCATATCGAAGTCGGGCAAGGAAATTCATTTGAAATCAGTGGTTCAGGCTTTACCACACTATGCAATGTCAATTTTTAAAATCCTAATATTAATATGTAGAGCGATTGAGAAAAAAATAGCAAATTTTTTGTCGAAAAATAGTGAGTCAAAAGCTGGTATGTATTAGAAAAGATGGGAAACATTGAAAATCAGGAAGGATAGGGGAGGAATGGGTTTTAGGGATCTAATAACTGTCAACAAAGCCCTCCTAGATAAACAAGCTTGGAGATTGGTTAAAAATCCAGAAGCATTATGGTGCAAGATATTAAAAGGACTCTATTTCAATCGAAAAGATTTTTGGCACGCTGAGAAAGGGTCAATGCTTTCTTGGGGATTGCAAAGTTTAATTATGGGAATGGACGCGATATCGAACTCCGTGATGTGGTCACTTGGAAATGGAGAAAATGTTAACATCAGAACAGACAAATGGTTGAAGAGAGGCCTAATTGAGGGCCGGCAAATAGAAATGATCCACAATTGGTCTCAGAATTGATGAACTTTAAGGAGGAACAGTGGAACAAACTACTCCTAAATAACCTCTTTGACGAGTATATCACACGGGAGATCCTTTCTATCCCAACTAAACGTTAGCTCGCAAAGGATAAATTAGTATGGATAGGGACTAAGAATGGGATTTTTACAGTCAAAAATCGCTACAATACACTCAGACAAGAAATGTCAGACGAGGCAACAACTGAACAACCATCCTCCTCCTTCCAAACCCCAAGAGCCTTATGGAATGCTATATGGATTATGCAGACTTGTTCTAAAGTAAAGATCTTTATATGGAGTATTTGTCAGAAAGCCATTCCATCCAAGGAGAATCTATGGAAGAAACATATATTATCTGATCCTATTTGTGACCTGTAGGGGTGATCGGGTCCAGGGTGGGTAGGGTCTAGACTTGGACCCTGTACCAGACCCTGTTATAACCGGTTCCCCTTTTCTGGACCCTATACCCGACCCTATTTGTATTAGACCCTGTACATGGCCCACCCTGTTTTTCCGATCCGATTTTAGGGTTAACCCTGTTTCTACTAGAACCTATTTTGCAATCTCCCGGTATCCTATACGACTTCGAATTTTATATTAATAAGTGAAAAAATAATGTATGCTCCTAATTTATATTGAAACATTAAGCACTGGTAATAAATTAATACATTAACTTTTTGACTAAACGAAAAATTAAGGATCTATAGGGCTAATTATAATAAATAAAATTATAAGGCAAATAATTAGCAACAAACATGGGTCTAATATTAGTCTTATTCCCACAACTATTACATGAAGCTACTCATTTATGCAAGCATAACTCCAACAAAAGAGAAATTAGGCGAGCCAATCCATATGATACACAAGAATTTGGCGGCGACGAACACCGTCCGTTCATTAGACAATGCGAGAGGGAGTCGGTGAGGGAGGGAAGCAAGTGAGGAAGAGGAATGACAAAGGAGGAGTGCCGTGCGTGTTTGAGAGAGCCAAGAGGAAAAACATCGTGTGATTATGGGAGTAAGAATAGAAATCGGGAGAAAAAAAAAGGTTTTGGACCTCTACTTACAAAACCAGTCTAGGAACCGGTTCCAAAACCGGTCCAAGAATAGGTTTATGGGTGGGTAATCACTCAGAACCTGTTCCCGGATCGGTTTAAACCGGTTCTGAATTTTGGGAATCGGTTCCAAATTTTGGGAACCGGTTCCTGGACCGGTTTCAATGGAAACCGGTTCTCGACCCTATTTTCCGGATGGGTTGGTCCGAGAACCGGGTATACCAGGTCCGGTTGCACACCCCTAGCCGAAAGGATGTGGAAACAACCGAACATGTCTTTTTGCTCTGCCCTTGGACCACAAAGGTACGGGGAAATCCTGAAATCAAAATAATTTTTTTACACAAAAGAACACTCGAATGGATGCATGGATGATGAAGTTTGTAGAAGAAGCCCCCAATTGACCCTCTCTTAAAACGGTAGCATATGTCCTCTGGCAAATCTAGAAGACTCGCAACAATTTCATCTTTCGAGGGAGCAAACCAAAAGCCTGCAACACAGTAGATTCGGCTTTAACTATGCAACAAAGTTTTAAAAAATGGGGCTTTCAAGAAACTAAGGCAGGATAGACAAAAGACAAGAACTCATCTTAGATTTGAGTAGCTCCTATGGAAGGAGCGCTAAAAATCAACGTGGATGACTCGCTTGGAGAAGGATCGATGGAAGGCGCCATCTTCGGCATCCGTCGCGATTACACCGGATGCCTCATTGACAGCTTCACCAAGACCGTTCTAGCATCCTCTTCGGCTCAACTGGAAACTCTAGCTATCTTGGAAGCCCTCATGTACATTGAACGAACAAAACAAGAAGCGGTTTTGCTGGAGTTAGATTGTCTAGATTTAATAAGTACACTAAAATCTGCAGAACTCTTTAACTAGAAGCACGTGCCCTTATTGCTGAGTGTCAAACTTTGCTGCTGAACCTCCCCCATGTGGGCCTTGCTTATTGCCCAAGAACTGCAAATTCAGTAGCTGAAAAACTCTCTTCTGCCCAATTGGCTCTCCTCCCCACCTCAGGTCCTTTGGGCTCTGTTATGTACTGACGCCCCACTGCTGGGCTTTGCTGGTTCTTTCCAAGCTATAATATAAATAAAACTTATGTTTTCGACAAAAAAAACATCGGCAAGGAGAATTAAAAAAGGCAAAAATTCATTCGAAATTTTCACTTTTTCTTAATTTTGAATGCAAAAAAGATAGAAAACCATGGTCTACAAGAATTTCAATAATGTCAAAGTTCTCATATAACCATCTAATGTCTCACATTTTTTATAAACATTTTTAAATTTGAAAATTTCTTTATGTATATTACCAATTGATGGGAATTGGCCAGTCAATTAAAATCAAACGGGCGCATCGTCACTTAAATAAATGTGAGAGATGTATGTAAGGATTGGTAAAATAAGTACATCAAGAAGCATAAAAGGAGTGAAGGACAAACTAAGCAAAAAGAAAACAATAGTAACGCGGTAAACACGTGTTAGTTAAATAGAAAGTCAAAACAAACATCATTATTCTTTAAAAAAACATAATTCAAAGGAATGTGTTAGATTTGCAGCATCTTCTTACATACATATTGAGAATTTTAAATAGCCAGAAAATTTAAAAAGAAAAACAAAATCGTAGGAAATGCCAATATTAGAATACAAGAGACAAATCAAACATCATGATAAATTATCTCTATGCAAAATGTCATTCACATGGATTGAATTGTTATTTATTTTTGTGATCCCACATTTTAGACCCACATTTTCTCTTAAAGTTGCGACTATTCGACATAAAGTTTTTCCACGCTTCGTACCCTTTCGTGACAACCGCCCATTCGGTAACCGTCTTGATGGGAGACGGTGTATAAAAAGAACGTACGTTCATTTCTGACGGGTGATGACAAGGTCTAACTCAAACTCTCTCATTCGGTATACACCATCAGTACAAGAGTGAATTGGGTTAGTAGTGTGTCCCCAATTTTTCTTTGATTTCAGGTTTTTCTGACGAACGTGAACAAAAACAATGGCTGGAGGTTTGTCTTTAATTGATCCTGGCTTCCGCATATGAATTATTTTGTCTAACATTTGGTATCAGAGCATGTCTATTGCCTCTGCCTTGTTTTCTCGAATTTTTGGTGTATTTTCGGGCTTTTAGAACATGAACAGTAACTTTGAAGTTTTGAGGCCAAGAGAGATTCGACGATTCCGGGCAAAATCCGCACGACCCACCCCTTGATTTCGGACCCATACGGTCGCACCGCCATGAGGAACGTTAGCCATGAGTTTTTTTTTCTGGTATATTGGTGTTCGCCGGAGGCTAATCGGGCGGCGGAAGTCACGGTGGTTGAGGATTTGTGTTTTTAGGAATTTTCTTATGATTTGGGGCTTATTTCTTCGTCATTTTCGCCGAAACTTGAACCCATGTAGTCGTGCCAGCATGCTCTTCAAAACCCATTATTTATTTCTGTCTGGGATGGGCTGCCGGAGAAGAAACGGCGGCGAAAGCGCGGTGGAAAACGGCGAAAAACCGACGGAAAGGCTTCTGTTCGCGAGGAAGAAGGCGCGTGGAGCCCACGCGCGCGCTGCGGTTGCAGGCGCGTGGAATCCACGCGCCACGCGCTCTCACGCCGCGGCAACCATTTCGCGCGTGGGATCCACGCGCGCGGCGGTTGCCGGGCGCGTGCGTTGCTGCGCGCCTGCGCGCTGAACCGCTCGCGTGTGGGACAAGCGCCCGCGCGGATTCTGGCGCGTGCTCGGCACGCGCCTGAGCGCTGGACGCGCGCGTTTCGAGCACGCGCCCGTCGTCTCCCACCCGCGGCTGCTTTTATACTTTTGCCCCAAATTTTTCATGTTTTTTGCAATCTTGCCCTTGGCCAATTTATTTATTTACTGTTCTGCCCTTGATGTATTTATTTATTATGTCATTTCATGCATTTTTATGAATATTTTATGCATGAAATTTAATGTCCAATGATTCATATAATTAATTAATTAGAGAGTAGCCACAGCATCTTTAATTAATTAAATTATATATTAAAAGCCTCCGGATCATATTTAGAAATGGACATTGATTGTAATTAATTATATTAATATGATGAATTTTATCCCACAGGAATTTTCATTATATTAATATGATTAATTAGGATGAAATATCATATTATTTTTCTTAATTTACCCACAGGGATTAAGAAAAGGCATATAATATGGTAGTTTCTTCATGAAGTAATTATGAATCTATTTAAATTAAAAACTTAGCCCACAGGTAGTTTTTATGTTATGTGATTCATATTGTGACATGTTTACATTGGTAAAACATGATTTATTTATATTTGCCTCAAATTTTGTGACATAAGCATGATTATTTGATATGCAGTTTCGCAACCTGTGAATTTTTCTGAATTTAAGTTTGATGTTCCCATACTGAATGGTGAGAACTATAAAGTTTGGAAGGAGTCAGTTCTTCTTCAATTGGGGTGGATGGACATTGACTATGCTATAAGGAAAGACGAACCACCTGCTCCTACTGATTCGAGCACTCCAGCTGAGATAGCTCTTTATAACCAATGGGAGCGGTCCAACCGCGTTTGTGCCATGTTTATAAGAGCTAAGATATCTCCTAGTATTCGTGGTTCGGTTGCTCAGCATAGCAATGCTAAGGCCTTATTGGAGGCCGTTGATGCGCAGTTTGAGAGTTTTGAGAAGGCGCATGCCATGACTCTGATTATGAAGTTTTCATCATTGAAGCTCACTAGTGTTAGAGGTGTGCATGAGCACATCATGCAAATGAGGAACATAACAGCTCAACTTAAGAACCTTGAGGTTGAGATATCTGAATCATTCCTTGTGTATTATATTCTGAATACTCTCCCACAACAGTATGCACCTTTCAAGATCTCTTACAACACACATAAGAATAAATGGTCAATTAATGAACTCATGACCATGTGTGTTCAAGAGGAAGAAAGACTGATTATGGAATTGGGAGAAAGTGCTCATTTGGCAACACAAGGAAAGAATAAGGGCCATGGCAAGCATAAGGGAAAAGGTAAAATACCTCCCCAAGCTGACATTAAGAAAGAATCCAAATGTTTCTTCGTAAACGAAGGGGCATATAAAGAAGGATTGTGTCAAATTTAAGGCCTGGCTTGAGAAGAAAGGTAATTCAATCTCTTGTGTTTGTTATGAATCTAATATGACTGATGTAAGTCACAACACTTGGTGGATTGATTCTGGATCTACAATCCATATTTCGAATTCCTTGCAGGGTTTTCAAAACCACAGGAAGCCAGTGGGAAGTGAACAAAGCATCTATTCAGGAAACAAGATGCGTTCGCATGTGGAAGCTATTGGGACATGTAGATTAGTTCTCAATAGTGGCTTTGTTTTGAATTTGGAAAGGACCTTTTATGTTCCTAGTTTCTCTAGAAACTTAATTTCAGTTTCAAGACTTGTACCTTTGGGTTACTCTTTTAACTTTTCAGACTTAACCTTCTGTTTATCATTTAAATCTGAAATTGTTGGGAGTGGTACTTTGTCGATGGTCTTTTCGAATTAATTTGCAAGACAATGCCTATTATGATGCGATGCATGTTCATGATAACGCTGGTATAAAACGATGTGTTGTGAAAGAACATTCCTCTATGTTGTGGCACCGGAGATTGGGACATATCTCCATAGAAAGAATTAAGAGATTGGTAAATGATGGAGTACTTAGTACTTTAGATTTTACTGATTGTGATACTTGTGTGGACTGCATAAAGGGAAAGCAGACTAACAAAACAAAGAAAGGTGCCAAGAGGAGTACAGAAATATTAGAAATCATACATACAGATATATGTAGTCCGGATATGGACTCTTGTGGTCAAAAATACTTCATCTCCTTCATAGATGATTACTCACGTTATATGTATCTCTACTTGATTCATAATAAATATGAAGCATTAGATGCCTTTAAGGTATTTAAGGCGGAAGTAGAGAAACAATGCGATAAGCAAATTAAGATCGTGAGATCAGATAGAGGTGGAGAATTCTATGGTAGATACACTGAAGATGGACAAGCACTGGTCCATTTGCAAGATTTCTTCAAGAGCATGGGATAGTTGCCCAATATACTATGCCTGGTTCTCCAGACCAAAATGGCGTAGCGGAAAGAAGAAATCGGACCTTATTGGACATGGTGCGTAGTATGCTTAGCAGCTCCAAACTTCCTAAATCCTTGTGGACTAAAGCACTTAAGACGGCAGTGTACATATTAAACCGAGTTCCGACCAAGGCTGTCCCAAAGACACCTTTTGAGTTATTTAAGGGTTGGAAACCGAGTTTGCATCATGTGCGCGTTTGGGGATGCCCGTCGAAGTGAGAGTTTATAATCCACAAGAAAAGAAGTTGGACCCAAGGACCATAAGTGGGTATTTCATTGGATATGCCGAAAGGTCTAAGGGATACAGGTTTTATTGTCCATCTCATACCACTAGGATTGTGGAATCAAGAAATGCAAAATTTCTTGAAAATGACTTGATTAGTGGGAGCGATCAATCAAAGGACCTTGTTCCTAAGGAAGATCATTTAGACACTCAACCTTCCGCCTCAAGTTTAAGGTTAGTTGTTGCTTATAATGCCCCTTCAGTTCAGCCGGCTATTGAACAACCAATCGTTGAAGTTCCACAACCTGCTGATATTGATATAGTAGATCCAGTTGTTCAGCAATTACCAGAAACTGTTGAACAACCAGTTGAGCAACACGCTCCTCAAGAGAATGTTGATGCAACATTGAGAAGATCTGCTAGAATAAAGAAATCAGCTATTCCTAATGATTATATTGTGTATTTACAAGAGTCTGACTACAATATTGGAGCTGAGAATGATCCCGAAACGTTTTCACAAGCCATGGATAGTGATAAATCTAATTTGTGGTACAATGCCATGAAGGAAGAGATGAGTTCTATGGCATCTAATGAAGTCTGGGATTTGGTTGAGTTACCGATGGTGCGAAGGCCATTGGTTGTAAATGGGTCTTCAAAACTAAGAAGGATTCATTGGGTAACATTGAAAGATATAAAGCTAGACTCGTTGCCAAAGGATTCACTCAAAAGGAAGGAATCGATTACACGGAAACATTTTCTCCTGTATCTAAGAAAGATTCTCTTCGTATTGTTTTGGCATTGGTTGCCCATTTTGATATGGAATTACATCAGATGGATGTGAAAACGGCGTTCCTCAATGGAGAACTAGAGGAGGAGGTTTACATGAAACAACCTGAAGGATTCCCCTCTAGTAAAGGTGAGCATTTGGTGTGCAAGCTTAAGAAATCTATATATGGCCTGAAACAAGCATCCCGCCAATGGTACTTAAGGTTCCATGAAGTCATCTCTTCATTCGGTTTTGTAGAGAATGTCATGGATCAATGTATATACCAGAAGGTCAGTGGGAGTAAAATTTGTTTCCTTGTGCTGCATGTGGATGATATATTACTTGCAACCAATGATAAGGGGTTGCTACATGAGGTGAAACAATTTCTCTCTAAGAGTTTTGACATGAAGGATATGGGTGAGGCATCTTATGTCATTGGCATTAAGATCCATAGAGATAGACCTCGAGGCATTTTAGGACTATCTCAAGAAACCTATATCAATAAGGTCCTAGAGAGATTTCGGATGAAAGATTGTTCACCAAGTATAGCACCCATTGTGAAGGGTGACAGGTTTAATTTGAACCAATGCCCGAAGAACGATCTGGAAAGGGAACAAATGTACAACATTCCATATGCTTCTGCTGTTGGAAGCTTGATGTATGCTCAGGTTTGCACTCGACCTGACATCGCTTTTGCTGTGGGAATGTTGGGAAGATATCAGAGTAATCCAGGTTTAGACCACTGGAGAGCTGCAAAGAAAGTGATGAGATACCTTCAAGGTACCAAAGAATATATGCTTATGTATAGACGGACTGACAACCTGGAAGTGGTCGGTTATTCGGATGCGGACTTTGCGGGATGCGTTGATTCACGAAAATCAACATCAGGATACATTTTTATGTTAGCTGGCGGAGCCGTGTCATGGAGAAGTGCCAAGCAGACTTTGACTTGCTACTTCCACTATGGAGGCTGAGTTCGTTTCTTGTTTTGAGGCTACCTCGCATGGTGTATGGTTGAAGAGTTTCATTGCTTTGGGCTTAGAATTGTTGACTCTATTTCTAGGCCATTAAGAATATATTGTGACAATTCAGCTGCGGTTTTTATGGCTAAAAATGCCAAAAGTGGCAGTCGAAGTAAGCATATCGACATTAAGTATTTAGCCATAAGGGAACGTGTTAAGGAGAATAAAGTGGTCATTGAACACGTTAGCACTGAATTGATGATAGCCGATCCTTTAACTAAAGGCATGCCACCAATGAAGTATAAGGATCATGTAACTAGTATGGGAATAGGTCCCATCATGTGATTTGTCGTCATATGAACGATTTTTGTTGTATGAAACTCTTATTCAGTTGTAATGTTGATTCTCAATTTTGGTGTACACATTTTGTTGTTTATGAGAATAACATTTATCCTTGGTTCTGGAATAGACATGGGGTTTATTCATTAAGATATGTTGTCACATATAGGCTGACATTAAAGAAATAAGATGCATTGTGATACATGGAAGATATTACTCACTCTTAGAGGACATGTCGCCATGATCCATGTGTTTTGTTTCTTTTCTTTAAGCATAAAGTTTTTGTGGAATTAGTTGGATAATCCGTATGATGAAAATGATGGGATCAAGTGGGAGAATGTTATTTATTTTTGTGATCCCACATTTTAGACCCACATTTTCTCTTAAAGTTGCGACTATTCGACATAAAGTTTTTCCACGCTTCGTACCCTTTTGTGACAACCGCCCATTCGGTAACCGTCTTGATGGGAGACGGTGTATAAAAAGAACGTACGTTCATTTCTGACGGGTGATGACAAGGTCTAACTCAAACTCTCTCATTCGGTATACACCATCAGTACGAGAGTGAATTGGGTTAGTAGCGTGTCCCCAATTTTTCTTTGATTTCAGGTTTTTCTGACGAACGTGAACAAAAACAATGGCTGGAGGTTTGTCTTTAATTGATCCTGGCTTCCGCATATGAATTATTTTGTCTAACATGAATAAGCTCATATCTTGTTTAGATTGTATTAATTTTAAGGGTTAATACCATAAAAAATCTCAAATTGACATATCTATGACAAATTTACTTCAAATTAATTTTTGGGTCACAAAAAATCTTAAACTGATATATCTATGATAAATTTACTCTAAACTAATTGTTAGGTCACTAAAAAATCCAAACCGATTCACTTGTAATAAATTTATCCCAAATTGATATGGATTTTCATGTGACCTTGATATGTCAACTAAGTTATTGTCATATATCATTCAATTCAGTGATGTCTCGGTGGAGGGTAAAAGTCATCGACAACAGAATACTTGGTGATAATCATGAATGTTGTATTGATGGACATGAAATATAGCAATTGACTTATGGTGGTTAGATGTTGGCGAACATATAGATTGGATGATAAAACCAATACACGTTCAACGTTAAAATAAATTTGGCCAAGTGTTGGATGTTGGGAAATGAAGGAAGGAGCCAAAGTGAAGATGCCGATTGAAGATAAAGATACCGATTGACGATTGAACTCAATGACACTTAAGGAGTGGTAACCGCCTACAAATAAGGTCAATGTGTGATCGTGGGCCTAAAATTATGGAGTTGGGGTTGTAATCGTCATTAAAGTATCAACTGCTTATGAACAATTATGTTTTGTAGTTTAAAAAAGGCAACGTGTAATTGTTGTGAAAGAAATCCACGATTATCAACACAATTTCCTTATGCAATTTTAATTTATCAATATATTTTCAGTTTCCGAGATCTCGCATTTCTTTTATTTTAGATTTATTGTGGTTTGTCCTTGTTATGCAAATTCAATTCATGTTCAAATCGCGACCGATCCCGTTTACTAAGAAACCAAAGATCAACATTTGATGAAATATCAACTTTTGTTGGAAGGTATCTCACTAAAAAACCAAAGATGAACATTTGGGGACTTCCTTTCTCGCATCGTGATAGATATTCGCAAAGAGAATTTCTTAATGGGGGATTTCTCGGTTCTTATTATACTTGCACTTCTGTATACCAGCTTAGATCCTATTCCAGTGACACTGACCTTAGCTCTAATAATCATCGAAGAGAATCCTAAAGCATCACAAGAAATCAATACATGCTCTTTCAATTACACATTAAATTAGGAAAAAATACCAAAAAGTTATAATCCTATTGTATTTATGTTGAATCATTCGTAAATTTTTCAATTTGGCTAATTTAATCCTAAATCATATGATGATTTACTAATTTAGTCATTCTGACCTATTTTGGTTAGAAATTACTGATGTGGATGTCTACAATGCCAAGTAAAATGATCAATACTGACATGGACAATTTTTATAATTTTTTAAAAATTTCTGAATTTATTATTATTATGTTCTTTTTATTTTTCTTTCCTTCTTTTCCCTTTTTTTTAAGAAGTTCGGCGAGGGTTGTTGGCTGACTCTAAGCGAGGGCCGAAATGGGTGAGGGCCACAATTCTTGCCCATAGCTAGGGAGGGCTTTGCGGCCCTCGCATATGACTGGCAAGGGTCACTACTCGGCAAAGGTCGTAACCCTCACTCATGGCTAGTGAGGCTTACAAAGAAAAAAAAAAGGAAAAGAAAGAGAAAAAGAAAAAAAGAGAACAAAAAAATTACAATTTTTTTTCACATTAGCTGGTCGTATCGCATAGGATGACCAACGTCACATCAACGATTTTCGGTCAAAATTGGCTAGATAGACTAAATCGACAAATTGTCAAAAGATTTAGAATTAAATTGATTAAATTGGTGATAAGTGTATTAGAAGTCCTAAAACTTATCAAAAAAATGCAATTGAGTCATAAAACTTTCAAAAAGTGCAATTAAGTCTTAAAACTTGTCAAGAAAATTCAATCAATTCCTAAAACTTTCAAAATGTTCAATGAAGTCCTAAAACTTGTCTCGAAAGTGCAACTGGGTCTTAAAACTTTCAAAAAATGCAATCAATGGAAGGACTTAGATTGAACCACTTTGATAAGTTTTAGAAGAACTTGATTACACTTTTTGAAAGTTTTAGGATTTAATTGTACTTTGTGACAAGTTTTAAGACTTAATTGCACTTTTTAAAAATTTTAGAATTTAATTGCATTTTCATAACAAATTTTAGGGCTTCCAATGCACTTATCTCAATCGAAAAATTTAGGATTGAGCAATAGATTTAAGACTCTTTTCTTTTTGTTGGTAATTTCTCCCATTAAATCATGTATAAAATCCATTTCATAATTTCTTTAGTGGATTTTCACTCAATTTTTGGCCATACTAAAAGCAAAGAGAATTATCAGACTTCTCCATCCCATGGAAAGAAGACAAATCGATGCCTTTCAATTTCAAGTATGCAATCTAGCCAAAGGGACTGATTCTTTTGCCCAATTAGTTGATACGATTATCGAGTGCATGACTTCGATGGAATAAAGCGACGTGATTCCGAACATTTTCAATCTGTTGGAATATGATCACATACATAAAGGCCAAGAGTGGTGAAATTCGCTGAAATCCGATTCTAAGTTTTGGGAAGGCTTGCACATCAAGGTCATGGAAAAATAGAATTCAAGCTGCCTCTACCCTTTCTCCAGATCTCAACTTTTGTTGATATAATGAAATGGCTTCCATGCTTTCTTTCTCGGCACATTTCACTAATTATAAGTGTTGGAAAAAAGTGTCAGGAAGAAACCACTAACCTTTTCAATGCACGACAAATGAATTACCCAAGAAGATACGTTGAATCACCAACAAACGATTGACGATATGACTTCATGATGGTCCAAATACGATCATGAGGGAGTTATTTCTGTTTCATAGCATTAATGCTAATCATCTTCTCAAAGTAGTGATAGAAGCCTTTTGTATATTTTTTTTTTCGATGGAGAGGGGATGAGAGAACCATTCTCTTTCGGAACGTTCTATTTTTCTATGTAGATTGCACAATGAGTTAGTTACCTTAACTTCCCTTAAGAGACAATTGTTCGCACCTCGTCAAAGGGTGCCTCTTGAACAAATTACTTCAGGATGAACCGATGTCTCCTAAAACATACACCCTATCATTGGCGAACTATTACAATATAACATCTTCCACTCGAACATGATGGGCTTGATAATACTCTATCAAGAATATAAAACATTTAACATTTATCTACTTTAGAAACAATTCATACTGCCAAAAAACTCATGCGACCAGTGAGTACACCTGCATTTGGAAGCTCAAATTATGCATCTGTTAAGGAGAACATAATAGCTATAACCCCAAAAGAAATAAACAATTGATGTCTCACAGTCCCTAGACATATTTTGTTGCATCAATCCAAGTATACTTATCCTTTAAATGTTATACTTAACTATTCTCAAATCACAATGCATTTACAATTATAACAAAAACCATAGAATGCAATATAATTAGTCAACCAGTAAATACATGTGATAGATATAAAATAATAATAGTCTTTTTTCACACTAATATCTCTCTCCATTTTAGTACATCTGCTTTTCTAGACACTTTCCATAAAGCCATATCTATTCATGACTGTCAGTAATATGCTAAAATAGCAATATTGATTTGTTACTTCCAAAACATAGTCATAAGTAACATAGGGCATAAAAATGAGGTAAATTATGAATTACTTCAATGGCTCACATGATGAATAAATGGAGATAATTTCACTTACATTCCCCTTGCCGGTCATACAATGCACAGGTAGTATGGATCACATGCCATAGTGGATTTATTTTTTTATAAGGGCGTATATCATTTATTAAATACATCCACCATACAAATCTTAGTCTAAACATAGTCACGTGCTTCTCACTTACTTATGTTTAGTTTGAATGCTATATTAGCTTGCTTTCTATAGCGCCAAATTAAGTACTCGCATCTAGCATCCTTCAGGCGTACATGATTGTAGAACTATCATGTTCGGTCTTGTCACATACAAATAACTGTCCTCATCATAATTCTAATCAAGGTGATGTAAAATTATATTATATACTAAATTTGCTCTTCTAGCACTTATAGTATATAACGTCTTAACTCAACGTGCTAACTGTGACACTTGAGGTGATTGCTCGTGTGAATGAGATAATCATTTCCTGCTGATATATTTTTCAACTCTCTATATGTGTTTGTGTTAGTCTTATAATGGATTTGTCCTTATTGAAACATTAGGCCACTAAAAGATAAAGAAGTACAATACATATGTTTTTATATATATAAATTAATGATACTTAATAATATGACAAAACATATTCTATGTAATCCTAGAGACATTTTGTGGGTCAAGAACACGTATCTAAGAACGGCCTTTATAAACGAATCAGTAACTATTCTATTAGTTGAAATGTATCGTGGAATCTATTCTTTCTGTGCTGTTATATCTATGATGAAGTTATTCTTTATATCAATGTGCTTTGTCCTGTCATGATATTTGGGATCTTTTACACGAGCAATGTCTGCTTAATTATTATAATAAACTGTCACTGGTCTTGAACTTCAGTGACCATGGCTAAATTTTCCAACAAACATTTTGTTATACTACTTTTGTACTGCAGCAGAGCATACAATAAATTCTATCTCCATCATATATAAGGTCGTGCGTGTTTATTTCTTGTTATTCTAAGAAATTGCATATTCATTGAGTAAGAGCATATATCCAAAAGTCGATTTACGCTCATCTAGGTCTCCTCTCTAATCAGCATCTTAGTAGCCTAGTAGGCGTAAATCATTTCTTTGACAAAGTCGATAGTCCATAATGTTTTCAAGTATCTCAGAATCCTCTTCATCGCTTTCTAGTATACTTGACCAGGATTTGACTTGTATCGACTCACCAATCCCATAGCATAGCATATGTCGGGTCAAGTACACATCATAGCATACATTAAACTTCCAACCGCACTAGCGTAAGAAACATTTTCCATTTCTTTCTAAACTCTTGTAATTCCTAACTAACAAAATATCATTCATATAAAGTGATAAAATCACAAATTTTTCCTTAGACCATTTGATATACATGCAGTGATCTTCTTCGATCGCCATGAATCCAAAAGTCGTTATGATTCTACAAGAACAAAAATACCATTGTCTAGATGATTGCTTAATGCCCTATATTGAGCGATGTAACTTACAAACTTTATGCTCCTAACTTTCAGTTATGAAACATATTGGTTGCTTCATATAGATATCATATCTAATTCTCCATTGAGAAATACCATCTCTACATCCATATGATGTAATTCTAGGTTTAAATGTGTAACAATAACTAGGATAAGGCATATAAAGGCAAACCTTACAACTAATTTAAAAGTTTCCTTATAGTGTATACTCTTTTGTTGAGTATAGCTTTTCGCCACAAGACGAGCCTTATACTTTTCAATAGATCTATCGACTTTCGCTTAATCTTGAAAACCTATTTATTTCTAATAACCTTGTGATTGTGTGATAGATTAACCAAGTCCCAAACATGGTTTGTCCTTATTGACTCCATTTCATTTTTCAAAACTTTTTTCTTTTTTTCCTTGTCAGAGATGAAGGAGCTTATTGGATAGTTTAAGGCTTGGCATCGTCTTGCGGAGCAATCATAAATTCTTCCCATTCAATTTCCAAACGATGATGGAGAATACTTTTATGATTACTTTTACTATAATTGAACTTATTGTGAATCAGTTTGCCAGGTAATGTGACACTCCTACTAGATCTTGTATGTTAAGGTAAATTTTCATTTTTCTTGACAATATTAATGGATGTGTTATCAGGATTTTCTATTCATATAATTGGATGTTCTTATCGATCTCACCTCTACTAGGAAAATCGTTCTTCAAGAACTCATGACTCTATTTTAGTCACACTTCCATCATCTTGTTCACTTTAGAATACGTATCATTTGGAGTGTTCAAAATATCTAATAAAGATACATTTCTTCCATCTTGAGCCTAAATTTACCATATTTATGGGAAGAATCATACAAATATGCTACACACTTCCAAGGTCTTAGATAATTTAAGTTTTGTTTTCTACTAGTCCATGGTTCATTTGGGTGGAAGCAACCAACTTAGAGTGCACATGATTAAGTATATTGGCAGCAGTCAATAATGCATATTTCTAATATGAAATAGATAGATTTGCCTATATCATCATAGACCTAACTATTTTTAATAGGGTTCTATTCCTTCTCTTAGTAACTCCATTTTGTTACGGAGTACTAGGAATAGTTAATTGTCTTATAATTCCCTTTTTATCACAAATAATCTTGAATTGCTCAGATATATACTCACGTTCACGATATGTTTTCAATGCCTTCATTATTTGGTTAAATTGATTCTTTACTAAAAGCTATGTATCTTCTAAAGTAATCCAATACATCATAATTATGGGAGATCAGAATGATACAATCGAAACATGTGAAATTATCTATAAAAATGATGAAATAGGAGACTTCACACCTTACCATCTCGTTCAATGCATCACAAATGTCAGAATGTATGAGTTATAATGGAAGTTCAGTTCTTTTACCAAATGATTTTCTAGTTATTTTTCCCGCTAGACAATGTTCACATATGGATAGATCAACATTAGCGAGTAACCCTAAAATGTCTTCTTTAGCTACTCTTTTCATCTTTTGTAACCCAAAGTGATCTAATTTAGCATACTAAATACTTGAATCAATTTCAACATTATTAGAAGATGCAAAACAACTTTCAACATAAACATTGAATACATCATAGTCAATATCTAACACCATAAAACCAGTCATTACATGATCAAAATCACAATAAATTGTTCCAAACATAATATCAACACAATCACAATAAAAATTCAATGCGTAACCTAAGTTTAAAAGGACAACTATAGATACCAAGTTTCACCGAATATTTAGAGCATAGAGGACATCATGTAAGAGTATGTTTCAACCACTGCATAAAATCAATTTACATGTATCGATACCCTTCACTTTAACTTTAAAGTTGTTTCCAATGTATCCACTTTTTTCTAGGTTACATCCGATGATACTTTGCAAATGTTCCTTGATTTCTAGCTACGTAATCTATGGCTATCGAATCTACAGTTCTCATAAGATGGGATTCGATAAAAGTTACAGTGTTAGAAACATAAGTATTATTTAAAGTAGTGGAGTAATATGATAACTCTTTCGGCTCAGTGCATTCACGAGCAAAGTAACCTAGTTCATCATAATAATAACACTTCATCTTGGTCTTGTCCTTATTCCTATCACGCTTTTTGCATTGGAGGATTTTAGCTCTCTTGGGTGCCTGACCAATCTCTTTCTTTTTGTTGTTATATTATATTTCCTCTTGCACTTAAAGTCCGAAACTTTACGTGAACTAGATTTAGCAACATAAGCACTTGTGGATGATCTCGCAGCCTCTAGACGCTTATCCTATAATATCAAATCACGCTATATCATCAAAAGTGAGGATATTCTCGTTGTGCATCATGTTGATTTTCATATGCTCTCAATTATCAAGAAGAAACTTTTTAACTTATCTTTTAAGGCAGCCCAAATTACTTGAGCATTTTTACAATTTTCAAATTTACACATGAAATCATCTTACATATAGCTCAGCAACGTGATACGATCAATGCTACTTTTTTTTTTTTTTTTTTTTAAGCTTGATAAGCTTCTTAATTTTTTCTTTGTTGAGTAAAGGTTCCATGCTTAGGTTCATCCATGGTGTGATTGAAAGTTTCCAAAATATCTTGCTTTTTAAGGATGTGCTGAACTTTCGATACCAAATATCATAATTGTCATCGTTCAATTTCTCACCTTTATTAAGGTCGGCCACAATGGTTTTGGATGCCAGAGTAATAACCAATAACTACTACACACTGACATAATACACGTAGAATCCATACTAGCACATTTGTTCACATTAATACACATATTTAATTTGTAGTAAAAACAAACTAAATTAATAATAATTCAACAAAAGATATTGAAAGAAAAATTCATTATATTCCCACTCAGCTTCTGTGTATGATTGTTCTACTATCATTAATTAGTTTAATTTGCGCAAATTTTAAGTTCTAGGTGATAACTCGTTTGAATTCTATCAACCTATGAACTCTCATTAGAAAAGATGATTATGTGACCTCATGTAATTATCACACTTTCTATTAAATATCAAAAGACATAGCATGGTGTGAGCTAACATACAAAAATAATTGTGCAATAACTATAATCATTTGCGGAATACAAGATGTGACAAAGAAAAAAAGATCTCCAACCATTCAGAATCAAGAAATTGGAAGCGTGTCAAAAACTTAGATATGTTATCGTTGGACCAAGCTCTACAAAACTTGTGTGTAGTCATTTACATGTAGGCTAGCTTATGTATTTCCAAAACCATAGTGAAATACAGGTTAAAAGGAATAAACAATGTACTTATACTCCAAAAATACGCGCATTAAGGGTTTCATATGCATTTTTTTACTTTTAAAAAGTCTTGAACATGTAAAAATAACTATACTACAATGTAGAGCACTTCCATATATATACAATGACACCAACCACCCGTAAATTGGACCTCACACACGCCACCTTTATGAGCAATGCATGTGACATGCGCTAGTGAGCCAATCCGGCTCCTGACCGGTTCGACTAGTTAGACTGGTTAAATCGGTCCGACTGCTTTGACCAATTTGACTGTTGACTGGTCAATAGGGTTTGGGTTATCGGGTTGGGTCACCGGCCAACGAATGGTGGATGGCGTCATCGAATCGGTTACAGACCGTTTGCTAAAGTTTTCGATGACATTAGCATGTGCTTGTTCGACACACGTGTGTGACTTATGCGCTAGGCAGTGGGGCGCATGGCGTTCACACCGCGGGTGTGGGCACGTCCATCTTCGTCTGGCAACATACTACATGCAGTTTTGATTGTCTTGATGAGTACTTTTACCCCATATAGTCAAAATCAATTTTTGCTGGAAAAATATTTCAAAAATCGATCATAATAGAATGGTCATTCATCCTCCAAATCCATTCTACGTGTTCGGTTTATTTTCGACCATTCATGTTTGCAATTTCCGAGCAGTCAAATTAAGAAATTATGAACAAAAGCTCGTTGCTTTTTCCTTCTTTATACTTTTTCTTTCTTCCTTTCCAATCAAAAACTTGCCTAGGCTTATACTAAAACCAAAGTCTTATCCATTTGTAGATGGAACTTCGACAGCATCTAGGTCTAGAGGGAAGTTATGGGCATTAAGTTCATGCATAACTTCCATACCAAGGTTAGCACGATTAATAAGATTAGCCCAAGTCTCGCTCCCATGTCGTCATGCGGGAGGGGCATGGGGACATCATAAAGGGGATATTATCAACTTGTTTCGACCGAGGATAATAAGCTCATATACTTTCGATCCCCATATCAAACAGCAATAGAGAAAATTCGACGGAGAAACAAAATAGAGATCATAACACAGGTTTTCATACCAATATTGGAAGAAAAGTCGGCGGAAGAAACAACTAATATTTTCAATGTACGGCAAAAAAATTACCCAGGAAGGAATGTTGAATCACCAGCAAACGATTGACGATATGACTTCATGATGATCCAAATACGATCACGAGGCAGATATTCTCGTTTTACAGCATTAATGTTGATCATATTTTTAAAGTAGTAATGGAAGCCTTTTGTATATTGTTCTTCAATGGAGAGGGAAAGAGAGGATTGTTCTCTTTTTGAATGTTCTGTTCTTCTGGGTAGATTGCATAATAAGGAAGTTACCGTAACTTCCCTTAAGAGACAACCGTTCGCACCTCTTCAAAGGATGCCTCTCGAACAAACTATTTTAGAGCGAACTGATGTCTCCTAAACACATACACCCCATCATGGGCGAACCATCGTAAATTCGTAATACAACAATAAGAAACTTCTTACCAAGACTAACGAGGCCGAATCTGTTCACTTCGGTTCCAAGTTTCTAAGTTTCTGGAACATTTATGACGTTGATACGGCCTAAAATGCGAGCCCAAACATAAAGAAACTAATGGGATAAACCAGTTTACAACAATGCACTTAACCTACACGGCCCACTTTAATGAAATGCCTAAATAAGCTCCTTAATTGCAAAGATAATAACAATATGACTGACCACGATGCCCGATGGAAAGTCTGAAGACTCAATGATCGTGAGAGTTGAATGGACTAAGGTTAAGTGGAGTTCACTACATGTAGCGATGATTGATTAACTCGAAATGTGAAAGGAAATTGAAGTCAACAAAAAATGATCCAACGACCGAAGGTTAAATGTAGCTAAAGGATCAGGAATTGTTACAAGTCATCCTTCTAGAATTTGCGCTCAAGTCAAGAGGTAGCTGGAGATTCTTGTAGAGAAAGATGAGGATACATAACGGAATGGCTCATTAAAATTAAAAGAAAGGAAAATTACCATATTAATATTTGAACTTATTGTATGGATACTAATTCAGTTATAAATCTTTCAAGTTTGTTAATATAGTCATTCCGGCTAATTTTCCCTTGAAATTGATAATATAGCGGCCTAGTCATAGCCAATCGTCTTACATGACACGTTAATGGTTTGACATGGACAGCTTCACTCGAAAACAATATCGTTTTGCTTAAATTTCTCTCTCTCTCTCTCTCTCTCTCTCTCTATATTTATATATATACATACATACATATATATTTTCTCTTTTCTTACTCTTGTTACTGCTTCTTTCAACCTCTGGTTCTTTTACTGTCATCTTCAGTCCCTGGTGACGGGCCAGATATGGGTTGACCGAGTCCGCGAGCTTCTAAGCTGGATCGCTCAGTTCCGGGATTTCCCTAATCTTGTCCATCCAACCCTTGCGTTGAGTTGAATATATCTGGGCCTCCAGCTCCATGCCACTACAAGCTCGAATCGCCAGATCTAGGGCTTGAGCTCGATGCTGCGACGGAGCTTGAGCCCGCCAGATCTAGGGGCTCAAGCTCAACATCATGACAGATGTCGAGCCCCGCCAAATCAGGGTCTCGAGCTCGACTTTGATCGAATTACAAAGATGAGGAGACCCTGGGGGTGAAGAAAAGGGGGGGTGTGGCTGATGTCAAAGATCAATCTGTATCTGAAAGAAAAGGCCCACGTCTCCAAAGATCAATCTCTAGTATCATGTCCATACAGATCGCGTTCCCAAAACTCCCCACTATACGAAATTCAAAGATAACTACCATATTCAGACTCATCTATGGAAAGGCTTTCGCACCGGTCCTTAACGTGCGCCTCTAATTTTCTATGCAGTAGAAAGATGGTAAGCAAATATTAACACTGCCTAACAAGTTCTTTCTACATTATAAATCACAAGTTTTTACCATAAATTTCAGTCTTTTCTCAAAGCCCAACAGAAAATCTATTCACTGAAAAATTCATGAAAATGAACAATCTAAAAAATATTTCCTAAAAATAATTATTTGTATCGCTTACAAAAATGACTAAACAAAAGATATTTCCATTACCCACGAAATGTTTAGATATAAATTGTTGTTGAGAATGAAATTTTTTTTCATTAATTAATTATTCTAAGCGATATAAGTGATCATTTCAAGAAAATATCTTCCAAATTGTTCATTTTTTGTAGAACAGACAAAAACTTAGATTCTGCGTGTCATGTCAATCACTTGGTTATTTCAACCGATGCTCTTGTTGTTGCAAGCACAAAATTGTTTATGTTGACATCTAAATTTTGGCGACCCATTTAGTCATTTATCGCATTAAATATTAGGGGGTAATTTTATCCCTGAAAAAATATTAATTGCATAGCATATAATTTTAGGTGCATTTATTTTGCATTTACATTGGACCGGTGATGAATGGGTTCGATTAGTGGTTCTGAGCTTTAAATTGACAGACCGGACTAAGCCCATGAAGCGAGCAAATTGGCCCAAGCCCCTTTCTTTAATGATCGAAGATTATCTCGTGAAAAAAATAGGAATTATGATTAATTATTTTTTTTTGGGGATAGGGCAAGTGGAAAAGCAAATATTGCGTTCGGCAAAACGAATATTGTATTTGGAAAAAGAATTTTCGTGGATATCAATTTGGAAAAGTTGAAACCCTAATCGGTGGCCTATAAATATGTTGTTCGTGTAGGGTTTTAGGGGAGGACACACAACCGATACAAACGGCCACATTGAGGGGAGCTGAAAAAAAATCAACTCAAAGGGAAAAATTGGCAATCTGCCGGTGAGGTCTCATGAGGGCAGCCATTGGAAAGTGAGAGACCGAGAGAGAAGCACGGCCTCAATTCAGAATTTTTTTAATATTTCTCTCCTCCCATAACCACATTCGGGCTTCTACCTTTCTTTCTCTCCACCATATTACAATTCCTCATGATCATTGGTGGTCGTATGGTTATCCCATGATCTGACCAGCACCACTCGGAGGTCGACATAACCAGTAGAGAGAGACACGTCTCTTGGCGAAGCGACCAGCAAAGTCAGCTGCGACCACATACTCCAACGAGCGCCTGAACCGCTCCACCTAGCTGAGTTAGCGTCAATCCACGAAGACGTTGCTGCTGTCGGGTCTAACTCTGCGACGCGTGGTTGCTGCCCTGAATCAACGACGAGCACTTTCAAGTTCCTGCACCCTTTAACGACGTGGATGTTGCCTCGTTGAAGCTGATCCAACCTGCAACGACGACTCGCTGGTTTTGCTACTGATGCCGTGGCTGACTTGCTGCTCCGTCTCACCAACCACGACTCGGGATCTCAGCACATGGTTGCTGAGTTCCCATTGAAATTGCCGATTGTTTCATGACTTGCGCAATCTTTTCGTCCATTATAAATCCAAGCGTATTCTACAGTCCTCAACACCAACTTCGGCGTGACAATCCCCAGCACTCCTCTCCTCGCCAACAAGTTTCCCAGCAGGAACCATCATGCTTAACGTGTTTTTTCTTATAGGTCTCTTGTGATTGCAGCATTCACCGATCACTTGCAGCAGCTTTAAAAATATTGGATTTTCCTGTGAGACCCCACCATCGCCGATCATCAGTCTAGTGCCAATGGGGGGAAGGTTTATTTTAAAAAAAGAGTCAAAGGTCAACAAAAGAAAGGGTCTCCTTCTTGGGCAAGTCGTGTCCTTTGCCCAGATTCTGGATGCTTTACGCTGCTGTCCACCCACGCTCCCCAAACCGGCGTTGCTCTGTACTCGACGAAAGTGCCGCTTCCCTAGACGCCAATCCACCCACGTGAGCCTAGCCCACTCCTTACCGTGACGACCTTTGCGTGAATCGTTGTTACCATTCGTTGTCGTACCGCTGAGAAGTCCGCACCAACACGAGTAGCTGCTGCTGTGAGCCCATCGAACTTGTCGTGGCCATGTCGAGCCATGCCCTCGAGCTACCCCGAGTCTCCATCGTTGGTCCATTCTACCAATTGGATTTTTGGAATGCTGTAGAAAGAAGAATCACTGGCTATAGTTGTACTTGACTAGTTGCTGATGTATAACTTTAACATCATAAATGAAAAGAGTTGGCTCAAGGAGCATCTTGTGGTAATGAATTGTCGGCGTAAAAAGAGTTGGCTCAAGGAGCATCTTGTGGTAATGAATTGTCGGCGTAAGGTAATATAGTTTGAACCGTTGATGGATGAAAGTTTCGAATTTATCGGAAGTCGAGGAGGACCCTCGATCCCTTTTATTTCGTCAATTAAGACAACTGGGTTCTGGACGTAGGTTGTCAAATTTATTTGGCAACTATAGTGGATATGCTAGTTGAGGAACCGAATATGGAGAACCTAGCCGTGGTATAGAAGTTTTCGGAGCTGTTTCCTGAAGAATTGCCAGGCCTACCGCTAGAACGAGAAATTTGTTTGGACGGACAAGTGTGAGTGTAGTTTCCAAGAGCTCAAGGAAAAGCTTACTACGGCTCCTGTACTGACCATTCCATTTGGTCCTGGAGGATTCGAGATCTGTAGTGATGCGTCATTTAAAGGATTGGGTTGCGTGCTGATGCAACATGGCAGAGTGGTTGCATACGCTTCCTATCAGTTGAGATCTCATGAATTGAATTACCCGATGCATAACTTAGAGCTTGCGGCAATTATTTTAGCCCTGAAGATTTGGAGACACTATCTGTGTAGTGAAAAATTCCAGATCTTCAGGGACCATCAAAGTCTCAAATACCTGTTCTCTCAGAAGGAGTTGAACATGAGACAACGCCGATGGATGGAATTGCTGAAGGACTACGACTGTGATATTTTATATCACCTAGGAAAGGAGAATAAGGTCGCCGATGCTTTGAGTTGAAAGTCTTTAGTTGTTCATATTCTGATTAAGGAGTGGAACTTACTCGAGAGAGCTTGAGATTCGGTTTTCAAGTTTGAGGTAGGCCACCTTTTGAATTTTACGGCCACCCTCAGAACTGAACCAGAAGTCCAGTTTAGAATTAAGACGTTTCAATTGACAGACCGGGATGTTCAAAAAATCCGGCAAGAGGATACCGGTAAGGGAAAAGTTGACTTTCAGATTTCGGAAGATGGAATGTCGAAGTATCGTACGTGATGATAGGTGTCAGATAGTACGGAACTTGAGGAGAAGACCTTGTTAGGAAATTCACTGTAGTATTGCAGTATTTGACCAGACGGTACAAAGTAGGTCTGAATCGACGTTAGTTCGATTGGTAGACCAACATAAAGATAGACATCACTGGACAGGTTGTAAGTGTCAGATGTGCTAGTAAGTGGGAGTTCAGTAAAGCAAACCGGGAAGACCTTTATAATCACTAAAGAGTCTTGAGTGGGAATGGAAGTATATCATGATGGAACGTTGTGACAGACTTACCCAAGGAGTTAAGAGAGTAATGATTCCATTTGGAGTTGTGGTCGACAGATTGACGAAGTCGGCTCACTTCTTGATAGTACGAAAGGATCTAGGCTTAGATAGACATGCAAAGTTGTATGTGCGCCAGATAGTTCGTCTACATGAAGTGTTAGTGACAGATCTATATCAAATTTAGATCAGATGGGTCCTATTGAAGCTTGCATAGCATAGTGTACAAAACTTCAGTTTGTTGAGATGACAGGCCTAGAGTCAGTTTAGCAGTCAGTGATTGCAGTTGCCGTGATCAGAAACAGATTAAAGACCCCTCAGAGCCGCCGGAAATGTTGTATCATTGAACTTTGAAGGCCCTTAGAGTTCCAAATTGGTGATTACATCTTTCTGAAGGTGTCACCAATGAGGGATACCTTGCGCTTCAGCAATGAGGGAAAACTGGAACCAAGGTACGTAAGTCCCTTTGAGATTCTGAAAAGAATCGAGATCCTATCATATCGTCTTGCATTGCCGCCGAGATAGGTGCAAGTGCATGATGTCTTTCACGTGTCGAGGTGAGGACATATGAGCCTGACCCGACCCACGTGCTAAATCTTGAAGAATTAGGCATGGACGACAGGGTGTCGTACATGAAAAGATCGGTTCGGACTGTGAATCAGAAAGATTGGATTTTGTGAACCAAGAAGGTCCCCTTGGTCAAAGTGATTTGACAACACCATGGGACTGAAGAAGCAATCGGGAAAAGTGAGACTCGTGAGACGACAATACCCCCACATATTCGTTTATGGATTTGTAAAGGTTTAAATTTCGATGATAAAATTTTTATTAGATGGGAAGAGTTGCGACATCCCAGATTTTCAATCTTGTTTTCTATTGAATAAATTGGACATTTCATTGACACGCCTATAGGGCTGTTCTCAAAGCTAATCACTCTCGAGATAACTAGACTATCCAGAAAAACCATTAAAAAATTTTAATGCAATAAACTTGAGAATTCGACCAAGAATCGGCTTCTCGACTGTGTCCATCTTTAGAGGTCATTATGGCACAGGTATAAATCGATTTGAGATAAGAGATAGGTTAGTTCGACTGAGATGTGTAGCTAATCGTGGGTGACACCATTAAATTGGAAAATTCTTGTCGACCGGCACTAGATTGATTTCTCTATAGTTTTGGTACCTTGTGTCCGTATTTGAATCCTCGAGATTTTCACGACAACCGAGAGTTGTCAATGGGTCGAGTGGGTTCATTGTGGCTCAAAAAAATCGACCATTAGTCATTTGCACTGAAAATTTTTAAAAGTTACTCGGTAGACTAGGTCACGCTAAAAACGTGCCAAATGGAAATTAACCGCGAATTCGAGTCCGATTTCAGAAATTGAAGATTCTGTCATGTCACAATAAATTCTAGGAGTGTCGATTTAGTCTCAGAAGATTTTTCTGAAACCTGAGACTTTTTGGGAAAAAGTTGGCATAGGACTTTTTTGTGCAGAAAAAGCTGAGGGTCGTTTTTGATAGCAAAATTGGGATGTGAGATGGATCCATTGGTGAGGAAAATTATCGATTTGATAATTGAGGTAGCAATTGAATTTGTAAAGGCCATATGGGATTAAATAGAAAAGGAAATCAAGACCAATTGAAGCCATTTCCTTCAAAATTCGTGTGCCCCCTTCCCCCTAGCCATTTTGGACCATTTGGTATGTCCAAGAAGAAGCCTTGGTGGCTCCTTGAGAACCAAGGAAGCACACTTGGCCTAGGATGAGTCAAAAGGACAAAGACTTGGAAGAAGTTGGCTTGTGGAGCCCTTTGGTTCCCTAGATCTTTTCCCTCTTGCCCTCTCTTCCTCGCTAAGCTGCCGACCAGCCTTGCTTCTCCCATTCTTCTCCATTTTCGAAGCACTAGCAGCAAGAAGGATCGCCGGAAGTAGCCACGTAGCCTCGCCGTCGCATCGGACTGCCGCACTGGACCGCCACACGCCATCCTCGCACACACGTTGCTGCCGTGCCTTACCGCGCCCAGCTCGCCACTCCAACCTCCGTTCATTGCTGTCCAGCCTCTGTTTCTCAGCCCAGCAGGCCGCCGTGAACCCCTCCGGCGCTGTGAGTTCGTGTTGTTGGCCATTTGGTCTTGCCAATTCCTTCACCAGTCTTACTCATCTTGTTTAGCTTTGGTTTCCTTATTTTGCAGCTGCAAATAGAAGGTTTTTGTGTGGATTACCAGCAGGCCTTTAGGCCCGTTTTGGAGGTGTCCCGGGCCTCCAACCCTAGGCCCTCCTTTGAGAAAGTTGGTCCCCGTCACGTCCTCGACAATTTGATCCGATCAAATCTCGAAACAAGTGAGTTTTACTCACTAATCCTTGCTTAGTAGACTACTTATGCTCAAGGGTTATTTAGATTAGCTTAAGTATGGATTAGTGATAAGCTAAGATGGTTAGATTAGCCTTAGAATGGATTAGTGTAACTTAATTTGTGAGATTTGTACAATTGATAATGGATTAGTCGAATCCAATGGAGTTCTTGCAGTTTTGGTTTCTAGACCCTCGTTGTTTGCCATTTTTGTAGATCGAAATGGGTTGCGAATTTGAGGTTGATGTCTTCTTGAGAAACGTTTTCGACATCCTCAGCTAAGACACATTTTTCTCAAGATTTTTGGGGACTTAAAAGAAGGAGATATCAGCTCTGTCATTTTCATATAGAACCTCAGTTTTTGCTAGAATTGGTGACCTTTTAAGATTCTATGGGTTTTTATCAACTCTTAGGGTTCTAATTTCAAAATTATTTATTCACAAAGGTTGTTTGTCATATCTTCTAGTTTAACATAGTTAAATTTCAGATCAAATGGACATGTTTTTTTTTTTTTTTTTTTATCTCGAACCAAACTGATTTCGGAAAATAGGCTTTCTGGAAACAGACCCGGTTTTGGTGCTGGAATGAGCGATTTACTGGGCTGAATCTAGAAGGATCTGGGTTAAGGTGTCTGCATGAAAAAAAAAAATTTATGTGTCTATTACAATATATAAAAATTTGAGAATTATCCGAACTCGGTTGATTAGATTTCTGGATTTAAACTTACAGACGTGCAAATGGGCCTATTCTGCCGATTAGGGCTGGTTGTGAATTTGTGGTGATTCTTGAGGCTTTGATTGCTGAGAATTGCACCTCTAATATATGGTTGGTTTATGGCAAGCTCTAGAATTTATCTGGAGTAGTTCGGCAATTTTCCGGATCCGTTTTGGCTTCCAATTAAGCATTACGGGCCTAAATTGGATTTATTGCATTTATTTAATATTTTTCATAATTATTCAATTAATTATTTATTTTCCAGAAATTAGGCTGGGGGACAACGATCGAAATTTTATGCTAATTGTAATGATGTGATCTGTTTTTTTTATTTGAGCCTTAAATTGTACTGAATTGAATTAATGATGATTGTTGGAATTTATTCCTAAATTAATTAATTTTGGTAATTAATGGGAGAATTACCAGGCGTCGGTTTACAGCGCCAAAAATAAGTAATGGGCTGTTGAAACTGATGGGATGTTTAAAAAGGTGAAATTATTATATTTTGGCTAAGGCCAATCATGTACCCACACACGGTTATTTTATCAAGAATGATAAAAAGATGGTAAATTGATTTGAATGATTGAGTGTGGTGTACTATATCGACCTACAGGCGATATGTTAGCTTAGATTGCGAGCAGTACACCGGTATACTATATCATCCTACGGGCTCTGATATGGCAGCTTAACAGAGAGCAGTATACCTTATCAATTTATATTGAATATGTCGGTATACTATATCATCCTATGGGCTCTGATATCGCAGTTGAGCAGAGAGCAGTATACCTTATTAGTTTATATTGAATATGTCGGTATACTATATCATCCTACGGGCTCTGATATGGCGGCTTAGCAGAGAGCAGTATACCATATTAGCTTAGATTGAGCACTGTCGGTATACTATATCAGCCTAAGGGCGATATGGCAGCTTAGCAGAGAGCAGTATACCCAAGCATCTCAGAAGCGAGCTATACTATATAATTATCAGCTTAGCAGTGAGCAGTCCTCATATCGCGGACTTAATAGATAGTATGAGATGAGCTGACCAAGAAAAGGTCGTGGTGACATGTAATCGACTAGGTCGATTGATCAATGATTTGATCTGTTGTAGTGACTTGATGGATTTGGGTGCCTATTCGAACTATGCTGATGTACAGGTGGGATTTGAGGCCAAGGTAAGCCCTCTTACCTGTGTTGTGCTTAGGCAGCCCTTATGGCATATTGGTTTCCTAATTGGGTCTTAAGGAGTAGAACTTGCTGAGACATTGTCTCACTGGTTATTGAATAACCATTTTCAGGTCCTTAGGTGGTGTTGGTGGAGGGAAGGTGGAGATCGAAGATTAGCGAACATGTCTGACCAGAGGGTCATAGGACAGTTCCTTTTTATTAAGCTGATAGTTTTGTAAACAACCTGACAGTATATATGTACCTATTTGTTTATAAATAGGATTGTGTTGGTGTTGAAATTTGCGGCCCTACTTTCCTATCCATGTTTTATTGTCTGGGCATTTTATATCAGCTTCCACATGCGTATAATAAAATGAAAGGGTCAGCGATGTGTCCTGTGACGTCTCTATAAATCGACCAGGTAAGGGATGGGTGCGTGCGCGAGGATTGGGGCGTGACAACTTCTATTTGAAATTGATTTGTAGGTTAAAAATTCAAATTGTAAGTTGTGAATTGGTGGGCTTGGGAGAGCTCACGCTAAGCTTAATACTTAGCGAGCCATTAGCCTCCGCTTGTGCCTGCGAGTAAGGAGCCGAAAAGGGAGTTCGCGATAGCATGGTGACTCCACTAGGGAAATTTTTTTTGTGGACTGAGGCATTTTTATCTTATTTAAATGCTTTGCTAACTTGGTTTTTTTTTTTTTTTTTGCAGGTTAGTAGCTTAAAGATCAATTTAATTTTGTTAAAATAAAATGTTTTATGATTATAAACTGCTACGCATGTTTTAATGTTTTAGCACTACATGTGGCACACATAACCTGGCCACCATAGGATGTTTAAGGATAGTGTTAAGAAAGATACAGCCTTGAACGCGAGTCTGCGATGTAGAGGTTGTCTTTCTTTTCTTAAATTTCTTTAGGTAGAGCCGAGGTTAAGAGGGTATGATGCCAACGCAAGATTGCAAAGGGCAGACACCATCTTAATTTCTCTAAACCTTCTCAGTTAGACATCAAGCCACACGTATCATGTGCATGTCTATGTACTTGCCATTTTCTTTAAAAGTGAAGTGATTTCTTTACCCTTTTTACTCAGTCTATTTACTTTATTGGCCCATGGCAATTTAGGTCAGTCTTTTAAGTCTCGGTTTATATGCGATGGGAAGAGACGATATCCTGTTCATTCCCGCTCCCAAAGCAGAGCTATTTAGATGGTGGGGTCAATTGGACCAACTTGCCTAAAAGCACGAAAAGGCCAAAATCGGTCATCTCTTGTCGTTGTACCAAATCCACGTTCTTCCCGAAGTCTTACAGGCAATAGCACATTTTTGGTGTCTTAGGACATCCACTTTTGTATTTGGTAGATTTGAACTAACCCCAACTTTGGAAGAATACAGCATCACTATTAGAATGCCCCACGGGGGTAAGCTTGTCAAGTTACCAACAGGCATCGACCCATTGCATGGGTTAGCGGACTTTTAAGAGCTAAAATTCATGTTATAAGGGAAATTTTTGAAGCCAACCATAATACCTACCCATTACCGTTTTTGATTGACTGCTTTGAAAATCAATCAATAATAAAAAAAAAAAGTGAGATTTTCCTCTTAGCCTTTTTCGGGTTCATCATTTTTCCTCATAAAAAGGATGGCATAAGTCCCTCTATGGCAGGGGTGGTTGATCAGGTCTCAAGGAGGCAAAATTATGTTAATATTATTTTAGCCGAAACATTCTCGTCCCTTAATCGTTTTAAAGAAAACATGGAAAAAATCATGCAGGCCTCTTCGGAAATTTTACTAGCCTAGTTCTTTCCCCACTTAAACAAATTTGGATGTCACATTGTCGTGACCAAATTTTCGGGTGAACCACCTAAGATTTGGCTAATGGATTACTAAGCCTAAACTTAGCCCAGGCTCTTCAAAGCCCATACCAATTTGCGACTTAGGTTCAAATATTTAGCATGCAAAAGATTATTAGTTAGGAGTTGCCACTAATCAGTTTACGGTAGGTCGATTAGACACTTATGTAAAATAATGGGATAATTATTTTACTTCTACAAACTAGAGACTTTGGGTACAAGAACTTGGTTACAGTAGACTTTTCTAATGCCTTTTCAGTACATGTCTCTTTTTATTTCGAAAAAATGTTTTGCAAGCAGCTTAAATTAATTTTAATTCATCTCCCTAACATGTGAGGTGACCATGCGGGTGCACAAACCATCAATTTAACACCCAAATAAAGCAGTGAATAAATTGCAAGACTTACCTCATGGCAACGAAAGCATCTGCAATGTTAGATCATAATTCACATCAACAATCCTAGATATGATCTCTAATCAACACGCAATCACCTAATTTTTGTTTTCGCTTATTTAATGAGAATCATGCTTTATATAATGCATGCTATTAATCTAACATGAAATGATATGACATAACCATATGACCTAAACTATATGACGCAAGTGCGATATTTTTGTATTTTCTTAATAAGCATGCAATCTATCCTAGAGAATAAATTAATTTATTCTAAGACACTTTTTTTTTTGTTTTTTTTTCATGAAATTCGAAATTAAAATCATCCAATAATTAAATGTGTAATCTAAATTAACCAAACGACCTAATTCTAATGATGGGCAATTTTCCAATTAAATGAACCTAGCAACAAACACTAAATGACGTGCATTTCATGAACCTAATTCTATACGACATGTGCATGATTTTTCTTTTATTTTTTTTATAAAAATTCATAATTAAAAGTGCTAAAATATAAAAATCTAACTAAAGTAAGATATTATCTATTTTTAATTAGGAATAGACTAATTTGAATACTATCTTAACTTAGAAAATTATCTCGTCATGCAAGATATTATTTAACCTAGATACCATCTGAACATGCTTTTTAAAAAAATAACTATCCTATCATGCAATTTTATCTAGGAAAATCAATTTTAATCTACATGAAATGCAAATGCAATTTTTGTATTTTTGGGATAAATGAAACAATTAAAAGATAAGCACCAAATCATTCACGGTCATCAAAGATATTATCCATCATTTAAATTTGGAAGCGATATCTAATCAAACCAGATTATTTTGCTAATAAAATCAATAAATTGATCTTAGGCCTTAAAGATCAAGATATCAATTTTATTCCCACGTGATTAATTATTCCATCTAAAGCCTTATAGAAGGAATAAAAAAAAAATCATGTGCGGTTGCGAATTTAGGAGGTGCATCGGGAATTTCAATTATGCATCAAGAAATATTTCAAATAAAGAAAACAAAATATAGAAAAAATAAAATAAGATAAAACAAATCTAGCTAATAAAATAAAATAAATCTACCTAATTTGATTTTTTTCCAAATCCGGCTTAACGAACGGTGCCTTGTGGATCATGATGGAGAGTCCGTTCACAGCTGGAGTGGTATGGGCGTTGGCTTTGACAATTGGCTGTTCATGGGCTTGAGAGTGCATTGGCGTTCGGAGCTTCGGCGAGGGGCAGCAGATGCGTGGCGTTAGCTGCAACAAGTGGACCAGCAGGTAAGGGAATCCGGAATAGAGGCAGCAACGGTGGTGTTCAGATGGAAGGTAGCTCGGCGGTAGGCTCGAGTGGGCTGGCGGTGCTGTAGCAAAGTGTGGAGGCGCGGCGAAGCAAAGGCGGAGGTGTGGCAGCCGCTCGGGATCGGCTGGCATCGGGGACAGCGGCATAAGGTGTCGCGACGAGGGGACGGAGCGCTGCAGCGACGACAGTGGATGCAAGAGTGTGGAGCGGTAGTGGAGGTGAGCTGTGGAGGTGTGGTTGTCAGGCGTCAAGTGCAGTCGTCACTACTAGGCTTCGGGGACAGGCGGAGCCACGAGATCGCGGCCGATGGAGGGTTTCGGCGGCAGGCGGGACGATGGCTATCTCGGGCGAGCTGGCGGAGTGGTCACTGGGGTGCGTGCGCAACGGTATGAGTGCAGCGGTCGGCATAGCTGCTCGCGAGCACAAGCCGGTGGCGGGTGAAGACGCTCGAAGAAGAAGAACAGTAAGTCTTCTTTTTTTTTTTTCTTTTTTCTTCTTTTCTTCCTGCCGCACGTCACTTTTCCCTGCTGCTGTACTCCTCTCTATTCTGCTCTCTTCTCATCATAAGACCTTTTCCTTTTTCCCTCAAAAAAGAACACAAAAGGAAAGTTTTTTTTTTTTATTTGTGTTGTGTTTTCTTCTTTGACCTAGAAATCGAGAAAAAGCCCCCAAAACCCTATGCAAACAACCCTTTTATAGGGCAAGGATTAGGGTTTTATTTTCTTCTTGAAATCAATATCCAGGAAGATTTTTTTTCCCGAACGCAATATTTCCATTTATTTTCCACATCTCTTCTAGATTTTTTTTGCAAAACAAAATATTCTCCACTGATTTTCAAAATTACAATAGGAGTTTTCTCAAATTTGAAATCTCGCAAAGATGAGTTTGTAATATCTCCTCGAGGATACGGGCTTGGGCCAATTTGCTCTCTTCGTGGACTTAGTCCGACTCGCCAAATTAAAGTTAAGAACTATCAAACCAAACCCATCCGTCATCGGTCCAATGCAAATGCAATAATAATAAATAAATGCATTTAAAATTATATGCTATGCATTCTAATATATTTTCAGGGATAAAATTAATCCCTAATTTTTATGCAATAAATAAATAACTGGGTCGTCAAAATTTAGGTGTCAACATACATGCAATTGCCTGAGATAAATGATATCGAAAATCCACTATAGAGATTTGTGATTCTAAGACTAAACATCCCCAACCAAAGCTGCTTTAACTAAATAAATTCCCTAGGAGATGCCGCTCTTGAGGCATTTTTGTGGTGTGCTTGTTGGTTCCATGGAAAGAGAGCCCGCCTTACCAACAAATGTTGCAATCCATTTCCATTGCTCGGCCTCACCGACGCCACTATCTATTACCCATATAGGGTGGCACGTCAGCATGGAGTCCTTCAGGAGATCCCACCGTCTCTCAAGACAAAGATCTCTCCAATCCTTTTCACCCATTAGAGTAGTGATTACACATTTGAGATTCACATTATCGAAGATTACATGAAGCAAATGCCATCGCAAAAGGATTGTATTGCCCGAAGGGCTCAAAGAATAGGAAAAGGCCCATCATGCCTCTAAATCACACATCCACAACCACCAGATCCCGACAAGACTGTGACCATTGGTCTCTAAACTAGCTACCAAAATCAGTCAATAGGAGCAAATTGAGCATCTGCGAAGGGTCTTGGGAATTAGTTAGGTACATGTCTCGAAGCCAATCTAAGAAAGCAAACAGCTTCACAAGACCAAGGCTCCCCGCCACATATAAAATAGTAGTCGCATGCCCACAACGTCAATGTTTAGAAATTTTGTCTTGTTCCTAGTCCAATCATTTAGAGACTTTGTTTAATGTTTAATGTTTAATATTTTGTTCTATTATTTCAATTCCAAAATTAGATGTTAGAAATGTCATGTCTACGAAATCTTCTTCTGATAAATAAAATCAGCTAGACCATTGCCATGGATCAATCTTCATTTACTCCCATGTTCATTCATCTCTTTTGCAATGCTAGGTGATTATGAATCGCCAACCACCAGTCACCCGTGCATAGCCTCAAGCAATAGTGGCCAATTAGAGTGATGTACAAAATCGTCTCGCTAATATTGAAAATGGCATGGGGCTTCGACAACTCTTGAGGCAAATGGAGTCCACTCAAACCAAGCTCAACCCCGTGGCCGCTCTATTATAGGAAAACACACTCATGACACATGCAAACTTGCCAAAGGATGACTTAGAAGACAGTCACTTTGCGAGGATCATGAAGAAGCTAAGCCAATTGCAAGATCAAAATCCCATTGATCTATTTAGTTATGCCGCTGTTAATATTCCAGAAGAGCTCAAAGTGCCTGAATGCGAGTGGTACACCAATGCCTCTTACCTAGAGGCCTATTTGCAAGTCTACCTAGTCCAAAGGATGATTTGACCATACCAATCAAATCTAACTGGTCCCGCCTTACGATGGTACATGGTAAGGAACATTAGTCTTCTTAAGACTTAAGAGGAATTGACTAATACTTTCTGCAAAGAATATAATGTCGACATCGACATCGACATTACCCTACCTTACGAAGAGCCGATAGCCATGGAGATAAAAGATAATGAGTTCTTAAAGGCACATGCCACATTGGGGAAGAGGCCGACCATCCAGTTTGACCCGCAACCAACAAAAGAAAGATCGATGACAGAAAATATCAATGTAGCCTTGCATGAGGAATGAACCACCAAGCAATATTCTATTACTGAGAAGCTTCCCATTGAGAAAGGTAAGGAGCCAATGGAAGAGGTCATCATTATAAAGCCTATTCAGATTCGAAGCATGGCAATACAACTTTCCAAGCTTACTACAAGAGCTAGGGTCCAAAGAGTGTTGACCCCCATCAACCTAAGGAGTGGAACTCCACCACCTCCCAGTCCTTTTGACATGCTTAAGCTAGCGAAGTAAAGGGCTTTGCTCAAAAGGTGTTAAGAAAGGAAAGCTCAAGCAATCCAAGGCAACATCTGCCACTGAACATAGGCAAAATCTAATAGCCAATGAGCCACCACGCCAAGGCTTCAAACATTGCCCATGGTATAGTCTTATGGAGAGCTACCAGTATTTTATAGATGAGGTCGGCTATACATCAAACAACTGCCTCCCACCCACGCACAGGGTCCAAAGCTTGTTGGATGGGGGAACGTTTACCCTTTAGGGCTTATCTCCTAATGGGCCGCTAAATTTGTCATCTGACTATGAGGATGACGTAAACACCTCATCCTCGGTTGGAAATTTCGACCTCGAAGAAAGCAATGAAATGATCTCGAAAGATTCGAGCTCCCTGAAGTAGCAGAATTCACCACCGCAATGAATGGAATGTTGATGCAATGGGAGGATCAGTTACTTAACCAAGACACGACGAGTCTATCTTGCCTCCATAGGATTGCGATTTCTAGAAAAATGGGAGTACCTAATCTTTGTAAATATAACGGCATGACTTACCGCAAAACCCACTTGCAATATTTTTAGGCTGAAATAAGTCGACACTGCATCTAAGCGCCAGTCATGACTCAGGTCTTCCAAGAGAGTCTCATGAGGCCGGCATTGCAATGGTTTTTCATGGTATGATCTACCTCATGAGGGATTGGAATGAGCTGTCTTCCATGTTCCTATATCAATACCAAACCAAGATAGGAACTATATTGCCTGTCGCATTAAAAGAAGATCGATAGAAGATTTTCGAGCATATGCAGAAAGGTAGGAGGCTTTTGTGATGCAAATCATTCTTCAGCTTGCCGAGGAAGAAATGATGAAGTTATTCATAAAAGCCTTGCCCCGTAAGCATCGCTCTTGGTTGCATGGAATGTGCTTTCGTAACTTCAACAAAGTGGTCCTCTCATGCGAATACTTCAAGTCTACTAAGGGTGAAGAACTCAAAGGAACTTGATTCTAGGGCCAACATCGTCAACTATCAAGATGCTCCCTTTCATAGGAGTTTTCATGGGTTTCAATTATTTTTATAATCTCCCTTTTTCTATCCTATCTAGTATGATACTATCGTATTTTTCATTCCAATAATATAATGCGTTTTCACTCAGTGAATGTACAGTTCCGATATTTCACTTTGAGAGTATGAGGAGGTATCTCAAAATATATTAGAAAAGAAAATATCATCCAAGGAGAATCCTGATGGCTGAGCTTCCTCATACTTCCACACCAAAAAAAAAAAAAAAAATCTTTTTGAAAACAAAAAAGTATTTCATTACCAAAACGGTTTCCAAAGCAAATGTCAGATGTAACCTTATTTGTTTTTCCGACTTACTTACTTCATGTCTCAGAACATCATCCCCTTGACTTAGCATGACAGGGGGCATTTTAAACTAACACATCACGTGAACTCATTGGATTCAAGAACACTCCTTCAAGAAAGTAGGGGCAAACAAAAAAGATCACCCCATTAAAAAAACAAAACAAAACAAAAGATGCATCTTGTTCCCTGAACATAATTTTGATAATGACACTCTCTCTCTTTTCCACTTACAGGGAACGAAAGATAGGACATAATAGGCACGACCACAGGGTTGAACTCAAAGCATGTGGATCGTAATAACTTAAGGGGAAGCAACTTGGGAATCTTCCTCCACGCTACTCTTGGCCTCCCTTATTTTCCGAGCTGTCCCTAGAGCCCTGTGCCTCCATCTCACATTGCACAACTTTGCCTTAAGTTTGAGTGGTGTCTCATTCGCATGGCATACCCCGAAAGGTCATACATTGCAGTTCCATTAATGGGACGTTTAGTTTTGGCTAGCCAAGAGGCACAAAGAAGGAATTCCTTCCTTTCCTTTGAATTAGCTACTGTCAACAAGGAAGAAATCCAAATAGTTGAGACGATATCTAGCCCTTTTATTCCAAAAGACTTTGGAATTTGGAGACCTCACTTTCTAGTCTAGACACGTGCTTTGCCAAGAAGCGATTGCCATCAAAAGATTGGAGATTTTGATTGTCCATCTCGGATTCCATGGAAGCTTGAGGTACATGACTTTGTCAATACTACTGATCAAATGCAATAGAAAAAAACTCCATCGAAGGAAGGCGGATCAATGACCATCGGCCGTGCATACATGGCTATAATGAGAAAGGCCAATAAAAAAGGATGCTAAACTATGACAAGACAAAGTAGCTATCACCGACATTCGAGATATTTCAAATACAAACTTTGAGGAATGGTAATTTGGTATCGTTTCCAATATCCCCCTTTTTTTAATTCTCTTTTCATATAATTTCCATGTTTGATAGGAAGCATCGAGATTCGAAGAACAAGCTTAATGGGTTAATTTGAGCAAATCGATACTGGCCAAGTAAACATATGGGAGTGACTCGTATTGAATTCACCTAACCTAATGGGAAAAGACAGGTCATCCTAGAGCCAGTTCAGTTAAATGAAAAAAGAGGCGCCCCACGAACACTACCAGAGCCTTGGCCTAGTGGTATAAGGGATGAAGCGGTCCAAGAATGACTGGGGTTCGATCCCCGGAAAGGCAACAATGTTGCCATATTTAAAAAAACTAATAATTCTTTTTTCTTCTCTTGGTTCTGTAAAGATAGGAGAGTACTTGACCTAACGAAACTAAAAGTGCAGGATTTCATATCCTCCTTATACTTTAGGACTTTAGGTTTATTTAATCATTTGCAAACCAACGAAGGGTAATATTGTATCGCTCCCATTTTTTTCAACTCCTGAGAGAGTTCATACATTGACACATTCCCTCCTATCCGTTGTAGGATCACCTAACCATTAAAGGTGCATACAACAAACCAAGGAGAGGAATGTCAAACTTTGATAAACTCTTCCAAGTGAAATGGCGTCCCAAGTATTGCCAAAGCAGATCCTAGGAAGCTTTTGCGCCTTAATTTGCATTTGCTTTTGCCTTACTTAGGCCATGCATGACAAAATTATATTTCTCTATTTCTCTGTGTTTTTGTTCTTCGGAACAAGTTTGGGACAAAAATCAATATGGTAATGCAATTTCATTTTTCTATTTCTGGAATAGATTTTTATTCCAGAAATAGATTTGGAGCAAAAATCAGAAACTAAAAATTTTAGCTTTTCTATTTCTGGAACAGAAATGAGAAATCAAAACTTTCCTCTTCATTCATTCTCATCACCGCCCGTCGTCCACTTGTTGCTCATGGGACACCGAACACCTGCCGACAACCGCTGGTCGCTCGCCATCGGCCATCCTCCGCTGGCCATCGGACTCCGGCCGTCCACCATCGACTACCAACCGCCGATTACTGGACTCCAATCGTTGGCCATTGGCCACCGATCGTCGACCGCTCGTCGCCAACCGCCAATAGCTCATCGCTAACTGCTGGATGCTGGAGGTCCACCGTTGACCACCGAAAGTCCCTCATCGACCACCGCCGCTCGCCACCGAATGCTGGATGCCGGCTGCCCGTTGCTGAACATTGGCCACCGATCGCCGGGACGCCGGACTCCGATCGCCCGCACCGAACGTCGAATTCCGATCGCCAAACATTAGACTCCGCCGGATGTTGAACGTCAAACTCCAGACTCTGACCACCTGCCGAACGTTGGCCGTCAATTGCCGAACATCGAACTCTAGACGCCAGACGCCAGACGCCTGTCGTCGATCGCCGAACGTCGGACTATGGCGCCGAACGCCAGCCATCATCCCTCTTAGACATAGAAATTTTATTCTATTATCAAACGAATTTTTATTCCAGAAATAGAAATTTTGAATTATTATCAAACGCGTTTCTTTACTTAGAAACTTGTCCATGGAATAGAAATTGAGAAATCAATTTATGGCAAGAAATTTTGTCATGCGCGCCCCTAGTAATTTATTTTCTCTTGTGCAAATACAATAGAAGATGTGTCCGTCAAATCAATGATCAGATTTCTAACCTTGACTGATCATTCGTGTGTCGTTTCCTCTTTATATAAGGGCAATCCATGAACATACATTTGTGAATAACCCCTTTGATGAAATGTATTTGTAGATACAATTTTATCAAATAAATACCTTCAATGCTATTGATAAAGTTCCTTAAGTAGGATAAATTGTTTGTGCTAGGATTATAGAGTCCATCACACTTAAAATGCTCCATGCCTTTTCAAAAATGAGTTGTGCATGATGATTTTGTCTATCTAAGTCACTAATTCCACCAAGGATTATCAAAATAGACAGCTTAATGAATAATGTGGTGTTGATCAAGCATGCTAAATGAGGTGCGTCAAGATGATGAAAGGCAAGCCATATCCTACACACAGTCCTCTATTTCTACACATGTAAGGTGAGTGTAGGAAGTTATGTGTCCACAAGATAAAGAGTTCTCTCACAAATGGTACAACGACCAAAGTGATGAGAGGCATTTCATTTCTCTACCTTAAGCACCACAAATTATCCATTGCTTACCCCCTTGGAGCTCTATAAACTTGTGAAGATTTTTTTTCATATTATCCCTATCAAGAATCACCCCACACTAGAGCAAATCGGAGGTGAGGTGGCATCATAAGGTGAGAAAGTAGATAGAAATTTTCTTGTTCATACTTGTATCAATTTGGGTGTCTTTATCACATATAAACACTTATGATAATTTAAGTGCCCTAGAAAGATGAAGAGCAATTTTTTCTCTATCCTATGCAATTGTATCTGTTGTACAGCCCATTGAGTCTATAATGAACCTAGCTGATAATCACCCTATATTGGGGCAAAGCAGAAGTCACTGTTCAAGCAACATGATCCGAAGTGCCAATTAAAGATGAAGACTGCACGATTTTGATAGCAATAATTTGTTTAAACTTGTCTAGGCTAGTCCGAAAATAACAAAGAAAAATAAAAATTAGGGGCATGAAACAAGCAGTGTGCCTGTTAAAAGTAAGGTCAATGCCTACAAATGTGAAAATTGGATAAAAAAACTAGGGATGTGAAAAAGTAGTGTGTCTGTCGAAAGCAAGGTTAACACCCTCAAGCAAAAATGATGCTTAAGCAAAATTGCTATCCAATGAAGCCTCCACGAAGATAATCCCCAAAGTGAGAAAGACCAGTAACAACGCTAAGATAATTACCAATTCTCACCCTTTTACACATTTTTGAATCCCTTCGTTTCTTAACCCATGAATCGAGCCTACGTTGTGGCCCTTTGTAAAAGTCTCTTCAGACTAGGGCACTTCAATTAACGTAGGACTTCATATGTTTATAAGCGTCGGTCAAAGAAGTACGAGCAAGATTATTTCTTTCTTTTTTTGTAGGGTTCTTAACTTGTAAACTTGGAGATAATTGTGTTGCATTTCTTTCATAAGTCTTGACCTTGATGGTCTCTTTGATAAGTCATTGACCAAACCTACATTACGGTCCCGACAAAGACCTTTCAGATTGTAAAGTCGTACTACTTGCAAGAATACTCGGACCCTTACCAAGATGATAATAGTGAGAAGATGTGTTTCTTGTAAATCCTGCATTAATGATCAATATAAAACAATTTTTTCAATGAGAGTGAGTGAAAAGTCTTTTCAGGCTAAAAGTCCCTCATCTAGCATGCTCAAGATGTCCACATTCTGAATGAAGATTGTCTTTCTAAATTTTCCCTAAAGGAACTTTGGTGATGCAAAACTGACAAAATCGTCATGCACGAACCCCATTTGAACTCATGAATTTACAACAGGTTTGCATATTGCATGAGACATCCTTTTAGAAATCAAAAATATCATCAAGTAAGCATATCTCTACCTTTATTTCCAAAAAAACCTTGTATCTGACCAAGTGTTTTATTGTCTTTAAGTACCGACCACTGTCCAAATGCTCTCTCTTATCAACGATCGACCTATTCGAGTTGCCCTCAGAATATAGATACTGGCAACTACCCAAGTATCCTATTGTCTTCAAGTATCTTTCGCTGTCTAGGTACTTCCCTTTATTGACACTCGACCTACATAAGTTGTCCCCAAATTTCAACTTTGGATACTTGTAGCTGTGTAAGTATTCCATTGCTTCGGGTACCTGCCACTGTCTAGATAAGCCTCCTGCTACATCTAAAATACTAATTACTAGGAGGTGGGAGACCTTCACGAATATATGAGGTACGTCATCGACATTCTATTTATTAGGAGATAGGATACCTTCACCATACACCAAGAAATGGGACATCTCCACGAATGTTTGAGGAGGTGAAAGGCCTTCAAAATACCTGAAGGAATCTATGCGGCATGCTTTCGTAGCCTGGAGTCCTCTCACATCGACCCGGCGTGCTTCCGTAACCCAAAGTCTCCCTACGTCGGCCTGGCGTGCTTCCATAGCCCAGAGTCCCCTTACATCGATTCGGTGTGCTTCCATAACCTGGAGTCCCACAACATCGATCGGGCGTGCTTCTGTAGCCTGATGTCCCCTTACATCGACCGAGTGTACCTCAGTAGCCCGAAGTCCCTCTACATCGGCCCAGCATGCTTCTATAGCCCGGAGTCCCCTTGCATCGACCCGACGTATTTCCATAGCTCGGAGTCCCCCTACATGGACTCGACATGCTTCCATATCCTGGTGTCCCCCTTCATTGTCCTAGCGTGCTTCCATAACCTCGAGTCCCCTTACATCGGCTTAACGTGCTTTCGTATCCCAGTGTCCCCTTTCATTGACTTGGTGTGCTTTCGTTACTCCAAGTTCCCCTACATTGGCTTGGCGTGCTTCCGTAGCTCAGCATCCCCCTTCATCGATCCAGCGTGCTTTTGTAGCTTGGAGTCTCCCTATATCGGCTCGACGTGCTTCCATAACCCAGTGTCCCTTTTCATCGACCCAACATGCTTTCATAGCCTAGAGTCCTCTTACATCGGCACAACATGCTTCTGTAACTCGGTGTCCCACTACATTAACTTGGACCCAACATACTTCCGTAGCTCGGAGTCCCCTTTCATCGACCTGGCGTGCTTTTGTAACCTGGAGTCCCCCCTTATTGACTCAACATGCTTCCATAGCTCGGTGTCCTCCTACATCGACCTGGCGTGCTTCCGTAGCCCGGAGTCCCTCCTTCATCGACTCGACGTGCTTCATGTAAACCAATGTTCCCCTCATCGACCCAGCGTGCTTCCGTAGCCCGATTTCCCCTACATCGACTCGGCGTCCCCTTATACCGACCCGACTTGCTTCCATAGCTCGGTGTCCCCCTATATCGACCCGATGTGCTTCCGTAACCCAGTGTCCCCCTTCATCGACTTGGTGTGCTTATGTAGCCTGAAGTCCCCCTTCATCGACTTGGCGTGCTTTTGAAGCCCAAGGTCCCCTTACGTTAACCCAGCGTGTTTTCATAGCCTTGAATCCACCTTCATCGACCCGCCATGCTTATATATCCCAGAGTCTCCCTTTATCGACCCGGCGTGCTTATGCAGCTTGGAGTCCCCCTTCGTTGACCCGGCGTGCTTCCATAGCTTAGAGTCCCATTTCGTCGAACTGACGTGCTATGATAGTCCGGAGTCCCTATTTACCAACACAGCATGCTTTTGTAGTCTGAAGTTAGGTAAGCAACTTGTTGCTCTAGCACACGACCGAAGAAATGTTCGGGTCCCGAAAAAGCAATCCCCCATCAAGGCAATCGAAAAAAGGTTTGAATCCTAGATAAACAATTTATTGCTCTAATAGGTAATCGAAAAATGGTTTAGGCCCTGGAAAAGCAGCTTGATGATACCTTGATACTTGCCAAAAAACTTGGGCTCACACCTCGCATCACTCATTCCTAGTAAGTAATTATAGGTATCTTCTTATCCGTCTTAATAACTATTATATTAATTACCCTTTTTGCATAGGACACATGGTCCCAAATAAGATTTAACCATTGCATATGCATGAATACAATTTAGGTGTCGGTTCATCTTTGAATGCAAGCTTTGCAAGCTCACCTTCAAAGAGGGGTAGTAATTGACACATAAATTTAGGCTAAGTGTTTATGATAAAAATTGTACAGAAAATTAGGGACCAATTGGCCTTGACAAAAATAATTTTCGCATCACCTGGATCTTAGTTTTTATTTGCATCAATTAAGTTTTATTTCATATTATATTTTCCTTCTTTTACCCTATTTTCGATTAAATCAATTATACTTTAAAGAAAAAAGAAAAGGCCCACGTGGGCTGGGCTTTCACGTCCAGCCCCTTCTTCTTCTTCTTCCCCCACACGAACCGAAAGCCCATTCCTTTTTTCTTCTTCTTTGGCCTGACCCCTCATTCTTTCTTCTTCCTCCTTCCCACTCGGCCCCTACAAATCACGCAGGGCAATGACAACGCGTGCGAGGACGGCCTACGGCAGAGAGAAGAGAGTAGGCCAACGATGGAGAAGACGTCTCACGGATGCCTTTAATGTGTGCCTTCAATGCTGAGATAAGACGCTGGTTCAGTCAAGGGGGAGGTCGGTCGGCACGCCAAGGATCGGCGGTCTAAGCCTACGTCAACTGACCCCCTTAGATTATAAATAGGGCATTGGGCGGAGGCCAAAGGGGACGGAAGTAGCGAGCTCAAGGATTTCCCCTGAGAGACATCAAGAGAGGCCCGAGAGCAAGTGAGATTTGTGAGAGAGAGTTCATATTTGGAGAGCTTGTGGGCGGAGGTAGAGGAGGAGAAAGAAATCAAGATCTAGGGAGGAGGTCGAGAAGAGACACAGATGAAGGCAGCGAGCTCAAAGGACCCCCCAAGAGACATCTGACGCATCCTGAGAGTGAGCAAGCCGAAGAACAGAGAGAATTACCTAGAAAGATATATATGGGAGATAAAGAGCTAAGATAAAGTGAGTAAGCCTCAGCCGATGGTACGGCCGTGATGACCTCTCTCCAAGGAGCTCCAGCTGACGTCGTCAAGCCAAACTGTGAGCCCTCGGCCTTGTTTTTGCCCTGTTTTGGGCGCGTTGGGGCAGAGCTCGCGACCGTCAAGCTAACGTGAACTCCAGCCCCCTAATCTATCATTCAGTTTGCTGCTATGTGTGTTCGTCCATCAAGAGTCCCGATCTTCGGTTTGGGTTTGAGTTGAGCTGAAAAACCCTCAACTCCATAACATACACCACCTATTCAGCACAATGCCTCAACGAGACCAAGTTTTCATGCCCTCGCTTCTGGCCAAAATCGAGCGTCCTTGGGTTGATTCACATTGTTGAGATAATGTTGTTGTGTTTGTCGATTTGGGCATCAGTCGTTTGGGTCGTTTCGTAGAGTCCCCATCATCACCGTTGTTTTTCTTTTTGTTGTTTCTTGCTCATTTGCAGGAGAGGGGACCATCGGTCGACGATGTTGTGGCTATCCGAGACAAAGGCCTAGGCTAAGGTGATGCTCAGAGATGCCACCCGCCAGACAATAAACAAGCGACGCCACTTTGCTGGGGCCGTTTCTGTCACAACAAGAGTAGTCAAGGGCAAGGAGCAGAAGTCCCGCGGGCGAGTTGGGTCGGTCGGGCACTGGTCCAAGTTTAGCCTGACTCGCGAGTTTGGGCGACTCGAACGGCTTGAGCGTGATTAACCGATTATGGTATTTTGTATGTGCAGCTGGAATTTTTGAGGTTCTTCAATCCGGGCATCTAAGGCGTGCTTTTTTTTTTTTTTTTTTTTTGGTCGAAAATCTAAGGCGTGCTTGAAAAGAAGAAAATAGGAATAGAGTATGGGCTAGTTTAAAAAAAAAGGGGAAAGAAGATAAAATCGGCTCCCTTTTTGTCTAAGCGGCTAATGAGATACTCAAAATACAGAAATAAATCTCATTTCTGCTGTTGGTATGGGAACGTGCAGAGAAAAGAGAGGACAAGAGAGAAAAGGAGAGTGATAAAAAGAAAGGAAAATCAAAATGGGAATAAAAGAAAGTGAAAAGAAAACATAAGAGGGGCCCTCAACTCTTAACCTCCGAAGGTACGACCTGGGTTAGTTGGGCCTGATCCGAATCAGGCTTCACTTGCCCGAGTCAACTTTTGTTTTCTTGTTTCTAATTTTTTAAGAAAAAATTAAAAAAAACATTTTCTAAAAAATCAGAAAAATTCTAAAAGATGGTTTTTGTTCTCCACAAATGCATGGAAAATCCTTGAAAATCCAAAAAAGACTTAGACTTTAAACAAGATTAGGTACCAAATTGGCATTAATGATCAACTAGTGTGATCAAGTCCTCGATCCTAAATTCTCTAGTTGTGCAAGAGTGAAACATTTCTCCGAATATTGCACTTGGGTTTCTAATTGACCCACCCCAAATCAATTAGTAGCGACTCCTATTTGAAATTGATTTGTAGTGTGACATCCTCGTTCCGACCCAATTTTTAGAACGAAATTATTTCAGTAAGCGATCGTCAAACCGGACTACCTTGAGGATCGATAAACCACGAATGCATTGGAAAAGCTAATTTCGGGCAAAACCTCGGCTTTTGGTCCCTTGTAGAGCTCGACCACCAAACCGCCACTAAACTATTGCCAACCATCATCCAGCTTCCCCACCCCCTATAGATGGGCAACCAGTAGCCCATAGCTGCTGTCAAGTCTTGTCATTCCTTTCTTCGGCGAGTTTCGAAATTTGGATTGTTTGTGAGTGGCTTTCTAGCCATTGATTAGAGTTATCGTTGCACTTAAGGAGTAGTTTAGGGCTTGCTTAAGGTTAAATGGTGATTTATTAGTGTGATAAGTGGATGTTGTGTAATAAGTAAATGTTGGGTTTAGATAGGCTATCGAACTTTTACCGATAAGATATCGAGGTTAAAGTGATAGGTTATCGGACTTTTAGCAATAGGTTATTAGACCTCTTGACGATAGGTTATTGGACTTTAGGTGATAAGCTTTGGGCCTTGGATGATAAGTTATCGTGTTTAGGGCAATAGGTTATCAGATTTTTAATGATAAGCCATTGGACTTTGATGATAAGTTATCGGATTAGGTTATGTAAAGTTGATATGTTGTCGTGCATACCATAATAGGATGGTAGGCTATTAGGTATTATACATGTTATGTGGAGTACATATTATGTGATTAGATGTTATAAATAGATTATGTGTTATACACTCTATGAGTTATATGTGTTATGTAGTACGTGATGTGTACATTATATTAATTGAAGGATGAATTATGTGATGGGTTATGATGGCACGTGATAAATGATTTTGAAAGATTGCGATAACTTTATTCTATTTTTATAAGTGGCCTATATGCCATGGGTTTATGAATTAAATGGTACATTTATATATGATATAGTATGATGCACGTGTGTAATATGATAGCATTTGACAAGTGATGTGGCATATCGCATGAGTATCACGTGGATTAATAAGAAAGATATGAAAAGAATTGTATGATAGTATGCCCATGTGATAACCTAAAACCCTTATGTGTTTACACAGAACGATGCCCGATTAAGTTTGGATGCCCCCAAGTCAATGGGATGCCGTTCGCGGATGGATTTTGGAACGAAGCACCTTATAGGAATGACCGTCCTGATACGTTTTACGCGGGACGGGACGATGCCATGCTTGATGGGGCAAGATGATAACCAGTTATGCCAAATGACCGCAAACCTTCCGATTGGCATTGGGTCCTAAGAGCATGTTTGGTAACCATTCTGTTCCCGGAAATAATTTCTGATCAGAAATTATTCTTTTTTATTCTGTTCTCGAGAAAAATTTCTAAGCAAAAAAGCGCGTTTGATAACTATACATAATTTATGATTTTTTAATAGAAAAAGAACATAAATGTGTTTCGTAACTACATAAATTTCAATTCCATTTTTTTTTCAATTACTTTTTTAGATGAGTGTAAATTTGATATTGAATTCTCATGGACCACTCACCAATATAATTATCTTCTTATAAATGAAGAAATCATATTATATTTTCAATTTCAAAAGAATTTGAATTTAGAATTCTATTCCAATCTAAAATTTTATCAAATCATAGAAATTCTATTGATTAATTTTATTTATACTAAGTAATAGAAATATTAACTAATCAAATTTTTATTAAATAGTAAATAATAAACTATAGTATAAACTATAACCATAAATACTAAATAATAAATTAAAATACAAAATTGAATATGTATTCTATATATAGCAAAATTTCAATTCCTACTCCAAATCATTTTTTTTTATTTTTAAAATAATTTTATTAGTCTTTTCGTCTTTTCTTTTTTTCCTTTCTTCTTCTTCTTCTTCCTTCTCCTTCTCCTTCTTCTTCTTCCCCTTCCACTTCTTCTTCTTCTTCTTCTTCTTCTTCTTCTTCTTGCTTCTTCTTCTTCCTCTTCTTCCTTCTCCTTCTTCTTCCTTCTCCTTCCTCTTCCCCTTCCTTTCTTCTCCTTCCTTCTTGCTTCTTCTTCTTCTTCCTCTTCCTATTTTTC